>OY755245.1:74320477-75007977 GCA_963576725.1 Azorinus chamasolen
GGAAGCACCCAAAAGACCTTTCTGAATTACATTCGTTCTTTTAATCCTTTACTCCATGTGTAACATGGTGAAAAGCTGAGACTCGAACCCAGGGCCTCTGGCTTACCATGCCAGCACTCTATCGACTGAGCTACCAAGCCACACAGTCTAAGCCTATCAGCTGTTTTACCACAACCTCTACCCGGCTACATATGAATATTCATAAAATGATTATGACGTCGTGAATATTAACTAGATGAATTTTTAAAATCGCTCATTAACACATGACAGTTTGCCAAAGCAGAAACCGTCGACTCAGATCTGTGTTATATCATTAGCAAGCAGAACAGACCCTGGTCAGTCGGCTCCTACAGGATCCATATGATCTGGTCTACTCTGTTTGCAAAGACGTAGAAAAGCGTATTTATCGAGTATAGAGTTAAGGACACCTAAGTATTTTATAGACAGACAGACATATATTTTATTGTACCAATTACAGCTTTAACTCGTTTTTCGCTAAAATATTGTGCATGTACAAGAGGAACGTTTTCTCGATTTCTATAATAAAATAAAATGGATTAAAATGTATATACATGTATTTACACACAGACTTGTGGTAATTAATGTTTGGTTTCATCTGGTTTTAGTAGAATTAGTTTTGAGTCTTTTAATTGGCAAGGAAAATTCTCTAGCGTGTAAAAATTACACTAGGAAGAACCTGTATGCAAAAAAGAATACCTAAAATAATATTTTAGCAGTCATGCCATTAGGCCAGACTGTATTAAGTGTGTGGATCCAACAAGTCTCTTTTCATTAGTCTAGAGCAGTCATTTTTTATGCCCCCCAGATCTGATCTGGGGGGCATATTGTTTTTGCCCTGTCTGTTTGTCTGTTTGTTCGTCAGCAACTTTAACATTGGTCATAACTTTTGAGCCAGTACAGATAGAGACTTGATATTTGGCATGCATATGTATCTCATAAAGCCGCACATTTTGAGGGGTGACATGTCAAGGTCAAGGTCATCCTTAAAGGTCAGAGGTCAAACATATGGGTCAAATCACCGACTTCAACATTAGCCATAACTTTTGAACCAGTACAGATAGAGACTTGATGTGTGGCATGCTTGTGTATCTCATGAAGCTGCACAGTTTGAGGGATGGCATGTCAATGTCATCCTTCAGGGTCAAAGGTCACCAACTTCGAATTGGCCATAACTTTTGAACCAATAGAGATAGAGTCTTGATATTTGGTATGCATGTGTATCTCATGAAGCTGCACATTTTGAGGGGCAACATGTCACGGTAAAGGTCATCTTTTAGGGTCAAAGGTCACCGACTTTAACATTGGCCATAACTTTTGAACCAGTAGAGATACAGACTTGACATTTGGTGTACATGTGTATCTCATGAAGCTGCACAGTTTTGGGGTGACATGTCAAGGTCACGGTCATTTTTCAGGGTCAAAGGTCACCGACTTTAACATTTGCCATAACTTTTGAACCAGTAGAGATACAGACTTGATATTTGGTATACATGTGTTTCTCATTTGGCTGCACAGTTTGAGGGGTGACATGTCAAGGTCAAGGTCATCTTTGAAGGTCAAAGGTCATTAACATTGGCCATAACGTTTGAACCAGTAGATACACAGCCTTGATACTGGTATGCATGTGTATCTCATGAAGCCGCACAGTTTGAGGGGTGACATGTCAAGGTCAAGGTCATCTTTCATGGTCAAAGGTCACTGACTTTACCATTGACCATAACTTTTGAACCAGTAGAGATACATACTTGACATTTGGTGTACGTGTGTATCTCATGAAGCTGCACAGTTTTGGGGTGACATGTCAAGGTCAAGGTCATCTTTCATGGTCAAAGGTCACCGACTTTAACATTGGCCATAATATTTGAACCAGTAGAGATACAGACTTGACATTTGGTGTACATGTGTATCTCATGAAGCTGCACAGTTTGAGGGGTGACATGTCAAGGTCAAGGTCATCTTTGAAGGTCAAAGGTAATTAACATTGGCCATAACGTTTGAACCAGTAGATATACAACCTTGATACTGGTATGCATGTGTATCTCATGAAGCCGCACAGTTTGAGGGGTGACATGTCAAGGTCAAGGTCATCCTTCATGGTCAAAGGTCACCAACTTTTAACATTGGCCATAACTTTTGAACCAGTAGAGATACAGGCTTGATATTTGTTATGCATGTGTACCCCATGGAGCTGCACAGGTTGAGGGTGACATGTCAAGATCAAGGTCATCCTTCAGGGTCAAATATCATATCGAGGGGGCATAGTGTTTCACAAACACATCTTGTTAACCATTTCAATAGGCAAGGCATATTCTCTGTCGGCAAATATCTATATGCTAATTGATATTATCTTGTTACAACCGATGTTAAATAAAGCATCTTAATTATATCTTTTAGTGCCAATTTTACTTACTTGACCGAGAAAGTAAGTAAAATTAGCACTAGTATAAAAATCTGAACATGTTTGGATGGAACTATTTGTTCATATGTTTTACGTACATACAAATAGCTCTTACAATAGTTAAGCAGATGTTTACAGATTGTTTATAGATTGCGCAGGACTCATTTATTTTAACAAAGGGTTAAAGAAGGGGAGGGCGTAATTAATGTTGTCAGAACTTGTGGCCTGGCCCTTTTGCTAGTATACGTGACTTTCTTCTTTGTGTTTACTACACTCCCTCATTACATTGAGGATTATGTGTATATGCGCTGGTTTAAAACATTAAAATATATTAAAAGTACTAAAAGTTTTAAAAGCGACGTGTTTCAGAACTTATGCTTTATACATGATAAGGACAACACCAAGAATAATAAAAGATAAGACTTTGAACATGATAAGTGGTAAAACTTTATACGTGACTTAAGAGTATGTTTATCTAAAAGCTGAAGGTGGAGACGATAATGGGCACAGTAACAATAGCTTTAAAAGAGTCAACTGTGGGTGCTTGTTGTGCAGTCACTGGCAGCATATTCCACTGGCAGATTGTTCTTGGATAGAACGAGTATTTATAAGGGTCCTTGGATGTTCCTATTTGTCTATATCCATAAGTATTACCAAGTCTAGTTCTAGAATCAGTTGGAACGAGGCGATAGTTTTCAGGGTAGATGGCGACAATCAGGTGTATTATTTTATAAAACATTATCAGACGGGTTCTTGTTCTTCGTACTTCTAATGTAGGCCAATATAGGTTTTTTAACATATCTGAAACTGAGCTGGTGTTGTGATATCTTATTTGTTACAAATCGTGCTGCCCTTCTTTGTACTCTTTCTATCTAGTTAATTTGGTTTTTCGTATGTGGGTCCCAGACTGATGAGGCATATTCAAGCTTTGGTCTCACAATGGCCTTATAAGCATGTTCCTTCACTTTATTCGAGCTGATCTTTAAGTTTCTGCGGAGAAATCCCATGAACTGGTTTGCTATGCTTGTGATTGAATTAATATGTTTATCCCACTTAAGATTACTTTGAAGAGTTATTCCTAAATATTTAGATGAATCGACTTTTTCTAGTATGTGGTTGAGCAATTTGTAACAGTATTTGATCGGATTTTTCTTTTGTGTAATGCTTAAGACGTTGCACTTATCAGGGTGGAAGTGCATCAGCCAATCCCTCTCCCATGCACCTGCTGCCGCTAGATCAGACTGGAGAAGTTCTGCATCATTTGAGGGTTTTTTTATTTCTTTGTATATAATGCTGTCATCTGCGAAAAGTCTTAGAGTGCTGTGTTTCATATAATCTGCCAGGTCATTTATGTATATGAGGAAGAGGATTGGACCTAGAACAGTACCCTGGGGGACACCGGAGGTGACAGCCACCTTATCTGAAAGTTCACCCTCCAGGACTACTGTCTGTGTTCTGTCAACTAGGAAGTCTGAGATCCAATTCAGAGCATTGTTATTTATACCATAGTATTGTAGCTTATAGAGTAGATGTTTGTGTGGGACTTTGTCAAAGGCTTTGGCAAAGTCCATTATAATGACGTCAGTCTGGATTTTTTTATTTTTTATCTTGTGATCGGCTAATGTTTTGAAAGAACGAGATAAGCTGTGTCTCGCACGAACGCGATGATCTAAACCCATGCTGAAGGTCATAAAAAATATTGTTTTTTTCTAAGTGGGTCATTATGGAACTAGAGACTACATGTTCAAGAATTTTACAGCAGATGCATGTTAGAGAGATCGGTCTGTAATTGATAGCATTATGTTTATCTCCCTTTTTAAAGACAGGACAGAAATTTGCATGTTTCCAATCAGCGGGGAAAGTGAATAAGATATGATTTGTTGTCTTGCATGATTATCCCATGTACTACCCAGATGGTATATGCATTGTATATTGGCAACGAGATATGTTTAAACTGAACAGGGTTAAAATGAGCATTTTTTAAATAGATATATGACGAATAAGTCTAAATTCATGTCAATTAGAATGTATTGTGGACATATTTCCAAGCAAACTTTTTGTGGGAAAAACGATTATATTCAAGGTTAACATATCATTCTATTTTGTTCTGATTTACCAATTTTATGATATCTACCGTTATTATAAGCTTTAAGTATTATTCAAATAATTTCATTGAGCTTTAAAGCCAATGATGACAAAACATATATGAAAACATGACTGACAAGTAGGATAGAAACACTATAACAATGCAACAGTAACAATATAACAAAACATCGCAGAGAAGGTTTTACAGCTATTAAAGGCAGAACGTGATATTAAAAGTACAAAAATGAGTCATGCAGGAAACACCACATACAGAACAAACAGTCGCCCGAACAGCAACACAAGGAGACAGCAAATGTACATAACTATAAAAACATCAAGAGACGCACAAAGACAAAACAAACATACAATAGGGGGAGATGAAAGTACCGCCTTGGAACGGTCAGTGACACAAGTCACTGGGGGTTAAATTTTAACCGGTTTATGGGCGCCCAACCTCACACTTATTCCAGCCCCACCCTAAAATACAAACAGTGTAAATAAACGTATCCCCTCTCCGGCTAATCTACAACAACCGCGACGGCAAATACAGTGGTAATGTGCATGTAGCATGGTCTCACCGTCTATCGGACCTCTTAACCTTTGACCAGGAACAGAAAACGTTTACTGTGAATATTGAAGAAAAAATAAATCAGCAGTTCAAAATAATCTTTTATACATACCTTGAAACAATTATGTAATTTTATTCTCATCTATTAATCCCCAAACAATCCAGTGTTCCCCATCACCCGCATAACAAAAACTAAAATGGCTGCCAGAAAAATATCACCTGCTTATCGAACCTTTATTTTAGAAACTGTTTACTGTAACATAATACTCATAGTCACGTGATTTCATCATGGGCACGCGACCTTTGCATAAGCTGAAGGGGTCAGAGCTGTCAAACAGTTTAATGTTGTACACTTTTCAATTTATGTTGATATTCTATAACGTATTAAGAGTTTTCTCATGTTTAGCATAGTTGAAGGAAAAATAAACTGTATTGACCTGTTTATGACGTATATTTCGTTTTTAAAGCTACGAGGCGTTGTTTACAGACAATGCAACGGTACTCATGATTTTATGACGTAGTATGCACTTGTGCGTGCGTAAAAACACAAAAAAATGAAAGGTTCGATAAACAGGTGAGGTTCGATAGATGGTGAGTCTATAACGAAAACCTTGTATTTATTTTGTATAAGATAGTTAAGATATAAGACAGATCTAGAAACGCAAGTTCACTGTTGTGAATTAAAATTCTTAATCAATCAGTAAGACTCCATTTGTTTAAGTAAATATGACGTCAGAACAGTCTAACAAATATTTGTATGTATAGTGCCGGAGAATCCCGAGAAAATCAAATGTATTTTTCCTATGTCCTGTCACAGTTTTATCCAAAACTAAACGTCCGAGTAATCCGAAGCGCGTAGGAAAACTCGCAAGATGGCGTCTTTGGGCTTCCCCGGACTCCCCAAAATTGAGCCACAAAATGGTCAAATGAACGGAGTAAGTTGATGATTCGTTTGTAAAATATCGAATTGAATGATTGTTTACATTTCTGACAATATTTCTATGGAAGAAATCATATGTACATCTCTTAATGTACCGTTTATCCTGTGGAAAATTTCTACAAATATGGCCGCTTGACAATGAAACCTCGCGTGGTGGACGTATCAAAATCGTACACATTAAAACATGTCAGCAGTTTATCATCAATTTTGACTCAAACAGTAATGTTGTTTTTTTTATTTTGTCTTTAAACACTGACTACCCATGTATTACAGCCATAATTATGTGTATTAGTGATATTCCACGAGTTGCTTCCCTTGAATGCATTGATTGTTATGGGAATACGAACCAAATCAAAGAAAATCATAATTTAACCCTTAACTTCATTCGCGACTTTACTGATTCCCATAATCCTTTGCGCGCGCATGACTTCCGGTAAAAATAAACAAACTATTTCAATCTGGTTACTGACAACTCGATATTTTCGACGTGTTACTGAAAAAATGCATCTACTTCTGCAACATACGGAAAAGATAATAAATTAAAGTATATTTATGTATATTAATAGATATTTTAATCGAAACCTTTCAATATGGCTGAAAAATGGTAAAATTTTAGGTAGCCGAGTGCGTGGGGTAAATAATTACTATAAATTCAGTTGAGCAGTACATATGCTTATATGTAAAAGTTATTGATAGGTGATAAATGTTTGAAATATCACTCTTTTACAGTAGTTTCATAACTTCTATATAAAAACAAATACACAGGTAGTGGTTGTTGTCATCACAGTAGAATTTATTTCAGCTCCTGTATTTTTTACCCAAAAATTATATATATATATAGACTCTACAGTCCGACCCAATTTATCCTTTTTATCCCAAAGGCCTTGTGCACACTAAATTTGCCAATTTCTTTCAAAAATAGTGTATGTGTTGTTTTCTCCAAAAATTAAATTTACAAGAGAAAAGAAAGTTTGTTATTTCTATCTACTTATACTAATCTACCATTTGATATCTTTATCTACTTTATATATACCAACCCATTCTTTTACAGTCTGATTTACTTTTGTTTGAACTATGCTTATGTTTGTAAGAAAATAACTGTTCCAGCTAAAGATTAATGTTATATGGATCAACCGAAAACAAATTTTGTTGTATCCTCATTTTTATTTTTTTACATGTGTACTTGAAAACCATGCATGTCTGTGATCTAGTTTAAATCTTATTTGTTTTCTGTTTGTATACTTTTGTTTGTCAGAATAAAAACCTTACAGGGCTTACGATACTTTATAATACAATGTATTGACTTGAAATAAATTTTGTCTAATGCCATGTCTAGTATGCAGATGTACAGAAAAATTTAAAGTACAGATTTTGATCAGTTATGAAGATATGTAAATTTCAACAATTTTTTTTAAAAATAGTAAACTATTTCCAAGCAATTAAATGTTCGTGTTACATTAAAACTTATTACAAACCGTCATCTAAATTTTCTTAGTGCGTCCCATAAAATGTACTTGACTTTGTGTCGATCAGTATTTTGTATCTCTCATTTTGTGTTTGTTCCAAAAATCATAATCATCACTAATTCTCTCTCTCCCCCTCTCTCTCCTCCCTCTCTCTCACCTCTCTCTCTCTCTCTCTCTCTCTCTCTCTCTCTCTCTCTCTCTCCCTCTCATTTGGCACTGGCAGAAACCAGATTCATACAGAGCAGACCCTGATCAAATAGCTTCTATAGGATACATCCGATCTGGGTCTACTCTATGTCCAAAGGCGTAGAAAGGTGTTTTTATAAAGTAAAGGGTTAAGATAAGCCTAGTAGATGCCTTTCAATTTCACTGTCAGATTTCCTGATGGCATTTTGTTTATTCTAAAGCTCAATACATCATTGACAAATTGATTCTCTGGTAAGTTTGAAATTGTCATTTTAGCCATCTGATCTGCATCTACTCTGTTTGCAAATGCATTAATACTGCAGGAAAGTGTCTAACATGAAAAAAAATTTCGTATATGTTTTTCAACAATACATTTCCCACTTTGCATGCTTATTAAAATATCAAAATATTGCACACAGGCATACTACAAGCAGGGAACATACAATTTACAGTACTGTTTGTATAACGGTTCAACACTGTCATAGATGGGGTACGGACAATTTCCCCATAGGGTGATTACCCCATAGGACTATTCCCCCCTGGATGATTGCCCCCTGGATGACTGCCCCGCAATAAAACTGCCAAACTGGGCAATTCCCCCATGGTTATTAAAAATCCCTAAAAAGTGTTTTTAGTTTTCTTTTTTTATATTATAAAATTATCTGATGTTTTTGAAGGCTAAATGCCATATAATTTTCTTTGTGCTGAATAAAATATTGTATTTGTATATCCAATTTTACCTAATGCTCCTAACTACCCCCATGGTAATAAAATCCCTAAAAAAAGTGTATTTGAATGCTAAAAGATCAAATAATTTGCTTTATTTTTTTCCTTGATGCTTGCTATAGGAGCCGTCTGATCTGGGTCTAATCTGTTAGCAGATGCCTCAAAATGCGCTTACATAAGGGAAAGGGTTAATCCAATTAAATGTTGATAAAGACATTTATCATTACACCATTGTACAACTTCAAAAGCATTAAGTTGCACAAAAGCATTAACATGCACAATTAGTATAAATAATAATGTGCTAGTATTACATTATCTTTAGCTAATGACTCTTTATTATCTGACATTGAGCAAACAGGGTAGACCCAGATTATATAGCTTTAGGTGGTCATACAATTTATGCTTATAAATACAATATATGCCATATGTACTGGTATAATGTAGTACATTATCTTACAATGATGTGCTTTACCTAATGAATATTTATTGTCATTGAGCAAACAGAACAGAAACTGATCAGAAAGCTTTGTCATGAATATTTATTAATATAATATTAAAAATAATATGATATTATTATGAAATATTATAATAAATTGCATTGAGTGTATGCAAGAAAATAAAATCGATTAACTTTTATTATGCCCCCAAAGGCGGGCATATAGTAATCGCATTGTCGCTATCTTAATCAGCGCCTAAGCAGGATCCAAACTGTTAGCAAATACCAGTTAGGTTGCACTTGGCAGGCAAAGGGATTAAAGAATTATTAATTCAAAAATTTTCTTAGTGTGTACTTTCTAATGGGGATTATGCCCTTTCTTTAGGTTTACATGTCCAAATATTTGGAGTCAATACAATACATACAAGAGTTCCAATTGGTCTACACAGCTTTCTACTAATTTATTTTCATCATATAATTTATTAAATTTTACTTATATATTATTTTTTTTACAAAATAATAATATATTTTTTATATTGAGGGGCAGTCACCCTATGGGGCAATAATCCTAAAGGGTTATTATCCTAAGGGGCAATTGCCCATAGGGCAATCATCCTATGGGGGAATCACCCTATGGGGGAATCACCCTACACTCGTCATAGATAAGACAGATAAGTCACCACAATATCTCACAGTAGAGTAGATGATCATGACACCCTGCTGTGTTTAGATAAGTTACCACAATATCTCGCAGTAGAGTAGATGACACCATGCTGTGTTTTGTTTTTTATGTCCTGACCTTCAAATATAATTGGTAAGGACTTGTTTATTTGAACACCTGCTACCAAAGAGGGGGAAGGGGCCTGAGGCAGGAAATACACTCAATCAGGAAAGGCCCCATATCACATATATCACAGTAGACACAATTTCAAAAAGGTTTCAGCTTTTATAACATTTGTTCTTACTTCTGCATTAAACTTTACAATTTTACTTCAACGTTTAAATTTTAACTTTCAAATATTAGAAATAAAATATAAATGCAATACGGCTGTGATACTGATCAGAAACTTTTGGCACATCACAACATCAAAAAGGCTTCAGCTAGCTTTTATTACATTTGTTCATACTTCTGCATTAAACTTTACAATCTTACTTCAACAATTAACAATTCACTTTCAAATGTCAAAAAAAAATATAATATATATATATAAATGCAATACAACTGAAATACTGATCAGAAACTTTTGGCACCAGTAAGATAAATTGTATTTTAATTGTCTGTTCTGCGAATTATTAATATTTATATCTGATCTGGGGCCATACCTTATAAAGTCACTGAAATTTGTCAGTTTCTAACTAAATTTTAATCTGGTTGTGTGTTTACACCAAAATGATATTTTCAAATCAAACAGTGCAGACCTTGGTGAGAGAACCTCTAAGAATCACCCATCAAGGTCAACACAGTGTCTTATAAACTTTTTTTCTACATTTGAGGGTTAAATAGATATTCAGATTCAATATCTGAAGTAAGTTTTGATATACATAATACATGTCGCTCGAAAGTATGCTTGATAACTTGTACCTGGTTTAGGTGGTCACCTGCTGTAAATTGCCAAAGTTGCCACGTCCCTAGACTGACAGCTGACAGCAGGTTAGAAAATATATTTTGAATTGTACAATGAAGCATGTAATGCATTAACCATGTCCTTCATGTAAATGCCTTTTCACATATTTTGCAAACATATTAGACCCAGATCAGACGCTCCTGTAGAAGCTGTCTGATCAGGGCCTGCTCTGTTTGCTAATGGAATTTGACATATCTGTTTTCTGTTATCTTTTTTAAAACCAGACTTTATATATAGTTGAACTTCAATATCTCAAATTTGGATAATCCGAACTTCAGGGGTAACACTCACCAACTCGCCTACAATTAGATATATAGTAACCCAAATAGTGAATTCGCCTTGAAAGCAATTATATAGTATTTCACACCTTATATTACAGGTAGATCTGCAAGTAACATGCCGATGAAATAGAGCTGTTTGTAACAAGAATAACTTGCATTGGATTTTTTATCCAGATGTCTTTTAACCCTTTCCCTGTTCTATATGTATTCCAAAATTATCTATCAAATTCCATTAGCAAACAGAGCAGACCCTGATCGGACGGCTCCTTAAGGAGCCGTCTGATCTGGGTCTACTCTGTTTGCAGATATTAGGGAAATGGTTAAACATTTGCACAAAGTAAACAACTATTAACGCCCCCTCCCCTCACAAACTCTTCCATTGTGTGCTTTCAAATGCATATGATAATCAGGGGCTACACTCAAAGTTCAATCTTGGTCAACACCGTGACTAGGTTCTGTCAACTGTATATGTCACAAAACCTGAAGAATATATATCAAAGGAAAGAAATATTGATAAAATATGATGACAGACTTTTTTCTGGTAAAATCTTAGGAAATATTGCCTTATTAATAGGTTTGTCATGTAACTAAGCAGTTGCAGACTCTTTTTTTTTTAAAGCAAAATGGCCCAAAATTAATGCAAATTAGATTTGACGTTTCCTCTTTTAGATGTTAACTTATTACAACAACTGATCTAAGATAACCAAACAGCATTTTTCTTACACAATTCAGGTATAGAAAATCTAAGCGATAATCAGTACGTTTTATATCTATTGTAAATACTCCTGGTTTCCCCACCCACTAATCTTGTACACAAATGGGAGGATCAATCGCTCAAAATAATAAATCTTGTAATGCAATTCACATTTCCTTTTAACCTTCAATTCTTTTAATATGTTTGTTTAAAAGAAAGTCGATAAAAAGTATCTGTTTCATCAGAAAAGCGTGCACCGTTGTAATTATTGACATCAATCGTCTTCGCTGGAGAAAAACAGCTGATTTTACCGGAAGTCATGCGCGCGCAAAGGATTATGGGAAACCGAAACAAACCGAATGGATATTTATGTAAACAAATAAGATTATGAATACCATGAATACCAATCAGATTATATTTTATAATGACACATGAACACAGGGAATTTTGGCCATGACAAATTGATTCCAGACAAATCTATGCAATCTGGTAGACTCGTGACTCGACGGGGGCTCAAACCCAGGGTCTTTGGCTTACCATGCCAACACTACCCGCTGAGTTATCAAGCCACCCAGTCTAAAGCTTATCAACTGTTTCACCACAATCTCTACCCAGCTACACACACCCCATCAACACAAGAATTCATCCCGAATTCTTACTCTAAGAACTCTCCATGGATGAGTTTCATATTTTTTTCATATATATCACCCTATAAGTTATTTATCAAATTTTATGTTGGATGCCAATTGTTTTAGATGGTGAAAGAGTTGTGACTCGACTAGGGCTCGAACCCAGGGCCTTAGGTTTAACTTGCCAACACTCTACCGACTGAGCTATATCGAGCTACACAGTCTAAAGCCTATCAACGCATTTACTGTTTCACCACAATCTCTACCCGTCTACACACACAGCACCATATTTCTACTCTGTTTGCAAAGGATTTATGGAGTAGAGGGATAAATGAGTTGGGTCAGAATTGTGCCAGTGCTTAGATTCGTATTTTGTACATGTACATTTTGTGTCTTCATCGTACTGTTGAAAATCATCCTTAATTCAATTTGTTTCTAAAAATGTGGAGAATCTCAATGAATTGGCATAACTTGTGTTAAGTGTGAAATAATTATAATAATAATAATAATGAACTTTATTTAACGAGAGAACTCATTTAACCAGGTCATTGCTCAATCTACCATAAGGCTCTCGGGATACCGTTGTTTATGCTGAATAAGTTTCGCCTATTGCTACGGACAACCGGAAGCGGGCCTTTTTCTGGAATCCACACGGGCCCGTTAAAAGGACCCATCTCTCATTAAATTTTTCTCTTTAAAATAATATATACATATCTTAAAATTCAAAGTAATGTTCAAAATCAAACTATGAAAATGAAAACAAAATATTACAAACTTGGACTATGTTTAAAGTTAGTTACATTCTTTCTGCATTGTGCACAAGCCTAGACACTGCAGCATTGTCAGATATTTGTCACAATGTGTAATTGTGTATATTTTGTTACAAACTTGAAAGTGATTGGTTGGTCAACTTGTTGTGACAAGGAATTGTGACTTGGTTGTGATAGGAAGAATAAATATCATGCATTGTCCTGGGCCTCCGTGGTGCTTGATTTCTGCTTCCATAGTCATAGATAGATGGTTGAGTCGGTCATGGTTCCATGTTATAAATGGCTGGTTCCATAGTCCTAGATAGCTTTTTCCAACAGTTCCATAGTCTGATGTATTAGTCAGTGTTTTGGCATATTTTTGTTACAAGCATGCCCTTTAAACAATTTTAATGTTTACTTGCAGATGCCTGTGACCCTTCTGGATATGGGAGATATTGGCTCTCTTACAAAAAAAGCAAAGTTAGAAGGTAAGGTTTCAACAAGCAAGTGCTGTGTTCAAGTTTAACTCTACAGTCAGTGACTGGCCTTGGATATGGTGGTTGTGGCTGACCCATTTGAAATTTTGTCAAATATTTAAATTCATTTGATTATAATGATTACCATTTGCTCTCACTCAGAGCAGTTGTTCCTATTCTGTGTATGTTTGTCATGGATGACTGTAGATCTGAACTTGTACAGCACTTCATGCACACTCCTAAAATTGCCATTTGTATGGAATAATGCACACTGTTCTAGGTATAAAGGTGTCCTGTTTTTAATTGATTACAAGAGATATTCAGCTGATACTAGATTCCTTTTTGTGGATGCTATTTTATTCTTCTTTTGAAAGTCTGCAAGTTAGAGAGAGAGGGGTGAGGGAGAAATAAGATAAATAAGAATAGAGAAATTGGAAGGACTGTGTTCCCAAACTTTCCAATTTTTTGTTTACTAGTTAGTAGTATTGTACTTTCTGTAAAAGTTAAATATCTTTAGTTTAAGTTCAAAATTGGATTATTGACAATATTAGACTTGTTGTCTTAAATACAGTGCATAATATCAACCTATTTTTTCTCATTTTATTGATGGATGGTTTCATTAATTTTGACTGTCAGGAATATACATTAAAAATCTTGTTTATTTACTGCCTTTTTGGCTCAATATATTTCCTAGGCTATATAAAGTGCTTTGAAAATGCTTAGTACAAAGGAAATTTCACAGGATGGCTGCTATTTAGATTCTTGAAATTCATGTGTTTTCAGATTATAACTTGATGTGCATAAAGAACGAAATTTTTGCTTCTATCATGTGGGATTTCACTATATTATGATATAGAATGAAAAGTGCTTAGATTAGGTACAGTATTGCCAGGGGCCATTCGTGTCACATGGACACAATTTTCTAGTTTTATATACTTCAATGAACAGTCCTTTCAATTCCTCAGTTTTTGAAAGAGTTGTTACATCGGTGTGACAGGTGGGAGAATACTGCAGAAACGCTTTGTAACCTAGCCACTAAATTGGAGTTTCTCTCTCTTTTTTGTATTTTGAGAGGTAACATCCTGCGTACCACATCACTGACAGATATCCATAAAGCTGAGACATTGATACAGCAACGAGATGATATCCGCTTGGTTGACTACACAGGATTGCTGGCCTTAGACTTGGCTCATGTGAAAAGAATTACCATGTGTAATTCAAAGAAGAATGAATTTGTTGCCTACTGGTTCTATTTTGAGAACATGCTTTTAATTATCATCATTTAGTATTTACTATGATATGGAATGCTACAAATGTATTTGTAAGTGAGCTAGTCAGTGATTCTGTCATCATTAGATCAGTCATGTACTTTTCAGTATCGTCCAGAGACCCAGCTAAGATGCATTAATTTATTTTTTTTCAAGAATATCTCCACCAAACCACGTTGTGACCGCTCTATAGAATCACCTTGAAGCGACGATTTTAAAGAGTGGTACCAACATAAAGTTTGAAGAAATGACGATTGTAGTATTTGACTACCTACACCTATCTAGTTCTGAATCATACATTCCTGAAATAACAATACCTTGTTATACTCTAAACATGATGTTTTTGTACTTTCGTAAGGATTTTTTTCTTGCTTGGCTTTGAGCTGTTGTAAAAACAAAATTTATTTATAGAAAGTCTAGAGGAATTACAATGTACAATTTACTGTTGAACTTTTTGTGATTTTCAATAAAAGAAATATTTAAAAGAAGAAATATGAAGATACAAAAAATTAACAAGTACCTTATATTGTTTTTGTTTTGTATCAATATTTCTTTTCTTAGAAGATCTCTGTTTCAACCATTTACCTGATAGCAATACGTTTCAGCACCCTTGCAAACATAGTAGACCCATATCAGATGGCTCCTACTGCTGTTTGCTTTGTTTCCTTATAGAAATTAGAAGTACACGCATCAGATTTTACAGTTTTTTCCATGCCCAATTATCCTATAGTTATGTGTTATATTAAATATTCAGCTTATAAATACTTGACTTCATTATTTCTTATATATGAATATTTATCAGGCAACGAGTTAAGTATAAGAGTAAATAAATCTGAAGTGTAGTCTTCAAAACCTTTGCCATTTTTACTCTTGTGAAATTTAGAAACTTTAGCAAATGCTTTCTTTCAAATCTCAAACTCTAGCTAAACCAGATTCACTCTGCATAAACACTGTGTAATAAATGTATTCATTTGGATATCAATGGGTGATCTTTCTTAAAATCATAATTTTACTACAGAAAATAGTATGGAGGAGAACTTGTTGATGTTTTTAAGGCTAGGAGCTGATACTGTGTCGCGTATCGTTTTTGTTTCTTGTATACTTTCAGCATCTACTGTTTCAAGGTCCTAGCTGCAGATGTAATCCTGTGTTACCACACATCCCTTTCCTTCTCTTAGTCTTTTTCTTGGACACTTTTGGATCAGGGCCACATTCATGATCACTGTGTAAAACCAGTTGATAGATAGTTGTTATATCCCTTTCAATGCTATTCAGAAATTCTAACAGGTTAAGCTTACTGTCACGTGTGAATATTTTTTGAAAGGCAAATGTAACATGACAAATAGGACAGACCCTGATGAGAGGGCTCCTCTAGGAGCCCTCTTATCTGGGTCCACATTGTTTGCAAAGGACATTTATGACTCATTTTCCACACTGAAATGGATATGGAATTATGGATGTAACATTTCAAAACAGATTCCTTATCATGTCCGTACACAAACATGTTTCGTCAGTCCAGTTATTGTTTGTACTAGTGTAAAGCACAAATTAGTACTTGGGTATATTATTCACAGAGATACATCATGGACTTTGCAAACAGTGTTGACCTGCATCAGTGACTGCCTTGGAAAGGCAATGCTGCACAGGTTCTTGGCAGTTGGCATTAAATATAGACTGAATATTTAGCTCTTATTTAAACGTTTCATCATTTCCATTTATACGGCTGATGCAAATCTAATTCCATGTTTTCTTTTGACCCAAACTTCAGATGTAGAGTGATAATATTAAAATAAAGATTTTTGTCAAGCCCGCTTGTGGTCAGCTCGACATAGATGCCTCACTGGTGACGAATGAGTGCACCCATTTTATTTTATCCAAGCCAAAACTTTGTTTTGGGAAGTTAGAATTCAATATATGGCATACAATTTAAACACGAGTAGATCGTGTGTCTTTTACAAGAAAGATAGCTTTAGCACCACTGTTTTTTAACCCTATTCTATTATTTATTCCAATTTTCGATACCTACTGAATATTCATTGACAAAATATGTAGAGGGTGTAACATTGAAGCCTTTTTAGCTCACCAGAGCACTTTTGTGCTCAGGGTGAGCTTTTGTGATCACTTGATGTCCGTCGTCGGGCGTCAACAATTTGAACCTTTAAAAATCTTCTCTGAATCTACAGGGTTCTCAGCTTTCATCTTTGGTACATAGCATCATCTTTAGGTCCTCTACAAAAGTTATATAAATTTTGCCCCTGGGTTCAAAATTGGCCCCGCTCCAGGTGTGCCTTGTTTTCTATTGAAATTTATAGTAAAACTTTGAAAATCTTCTCCTCTGAATCTACAGGGTTCTCAGCTTTCATATTTGGCATATAGCATCATGTTCAGGTCCTCTACAAAAGTTATATAAATTATGCCTCTGGGGTCAAAATTGGCCCCGCCCTAGGGGTAGCCAGTTTTGAATAGAAACATATAGTGACAACTTTGAAAATCTTCTCCTCTGAATCTACATGGTTCTCAGCTTTCATATTTGGCACATAGCATCATGTTCATGTCCTCTACAAATGTTATATAAATTATGCCCCAGGGGTCAAAATTGGCCCCGCCCCAGAGGTAGCCAGATTTCATTAGAAACATATAGTGACAACTTTGAAAATCTTCTCCTCTGAATCTACAGGGTTCTCAGCTTTCATATTTGGCACATAGCATCATGTTCAGGTCCTCTACAAAAGTTATATAAATTATGCCCCTGGGGTCAAAATTGGCCCCGCCCCAGGGGTTGCCAGTTTTGAATAGAAACATATAGTGACAACTTTGAAAATATTTTCTTCTGAATCTACAGGGTTCTCAGCTTTCATATTTGGCACATAACATCATGATCAGGTTCTGTGCAAATGTTATATATATTATGCCCTTGGGGTCAAAATTGACCCCGTCCCAGGGGTGACCATTTTTGTATAGCTGACTGCAGATTAGAACAATCAGATCCTTTACTGGTCACTGATAATTAGGTCAAGCAGTATACTGCAGACGGGTGCACTCACTGTGTATTAGCTTGGAGTGCTGTGGCTTACAATTATGTGGGGTAGAGTTAGTCATTTCTTAACCCTTTAGACCATGAATGAATATTCATGTAGGAGATGATGCCATCATGAATATTAATTAACATAATTTCTATTGTGGATGAAATAGCAAAAACTGTGACCTGATAAATATTAGAATCAGAACTATATCATGTCAAAAGCAAACAGAGCAGACCCTGATCAGCCATCTGATCTTGGTATACTCTGTTTGCCAAGGGGTTGAAAGGCCTATTTATGGAGGAAAGGGTGTTAACAACACCATTATTCTCCCTATAGAAACATGTAGTGAAAACTTTGAAAATCTTCTCCTGAAACTGGAAGGTATTCAGCTTTCATATGTGGCACACAGCATCATGTTCAGGTCCTCTACCAAAGTTATAAAAATTATGCCCCTGGGTTTAAAATTGACCCCGCCCCAGGGCTGGCTAATTTTCTATAGAAACATGTAGTGAAAACTTTGAAAATCTTCTTCTCTGATTGTCTGGTGAGCGATATCAGGGCCTTTCAGGCCCTCTTGTTTTTTCTTGTTTAGAAACTGAAGAAACATCAAATTCCATCAGGAAATAGAGGGGGACCCTGATCAGATGGCTCCTATAGGATCTGCCTGATCTGGGTCTTCTCTATTTGCAAGTGTGTGAAAAGGCTTTTATAGGATGGAAATAGTTCATTAATATTTTTTTTGTCCGTCATTTTTTTCTTACATTGATTTTATTCAGGCTACAGATTTCTTATACACAGTCAGATTTTAAATTGATTGTACAGTTTGTCACATACAAGAATTCACATACAAGAATGATAACTCTAGCATTACTCTTTTTAACCCTTCTACATTATGATGTTCTATGTTTATTACAAATTTCAATACTTAATGAATATTCATGGACAAAATAATTATAAAGAAATATGGAAGGTGGAACATTATAGCCATTTTATAAACTAAAGAAATGGATCTTATCAAATTCCATTAGCAAACAGAGCAGACCCTGATAAGACTGCTCATATAGGAGCCGTCTGATATGGGTCTTCTGTATGCACATATACATGTTTGAAGGCATTTATACGAGGGAAAGGGTTAATTCTCTCTTTTTTCTATTTTAGATAAATAGATTTTTTATGGTCTGGGGCACGACATGCTGTTTGCGGGCATCTAGTTAATGGAAAAAATAATGCAAAAGTGGTTAACAGATTTTTGAAAATAGTGACTCCCGCAGAATTTTCAACTTGATACAAAAAAAATGAATAAGTGAAATATCAGATAACTTTCCTCACTAATGTGTGGCTTTTTTCTTTCTTTTTATGTATTTTCAGTCTTGTGCTGACCCATGGAAGATCACACCATCATTTGGCTACAACCAAAATCATTGGCAAAAAATATCTGAATGAAAGGAATCACTAGTAAAAAGTGGTTTAGAAATGATCACTTCTGTTGTATTTAATTTAATCTTAAATGAGTAAGGACAAACTTGGCAGAAGTTATAGAAAATATTTTTTAATTAAAAGCCAGATCACTTTTCTTATACTTACAAAAGTTTAGTGTGTTTTTGAAAGATGGGAGGCATTTTCCTATTTATAAGCATATGCTGCTATGTACTTGAAATTTTTTGCAAGGAATTCCAGTTTGGGGAAGTAGTCAAGCAATGAGAAAGGGAATATTTTGAAAAAGCGCTTAATTGTTCAAAATGAAGTAAATACCCAGGAAACATAAAATCAACTACATTATCTATATAAATTATTTAATATACAGAGACATAAATAAAATGTGTAAATAAAATTAAATGCTTTTCAATTATAACTCAACAAGGTAGTCCAAACAAGGTTTGGCAGAGAAACCTTTGGCTTTGGGTATATACAGTAAATTCTCTAAACCAGAAGTTCAATTTAGTGTAAATATCAGTCTTGGAGACGGGTGACATCTTAATGCAGGGCGAATGTCATGCAGAAAGCTGCTCCAAGAGTTTTCTGCATGACTTTCACCCTGAATTAAGCAGCCACCTGCCTAAATGTATCTAGATTCTTCTCTACTAGAATTCCAGTTTAGAGAGGTTTTACAGTATTCATGCAAAGATTTTGCCAAGTCAGTCTTTCTCCAAATTTAGAATATAATTCCAGCAGTAAAATGCCAATACATGTATACAGATTTCTGCATACATATATGTATGTATACATATATTTCAGCTAAATTGATCTTCCAAATGAAGCTGTATATCGTACATTTATTATTAATTTATTTTTGGGAGATTACACATTTAGATTGTGCTTGACCTTTCCTACCATCAGGTCACTAAATTACATCACTATGACTTTAAAATTATCAATTCTATCTATCAATTATCAATTTATAACTTGAGTAGTTCTGGGGTGATTCACTTTCCTGGATGAAGGGATTATTTATAGCTTGTCTGTTTTGAAGAAAAGTCGAGTTAATGTGATCACTGGGTCGTAGTGTGCGACGGCTTGCAAAACTTTAATGTAGCTCATTACTCGAAAAGTATAAGAGGTATCAACATGAAACTTCATAGGTGGGTAGATTTCATTGAGGAGAAGGCCCCTATATAAGAACCATAACTCTTGAGTTCTTTTTTTTTCCCAAAAGTTTTAATTTAGCTGGACAAACACCAAATCAGACGAGTGTTGGCGCCACACGCAACTCTCGTTTTGGTCTAAAATAAAAATAATTGGGTTCATGTATGGAATGGGAATTTATCCTTCTATTATAAAAGCCTTTAAGTTAGGAACTGGTAATTATACAGAAACATGCAGATGAATTATTGTGACACGGCTTAAATAGAATTAAATATGGATATCATGTTTTGATGGGGTTTTTTTTTTTGGCTGAAAAAGAAAATGCAAGCTCAGCGTTTTTGGAATAGTTATAGCAGTAAACAAAAATACTTAAATAATGCAGTGTAACAAAGAGCATCATTGGAACCATTACCTAAACTATTTCTCTGGAGTGTCCTCTTCCATTTTTCATTTCAGTTGCTTCTTCATCTGGCAGTTGTGGTTGGAATTGTTTAAGTGATCCAATCTGGAATGGCCTCTGTTCAAAGGACCCTGGCTTTGCTTGTTTTATATCACAAGTCATACCCTGATGTATTTTCCATATGTTTGTTTGGTGTTTCTTGTGTGTGTTTCAGTGGGCTACTAGCCGAGTCCCATGTATATGAAGTGCAGATGTTTTCTGGCAGAGCCAGCTTACCAGAGAGATTGAGCAGAATATTCTTTTTCTCTTTTTCAGGATGCAAAGATATAGCTTATAACAATGACTGACACTTTTTTTCCAGCTAATGTATAACTAATATTAGGATGGTAT
This sequence comes from Azorinus chamasolen, assembly GCA_963576725.1. Taxonomy (NCBI): domain Eukaryota; kingdom Metazoa; phylum Mollusca; class Bivalvia; order Cardiida; family Solecurtidae; genus Azorinus; species Azorinus chamasolen. Next base: position 74,341,422 of record OY755245.1, read on the forward strand.
TTGTTGATTGAAGATCTCTCATTAGTTTTCTTGTAGAAATGGGAAATTGTATCGTGATCAATTTGTATTTTTTGAGGTACATGTATTTGGTTTGGAGGATTTTTTGTGTGAAAGGGAAAGAGCTGCTTATATCACAGATGCAAGATTTTTTTTTGAAAACCAGTTGAGTGAGAGTGATTATGGAATTTGTATTAAAATCTGTTGTCAAGGAGGTTGTGGTAATGGCTTCTAACTGCCTGATAACTACATGGTTAAATAGGGAACTCCTTGTTCAGGCTGGATCAGCCACACACTGGTTAAAAAGTAGTATGGTTAGATACTTTGTAGTATACAGTAAAACCTGTCTTAAACGTCCATCAAAAAGAGGTCTAACTATGGGTATGCAAGGCATGTAGCTTAATGCATGTTTTAAAGTAATTCAGAAAGCTCCCATAGGAACTTGCTGCATTACTTTTGCCCTGCATTAAGCAACTACATGCTTTTTAAGGCTTAATGAATGAATGGCCGCTTGACCCTTTCCCTGTTCTATGTTTATTACAAATTTCAATACCTACTGAATATTCATGGACAAAACAGTTATAATGGAAGGTGGAATATTGTAGCCATGTTAGAAAGTAAAGAAACGTAACTATCAAATTCGATTAGCAAACAGAGCAGACCCTGATCAGACAGTTCCTATAGGAGCCATCTGATCTGGGTCTACTCTATTTGCAAATGTGTACCACCCCAATTATATGAGGGAAAAGGTTAAGACAGGTTCTACTGTATCTGCCAAACAAGTTAAACCTTTCAGCAATAAGTTGCAGTTTTATGCAAAGGTCTAAAATTGTTTTCCATTTATTGTAATAAAAACTGTCAGTGCAAAGAGTTTTAATCCTGATGAAATGGATTTAATCTGCATCTCATCTGGATCCAAACTGTTTGCAAAGGTAGTCACAAACTGGCCCGTGGTGTTGAAAGGGTGAGCTCTTCATTGGCTAAATAACATTCATCTACTAAATTCAAATTGAATGTTTCTTGTATTTCTTTCCATAAATTATGAATAGTAATAACTAATAATAACTTGGATCTTAGTGAGACATGCCACATGGCATCTTATTTAGATCCAAAGTGTTGGCAAAGTTCATAACGTAGCCTGAAAATAGATGGCATCAGGGTCAATAGATAGGCAGGTGTCTAATGTCCAAAGTGTTTAGGGTTCATCGGGAGTAATACTTTAACTAACACTTGTGTAGAAAATTTCAGATTTATTCCATATTTGTGTTATCATTTGGACACCTATGACATTTAAATATGTTTTTCCTTCTTTTTTGTATTTTATGTGCTAGCGAAAACATGGGCACGGTCTCATGACAAGATGTGAAAATTACACGGTTTCCCTGACAACCATTTCTACTGCTAAGTGGCATCCTCCAGACATGCGGTAAACATTGTTTCAATGTGGCGCTGAATTATATATTACCATTCCTACTGATCTTTTTTGTAGGTGCATGCATAAATTAAACCCAACTGTCCTTATATAAACTTGAGGTTCCTGACATCTACAGTGAACTAGTGTTTGGCTATATTTCAGAGCAAGGGAGTTGTTAACACTTACATTCTTTCATATATGATACTTGTTGGTCTTTCTTTGGGATCAGATATCAATGCTGAAGCAACATCTCAATCATTCCAGTTGCTTGGACTGTCTTGACCATTTGAAATATTACTTACAGTTTTGTATGTAGTAGAGATCATTGTCAAACATATATATAATCATTTGAAGACTGGGTATAATATTGAATTCTTATGACATTGATAAATCTGGATGTTTGCCAATTTTCCCCAAGTTACCTGTAAGGAAGGCCCAAACAACTGCCCTGAAAGCACTTAATTGATTAATGGCTGTAAAAACAAAGTAGATGATCAGGACCTCAAATGGCATTGCAAGGTGTTTACTTATTATTTTGTCTATACAGACAGTGTGCCTCAGTCAGACATGTTTGGCCCTGTCCTGGAAGGTCCCGGGGCCAAAAGGGACCAGAAGCCCTTCAGCTTGCCCAAATTGACATCTTCCCAGCAGGATGCTCTACAGTCATCCAAGAAGTATGCCATGGAAGCCAGTATCAAAAGCGTCCTTGTAAAACAGACCATAGCTCACCAACATCAGGTAACAATTTACTCCAAATCACATTATTATTACTGTCACAAACACTGGGTATAAACAAGCTTTTGCATTGGTCATCGCGGATCGAGTCCATATGTCAAACAGATTTAAGAATGTTCACCGTATTGCCGTGAATTAAGAATGTTCACCGTATTGCCGTGAATAAATTGTCCACTCCATGTCTATATAAGCAGTGTACTACTAATCCAAACTTATAATCTAGGGTGCAGCAAAAGTCTTGTATTAGAAGACGGTTTATCCTCATCTCTTACTTTTTACCATGGTATACATTACGCACACAAGGATATTTCGGTATTGCAGAAACTGTAGAAACAGATTTATGTAATGCCAAACCCTGAGCGCAAACTCTAATCCGACAACTACAGGAGCCATCTGATCTTGATATACTCTTGTTTGCCAAAGCATCTATAAAGTAAAGGGTTATACAGATTGAACGTTTTTTAACTTTTCATCAGTTAAAAAAATTAGCATGTCCTTTTTTCTAGATTTTCTGGTCATACCTTGTTCACCTTCAGCCGTTTGCCTTATAGAAACGTTTTTTCACACCTTTGCAAACAGTTGAGATGAAGTTATGTTGATCTAACTCTTCAGTTTCTGCTGATATCACATATTCCTGTCTTCAGTAACCACATGTTTATTAACACATTACCCCCTAGTGACGCATTTTTGCGCCTCTATAAAATTCACATTGTGAAACCATTGTGATAAATAGAGTTTCAAATGGTTCACAATGGTTTCAAACTACAAATTTCTAAAATTGTCCTTTTCTCTAGTTAATGCTCCTTTTCGGTAGATTTACTAAAAAATGTTGGGTCTAAAAATAGCCCAGGAGATAATGAGTTGAAGGCTGTGTGTGTTTCAGAAGTCTGGCACTATTAGAATTAGTTCAATCTGTTATAATTTGTAAAGACGTTTGTACTGGAAACAGTTAAAATTTCATTTTTTTTCAAGTAACTTACTGATTAAAAGTCTTAAAAATGCAGTTTGTAGCTATAAGAACTTTATGCATTACTTTTTTCCTGCATTGAGTTTCACCTGGCTTAAGACCAAGAATAAGAGTTGCTTTTGTTACTTAAGTTAACTCTTTCCCTCATGAATATTTATGTAAGAAATAATGACAAAATGAATATTCTATATTTTTATAATGGCATATGAACACAAGAAATGTTCTCCTTGGCAGAAACTGTAAAGTCATATCTATATTATTTCATAGCAAGCAGGGCAGACCCTGATCAGACCGTTCCTTTAAGAGCCATCTGATCTAGGTCTACTTTGTTTGCAAAGGCTATGAAATTCATCTCTATGAAGTAGAAGAGTTAAGAGAGGATTCAGGCATGATTGACTGTAACTTTTTCTATTTACAGCAAATGCAGAATTTCCAGAATACAGTACAGAGACAGCAGGCCCTGGCTCTAATGTGCAGGTAGGAAATAGTCATATCTTATTTACAGATGTAGATAAGATTTATCCAAATCACTTCTCAGTTAAACAAAGCTAAACTGCATTTTCTTAGTGGCTTTTTTGCCTGGAAAAGTGTATAGTCGGTTCTAATAATCATTTCTTGGAAATTGAGGGAGGTATGGAAACCCGCCAAATGCTGTTGCCACTACTTATCAAATGCTCCTCATAATAAGAAAGAAAGGACTTTAACTATGAAGATAACTAATTTTCCAGATGACATCACTATGTGTACTAAGTAAAGAAATTCCGTTGCGTGTATATTTCAGTTTTATCACCTTTATGGTTAATTGTTCTGTTTCAGAATTTATGTAGGCAGTATCAACTTTGAGATCAAGGAAGACACAATCAAACAGGCCTTTCTGCCCTTTGGCCCCATTAAGAGTGTTAACCTGTCATGGGACCCTATCACTAACAAACACAAGGGTTTTGCGTTTATAGAATATGAGATACCAGAGGCTGCACAACTGTCCCTGGAACAGATGAATGGGGTGATGATCGGGGGCAGGAACATAAAGGTAATGAGTAGAGATTCTAGTTTGCTCAACTTTCAAAGTGAAATTTTCTCTTGCATTGACTTTAACATTTTAGCATTGAGAATCAGATGATTATCATGGAGTTCTACTCACAGATTGTACTGAATGTAAGTACAAGTCAGTTGCATTGTTCATCTATCAGAATTACTTTGTCTTTAGATTAAGAAATTGACCTCTGTTCTGAGATTATTTTGTTGAAGCAGTGGCTTTTCTCTTTATACAAGCTGTTTTAATTCTTCTCTCCATGAATGTTTCTGTAAGAAATGATGACATGGCGTATCTTATCAGTTAAAGAAATCTTTTGAAATTGTTTCCATATTTCTCTGGAACAGTGTATACTGTTTGGCAAACATCATGTCAAAATCAGGATGTCTGTTCTGGGTTTACACTGTTAGTGAAGTCTAAAAGATGCCTTTTCTCGGTGAAGCTCATAAAGTGATCAAATGGTACTAAACCCCTGTATCTTCATTGTGTCTGCAGGTTGGACGACCGAGCAACATGCCCCAGGCTCAGCCAATCATTGAACAGCTTGCAAATGAAGCTAAAAACTACAATAGAATCTACATTGCCTCCATACACCCAGATCTTACAGAAAAAGACATTGCCAGGTAAAAAACCAAAAACTTTTGTGGCCTTGCTACTCGGAACAATAGATTAAGATGTGTATTTAAATACTAAAATTGTCATTTCTCCAGCTATGTTGTGGCCGTTCTTTAGAATAATCTCTTTGAGACGATTCCAAAGAGTGGTCACAACATAGGCTTTGGTGGATGAATTAGGTGATTATTCTTGAAAATACTCTTACGCATCTTATCTGGGCCTCTGTTACTTGTAGTGTATTTAAATGAAAAAGGTATAGTATCACTTTAAAAAGTATGATTGTTGTTTTAACCCATTCCCTCATATTGACGCCTCTGTAAAAGTCACTTTTTGAAACCATAGCGATAAATATAGCATTTGCTCCATAGGAGCAAGTGCTCTTTCTATCACAATAGTTTCTAAACTACACATTTCTAAAGTATCCCTTTTATGTAGTAAATGCTCCTTTTCAGTAGATCTGTTCAAAGAAGTTGGGTATAAAAATAGCCAATGAGGTAATGGGCTAACAGCAAATCCATCAGTAGGCAAAGCCAGAGCTTGAAGGTTCACCATTTGACCATAGCCTTCACAAAAGTCAAATTGTGATTAAAGTTAAAGATGGTCTTTCATTCATGCCTTCCAATCAGGTATTAAATTTATTGTGAAAATTTGTTGAAACAGAAACACATTTTATTTCAAATAATGTAATTCTGATATTCTTTTTTACCTATAAATGCTAGTGATGAAGTATTGTTGTTTTCCATATCAGCTTGCTATTTTAAAAAATTGATAACCATTTTTTTAAACAGTTTGAATTATGAGTAGAAGGTGTTGGTGCACTACATAAGTTTTTATGCCCCAAGATCTGGACTTTGGGCATGCTGTTTTTGACATGATGTTATTTGTTTGTCTATCAACTGTTTGTCTGATAGACTCATTTTTACACATTTGCAAACTCCACTGCCTTGGTCAAGAGTTCCCTTGTTCCTAATGCCAGTATAAAAATAGGCTTATTGATATTTGCAGTTATTATTTCCTGTATGAATATTAATGAGGTAAAGGGTTAAGTGGTCAGTATAGAGAGGTAGTAAGTACTGTAGCCATTTTTAACCCATTCCCTCATATTGACACCTGTAAAAGTCGCTTTTTGAAACCATTGTAGTAAGAGTGTTTTGCTCCATAAGAGCCGATACTCTGTTCATCACAACGGTTTCAAAGAGTGACTTTTACAGAGTAGCAAATGCTCTATTTATCAACATTGTTTCAAAACTACACAATTCTAAAAGTTTCCTCTATTTTAGTAAATGCTTGTTTTCAGTAGATGTATTAAAGTAGGTTGGGTCAGAAAATAGCTTAGTAATGAGTGAATAGGTTAACCAAGGCTGATTGCAGTATTTATAGACTACACTTTACTTGATATGCTTGTAGCAAATTGAATGATTAGTGTCATGTAATGTTTTCTTTCTACTTTCAGTGTATTTGAAGCTTTTGGAAAAATAATAAGCTGTGTTCTTGTGAAAGATCCAACAGCAAAACCTGGCAGCAAGCACAAGTAAGACCACTTGTAATGATATACTGAAATTGTAATAATGATGAATATTCGCAAGAAGATATTGACAGCTTGCATTCTGTTGTAAGGAAAAGTTCTTTGCAAGAATATAAGAAACTTGTTAATAGTGATAATAGGATAACAAAACATCTGGTAATAAAAAATATAAAATAGTTATCTGTTGTTATTACATAATAATGATTACCAATTTTGCATCATTTTCAAGCTCATGAGTTTAACCCTTTCCTTCATATAAATACTTTTCATGGATTTGCAAGCGGATTAGACCCAGATCAGACGGCTCCTAATTGAGCCGTCTGATGAGTGTCTGCTGTGTTTGCTTAATATGGCATAATATAGATCCGATTCTACAGTTTCTGCCTGAGCCAAAACATTCTGTGCACATATGCCATTGTAAAAGTTCAGTGAATAAATATTTGTGATGTCATTATTTCCTGCATGAGTATTAAATGGGGAAAGGGTTAACAGATACCTATTATACACTCTGTAACTGTCCTGAAGCAATAGAGTTTGTGTATTTTCAGAGGCTATGGTTTTATAGAATATGACAACTCCCAGTCAGCAACTGATGCTGTAGCGTCTATGAACCTGTTTGATCTCGGAGGACAATATCTCAGAGTTGGAAGGGTAAGTACAAATATTTAGCCCTTTATTTTTAATAGACAAGGTGATTTTTCTACTGATAACTATTAATGTAAGAAATTATGAATATTTATTTAAATAATGTAATATTAACAAAATGGAATATGAATACAGCCATGGAGAGGACTGTAGAATTGAATAACCAAAAAGAGTAGACCCTGATCATACACCTCCTACAGGAACTATGTGATCTGTATCTTTTCTGTTTGTTAAGGCGTCCAAAGGAAATTTTGAGCCGAATATTCATTCTTCCAAATCTTGGGGCTGCTATCTGGCCTATGTAGAAAATTAGCAGTTTGTTTAATCCTTTCCCTGTTTCTATGTTTATTTCAAATTTCAATCCCTACTGAATATTCATTGACAAAACAGTCATAATGAAGTAACTGTATGGAAAGTGGAACATTGTAGATATTTTAGAAAGTAAAGAAACCGATCTTTCAAATTCTGTTAGCAAACAGAGTAGACCCTGATCAGACGGCTCCTATAGGAGCCATCTGTATAGGAACCGCCAGATCTGGGTCTACTCTGTTTGCAAATGCGTGAAAATGTGTGTATGTGAAGGAAAGGTTTAAACAGTTTGAATTTTGTTACTGTAAACTTTCAAATGCATCCAAGCTTACAGTTGTTTTTAATTACTTTTTATCACTGAAACCAAATATCTTAATAATGTGAATTTTGTGTAGAAATATTTGATTTGTGTTTATGGATTGACATTTGACAATTTTGTTGCAGGCCATCACCCCACCAGATGTACTGACACAACCCCAAGCCATAGGCCTACTAGGCACAATGCCCACAGCTGCGGCTGTAGCAGCAGCAGCCGTTACAGCCAAAATCACTGCCATGGATGCACAACAACAACTCATGGTAAATACATTCAGTAATCGGCCAAGTCATTAGATTAGAGGAATACAGAAAAACCTTTGAGACAGATTGCAATTTAATGCAGGATCACAGTTACTCTCATCCTGCATCCTGATTCGGCTCTAAATAACCATTAGTGTCGATGGGCCGTAAAACATGATTCATTCATTACTCACATCCTGCATTAAGCAACAACCTACTCTTACAGACCCCCATGTTTATTCATTATAGGCAGGTATACAATATTTAAGAAATCTAGGTTAAAAATCTATTATGTTTCTTTTGCTGTTATTCATTAGTATTGCCTCACTTAGAGAACATTCTAATATATGATTACCAATCAAGGAAGGTTTGTCTGAGAAATGAGAGATACAGCTCTGTATAACGTAATGTTTTTTTATCACAAAATAATATTGTACTGGAGTAAATTTCAACCATTGACTTTGTCCTGTGTTCACAGCCCCCAGGTTTGGCCACACCAACTGCATTAGGAGCCAAGGACAGTCCTAAACTTGGAGGCCAGGCAGATGTCAGTATGATTGGTGGACCTGGCATAGTTATTCCTACTTCTCTGGGACAGGCAACCACAATGGCAAACATACCACCACCAGGGGTCTTATCAGCTGGCATCCCCATGTCCAAACCACTACCCAAGGGTGAGTGTTTACCTCTGACAGTGGAGTGTACCTTATACCCATAATGCATGATGAATTTTGAAAGAAAGAAAAACTGATTTGTGATGATCTTTGATGAGACATCAAGTGACTCTTTCATCAGGATCCAAACTCTGACACTTAAAAAGTTTAAAAGGAATGTAACTGGAGAATTGAATCACGTCACATTTTTTTTTCAATCGAAAGTTACCTAGTTTTGAAAGGGTGAATGCAAGCTGTTGCTCATACAGTAGTAGTCAATTGCCAATTCTACACTCGGTTATAAATTCTTAAAGCTTCAAGTAATTTTTAGGAAGTAGATATAATTTACCAGTTAATGCGAAAACTTTCCAGTTTATGTTTTTATCATGTGTTTAGATGAAATTAGATTAAAGTTAACTTTAATAAATGTTTGGTTCATATAAACATTTTTTCACCCCTTTTGCAAACAGTTTCCTGTAGGAGCAGTCTTATCAGGGTCTGCTCTGTTTGCAGAAATTGAAGTTATAGTAGACCTGGGTCCATGCTTATAAAACTTTTAGTTGAGTCTGCGTTCTTTCTCAAGTTTTTGATTGGTCAGATTTGAGCCTTTGGCTCAAATCTGACCAATCAAAAACTTGAGAACTCAAATCTGACCAATCAAAAGCTTGAGCACGAACTCAGACTCAACTAAAAAGCTTTATAAGCATGGACCCTGACTCTGCAGTTTTACCAATACGATGAATATCCTGTGTACATGTGCCAGTGTAAAAAATCAGCTAGTAAGTATTCATGATGTTATTAATTGTTACATGAATATTCAACAAGGAAAGGGCTAACAAACTTGTAAATTGTAGTATCGCTGATATCAAAATGCTACACCATCGACTGATGATTTGTTTTTGTTTTTTCAGTATCTGCTATGATGCCTCCTACCAAACCATCATCAAGTAGTTCCATGCTGCAGGCAGCCATCTCTGCGGCAGTGGAAGCTGATGCCACACAGAAGAAGAAGGCAGAGAAAGACAAGGAGAAGAAGGAGGCCGAGAAGAAAGCATCAGAGGAGGAAGTTAACCAGACCTTGGAGCAGCAAGAGACCATGAAGATCAGTGGCAGTAATGCCCGGCACATGGTCATGCAGAAACTCATGAGACAGTCACAGGTAAGACAAATAGAATGTAATTGCAGAGCTGTGTATAAGAGAGCTCTACATTTCTCAGGCAAACCCTGTCTGCTTGCTGCTCATTAGAATCACCTGGGTCCATGCTTATAAAACTTTTTAGTTGAGTCCGAGTTTGTTCTCAAGCTTTTGATTGGGCTCAAATCTGACCAATCAAAAGCTTGAGAATGAACTCAGACTCAACTAAAATGCTTTATAAGCATGGATACTGTTGACAGTTGTTGATCAGTATCAACAAGAAAGGGGTTGGCCAAGAAATATGATGCAGTAAAACCCCTCTAAAATGGACGTTAAATTTTAAATAGTATAAATATCGGTCTCGGAGACATGTGACAGCTTATTGCAGGGTGAAGGTCATGCAGAGAGCTTCTCTAGGAGCTCTTTGCATGAATTTTACCCTACATTAAGCAGCCATCTGCCTAAAAGTATCACATAAAATTCTTCTCTTCTAGAATTCCGGATTGGAAAGGTTTTAGGGTTTTACTGTATTTGTGGAGAACAATACACCTCATCTGGAGCTACACCATTCTTATTTGGTTTATTACACTTTGAATGAGGGGCACCAAGTTCAATGTCCTTTTCAAGTGTAACAGACCTAGATTATAGGGCTTTGGGTCAACAAGTGTTGGCTGATAGAGTTTGTATTTCAGCATTCCACCCTTTCAGAACCATACTGGTCTAAAATAAACAAGAGCATGTACCTTTCAGGAAATTCATTAAAAACCAGTTGAACTTTCTTAATAGTATGAATGTATTATAGTTCTCCATTTGAATTGTAATCTCATAATATTAAATGATAAAAGTGGAATCAGTGTATAGATAGACCTATATTACTGTTTGCTATATACATGTAAATAAAATGAATAATTGCTGAAAGTCAAGAGAAAAGAAAAATAAAGTGAATCCATATTGCAATAGAGTAGACACAGGTCGGATGACCATCTATTAATGAAATGCTCTGTTTGCTGATGAAATTGTATATATCTGCCATGGCCAAAAATACCTGTGTTCATATAATACCATTATAAAAAATATCAACTATTATAGATTTAATATTCATAATGTAGTTATTTATTTGTAATGTATTAAAAACATGATTACAGCTGTTTTTGTTATAATTCAGAGTCGTGTCATGGTGTTGAGAAACATGGTTGGTCCTGATGACCTGGATGATGAGTTGGAGGCAGAGGTGACGGATGAGTGTGGCAAGTATGGCATAGTCAACAGAGTAATCATCTACCAGGAAAGACAAAGTGAGGAGGACGATGCAGAAGTTATAGTCAAAATATTTGTGGAATTTGGAACGACACAAGGTTGGTGTTATGTTGTTAGATATATTATCAGCATATGTCAGTTACAATTGTTGACCAAAGACTAATCGGTAGTAAAGCTTATACATGTTTTTATGGCTTAATCCATGAATATGTACTTGTTCGTAATTTCCTTCCTGTGTTTGAACAAACTGGAAAGAAGTAGTACTGAATTTGTACAAACTGAGAAATTTTTGTTGTCAAAAATATGTTTCTGTTTTATTTGCTACATATTAGAGTTTAGAAATTATATTCTATTTTGAATATGCTTTTCCTAACTTGTTCTGTTATTTTTTTTTACAGAGGTCGAGAAGGGCTGTGGATCTTTGAATGGACGGTATTTTGGTGGTCGAATAGTTCAAGCAGAAAAATATGATCAGGACTTATTTGATGCCAATGATTTATCAGGCTGATGAACAGTTAAAAGGTACATCCTATGTCATGACTGTATCAGTATTGTTCAACAAAAAGAGCACGATCGAGGATGAAGCCTTGTGTAGAATTTGGCTCAGAGAAATCCCTTTGTGATCAGTGCCCCAGTGATAGTAATACCCGGTAGATGGCCGTTCATAGTTCAAGTGCCAATACTGTAAGGTGAATGGCTGCATTGTGAAATGGAGCTTAAGCATTCTATATACGGCAGCTGTTACGATGGAAGTGAATGAGGTGGAGAAACAAAGATTCAACAAGGATTCTGTATGCATATTCTGTTTCTTACCAACAACATCATTTGACTTGTGCAGTCTTTTGAAGTTAATAATTAAGAATGGGTTTTGATGTTAGTATTGGCACCTTTGCAAACAGAGTAGACTCACATCAGATGGCTCCTGTAAGAGTCTTGTGAACAGGGTTTGCTTATGGTACAGCATACATTAGTTTCAACAGTTTCTGCCATGGTAAAAAAATCCCTTTTTGCTGATGCCATTATAAAAATTCAGCTATTAATTAATATTCAGTCATTATTTTCTGTCAAACATGAATTAATTAACCCTTTTGCTCATATAAACGTGTTTTCACGCATTTGCAAACAGAGTAGACCCAGATCAGACGGCTCCTAGAGGAGCCGTCTGATCAGCGTCTACTCTGTTTGCTAATAGAATTTGATAGATCTGTTTCTTTACTTTCTAAAATGGCTACAATGTTCCACCTTCCATATTTCTTTATAACTATTTTGTTAATGAATATTCAGCAGGTATTGAGATTTGGCCTAAATACAGAACAGGGAAAGGGTTAATGAATGACATGAAAGTATGATTGAAGACAAACTAGGCTTGCCTTTTCATCCAACTTTCCATATATATTTTTTCTCTCTTAAAATTTGCTTGATATTTCATTAAAGTTCTTTTTATTGGTTTTTCATAAAAAAAAAAAGTTTAAGACCAAGGAAATGCAGAAAAATTTACCTTGAAGTTTACTTTCTTAATACATATTTTCTTGTTCTTTTTGTAGTCAAAACATTTCTTGTGTTGTGGCTAATAATAATAAGCACATCTGTTTGTTTTTAGAAAATAATAAAAATGAACATATCGCCATAGCCCTGGTGTGGTCATCATGGACATTGTTTTCGTTATACAAAACATTTGTCATTTTATGACCATTTTGGCATCAGTACAGCTACCCCCGTCAAATTTCATGTGCTTTTGAGCCATCACAACACCTGCAACATAATAAGGGACTAATATTCTCTCATCCATATGTAAGGCGTTATAGCAGTTACAGATTTTGATTTTTGTATGGTAACTGACAATGTTGGCATTTGCATACGGTGCTCATGTTTTATTCATTAGTAATAACAAAGTATGAAATTGACCTTTACCTTCCTGACTGGTAACTTTACCTTCCTGACTGGTAACTTTACCGTCCTGACTGGTAATTTTAAATCCCTCTAAATCTGACGTTCAATTTAGTATAAATGTTTGTAGCATAATGCAGGGTGAAACTTTCTCTAGGAGCTTTCTGTATAACTTTCACCCTGCATAAAGCAACCACCTGCCTACAAGTATCTAAATTCTTCTCTGCTAGAATTCCAGTTTAGGGGGTTTTACTGTATTTACAATTGCTTTCATTACAGAGTATATAAAATAGAGCTGTAAACGGTTTAGTACATTTTTCCACAAGTTGATCTTGATGGTACAAAGCCATACCTTGTAATAAGTTTTGAATTTCTGAATCAATGGGTTTCTGTGAATTTTTATCAATGAAACAGTAGATTTTGTACAAATGTATTTGAGTGATGTCGAGGGTAAGGTGACCTGGGGGTTAAGCAAAATGTAGACCCATACCAGCCACCACATCTGATCAGGGTCTACATTTTTTGACATGTGTCTGCATTTTCAACTTATGTTATCAAATTGTCTTTGATACAGTGGCTAGTGTTGGTCTATATTAAAAGAGCTTTAAGGTATTAAAAATTATAAGAAGTTTAGCTCCAAAAGTACATTGTGTTATGGTATTGCTCTGACGTTCATAATAAAAAGGTGGTTAATGACTGGATTAAGTCTGAATTACCCGCAGTAAAACTGTTCATCTCTTGACATTTACCTCTGAAAATAAGTCTTATTCTGGTTCTTTATGGCAAGATTTAACCTATTGCAGAACAGGCATGTAGGAGCTTTCTACATTCAGAGCAATAGTTAACGGTGCATATTCAAATACTGAAATCCTCATTTCTCCTGTTGTGACTACTCTTTACAATGGTCTCTATGAGATGATTCTAAAGAGTGGTCACAACATAGGGTTTGGTGGAGATAAAAAGTAATTATTCTTGAAAATGTTTTAATTTATACATCTTATTTAGGCCTCTGTACATCACATTTGTTCTTGTACAGACCCCTACCTAAAATATACATGATAATTAAGGAAGTGGTCACTTGAGAGTTTTTACTGTTTATCTATATCAGGAAACAATGTGTCCTTTTTAATCAATTATTTGTGCTTCTTACTTCTCTGGCATAGCTCATGGAGTACACTGTAATTTGTAAGTTCTTTATCCTTTTATATATTAAGACATAATGACGTCATGAATATTTATTAAACAAATTTTTATAATTTGTGTATGAACACCAGTTGTTTTGGCTATGGCAGAAACTACTAATGTAGATTCAAATGTAATTCCATATATGCAAACAAAGCAGATCCTGATCAGATACCTCCTATAGGAGTAGTTGGATCTTGGTCTACTCTATTTGCAAAGGCTTTCATAGGTGCTTATCCTTAATTGGGCATAATAGAGAGGAGAAGAGTTTTCACTTCAGTTTATCTTGAATCTAGTAAATAGTTGATAATGAGCTAATGCAATGTATGCAATATTGGTATTGTACGAGGACCTATTTCTTCACCTACAGCTAGACTGCGGTATGCAGGTGATTAAAGTAAAGGTTGCTTTTAAAACCATTTCCCTCATATAAACCCTTTTTTACACATTCGCAGAGTAGACCCAAATCAGACGGCTCCTGTAGGAGCTGTCTTATCAGGGTCTACTATTTTTGCTTCTGAAATAATAGATCAGACTACAGTTTCTACCAATACCAAAAACTCCACTGTATAACTATATGTGCCATTCTAAAAATGCAGCCAATAAATATTCATTGTCATTACTTCCAACATGAATATTCAATAGCGAAAGGGTTAAAAACTTCACTATGACAACCTGCTGCAAAAAGCTCTTAAGCCATCAGCTGAATGGACAGCAACCCACTGCGGGCATATGTTGCTTGCAGCTACAGATCTTAGATATCTCAGTCTTAGCTGCAGGCATTTGTGAAAAAGATTGGATAGACTTTATAGTCATTGTACTATCATCTTCATTGTCATCATGTAAATATCATCTGTTCATTTCATTTTTCATCCACATCTGCTCCATGTTAATTACACATATTAAGTCATTTGTCAGTGCTATAATTCCAATTTTTAACCCTTATCCAGCGAATAACAACCTGTCTGGCTTGTACAGTGTACAAGTAGTTTGCGCCATGGATGAGATGCTGGATTACTTGGGATCTTATCAGGATCCAAACTGTTTGACACTTGGTCAATAGTTTCACTAAAGCTTGAACAAATGCATGGAAAAAAGGTTTTGGTGGATATGTTTTGTTTCCAGCAAGATAAGGGTTAACATATTTCTGTAAACATAAATGAGTACTAATTCACCAACCCTTTACTCCATACGCCTTTCAATACCTTTGTACATAGAGTAGACTCAAATCAGACGGTTCCTGTAGTAGTCGTCTGATCAGGGTCTGCTGTTTTCCAATGATACAGTAGAACCCCGCTAATGCGACCACTTAATAAACATGGGTGTCTTTATAAGCAGGTGGTTGCTTAATGCAGGATAAAAGTAATGCAGAAAGCTCCTCTAGGAGCTTTCTGCATTACTTTTGTCCTGCATTAAGCTACCACCTGCATCTAGCACCCGGAATTATAGCTCTTTTAGGTGGTCGCATTAGCGGAACTTTACTGTATAGCTAAAAATATGATTCTACATTTTCTTCAATGGCCAAATATTCCTGTGTCTGTGTACTATTATAACAATTAATCTTCATGTTGTTATTATTTCTTACATGAATATCCATGGAGCAAAGGGTTAAAGGATAGTAGGTTGATCTCAGAGTGTAGGTAAATTGATGCTGTAAATTTATTTGTATATTAGCAGCTTGGCTGCAGATATATATGTTGCCCCTACTGCTACATGTAATTACAGTTTAGCCAGTTACCTAGTGCAGCTCTGTTCCATAGGCCCCGACCAGAATTATTTGTCTGTAGTATGCCTCGGTGTAATTGATGAGTTGAGGCAACTACAGTATAACCTCTTAACCCTTTCCTGTTCTGTTTAGTTCAAAATTCACTATCTACTGAAAATTCATGAAAAAAACCCCGATATATAATAATGATATATCGAAGGTGGAACATTTTAGCAATTTTAGAAAGTAAAGATACAGATATTTTTAATTCTATAAGCAAACAGAGCAGACCCTGATCAGAAGGCTTCTGAAGGAGCCGTCTGGTCTGGGTCTACTCTGTTTGCAGATGCATGAAACCCGTTTATATGAGGGAAAGGGTTAACAACTCCTGAGGGGTTCTTTGCTGAATGCAGAAGAAAGCTGCTGCATTATTTTTGTCATTGCAGTAGGATACCTTCACCTACCGGAGACCATTTGCAAAAAGGGTAGACTTAGATCAGATATCTCCTATAGGAGCAATCTGATCAGGTTCTTCTCTGGTTGTATTCAATACAGATGTTATTTGCTATGGCAATAAATTTCCTTATTATGAAGTTTTAATACAGGAAATTGAATAATATTCCCAGTTGGCATAGTGATGCATGAATATTCATCAGGTAAAGTCAACAGAAAGATGCTTCAATGGTTGTTGTAGAGGTTTTACTATGTATACAGAAGATAAGCAGCACAGATGGGAGCTTGATTTATTGTGTTACATGATTATCCAAATGTTATTGTTATTGCTGATCTGAATTCTTGTTTGTCAAATTATTTGACTTAATGAGAAATTTATGATGGATAAAACAGAAATGCAAGTTTTGTTGTTTGTTACATTCCCCATTTATAAAATTGAATGATTCAAAACAAATGTTAAACCATTCTTGTGGTGTCTGTAGTTTCATAGTTCCTAGTAATGTCATGTTGGCCTGTTTAGATATTTAATTAGCTCGATTGTTTTTGAAGAAAAAAATACGAGCTATTGTTGTAACTCCAGGGTTCATGTCGTCATCTGGAAAGATTGACATTGGCTATTTCTTCTTTACTATTCATGGAAATCTTATAAAACTTAACACTTGTTCATTGTCACAAGGGCTACAATTGAACAGGCGAGCACTGGCACCCGCATGCAGTGCTCGTTTAATTTCTATGTTCCTAAAGAGGGTTTCAACATCATTTTGTGTTGATGGGTTGATGCACGCTTGTGTCAAAATGTTTGTGTGCTCAATAACCCTTGCATAAACTGTTATTAAATCAGTAAATTTCGTAGTATTGAGTTTTTACTGTCTGATCTGGGTTTACTCTGCAAATGTTCGGAAAAGGGGTCTCTCAAAGACAGAGTTAACATACCAAGTGGATTCTGGAATATCAATAAAAAAATATTTTCCATGTCATTATCATGTGATTCGTTGAGACCAGTCTGTACCTCAAAAGGTCAAGGTCATATTTTGTCTCAAAACTATCGACATCCAGCCAGTTACCACACAACTCTATGCTACACTTTGCAACATCTTCCAGTACTTTAACCCATTACCTCATGGGCTATTTTTAGATACATCTTTGAATAAATCTACTGAAAAGGAGCATTAGCTAGAGAAAAATATTTTTTTTTAGAATTTTGTAGTTTGAAACCATTGTGATCAACAGACCAAATGCAAATGCTCTATTTATCACAATGGTTTCATCAACCTTTTCCCTCATATAAATGCTTTTTCATGCATTTGCAAACAGAGTAGACCCCGATCAGAAGCTCCTATGGGAGCTGTCTGATCAGGGTTTGCTCTGTTTGCTTTTGACATG
The DNA here is from genome assembly GCA_963576725.1 of Azorinus chamasolen. Classification (NCBI taxonomy): domain Eukaryota; kingdom Metazoa; phylum Mollusca; class Bivalvia; order Cardiida; family Solecurtidae; genus Azorinus; species Azorinus chamasolen. The sequence goes on from OY755245.1 coordinate 74,358,875, forward strand.
ATAAAGATCTCATTCTACAGTTTTGTCAAAGCAAGAAATTCCGTTGAAAAGTTTACATTATAAAATTTGAGCTAATAGATTATTTCTTACATGAATATTGAACAGGGAAATGGTTTAATCAAAACCAAAGAGCTAGCTCCATCATCATTGCAAGAAAAGTTAGTAGCATGTGTACACCTAATATACCTACTGTAGGAGCGTTTGTAGTACTTGTACACCAAACATACCTACTTCAGGAAAGTTTGTAGTACTTGTACACCTAACATACCTATTGTAACACTGCTTCATGTTCAAAGATGATTCGTGTTCCATTTCTTTTTAGCTCACCAGAGCACTTTTGTGCTCAGGGTGAGCTTTTGTGATCGCCTGATGTCCGTCGGCATGCGTCGTCCGTCGTCAACAATTCGAACCTTTAAAAATCTCCTCTGAATCTACAGGGTTCTCAGCTTTCATCTTTAGTACATAGCATCATCTCTAGGTCCTCTACAAAAGTTATATAAATCATGCCCCTGGGGTCAAAATTGGCCCCGCCCCAGGGGTGCCTTGTTTTCTATAGAAACATATAGTGAAAACTTTGAAAATCTTCTCTGATTGTCTGGTGAGCGATGTCGGGGCCATTCTGGCCCTCTTGTTCAAATTTCATAGTCAGAATTGGACTGGTTAGCATTGGACCTTGATTTATAGTATTAGCAAAGGTTTTCACAAAGTGTATTCATTGAATGGGATAACTTCCATTTCAATACCTTATAATACCTTGCGTAGCAATACCTGGACCTCTGTCTTGAAATTTATTTTTTTTAAAAGTACATGGTATGGACAAAAAACAATCTTCATAGTTTATATTTCATTTCTTTATTCAAAAATGACTACTGTTTTGTCAACAGGTTATCAAATAACACTAGTGCTAACTGCTCTGCATCTACACTTGTTTCTAAGACCTATAACAAGAGTAGATCTACAGTACAAATGTATTTAACCCTTACAACACTTAATTTTCAAATGGAATATTCTAAATTCAAACGGGTCAAGCTTATGGTGAATAATTAGGGATTTTTCTAAAGAAAGGTGTAAAATGACACAGTGCAGACCCTGATGAGAGGGCTCCTCTAGGAGCCCTCTCATCTGGGTCTACACTGTTTGCAAAAGGAAATTTCTGGCCATGGCAAACAGCAGTCTAATGTGTAAGGAAACTGAACAGATCCTGATCAGATAGCTAATACAGGTGCTGTCTAATCTGGATCCACTCTGTTTACATCGGGATAACTACCAGGCAGAGGGTTATACATATATCAATGAAATGTGGAGATAATGGATTACAAACCTTAAACATTTGTATATACAGTTTATATACATGAAGTCATCTGACCTTTGCTTTCTACCTGCTGACCTCTAATTCAGCAAGGCTTCATCTACTGGTCATGACAACCTTCTTATCAAGTTTAACCGTTTCCCTCATAAAAACGCTATTTAATGCCTTTGCAATCGGAATAGATCCAGATCAGACAGCTTCTGTAGAGTCTATTCAGTATTACATGTTACATAGTTTGCTAGAGAACAGTGCAGGCCCTGAACAGATTGCTCTTGATCTGGGGACCACTGTTCGCAAATGCCAGTACACTTTTGGTTTCATATTCAAAAGGTTAAGTAAGTGTTCATCAACAAGTATACAGTACGACACAGACTTAGTATTTTGTTAACCGTTTCCCTGTTCCAAATTTATCACAAATTTTAATACCTTCTGAATATTCATGGACAAAATAGTTATAATGAAATATGGAAGGTGGAACATTGTAGCCATTTTAGACAAGAGGGCCATGATGGCCCTAAATCGCTCACCTGGCCTTACGGTTTCAAAGAAGAAGATTTTTAAAGATTTTTCTATGAAAAACTGATAAGCTCTGGGGCGGGCCATATTTGGTCCAGGGGTCATAATTTAAACAATCTTTGTAGAGGACCATTAGATAATGCTACATACCAAATATCAATGGTCTAGGCATTACAGTTTCAGAGAAGAAGATTTTTAAAGATTTTCCTATGAAAAGCTGATAAGCCCCGGGGCTGGGCCATTTTTGGTCCGGGGGTCATAATTTGAACAATCTTTGTAGAGGACCATTAGATGATGCTACATACTAAATACCAAAGGTCTAGGCCTTACGGTTTCAGAGAAGAAGATTTTTAAAGATTTTCCTATGAGAAACTGATAAGCCCTGGGGCGGGGCCATTTTTGGTCCGGTGGTCATAATTTGAACAATCTTTGTAGAGGACAATTAGATAATGCTACATACCAAATATCAAAGGTCTAGGCCTTACGGTTTCAGAGGAGAAGATTTTTAAAGATTTTCCTAAGAAAAACTGATAAGCCCCGGGGCGGGGCCATTTTTGGTCCGGGGGACATAATTTGAACAATCTTTGTAGAGGATCATTAGATAATGCTACATACTAAATATCAAATGCCTAGGCCTTACGGTTTCAGAGAAGAAGATTTTTTAAGATTTTCCTGTGAAAAACTGATAAGCCCCGGGACGGGGCCATTTTTGGCCTGGGGGTCATAATTTGAACAATCTTTGTAGAGGACCATAAGATGATGCTACATACTAAATACCAAAAGTCTAGGCCTTACAGTTTCAGAGAAGAAGATTTTTAAAGATTTTCCTATGAGAAACTGATAAGCCCTGGGGCGGGGCCATTTTTGGCCCAGGGGTCATAATTTGAACAATCTTTGTAGAGGACCATTAGATGATGCTACATACCAAATATCAAAGGTCTAGGCCTTACGGTTTCAGAGGAGAAGATTTTTAAAGATTTTCCTAAGAAAAACTGATAAGCCCCAGGGCGGGGCCATTTTTGGTCCGGGGGACATAATTTGAACAATCTTTGTAGAGGACCATTAGATAATGCTACATACCAAATATCAAATGTCTAGGCCTTACGGTTTCAGAGAAGAAGATTTTTAAAGATTTTCCTATGAGAAACTGATAAGCCCCGGGGCGGGGCCATTTTTGGCCCGGGGGTCATAATTTGAACAATCTTTGTAGAGGACCATTAGATGATGCTACATACTAAATACCAAAGGTCTAGGCCTTACAGTTTCAGAGAAGAAGATTTTTAAAGATTTTCCTATGAAAAACTGATAAGCCCTGGGGCGGGGCCATTTTTGGTCCGGGGGTCATAATTTGAAGAATCTTTGTAGAGGAACATTAGATGATGCTACATACCAAATATCAAAGGTCTAGGCCTTACGGTTTCAGAGGAGAAGATTTTTTAAAGATTTTCCTAAGAAAAACTGATAAGCCCCAGGGCGGGGCCATTTTTTGTCCAGGGGACATAATTTGAACAATCTTTGTAGAGGACCATTAGATGATTCTACATACCAAATATCAAAGCTCTAGGCTTTGTGGTTTCAGAGAAGAAGATGTTTAAGTAAATTGTTGACGACGCACGACGCACACCACACATACGCCGGACGCCGGACACTGCCCCCTCACAATACCTCACCTGGCACTTTGTGCCAGGTGAGCTAAAAATAAAGAAAGACATTCCAAATTCCATTAGCAAACAGCACGCTAATCAGATGGCTCCAATAACCATCTGATCTGGGTCTACTCTGTTTGCAAAGGCGTGAAAAGGCATTTGTATGAAGGAAAAGGCTAATTCATATCAACTTCAACTTAAATGAAAACTGAATTCAAAACATACAACAGCACATTCCAAACCTTTATGCCAATGTAAGTGACTGACTTGCATTAGCAACTAGCTTGGATCCAGATGAGATGCCAAGCTGTTTGACACTCGGTCAAAAGTTTCTCAAAAGCTTTAAAATAATCAAATCTGAAATAGTCAAAATTGCTACAGATCCAAATTTGAGCAGACATTATTTTATCACAGCTGGGTAAAAGCTGATATAGAAACATAAAAAACAACAATAACACACACATTTTGACAGCTTTATTCAAATTCGTTATGGCTAAACTGTAGCCTAAGTTTCTTTCATTTATTTTAAAACATAGAGACTGTCGGTCTGAATCCCAATGAAACAACCAATTACCACACAGGTGTTGGTGTAGAAATAAAAAGAGACATTTATGAAAAAATGTTTAATATAACAATCTTACATGTATCTATGCCTCTATTGATAGCCCATTCCCCCCAAAGGCTATTTTTAGGTGCAACCTCCTTGAATAAATCTACCAGAAAGGAGCATTTACTAGAGAAAAGGAAAATTTTAGAAACCATTGTGAAAAATAGAGCATTTGTTTGGAGCAAAAGCTTTATTTATCAAAATAATTTAAAAAAGTGAATGTTACAGAGGCGTAAAATGGCATCAATATGAGGTAATGGGTTAACAGTTGGCAAAGTTCATCACAAATCTGACACACTTGTACAGTAAAGACTCTAAAACAATCACTCAAATTATAAATTATACCTAATTCTGGGTTTTTATGACCGGTGGTATCTTAAAGTAGAAAAGTTACGCAGACAGTTCCAGTAGGAGCTCTACATTATTAATTTATTATCAGTCTGAACTAAGCAAGCAACTGCTTTAACCATTTAACTCATGAATACATCGTGAGTATTTACTGATTTTTTATAATGGCATATGAACACAGGATTATTCGCTTTGGCAGATACTGTAGAATCGGGTCTATGATATTCCATAACCCATTCCCGCATATTGACGCCTTTTGACGCTTCTGTAAAAGTCACTTTGTGAAACCATTGGTTTCAAAACTAAAATATTCTGAAAATTTCCTTTTCCCTAGTAAATGCTCCTTTATGGTAGATTTAATCAAAGCGGTTGGATCTAAAAATAGCCTATGCGGGAATGGGTTAAGCAGACCCTGATCAGAAGGCTCCTAAAGGAGCCATCTGATGTAGGGCTACTGTGTTCACAATGGCATGAAAAAAAGTATCTCTGTCAGTTAAAGGGTTAATTAGCTGGAATTTTATTGTGGTATATACATGTAAGCACAGGAAGTTTCTGTCATGCCAGAAACTGTAGAATCGGATCTGTACCGTTCCATACAAAGAGCAGATGCTGCTCAGACGGCTCCTACAAGGGCCATCTGGTCTGAGTCTACTTTGTTTGCAAAGCATCAAAAGGCATTTCTATGAGGTCAAGGGTCATAACAGAAAGGTTCTGCAGTAGTTATAATGGTGCAGTAAGCTCTCATGACAATTAGCACACTGCAAACCAATGATGATCAAACTTAACACTGAAGGTTTAGTTACCAGAGAACCTGTCTTAAGCAACCATCAAAAGGAGGTCTCATTACGGCTCTGTAAGGCCGGTGGTAGCTTCTGCATTACTTTTGCCATGTATTAAGCAACCACCTGTTTTTCAAGATTCCTGTGTCAAATTAAGATAAGGTCACTTAAGATAGGTTCTACTGTACTTACATGTTCATGATTAGCAATTTGGATGCTGAATGTTAACAGTGGAATGGTCCATCATTGATTAACGCTAGGGTCCTTTCAGTATAAAAGTTATTATTTCCTAGAGGTATTTCAATGACACACAATGCAGACCCTGATCAGAGGGCTCCTCCAGGAGCCTTTTGATCTAGGTCTTCACTGTTTGCACCTGACAGTGCACATGCTTCCCAAATTCGCAGGGTTACTAGTCAAATAACATAATTATATAGTATACATTCAATTAAAACATTACCTGAGAACAGAACACAATATTGGTCAGCAGAATAAACATTGATAACAAGAATGTGTTCATAAAGTATGACTTGGCAGTCATACATGTAACTAGGCAGTCACAGATGTACGATTATTTAAATGTTATTGACAAATATTTGGTATTCTTCAACCCGTTCTTAAAAATTAACTCAAACTCTAGCATGCTGTTTATGTTTTGTAGTAACTGATGCTAGCAGTCTGCATTCTGATAATAAAATGTGACATAGGCAAATAGTGTAGACACAGAAAACAGGAGCCGTCTGATCAGGGTCTGCACTGTTTGCTGGACAATTGTTAGAAATGATTTATACCAGCATGCATTTCATTTGCCGTTCCCCCTCAGCGTGAAAAATTGATGGGTTCAAAAATTAAGTTTGGACGAGTTTGCTGTAAAAACAATAGAAGAAAAGTGGATATACAGTTGAACTTTTGATATCTCGAACTTCAAGGGACCATACAAATTAGTTCCAGATAACAGAGGTTCAAGTCATCCAATTTCTAATCTGAACAATTTCTCAAGGCCACAGCTTAATACAGGTGTAAAGTAATGCTGAAAGCTCCTGTAGGAGCTTTCAGCATTACTCTAGGCCTGTATTAAGCTATCACATATGTTTCTAGATATCTGTAGCAATACATTTTAGAGCAATTCTGTATTGTAAGTTTTGGAAGGACTGAATTTTTTGTTTGAGTTATCCCGAAGTTCGAGTTATCCAAGTTCGAGATATCGAAGTTCAACTGCCAAAAATATTTGTCATTCTGATAACAACTGTCTAGCTGGACATAGTTAAAGAACAGATCCAATACTAGCCCTTTGTATCCATCTTGAATCTTCAGGTAAGAATGAGATGAGGTATCAGTCAGCAGATAGCTGTTGATCCTTTACACCATGAGTATTGATATAAGGACTTTATCAAAAAATAATTGTCTGAACTTATGTAACGGCATTATGAATATGGGAACTTTTGAACCATGGCGTCAGATTTATGTAATTCCATAAGCAAACAGAGCAGACCTCATACAGGAACTGTCTGATCTGGTTCTACTCAGTTTGCAAAGGCTTTAAAAGGTATATTTATGGAGATATGATCTCAAATATCAAAACAGTAAAACCTCTCTACAATGGCCACTCAAAAGAAGTCTAAATTTTGGGAGTTTAATGTACATGTAGTTAAAAAAGTAGTTTAATGCAGGTGAAATTTTATGTAGACGCTTTCGAGCATTGTGCATTACTTTCATTCTGTATTAAGCAGTCATCTTCTTTTCACCCCTTATTTGATGTACATTAATGGAGGTCTCTACCAATATTGATAGTAATGGAATACTACCCATTATGTATATAAATGGAAGACTACCATTATGTATATTAATGGAAGACTTTATAAATTATGTAAGACTACCCATTATGTATATTATGGGAATACTCTACCAATGATGAATATTAATGGAATAATCTACCCATTATGTATATTATGGAAGATTACCCATTGTGTATACTAATGGAAGACCCTATCCATTATGAATATAAATGGGAGATTTCCCATTATGTATATTAATGGAAGACTACCCATTATGAATATTAATGGCAGACTCTATCCAATATGGATATTGATATTAATCAACTTATTTTGCTACATTTTTACATAAAACACATGAATACAATGCTATGACAAATACTATAGAATCAGATCTAAGAAATTTCATGAGCAAAAAGAGCAGACCTTGATTTGGGTCTACTCTGTTTACAAATATGTTAAATGGTGTCTATCAGATACAGGGTTAAAGACATCAATGGGTATTCATTAAGATAACATTATAGAGAGATTCAACCTTAAAGCTCTTTAATGCATATATAAGACGACCACTACCACCTGTATGCCTGTACAGTATGTTGGTCTGTAGGACGTGTTATACCATCCCCGTGTCAGTTAGTAGACCTGCGTATCTTCACTGTCCCATCTGGTTGGCCAAAATACACCATATTTGCCATGTTCACAAACAGGCCTGTCTCTATTATACCTGAAAGAACAAAATAATCCAACTGATATCACTCTTAGTTTAATAATTTCCTTCATATGAACGTGTTTTCATGCATTTGCAAACAGAGTAGACCGAGATCAGATGGCTCCTATAGGAGCCGTGTGATCAGTGTCTGCTCTGTTTGTTCATGGAATTTGAAAGATTTGTTTCTTAACTTACTAAAATGGCTACATGAATATTCCACCCTCATATATTTCATTATTATTATTTTGCCCAAGAATATTCAGACGGTATTTAAATGTCTGGTAATTTGTACATTCGTTACTTCATTAAATGCCCCGTGTTCTCTTTTTTTTTAAACCACACATTTCAAGGTTCCATGCAAAACTATTGTAACTACATTCTTCAGCATTTTAAAAGTGTCCTCTTGCTGTGTTTTATCCCTTTACTCCATGAATATTTAAATACAAGAAATAATGATATTATGAATATTAACCAGATTGTTTTTGATACAAAAACTGATGTCTCCCCACCCCCATCCCGCCTCTGTGCAGACAAAATTTTCCATGTAACTATTTCAAAGTCCCAAAACTCTACGAAAAATCATCGAACCGGAACAGGAATAAGATATGTAAAATTAGACATGGTGCTTATCAATCCTATTAAGTTTCATGAAAATTCAACCACAGATTTGGGGGAAACCGCGCAGACAAAATATTTCATGTAAAAAAATCAGTCCCACAACTCTGCAGAAAATCATCAAACCAGAATAGGAATAAGATAATTATGCACATCTAGGCATGGTGCTGATCAATCCTATGAAGTTTCATAAAAATCTGATGAAAGGTTTTGGAGAAACCACGCAAACAAAAAAAATCCATGTAAAACTTTCAAAGCCCCATTACTCTGCAGAAAATCATCGAACTGGAACAGGAATACGATATGCACAACTAGGCATGGTGCTGATCAATCCTATTAAGTTTCACGAAAATCCAACTACAGCTTTTGGAGAAACAGTGCCGACGACTGACATACGGACCCCGCCCACAAAAACAAAATGTCTCCCCAGGAGACATAATTAGATTCAGTTTTATACTTACTTATGAACACATTATATTTTGACCATAGTAGAAACTGTAGAATTAGATTTATATCATATTATAAGCAAACAGAGCAGACCCTGATCGAACGGCTTCTAGAGGAGCTGTCTGATCTAGGTCTACTCCGTTTGCAAAGACGTAGAAAGGCGTATTTATGGAGTATCGGGTTAAAGCAGCGTTTGATTTCATTTCTATCAAAAGACCTGATCAGAGTGCCAAACAATTTGGATCCTGACGAGAGGCTGAGTTACTCCGAGTCTCATCTGGATCCAAACTATCTAAAAGGTTATCACAAATTGACCCTTAGATTGTAGTTACAACGCTTTCAAACTAATCCCTTCTCTCTTCACTCCATATAGATATATATATATAATTATATACCTTTTAACTTTTTCCTTTATATAAACGGGTTTAATGAATTTGCAAACAGGGAAGACCTAGATCAGATGGCTCCTATAGGAGCCATTTTATTAGGCTCTGCTCTGTTTGCTATTGGAATTTGAAAGACCTGTTTCTTTACTTTCTAAATGGCTACTATGTTCCACCTTCCATATTTCGTTGTAACTATTATGTTCATGAATATTCAGTAGGTATTGAAATTTGGAATAAGCGTAGAACAGGGAAAGGGTTAAAGCATTTTCAAAAGAAGTAAACCCAAATTAGACAGATCCTTTAGGAGTCCTCTGATCAAAATGTGTATTATATAGAGTACAGAGTTAATGTTGTCTCCTGGTCTCTATGACCAAAGATTACCTGGAATTTTCAGGAGATGTGTGTTGACGACATTCCAGTCAGCCGGTTTATCAAATACCCAGTCTAAAATAAAGTTACCGTCATCAGTCAGTACTGGGCCCTACAACAAAAAAAAAATAATTCTACCATTCTAATGAAATGAATATGGTAAGATATGACAAATAGGATTGTCAACTCTCTGAATGCAGAAAATGAGTTTAATACCTGATCAGTGTAGACATAGATCAGAAGACTATTGGAGGAGGCATCAGGTTAAGACACCCAGTCGATCCCCTCCCCTCATGTGTAAAGGTTAAAAAGACAATTCTGCACCATTTTGATTACTTCATATGAAAGAAGTAGACAGTGTAGACCTGGTCAAACTATTCCTTCAGACACAGTTTGATTTTAGACAGCATTGTAAACTAAACAATTATTGTAATAATGATTGATTCATTATCTTTCCTAAACACTAATATTTGGGTATTCTTGATTTCTTTTTACTGCTGACTGAAACATATTTGAGGGGTCATATAGTTCATGGTCCATCCATACATCTTGCCTAGTTTCTGTTATATTTCTCAAAAAGGAACTTGGCAATACCACACAAACCAGATTTTTCTCTTGCCTTTATTATAATTATGGCCATAAGCATTCAAAATCTATAATCGATATGCAAAACCATGACCCGGACCCAAAAACAATACTCTCCTGCATTTCCAACTCTTGTATTTTTTTCTATATTTAGTAATAATGACCTTGACCTTACTCTGGATCAACAAACTATAATTCCAACCTAATCTGTACACCAAACTTGGTCAAAATTTGACTATGTAACTAAAGTTAGTTTCAAAACCATTCCTTTTCTATTTTTAGCAAGTGACCTTGACCTAGTCCGAAAAATGCTGTCCCAACTTTTCTTTAATGTAAGCTAGCTATACACCAAGTTTGGTACTTATATTTTGTTCCTAATTAAACTTATGGCATAGAAACATTTTGTTCCATTTTAAATAACAGTGAAATTGACCTTGGTCCAAGAACCCTGAATGCAATTTCAACTGCATGTAAGCTTTCTGAACAGCAAGTTGACGATGGACGATGCACAAATGACCATGTACATAGGGGGATACCAATAGCTCACCTTGGCACTTTGTGCCAGGTAAGCTAAGAAAATATCGACACCAGGAGATTGCACACACTGTAAACCAATATCGATCTCCTCCATGTCTCTAATGTGGCATTTGTTCAGAGTGCAGTGTTTTCTCTAGAGCGCGTTTTGTGCATTTTTGACACAATTATATCATGTATGACGCATTAATTACTGACTGCGCTTTCCGTGACGCATTCAAATTGTATTCATGAACCTCTGCAAATTTTGACTTCAGTAGCGATTTTGCGAAAATCAGCGTTGTGTTCTGACTTGTATTCATTTGTGTTTTAGCATTGCCCCTTATTTACTGAAATAGACGGTTGCTTTCATACGGTTTAAATATGAAGAAAGTCCGATAAAGCACCTAGTAAATTTATGTTGTCATTTTTCGTGAGATTTAATAAGACAACGTCAGCTGCAAAATAGCAACGTTTAACATAATTTTTTGGAAGTTCGGAAATGAAAGAAGAACCAAAATGCGAGAATTAGAATTTGTTCTTCTGCATAATCAATAAAATTGGCAAGTATTAAAACAGAAACGATTTTATCAGCAGATCATTTATAAACCAAAATAAGATCACAAACAGATGCCAGCGAGAGAGTTTTGCCAAGAATGGCTTGAACAAAATTCTTGGTTGCAGTATGAACATAATAAAACTAGAGGTTTGTTTTTGTCACAAAAACAGATGTCTCCCCCATTCATCCTCCTTCCAATACACAAGCGTAATGTCTGTAAATTTTGTAACTCCAAAGTTATCAGGGGGAGACAATTAAAAAAAACCCAGGTGCACAACAACTCGTGCTGGTCAACATTCCTTGAAGTTTGGTGACTCCAGCTCTAGCGGTTATCAGAGATACGCGCAACACAAAGTTTGTCCAAAGTTATCAGGGGGAGACAATTCAAAATTGTCAGGTGCACAACAACTCTGGTCAACATTCCTGTGAAGTTTGGTGACTCTAGCCCTACTGGATTCAGAGATATGTGTGACACAAAGTTTCTCTAATGTTAAGTTATCATATCAGGGGCAATAACTCAACAATTATCATGGGGAGATAATTAAAACCAGGGGCACAACTCATGCTGGCCAACATTCCTGCGAAGTTTGGTGACTCTAGCCCTAGCGGTTTCAGAGATACGTGCGGCACAAAGTTTGTCTAATTTTATATCAAGTTATCAGGGGCAATAACTCAACAATTATCAGAGAGAGGCAATTGAAAAACCCCAGGTGCACAACAACTCATGCTGGTCAACCTTCTTGTGAAGTTTAGTGAATCTAGCCCTAGCGATTTCAGAGATACTCGTGAAACAGAGTTTGTATAATTTTAAATCATTGGAGCAAATGCTCCAAAGTTATCAGGGGAAGACAATTCAAAACCCCCAGGTGCACAACAACTCATGCTGGTGAACATTCTTGTGAAGTATGGTGACTCTAGCCATACTGGTTTCAGAGATATACACGACACAAGTTTGTGACAGATGGATAGACTGACGGCAGACAACTCTGGCAAACATAATAAATAAATAAATGGGGAGACTTAATGACTTGCTCAGTATGCATATCCATGGGGAAAGATAACCCTTTTACGTCTTTGTGCATGAACTTTCAGGCTTCCACTCTTGTAAGACATGTGCAGTCAAATCAACACAAAATTGACCTCGAGTCTATGTCTCTACGACAAAATATGGCAAGACAGACACAATCACTAGTTCACTTATGAAAAATGAATAGTTTATGTTGATTTAACCCTTTCCCTGTTTTATGTTTATTACAAAGTTCAATACCTACTGAATATTCATGGACAGATTTGTTATAATGACGCATAGAGAGTGGAACATTGTAGCCATTTTAGCAAGTATAGAAAAAGATCTATAACATTTTATTAGCAAACAGAGCAGACCCTGATTAGACGGCTCCTCTAGGAGCCGTCTGATCTGGGTCTACTCTGTTTGCAAACGTGTGAAAACACGTATGTATGAGGGAAAGGGTCATGGCTGTTTTTAGAAAGCCCACAGTGCAAACCCAGATCAGAGGACTGCTTTAGGAACCGTCAGAGTAGGGTCTTTACTGTTTGTAAAATATACACTTTTACTGTTTTCCTGTATTATTGGTGTTAACTTAAGGTTAAATGAGTTTCGCATTTAAGGGCTTGTGTTGAAAGTAGTTTATTATAAAATGTTAAAACAGATCAAAGATCTTTATAAATACATCAAAATAACTTGTCAAAGAAAATAATTTTTGTTTTACCCTCTATTTTTGCAAATGACCCCCCAGATTTATTTCATGGGACCAAACATGACCCCCAAAAATTAAAGTCTAGAGAAAACACTGAGTGCAGAGTGTACACTGTGTCTACTGTACCAGTTCTCCAGAAAAGAGGAGTATGAATTTTAAGGAACTCGAACTCACTAGTTAAGAATTATTTAAAACTAGACTGTCGCAGGACAGCAAAGCTCGCCTATTGTAGACCTTGTCTAAAAAGATGAAGTCCAAAATATTTTTCTATTTTAACTGAACTACATGTACATCAATGTTAAACCTACTGGCAAACTCTATTCCAAATACCAGCTACCTATGGCAAGTATTTCATGTTGTATTAGTGCATCTTAACACTTACCCCCAAACCCCAATTTCAGCCCAAAAAGCTAAGTCCAAAACAGGTAAAATTTGGACTAAAATTAAATTCTATTTTAATTTTTAACCACACTACATAAATGTTCAACACACAGGAAGCCTCCATTCCAAATATCAGCTTTCTACGGCAAATCTTTCATGTAGTATTAGTGCATTTCAACACTTACCCCAAAACTTTAACCTTCCTATTTCAGCCCAAAAAGCTAAGTCCAAAACAGGTGAAATTTGACTAAAATTCAGTTTTATTTTAAATTTTAACTACACTAAATCAATGTTCAACACATCGGGAATCTCCATTTCAAGTATCAGCTTCCTAGGGTAAATATTTCATGTAGTATTAGTGCATTTCAACACTTACCCCAAAACTTTAATCTTCCCATTTCAGCCCAAAAAGCTAAGTCCAAACAGGTGATATTTGACTAAAATTCAGTTTTATTTTAAATCTTAACTACACTACATCAATGTTCAACACATCGGGAACCTCTATTTCAAGTATCAGTTTCCTAGGGCAAATATTTCATGTAGTATTAGTGCATTTCAACACTTACCCCAAAACTTTAACCAAAAGCCAACGCAGACGCCGACGCCGACACCGACATGATTCCATAAGCCCCCCTATTCTTCGAATAGGCGAGCTAATATCTCAGCCAAATACCATATTGATGGTAGTCACCAGAATCATCTCTACAAGGTTATTCTAATAAGTACCCACAAAATAGTGTTTGGCTGAGAAATGAAAGATTTGCATTGACTAGTTCTCCTCTTATCTATCCATTCTCAAATGTTCTTAGCACCCTTTTCATCTACAGTAAAACCCCGCTAATGCGACCACTTAATGAATAAACATGGGTGCCTTTATAAGCAGGTGGTTGCTTAATGCAGGACAAAAGTAATGCAGAAAGCTCCTCTAGGAGCTTTCTGCATTACTTTTGTCCTGCATTAAGCTACCACCTGCATCTAGCACCCAGAATTATACCTCTTTTAGGTGGTCGCATTAGCGGAACTTTACTGTATTTTCATCTGATAGCAACAGTTACTGCAGAGTCCATACCATTTTCTGGCTCGCCATTCTTAGAGAAGCTTTACCACCCAAAGTGCTAGCTATTTTCATCTGTACAGGTTTGTAGGCCAAGCTTATCACATCAAGAGGTATTCCTCGTTTCCAAGTTGTACCCAAAACTTCTACATCTTTCCTGCAAGGGATATCAAAGTCATAGCTCATTGAATTTTGGTAGTTCTCTAAATCTATATCCTTAAGTCAAACTCACACAACAACATGATGTAATAATGAAACAATTTGTATAACATTTGAACTGATACAACCCTTTCCTTCATGAATATTTATGTAAGAAATAATGACCTCATCAATATTAACTGAAATTTCATAATGGTTTATGAAAAAAGGATTTTTTAGCAAAAACTGACAAATCAGACTTAAATAATTTCATAAGCAAACAGAGATCCTAATCAGATGGTTCCTATCATATAGGTCTACTCTGTTTGCAAAGGCACAAAAAGATGTCTATATGATGGAAAAAATGTATGAACAGAATTCAAACACATGTGTATTCAAGTATTTTAACCTTTAATCTATTGGTACGCCTTTTAACATTTTTGCAAACACAGTAGACTCAGATCAGATGGTTCATGTAACAGCTGTCTGCGAAGTCTGCCCTCGTTGCTTATGGAATAATAAAGATCTGATTCTGATTATTCTGTCACAGCAAAAACATTCCTTGATAATGTTATTAAAATTTCAGTCCATGAATATTACTTATAAAATTTAAGAGAGAGATGACCACCCCCTTTATACGTGCTTATCCATACCAAATACAGAACAACCTGTCTTAACCCTCTCCCTAATAAACATTTATGCATAAAATGGCAACTTCATGAAATTCAATCCTACTTAATTTTTACCATATAAATTTTTAAGACTTTAGCCTTGACAGAAACTGTAGGATCAAATCTATATAAATCCATAAGCAAACAGAGTAGACCCAGATCAGATGACTCCTCTATATAACTCCATAAGAAAACAGAGCAGACCCTGATAACATGGCTCCAAAAGGAGTCATATGATCTTGGTGTATTCTGTTTGCAAAGGCCTGAAAGAGCATTTATATGAGAGATAGGGTTAACTCCAATTAACCCTTTCCCTCATATAAACGTGTTTTCACGCATTTGCAAACATAGTAGACCCAGATCAGACGGCTCCTAGAGGAGCCGTCTGATCAGGGTCTACTCTGTTTGCTAATAGAATTTGATAGATCTGATTCTGTGCTTTCTAAAAATGTCTACAATGTTCCACCTTCTATATTTCTTTATAACTATTTTGTCAATGGATATTCAGTAGGTATTGAAATTTGGATGAAATAAAGAACAGGGAAAGGGTTAAAACTAAGTTTAATTCTGATCTCTTAGGCTGGTGGGATCATAATGCCAGACACAAGTAAAGCAGGAAGCTTTCTGCATTCCTTTTGCCTTGTATTATGCAGCAACCTGTTATTTAAGACTACGATGATCATGTATAGTCAGTATGTGGTTATTTAAAATAGGTCTCAGCATAACACATAAAAAAGAAACATTGACATAAATCTTAAGCCATAGAACACCAGACTTTGATAACTTTAGCACACTAAGCACCCTGTTTAACCCTTTCCTCCATAAATAATTAAATACGCCTTTCTACCCCTCTGTAATAACCACTTCTTGAAACCATTGTGATAAATAGAGCATTTGCTCCTATATGAGCAAATGCTCTATTTATCACAATGGTTTCAAACTACAAAATTCTAAAATTTTACTTTTCTCTAGTAAATGCTCCTTTTGGGTAGAGTCATTCAAAGAGGTTGGGTCTAAAAATAGCCTATGGAGGAAAGGGTTGACCTAAGTATCTGGACACCAAATCATCACTCTCCAAGGGTCTGTACAGCTGAAGGGGTCAATTTGGCACAAGTTTGATCACTTTAAAGTAGACCGATACAGTAACAAATAAGGTTGACCCTGATCAAATGGCTTCTTCAGGAACTGTCAGACCTGGGTCTGTAATATTTTAAAAAGATTGACAGTCCTAATGTTAGGCCACTTCAATAGTAAAAGAAGATTTATTAACCCTTAGCCTGCCACATATATTTCATCACTCTGCCCATTTTGAATATTAATTAGGCAAATCTTTATAAAAATATACAGGATATGTTGAAATGATTTTCCTGGCAAAAGCACAGAGCATGCAGGCATGGATTTTCCATGGCAAACAGTGCAGACCCAGATGAGAGAGCTCCTATAGGAGTTGGGTTAATCTATTTCAGACTGCTCATAGGAGCCATCTCGTCTGGGTCTACTGTTTGCAAACGTGCAGAAAGGCATTTTTATGGAGAAAACGGTTAACTTCCTTTCACTGACAAACAATAGTCATGCCTGGCACCTGGCAGGCTATGGGTTAAATTATTTCTGGTCAGAAACACAATCATAGCATCAAACAATTTGGATTCTGTTGTTATGCAGAGTTACTCAGTGTCTCATCTGGATCTGAATTGTTTTCTCCAAGCCTATCATGAATTTGCCAGTAGAGTTGTAGGTCAATCCATTCCTCCATGAATAGGATTTTAAGAAATTACGTCATGAATATTAAATAGATTCATTTTTGTAATGGCATATGAACACAAGAACTTCTGGTCATAGCAGAAAATGTACAGTCATTTCTATATGATTTCATATGTAAACAGAGCAGACCCTGATCAGATTGCTCATAGGAGCCATCTGATCTGGGTCTACTCTGTTTGCAAAGGTGCAGAAAAGCATATTTATGGAGACAAGGGTTAACTTCTTTTCACTGACTAACAAGTAATGCATTACCTTGAGTCAGCAATGATGACAAACTTTTTGGCGCAGCTAGCTATGATTTTCTCCTGAGTCAGACAGCCCCCTCCACCCTTGATACAGTTTAAGTCCTTGTCCACTTCATCTGCTCCATCAATAGCAACATCAAGCTACAAGGTACCAGAATAACCCTATACAGTGAAACCTCTCCAAACTGGAATTCTAGTTGAAAATTTAGATACTTTTAGACAGGGCAATGGCTAAGATTCCAATGTTTATTCAAATAATGGCATCATGAATACTTATTAGCTAAACTGTTATCATGTAAGGCTTAAAGCTCTCAAAAGGAAGTGTTTGCTTTGACAAAAACTGTAGTATTAGATCTTTATCATGTCAAAAGCAAACAGAGCAGATCCTGATCAGACTGCTCCTATAGGAGCCATCTGATCTGGGTCTACTCTGTTTGCAAAAAGGCTTTCATATGTGGGAAAGGGATAAAAGATGTCATACTGTGAACTAAACTTGCAGCATTCTAACAGCTGTCTTAAATTTGATAAAAACTTCAAGGTCAACAATGCATTTTCTTTTTGATGTTTAACCCCTTCACCTAAATGTATATTCATGTAAAAAATAATAACTTAATGTATATGAGTTAATTTCTTATAATGGCATTATGAACAAGAGATCTTTTTACGATGCAGTAGAATCAGATCACAACCAAACACAGCAGACCTGGTAGAAGCCATCTGATCAGGGTCTGTTCAGTTTGCTTATAAAATAATATACATGTAGATCTTATTTTACAAATTGTGCCATGGTCAAAAAAAAACTCTTTCACTGGGGCATTACTAAAATTCAGCTAATTAATATTTAAACATTATTTCTTACATGAATATTCACAAGGTAAAGGGTTAAACTATCTATTTATACAGCTATCAGAGGCTGAATGAGAAGCCCCTACCTCAGGATACTGCTCCAATGTCCCTAGAACCAGGTTACTATCCAGTATCAGCTGCCTCGCCTGAAACAAAAGATAAACAGAGCTGCAGATAAAAGAAGCTGAGCAGGAGGTAAAGGTGCATATTCAAACACTAATGTTGTCCATTTTCTACCAAATTCGATGTTGTGACGACTCTTTAGAATCATCTCGAAAACTACTTTAACTCATTCCCTCAAATTGACACCTTTGGATGCCTATGTAAAAGTCACTTTTTGAAACCATTGTGATAAATAGAGCATCTGCTCCATAGGAGCAAATGCTCTATTTGTCACAATGGTTTTAGATCTACACAATTCTAAAATTTTCTTTTTTTCAAGTACATACTCCTTTTAGGTAGATTTATTCAAGGAACGGATTTATGATCTTGATGAGAAAAGGAAGTGTACGTACTATGAAAATTACTAAATGGGGAAAATATGTACCATATTCTTACTAATAAACACCCCACCTTAATAAATGGCCCCTACTTCTAGGGAGAAACTAACAAGCAATAAAACAACTAAAACCCTATATAATGACCATTTAATAAAGACATATTTTTCTCAAAACATAGGTGAAGGCTTAATGCAGACAGAGCAATGCAGAAAGCTACAAGAGCTTTTTGCATTGCTTTCATTCTGCATTCAGCAACTACCTGTGTACAAAATGCAAGGAGTTCCTTTTAAAGAATGTAAAGCTCCCATGAGCATTATTAAATATAATACGGTATATGTTGACCTTAAAATATTCCTCTAACTTTAAATCTGCTCCTCCTTTTTCAAGAGTCCTCTTATACACTTTGTATGCTAAGTAACTCTTATCTGTAAATTGTAACATCTGCTACTATTACCAGAATTAATATTTTCTACAGTGTCAAACATTTTGGATTTGATGAGACATCAATTCACTCTGCATCTCATATGGATAAAGCTGTTTGTATAGGTCATAACACATTTGTTATTAGCATGCAAAGAGTTCAAAAGAAAAGTAAACAAAATTATAACAAGAGCACCGCGAGACGGGGCAATATACGCCCGAAGGCTGTTCTATAAAATTATGTTGAAAAATAAAGGAGGAGTTAGTTGCACAAGAAATTGCTACCCGAAACTATCAAAGGGCAATAACTCCAGAATGAACAAGAGTACCGCATACGGTACATAATACGCCCACTTGCGAACTTTCTCTGATTCAACATGCCTTATAAGTGTTGACATTTTCTAATCTGTGCTTCAGATCTTGATTTCCATATTAAGGTGATACTATTTTTTTTAAAAAATGAAGTGAATATCTTATTAAATAAAAAAGTTACAGCTAATCCTCATTTTTGCAGATTTTTGTTAAGTGCAACGGCCATAACTCTGTAAAGACAAACTGAATGAACCTCAAAATAAACTCAGCTTCAAATTTTGTTGCTTAAAACATTTGTGTTAAGTTTCATTTATATCATTTTAATAGTTTTCCCAGAAAACAACAGACAAACTAAAAGTTGACCGACTAACAAAGCAATGAACACACGAAGTTCAAGGACCATAACTTTAGAATAAAATGACATATCAAAACCCCCGCAATATATGTGAAAATTCACATTAAGGTTTAACCATATAAAAAAATTGAAGTAAATATTATTTCAAATGAAAAAGTTATGGCCATCCTCATATTTGCATAGATTTGCATTATTTTTTTCAGTGCAAGTGCCATAACTCCGAAACAACAAATCAAATGATCCTCAGAATCGACTTAGCTTCAGGTCTTGATGCATTAAACATGTGTATGAAGTTTCATTAATATCTGTCAAACAGTTTTGCCAGAAAACAGCGGACAAACTATTTGAATATATTTGCATTTTTTTTAAGTAAAAGGGCAATAACTCTGAAACGAAAAATCAAATAACCCTCAAAATCGACTCAGTATCAGATCTTGATGCATTAAACATTTTTGTGAAGTTTCATTAATATCTCTCAAATAGTTTTCCCAGAAAACAGCGGACAAACTATTTGCATTATTTTTTAAGGACAAGGGCCATAACTCTGAAACGAAAAATCAAATGATCCCCAGAATTAATTCAGCTTCAGATCTTGATGCATTAAATATTTGTGTGAAGTTTCATTAATATCTGTCAATTAGTTTTCCCAGAAAACAGCGGACAAACTGTTTGCATGTATTTGCATTATTTTTTAAGTAAAAGGGCCATAACTTCGAAACGACAAATCAAATGAACCTCAGAATCGACTCAGCTTCAGATCTTGATGCATTAAACATTTGTGTGAAGTTTCATTAATATCTCTCAAATAGTTTTCCCAGAAAACAGCGGACAAACTATTTGCATATTTTTTAATGACAAGGGCCATAACTCTGAAATGAAAAATCAAATGAACCTCAGAATCAACTCAGCTTCAGATCTTGATGCATTAAACATTTGTGTGAAGTTTCATTAATATCTCTCAAATAGTTTTCCCAGAAAACAGCGGACAAACTATTTGCATGTAATTGCATTATTTTCTAAGTAAAAGGGCCATAACTCCGAAACGACAAATCAAATGAACCTCAGAATCTACTCAGCTTCAGACCTTGATGCATTAAACATTTGTGTGAAGTTTCATTAATAATTGTCAAATAGTTTTCCCAGAAAACAGCGGACAAACTATTTGCATATTTTTTAAGGACAAGGGCCATAACTCTGAAATGAAAAATCAAATGAACCTCAGAATCAACTCAGCTTCAGATCTTGATGCATTTAACATTTGTGTAAAGTTTCATTAATATCTGTCAAACAGTTTTCCCAGAAAACAGCGGACAAACAAAATGTTGACGGACGAACGAACGAACGAACGAACGAACGAACGAACGAACGAACGAACGAACGAACGAACGAACGGACGAACGGACGGACGGACAGGGCCACGACAATATACGACCACCTTTATTAGGTGGGCGTATAAAAATGATATGAGAGTTATATCACTGATATGCACAACTACACATCAATATCTATCATTCCTGAAAGTTTGAAGAAATTATGTTGAAAAATAAAGGAGGAGTTAGTTGCACAAGAAATTGCTACCCGAAACTATCAAAGGGCAATAACTCCAGAATGAAAAATGATATGAGAGTTATCTCACTGATATGCACAACTACACATCAGTATCTATCATTCCTGAAAGTTTGAAGAAATTATGTTGAAAAATAAAGGAGGAGTTAGTTGCACAAGAAATTGCTACCCGAAACTATCAAAGGGCAATAACTCCAGAATGAAAAATGATATGAGAGTTATCTCACTGATATGCACAACTACACATCAGTATCTATCATTCCTGAAAGTTTGAAGAAATTATGTTGAAAAATAAAGGAGGAGTTAGTTGCACAAGAAATTGCTACCCGAAACTATCAAAGGGCAATAACTCC
Organism: Azorinus chamasolen; assembly: GCA_963576725.1. Classification (NCBI taxonomy): domain Eukaryota; kingdom Metazoa; phylum Mollusca; class Bivalvia; order Cardiida; family Solecurtidae; genus Azorinus; species Azorinus chamasolen. Next base: position 74,380,355 of record OY755245.1, read on the forward strand.
AGAATGAAAAATGATATGAGAGTTATCTCACTGATATGCACAACTACACATCAGTATCTATCATTCCTGAAAGTTTGAAGAAATTATGTTGAAAAATAAAGGAGGAGTTAGTTGCACAAGAAATTGCTAACAGACGGACGGACAGACGGACGGACAGACGGACGGACGGACGACATGCGCCATACCATAATACGTCCCTTCGGGCGTATAAAAAAGACATATTTGCAAACATCAATAATCATTACAGGAGCTGTCTGGTCTGGGTCTACTTTGTTTGCAAATACCTGAAAATGTGTTAACCCTTCGCTTGCTGAATTTTAAAATACATTTCTCCTTCTTTACCCATGTCCTGTTGTATAATTACATATATCTTCACTGTGTACAAGTAGTTTGCTGTGCAATCATTGCTGTGGAGTACACTGGTTGCACAATCAACTTGTAAATAGTGCAGACCCTGATGAGACAGCTCCTGCAGGAGCTGTCTCATCTGGGTCTTCACTATTTACAGGTAGATATATGGACGTGAATAGCAAGTGAAGTGTTAATATGAAGGAAAGGGTTAAACATTGATGGATCATTCCACTTTGAATATTCAGCATCCAAAGGGCCAAGGACCATTAAACCTTTCCTTCATACAAATGCTTTTGTACGTCCTTGCAAACAGAGTTGACCCACATCAGATGTCCCCTGTTAGAGCCATCTGAACAGTGTCAACTCTGTTTGCCTATACCATTATAATAGATCTGACAAAGGTAAACTCTGTTTGCCTATACCATTATAATAGATCTGACAAGGGTCAACTCTGTTTGCCTATACCATTATAATAGATCTGACAAGAGTCAACTCTGTTTGCCTATACCATTATAATAGATCTGACAAGGGTCAACTCTGTTTGCCTATACCATTATAATAGATCTGACAAGAGTCAACTCTGTTTGCCTATACCATTATAATAGATCTGACAAGAGTCAACTCTGTTTGCCTATACCATTATAATAGATCTGACAAGAGTCAACTCTGTTTGCCTATACCATTATAATAGATCTGACAAGAGTCAACTCTGTTTGCCTATACCATTATAATAGATCTGACAAGGGTCAACTCTGTTTGCCTATACCATTATAATAGATCTGACAAGAGTCAACTCTGTTTGCCTATACCATTATAATAGATCTGACAAGAGTCAACTCTGTTTGCCTATACCATTATAATAGATCTGACAAGAGTCAACTCTGTTTGCCTATACCATTATAATAGATCTGAACAGAGTCAACTCTGTTTGCCTATACCATTATAATAGATCTGAGTCTACAGTTTCTACCTATACCAAACATTCATAATTTATGTACATATGCCATTATATAAATTCAGCTAATGAATATTCATGATGTCATTATTTTGAACATGAATATTCAGGATGGATAGGGTTATTTTAGGCAGCATTACAGTTATAACTCACCTGGAATGATGTAGGTATACACACCAACTTCAGATTTTCTGTCTTTACTCTCTCAGCTGAGAATATACAAGTGTTGTGTGAATTATTCAAATATAGACAAACTTATATGTCATGGAAACATCGATCTGATCGAGTAACAACAGCAGTGGCAATATCAACACAATTTTGGCACAGTGTCACATTATATAAATATTTCTATACAAATATATACTAAATTCTTGCCTGTGGTTTTAAAATTAAGTTGTTGATTTTTTCAATATAGCCACATAAGGAAATTATAGTCCCAGCCCCTGATAGCCAAATTTATGACAAATCATAATGGCTTTTACAAATGTTGGGAAAAGAACACCTAAGAAATATTCTTGTAAAATTATACTGAACTCCACAGGGATGGTATTTTTTTAATCTGCAATATAGCCATAAAAAAGTAAAGTATTCTTGCCTCTGAAGGATCATTTCTAGAAAATAAGACTGTTAAAGATTTTCAATGCAGTTGCCATGACAACCATATCTCTGCATTGAATACAATTCTTTGAATAACTTAGGTAGAATAACATCAAGACATGTATGCAATGTTTCATCAATTTCCATGAAATGATTTCAGAGAAAATGTAGTTTTAATAAAAATGTTGACAAGATGGCTTCTGTAGTAGCTTTCTGGTCAGGATCTGACCTGTTTGCTTAAAACATCTGATTCTAGAGTTTAAAAAATTAGCTGAACTATGATCATACTTTTGAAAACAACACTTTACTAGATAAATATGCCTTTCTATGCCTTTGCAAATACAGTAGACCCAGATCAGATGGATCGGGTCTGCCCTGTCTGCTTATGATATACATGTAATGTAGATATGACTTTGCAGTTCCTGCCATTGACAAAATTTCCAGTATTCATGTGCCATTATAACAATTAATCTAATTAATATTCATGATGTCATTATTTCTTACATGCATATTCATGGAGTAAAGGGTTAAGAAATTTATACAAGGGAATTGAAAGACTGCAGAACAAAGTAAGAAGAAGCCAATTAACTGGGCAATTTGTGATAATCTTTGCAAACAATTTGGATTCACAGGACGAGAAATTGTGCAACTCTGTTTCTTATCAGGAAGAAATACTTACACAGTAGAACCCCCGTTAAGGCCTCTAAACCGGATGTTTAAATTTAGTATAGATATCGGTCTTGGAGACAGGTGGCAGCTTAATGCAGAGCGGAAGTCATGCAGAAAGCTCCTACAGGAGCTTTCTGCATGTTGTAGGAGCTTTCTGCATGACTTTCACCCTGCATTAAGCAGCCATCTCCCTAAAAGTATATCTTAATGTCTGTTCTACTAGAATTCCATTTTGGAGGGATTCTATATTTCAAAAACTGAAGCAGCAGACTGTTTTTGCAGACACATACTGTGTAGACATATACTGTGTACAATGCTAAAGGTTACACACACTGTGTAAATTGCTAAAGGTTACACATAGTGTGTAAAGTGCTAAAGGCTACACATATACTAATCCTTCACCTGGTGAAAATTAATGTAAAATCTAATGACATCATGAATATTCATTATATTGTATAACCACAGAATGTTTTACCCATGATAAGAACTACATGTACATGTATGTGATAAGATCTAATTAATTCCATAATCAAACAGAGCCTACTGAGTCATGTGATTTGGGTCTACTTTGAGCGCATAAGCATCAAAAGGTGCCACTATCAGGTACTGGGTTTATTGCAAACAATTTGGATACAGATGAGACACCAGAATCCAAACTGTGTGAAACTAAGACTGTGATTCAGAAGTTTTAAAACTGAAGCAGCAGATTGTTCTAGCTTGCAGACAAACATTGCTTAACCATTTACTCCATAAATGCGCCTTTCTACACCTTTGCAAAACAGAGTAGACCCAGATCAGGAGCTGCTTTGTTTGCTTATGAAATAATATATATCTGATTTTACAGTTTCTGACATAGCCAACATTTCTGTTTTCATATGCAAATATAAAAGTCAACTTTATTAATATTCATGATGTCATTATTTCTTATATGAATAGTCATAGAATAAAGGTCAGACTTCCTATTTCCCTAAATGTTCAGACACCCGATCTCCCATCTCCATCAGTTTGTAAAGCTGTACAAGTCAGTTTGGTACCATTTGATAACTTTCAATTAGACTGATAAAGTAGCAAATACAGTAAAAGACTCTAAACCAGACATTAAGTTTAGTATAAATATCAGTCTTGGAGACAGGTGGCAGCTTAATGCAGGGTGAAAGTCATGAAGAAAGCTCCTAGAGGAGCTTTCTGCATGATGTTCACCCTGCATTAAGCAGCCACCTGCCTAAAAGTATCTGAATTCTTCTCTACTAGAGTTCCAGTTTGGAGAGATATTACTGTAGTGCAGAACCAGACCAAACAGTTCCTACAGGAGCAGTTTGATCTGGGTCTAAACTATTTGCTTAAGTTTGTCTGTCCCAATACTCAGGGTAATTAAGTTTAAGGTTGAAAGCATACATTACCTATTCTCCCTACTGCACTGATAATGGTTGTCCCACTGCCAATACCTATCACCATATTGTCCTGAAAGCACCAGATAAAAATGTCAACTTGGTGACAAATGTTTATATGAGAGGACAAAAATAATTCACTTTCAATGAAACGCTGGAGGCCAGCCTTTGAGTCTTCACTTATTTAAGCCATGGTCAATTTGCCATTATTGTTTTAACCTTTTCCCTACATTGAATATTCATGAAAGTATATATATAATAATGACATCATGAATATTTATTAGCTGAGTTTTTACAATGGCACACATACCCATGGACTTTTGGTATTAATAGAAATTGCACGGTCATGCCAAATACCAAGTCTCTATCTCTATTGGTTCGAAAGTAAGTGATTTGACCTATATATCTGGCCTTTGACCTTGAAGAATGACATTGACCTTGAAATGTCACCATTAAAAATGAGTGGCTTCAAGAGATACATGAATGACAAATATCAAGTCTCTATCTCTACTGGTTTAAAAGTTATGCTTAATGTTAAAGCTTCTGACAAAAAACAAACCTCTGACCTTTAACCCTGAAGGATGACCTTGACCTCAAAATGTGCGGCCTAATGAGATACATATGCTTGCCAGATATCAAGTATCTAACTGCACTGGCTGAACAGTTATGACCAATGTTAAAGTTATCCTCAAACAGACAAACGGACAAACAGACAGAGCGAAAACAATATGCCCCCCAGATATGATCGGGGAGGTATAAAAAATACACAATCAGATTTGTAAAATATAAGCAAACAAAGCTGACCCTGATAAGACTATTATGGTCCACACCTACTCTGTTTGCAAGGCATAATCAGATGAGATTATCAAGTAACAGGTTTACCCATTACTGGATAAAAACACCTTTTACTGCCTTTGCAAACAGTGTAGACCCAGATCAGATGACTCCAGTGCAATTGATTAATATATCCCAATCAGACTTAAGCCAGAAACCCATTTTTTAATGTGACATCTTTTCTGGGTCTACACTATATGCTACATGTACTTATATCTGCACTGGAGTAAGTACATGTATGACCTTTGCCTCTTTGTATGTCTTGGTAACTATCACCTACCAAAATGTTGCCTGTATCAGTATATATAAAATAGTTTATCATTCTGATGAGTTACTAACTAATACTTAAGTATATCATCTGGATACATGCATTGGTTATTATAAAAACATGATCTTGCTACTGTAACAGGGCAACTGGCAAAAATATTGTGGCCCAATTGGAAATCAAAGTCAGGGCCTCTGGCTTACCATGCCAACACTCCAACCACTGAGCTACAGAGCCACACTATCTTTGACTTATTAATTTCCAACAAGTTATCTGTACCCGATTTAACTCAATCCTGTTACATATTACTCCCCCTTTTCCCCTGAGGAACTTGCCATAACTCACAAGAAATCAGGCATGTACAAAGTCCAAACTTCCATTGGGCACCAAACTGTAACAAGAAACTGGTGAAACGATAGTGACCCAACCGTGACTCAAACCCAGGGCCTCTGGCTTACCATGCCATCACTCAAACCACTTTATTAGCTAAAGAGCCACACGATCCAGGACTTAATGATTTCTCACCAGTCAACTGCACCCCACATAACTCAACCATGTTACACTTACACTACTAGCTTCATAATATACAAATAGCTACCGGGTAATAGAAAATAGTTGATATATGATGTTAATTTTGTTATTACTACGTGCATGGATAGTCTCATCAATGAGATGTAAGACGGCATGATAATTTTGTGATGGTTGCAGGGATATTGTTAAAATCGAAAGTAGCTTGATATCACCAAATTGTGAACTATGTGCATGGATACACATGCACTTTATCATTTTGTGCTGATAAAAGCATACCAATGAAAAAAAAAATTACATTACCACTGAAGTATGCAAATACAGCAACTTGAGCAAGTTTCTTTTTACCACATGACCAACCATGCGTTCAGTAAGGAAACTGTATGCAATATATGTATGGTTTGTTGGCTAACATGGATTATAAGAAGTAACATAAGCAGAGCTCCTGATAAGATGCGTAAATTTATTTGAACATTTTCAAGAATAGCTTCTTTATTTCTCCACCAAACCCTATGTTGTCACCACTCTCTAGAATCGTATCGAAGAAACGATTCTAAAGAGTGGTCACAACATAGGGTTTGGTGGAGAAATGGCGATTTTAGTATTTGATTACACACTATCTATAAGGTTACTGTAATAGAATTTCATACACTTTGTATGTTATAAAACACAGCATACAGACTCGTGGCAAGTCTCTTGTTACAACCTGATACAACCACTGAGCACACGATTGCCATCATTGGTATTTAAAGTCTGGGCACTACTTAAATAGCAATGGCATAATGAAACTGAAAGTAGGTTTTGTTTACCTCCACATGCTCATTGACAGCTGCAATTGCAGCCGCCTTCTTGCCAGCGTCTATACCGGTCATTGTATGGCACAATCTGTAGCTCTGTGAAATCCCGGGGAATGTCAACACACGGACCTTGTTCAGTAACCGGATAAGCTGAGTTTGACACTTCAATGCACCAGCAAGCATGTTTTTCAAGGACGGTGCACGTAAGAATAAGTTGTCCATGAAAATTATCAGTTATCTTGGGGAAAACGTTTTCTCATTGATAATGAAAAGTCAACTTTACAGCCCGCCAATCTTCAGATTATTTCATTTCTCTTAAGTAAACCTAACCTTTGTGTTAAGTAAATGACATTTTTTCTCATTTAACACTTTCCTTCATATAAACGTGTTTTCACAAATTTATTTGCAAACAAAGTAGGCTAGATCCATATCAGACGGCTCCTATAGGATCAGGGTCTGCTCTGTTTGCTAATGGAAATTGAATGACAGATCTGTTTCTTTACTTTCCAAAATGGTCCATATTCTATATTTTATTGTAACTATTTTGTCCATGAATATTCAGTAGGTACTGAAATTTGGAACAAACGTAGAACAGGGATCGAAATGATTAAACTAATTAATACTCTCGATAGGCCTATACTGTTACAGTAAAACACATTTAGATCTAGAAACCGAAATGTTTTAAAGAAGAATTTAAATGTTTTTAAGCAGGTGGCTGCTTAATGCAGGATGAACGTCAAGCAGAAAGCTCCTTTGTGAGCTTTCTGTGTGCCTTTCACCATGCATTAAGCAGCCACCTGTAGGCTATTATCCTGATACTGAACGTCTGGTTCAGAGGATTTTAAGTAGGCAGTACTGTACTTTCAAATTTACCAAAGCGGCAAAACTATGTTTCGAGAAACGTCACATTCTTTGAATAAATTAGCGTATATAATCAGGATCCAAACCTGTTTGACACTCTGAATGTATTTTCGTAGATAATTTGAATATAATGACACACTATTTTGTGAAAATTAACAAAAAGAAGCCCCGGACAACTAAAATCGTCAGATGTGCACGTGTATCTATGACTGATAGACTATTAATTAAAATAAAAAGAAAATGTGATAGATTCACAAGTATTCAAATTTCAGTAGAACATCTCTAAAGTGACTACTTAAAAGATAAATATAAATGTATTTAAATGTAGATAGTAGCTTAATGCAGGACACCTATAATGCAGAAATTAAGCTCCTACGAGAGTTTTCTGCATTACTTTTGCCGTGCATTTTAGTAGTCACTTGCTTTTTAGACTCCCATATTGAATCAGTAAGTGGTTGCTTAAACTAGGGTTTACTCCAGACCCATGGGATGTGGAGTTTTGTATCAATTTCAATGTAAAGTTCAACGCAGAAAAAAATGAAACTAACAAAATGTATGACAAATTAATTGTCAAATTAATGGAATAATTGATTCCGCATACAAAAATTAAATCAATTTTAAACCAATTGAACCCATGGAATTCGAATTCACCAAGATTGGAAGTAATTTATTATCAATATGTTCAGGCGCAATTTTACCTCGACGTTAAGACGGGTTATTTTAAATATATTTAGTATATCCTTTACATCATAGATCTAGACGCCTTTTGACGCACAGGTAAACAAAGAAGACCCAGATCAGACAGGAACCGTCTGACCAGGGTTTGTCTGCTCTGTTTGTGAATGGAATCCTATAGATCTGGTTCAACATTTTATGCCATGCCTCACTCCTGTAAATGTGTTCAACTCAGCTAATAAATATTCGTGACGCCATTTATTCACGGAGTAAAGGGTTAACATGATCCATAACCGGAGGACACATTTTCCCACGCTAATGGCTCAGAGTAATTACACATGCAGAGACCGGTGACCCTTGTAATGCTAATCGTAACATAACTATTATTTTCAAACATTGTGAATCCAGATGAAACGCCGAGAAACTCGTCGTCCAATCAGTATCCAAACTGTTTGACACCAGGGCAATAGTTTCCAAATAAAACGAATTGTATATGCTCTTTAAATCTAGAGGACGGGATGTGTAGCCGACGACAATTTTAAGATCAGGTTAAAGATATTCCAGTGGCCATGTAACGAGTCACCTATACTATATACATGTGAAGTTTACCTGTGTAAGGATATTCCCGATAATGCACGTGCAAGACGTGCCGTGACAGAGTATAGGTATAACTAGCCAATCAGTTGGGCAGTGTCGCTGGACAGGAACAAGTCGCTCAGGACAGCCGTGGACACAAATAGTGTTGCCGCCATACATGCGCTGAGGAGTATTTAGGCTATTAAGGTAAAATATTTTTTTATATTTCAACCAACATCTGGTAGGTACTCAATAGAATCGCCTCTCCTAAACAGGGTGTGGCTGAGAAATAAGATGTAGATATAGTATAACCGGTCTTAAATGGTCATTCATTTATTGATAGGAGTGTTAAAAGCAGGTGGTTGCTTAATGATGCAGAAAGCTCATATAGACACTTTCTGCATTCCTTTTGACCTGCATTAAGCTACCACCTGCCGTACAGACCCATAATTTGAACTCGTTTTGATTGTCGCTTAAGACGGGACCTACTGTAGATTAGTACTCCTATCATTTCCAGCCCGTGCAATTAGTCCATCGGAGGGATCTCTAATGTCGACCATGACTCTCAAGTCTTCCTCGGTCTACTCCGAACTCCACTCCCTCCCGTTGTTCAAGTCCATGGGTGATATGTTGGCAAGGGTGAAGGACAGTTCCCGCTTGGCCTCTGTAGGACTGACAGTGCTGGAGTACAGCTGTACCAGCGTCCTTGAGACACTCTATGATGGCTCCAGTGTGGGTAAGTATCAGTACTCTCAACATTACATCTGATTACAAATAAAAACACCTCAATATTTGCCTCATCGCCAAATCGAACTGTTTCTCTTTAACCCTTTCCCTCCTAATGACGCCCTTTGGCGCCTCTGTAAAAGTCATTTTTTGGAAACCATTGTGATAGAGCATTCCTTAGGAGGAAATGCTCTATCACATTGGTTTCAAATCCATATAATTATTATATAACTAGACAATAACGTATTGTTTTTGCCCCGTCTGTCTGTCTGTCTGTCACCAACTTAACACTGGTCATAACTTTTGAGCCAGTACATATAGCGACTTGATATTTGCTTGCATATGTATCTCATACAGCCGCACATTTTCAGGGGTGACATGTTAAGGTCAATGTCAACCTTCAAGGCCAGAGGTTAAATATATAGGTCAAATCACAAACTTTAACATTGGCCATAACTTTTTAACGAGTACAGATATACTTGATAATTGACATGCATGTGTATCTCATGAAGCTGCGCATTCAGGGTTAACATGTCAAGGTCAAGGTCATACTTCAAGGTCAGAGGTTAAATATATAGGTCAAATCACAGATTTTAACATTGGTCAACCAATTTTAACTTTACAACCAGTAGAGATAAAGACTTGATATTTAGCATGCATTTGTATCTCATGAAGCTGCACATTTTGAGGGGTAACAAGTCAAGGTCAAGGCCATCCTTCAGGGTCAAAGGCCAAATTGGGCGGGGCATAGTGTTTCGCAAACGCATCTTGTTTTTCTCAAGTAAATACCTCTTTTTAGTTGATTTTTTGTTCAAATAAGTTGGGTATTAAAGTCGTCAAAGAGAGGAAAGGTTAAACTTTTTAAACTTTGAACTCCCATATTAGGTAAATTCGTCATAGTTAAAATTTAAAATCCAATTTTTTCATGGCGGAGGAGCCCTGTAAACACTCTACTACTTGGATGTTCATGTAAGAAATAATGATATCATGAACAATAACTATATTATGTTGGCGCATAGAAACAGGAGTGTTTGGCCATGGCAGGAATTGTAGAATTATATCTATATTATATCATAAGCAAACAGAACAGACCCTGATCTGATGGCTCCTACAGGAGAGTCTACTGTTTGCAAATGCATAGAAAGGCGTATTTATTGAGTAAAGAGTTAAAGAAATATGTCCTGGGGACAACATTTGGATTTCATTGATATAGCAAAACGTTCAAATATACTGATCAGATGACTCCTTCAGGATTCTTGTGATCTGAGTCTACACTGCTTGACTATTCTCAATGTACGGGTGCAGATATGTATGGGTTAACGCTTTCAACGGTTTACTTCCTGATGAGACATTGAGTAACTCGGTGTCCCGTCAGTGTTACAAACTGTTTGACTGTCAGACGTGAAAGAAATGTGTTAATTTAACCCTTTCCCTGTTCTATATTTATTTCCAAAGTTCAATACCTACTGAATATTCATGGTCAAAATAGTTCTAATGAAATATGGAAGGTAGAACATTGTAGTCATTTTAGAAAGTAAAATACCAGAGCTTTCAAATTTTATTAACAAACAGAGCAGACCCAGATCAGACGGTTCCTCTAGGAACCGTCTGATCTGGATCTACCCTGTTTACAAATGCGTGAAACACGTATTTATGAGGGAAATGGTTAAGAGTTGAAATTGACGAAGGATTTTGTAGATGAAAGTAAATTAGGTATTTTGAATGCGAGAAACGTGCGTACTGGAAATAGTGTAGACCCCTCTCATCAGTGTCTACACTATTGTGTCATTCAAGTGCTCGGGGAAATAGTGAAATGGCATTAGCAAGCAGTGTTAGACCTCTCTGAGCCATCTGACCAGGGTTTGCACTATGTGTCGTTCCAAAGTGCAATGTATGGATTTTGTCTGTCAATTGTCCCAATTTACTTTCCCACACGTGTATACACTAAACCCTATTAGTCTCTATTTATTCTAGTGGCTACTTTATGCAGGATGAAAGTCATGCAGAAAGCTCCTTATGGAGCTTTCTGCATGATTTTTAACCTGCATTAACCCATTCCCTCCTAGAATATTTTCAGACCTAACCCCTTTGAATAAATCTACCAAAAAGGACCATTTACTAGAGAAAAGGAAACTTTTAGATTTGTGTAGATTTTAAACCATTGTGATAAGCAGATCATTTGCTCCACAGGAGCAAAATTTTACCCTATTATCACAATGGTATCAAAACTGACTTTAACCCTTTCCCTGATATTGACGACTTTTGACGACTCTGTAAAAGTCATTTTGTGAAACCATTGTGATAAATAGAGCATTTGCTCCTATAGGAGCAAATGCTCTATTTATCACAACGGTTTCAAACAACAAAATTCTAAAAATTTCCTTTTATCTAATTAATGCTCATTTTCGGTAGGTTAATTCATAGAGGTTGTATCTAAAATAGCATATGAGGTAATGGGTTAAAGAGCAGTCAAAAGGCGCCAGTAGGAGGGAATCACTGGCACTAGATAAAAAAAACACTATAGTTTAAATATAGCACATACTAAGTGCTGTAAATAAACTATAGTCTTCTTCGATCTAGTGCTAATTTGAGGGAATGGGTTTAGCTGCCACTTGACATAACGGTACTGATGCTAAATTCAAATTCCGGTTTAGAGAGGTATTACTGTACAATATTACATCAGACTAATACGGCTTCATGTGACTGCGGGGTGGTTTGGTTCACTCTGTCGATGGGGTGTTAGAGAAGCGTCAAATGAAAAAGTCGAAATGTAAGACATTAACTTTAATTCAATCGACACTTTGCAATTTATAATTGTTGCGGGCCAAACGGATCATATAAAAGTATACTGCGATTTTCCTGCCTGATTTTCCGCCAAATTTTCCCGCTCTAGAATTCATGCCCGAGACAAAAACAAAAAACAGTAAGGGTAATATTAATGTTTTAGTATGGTTTGATTATTCGTGAATTAAGTGGCTATGCAACAACAAACTCCTTTGCTTGCCTACGGGCGAATTTGCAAACAGTTTGGATCCTGATGAGACAAAAAGGTACTGGGAGTCGCATCGGGATCCAAACTGTTTTACGGTCTATGCATATTTTTAAAGAAATTGGATAAACACATTTTTGTACACAATAACTGCAGTGGAAATTTATTTGGATAATTTGTTAATCTTTAGTTTTCTGCTAGACTTTCATCCTGCATTAAGCAGCCACGAATGTTTTTCTTTAAACCTTTACTCCATGGATTTTCATGTATAAAATAACGACTTTATGAATATTAATTACATTGTTACAACAGCATATAGACACAGAACGTTTTGACCGCTGCAGAAACTGTAATATTTCTATTTTATTTCATAAGTAAACAACAGGCACTGATCAAACAGCTCCTACATCAGCCGTCTGGTCTGTGTCTTCTCTGCAAAGGCATAGAAATATAGACATATTGAGTAAAGGTTTAAAATTGCCGTATACAGATTTGGTGGTGGTGTCTTGAAAGTAACTGAAGTAACTGAAATACTGCTTTACCTGATGAACATACGTGTAAGAAATGACATCGTGAATATTAATTAGCTGATGTTTTTTATACTGGCACATGGACAAGATATTTTAGCCTTGGCAGACATTGTATTAGTGTTTTGCAATTGTTCTACTATACGTTACAAGACCAGTGCGACTCAGCTAAGCATGCATTGTTTATTTTGTAGCCAAAGGGGTGGATGCGGTGGCCGGAAAGGGAATGGCGACGTTAATACACAGGTACCCGTCGCTCAGTAAATCGCCAGAGGAGGTTAGTGTCCTTGGAAAGTGTGTTTTTCGACAGCATCCCGTGAGCAAACTTACAGCGACCAACTCTTAACTTAACTCCATATATAATTACGCCTTTCTACGTCTTTTTAAACATTATCTTTCAATTCACTACTTAGCTGAGTATTCATTAATGCTACAGTTTTTGTTCTGTTGGCCATGAACAATACTATCTGAATAGGGATCGATATTGTATAATTCGTGAACAATCTGTTTTAACCCTGTACTCCATAATTACACCTTTCTACGCCTTTGCAAACAGTAGACCCGGATCAGACTGATATTTTAGGTGCCGTCTGACCAAGGTCTGCTCTGTTTGATTATGACATAATAAAGATATGATTCTACAGTTTATAACATAATGCCATTATGGAATATACAGTGAATTAATATTCATATATTAATTATTTCTTAATAACTATTCATTGCTCTAAGTCTTAACGTGTTCATCTTCAGATACAGGAGAGCACCTCCTCGGTACTCAAACGGACTGTGAGGCGCGCAATGACCACTACCCCTGGGCAGACAATACTTAAGGGGCTTGACTGGGCTATAGATAAGGCAGAGGGCTTATTGCGAAAAGTAAAACCAACGAGACCCAGAAGCCCGAGAAAAAAGAAGCTTACAAGAGCAGCTATACATAAACAGGTAAGAGGACATTTGCAGTAACTGAGCTCTTGGTGTTGCAAGTCATTTGCAGTGACTGAGCTCCTGATGCTGTAAGCCATTTGCAGTGACTGAGTTCATACGGGTGTAATTTGGGACTCTGAGTGATTTGCATTGACCGAGTACCCTAATTAGTCATTTTGTAATATGTGCCTCAAATTGGACTTTTGTAGTGACTGATCAAGGGTGTAATTTGGGACCCTTAATTAATCATTTACACTGATTGCGTACATAAAGATGTAAATTGGTATTCTAAGTAGTCATTTGCAGTGACTGAGTACGTAAAGATGCAATTTTGGACTCTAACATAAGTAATTTCCAGTGACTTAGTACGTAAAGATGTAATTTTGTAAGTTTAGTCATTTGCAATGACTGAGTACGTAAGGATGTAATTTTGGTGCAGAACAGTTCATTTGTTTCTCGCAGTCAAAGGGGTTTATGGTGCAGAACTACATACATTTGTTTTCCGTAGTCAAAGAGGTTTATGGTACAGAACAGTTCATTTGTTCCCCGCAGTCAAAGGGGTTTATGATGCAGAACCGTTCACTTGTTTCCCGCAGTCAAAGGGGCTTATGGTATAGAACCGTTCACTTGTTTCCCGCAGTCAAAGGGGCTTATGGTATAGAACCGTTCACTTGTTCCCCGCAGTCAAAGGGGTTTATGGTATAGAACAGTTCACTTGTTCCCCGCAGTCAAAGGGGTTTATGATGCAGAACCGAAGTTACACATACATTCTTTATAGGAGCTTTCTGTATTATAACTGATCTGCATTTAACAGTTACTTGCTTTTAAAGTCACACTTAACTATTTAACCATTTTCCTCATATAAAAAGTTGTCACGGGTTTTGCAAACAGCGAATACCCACATCAGATGGCTTCTGAAGAAGTCATCCGATCATAGACTGCTCCTTTTGCTTAGGGAATTTTAATAGACCCGCCTTTTCCCTTTTTTCAATTTTCCTGTGTAATGTGATAATGTCATTTAAACAATCAGCTAATAATGAATATTCAAATGTTGAGCATCCATTATAGATGTTTTACTGTACTCGTTTACAGCACCTGTCCAACGAGCACGCGTACGCCCTTGACGACAGCGGGGCCTGCGACTCGGACACCCGTTTAGCAAGACCAGCTCCCGGCGCCATACCTGCCGCAGTAGACAAACTGGTAAGCACAAACACACGTACAGATCCTGGGTCCATGCTTATAAAGCTTTTAGTCGAGTCTGAGATCGTTCTCAAGCTTTTGATTGGTCAGATTTGAGCCAAAGGCTCAAATCTGACCAATCAGAAGCTTGAGAACTCAAATCTGACCAATCAAACACTGATGCAAACACTGAAGTACTGGGCGTCTCATCTTGATCCAAACTGTTCGGCACACTGGTAATGTCCACAGTAAGAATTTAAAGCAGACAAGTTTTGAAGACATTTCCTTTATGTGCAAAGAGAGATGTGAAAATCCATATACAATGTATAGTTATAACGGTCATGAAAGGGACCTGTGAGTCAATATAAGCACGAGAAGACAGCTGGCGCTCTTGATAGAGCCATAAAGAGCTGTTAGAGCCGTAAAGAGCTGTTGGAGCCATAAAAAGCTGGCAGAGCCATAAAGAGCTGTTAGAGCCATGAGGTGTTAGACATACAGAGCTGTTAAAGCCATAAAGAGCCGTTAGAGCCATAAAGAGCTGTTAGAGCCATACAGAGAAGGGCTTTTAGAGCCATAAAGAGCTGTTAGAGCCATAAAGAGCTGACAGAGACATAAAGAGCTGGCAGAGATATAAAGAGCTGTAAGAAAAGGAGTATTTAGTATGTCTAAATTGAATCCTTTCTGTAGATAACTATCACATTTGTTTGACAGAATCACGGTGGGTCAGGTCAGATTACCAGTCGGAGCAAGGGACTAACTCATACATGGGCAATAGACAAACATAGGGATACACATTAGCCTCTTATTTTCTTCCAAGCGCGGTCTTGTTCGTCTTCAACACAACAAACAGCAACGTAACATTATAATGTTTGATGGAGAACTGAGAGGTTTAGATGTACACGTATCAGTACCCTTATATCTACTGTTCATGTCTTAAATGAACCTGTTCCTTGCTCTGCCACTCCATAATGAGCCATATGACTCGTCCGTCAATGGTTTGATAGTTGTCTATCGGAGTATCCACTCTTCGTCTCTTCGAGACAATTCTAAAGAGTGGTCACAACATTCGGTTTGGTGGAGAAATGAAGGTGTTATTCTTGGACATGTCTTAGTTTACGCTTTTTAGCTGGAGCTCTGTCTATAGAAAGGACGGCTGTATTCTATTCAGCTCTGACGCACACTGTGTTATAAAACATTTGTTCAATTTTGCATTCAATATACAAACCTTGTAATAGTTGTGGCTATTTTTGTAAAAACAACCCGATGTTGTTGATTACTTGATATATTTAGCATGCGCATTACTCATTAACCCTTCTCTTAGTGAATTTTAAAATACATTTCTTCTTCTTTACCCATGCCCTGTTGTATAATTACATATATCTTCACTGTCTACAATTATTTCTCTGTGCAATCACTGCTGTGGAGTGCATTGGTTGCACAATCAACTTGTAAATAGTGCAGACCCTGATGAGACAGCTCCTGCAGGAGCTGTCTCATCTGGGTCTTCACTATTTACAGGTAGGTGTATTGACGTGAATAGCAAGCGAAGGGTTAAGTACCCGCGGTATACAGGAAACCAAATGACTATCGATGTTTTATATATTACGATATATTCTGACATTCTGTATCAACTTTTAATAACCGTCAATTCAGAAACTCAGTCAACACAGGAATCCTGGACAAGGTAAATCACTTTTTTACTACAGGAACCTGTTCATGTACTTCATAAGTCGTTTCATCTAGATGTACATGTATGCATCGCGATACCTTATGTAATGCAGTAAAAACTCGATACTACGAAACTTTAGTAATGACGAAATTATGTCATTGTAGGCAGGTGACTGCTTAATGCAGGGTGAAAGTCATGCAGAAAGCTCCTAGAGGAGCTTTCTGCATGATTTTCACCCTGCATTAAGCTACCACCTGGGTTACATATAAAAATGTTAACGTGTTCGAATGTTCGTAGTATCGATATTTTACTGTACGTACAAAACAAGTGCGAAAGGGTATAAAGAAATCTGTTTTTGTTCTCTTAGGCGGGTGCAGACCAAGGACTGCTGAGGAAGGTGTTTACTCTAATGTGTGTCATCCCCTTAGAAACCTCCGTAAGTCGTTTACATATATTTACTTTAGGACAAACTTTAAAAAGAATGACATTTATTAACCTGCTGGATACATATTCATCTGCCCCAAGTTTCTTCAATTGCTTTGTCAAAAGATAAACATACTGTTAAACAGTAACTCGGCGTCTCATTTTGATCCAAACTGTGTGCACTTGGTATCACACACCAGTCTTCGTGGCACTAAAGGGGGTTAAGTTTGAGATTTACTGCTAGCATGTCTCGCACGACAATGCATTCGACAGATTGAGTAGGTACCTGTCTGTCCACCCAGTGTACATTCGAATGTGGTACTATTACTTTTGTAACACTCCCTTATATATATATATATATAGATTTGAATTCATTAACTTTTTACTTGATTAATATTCATGCAAATCTCCACACGTAATGAATATAAATTATATAATTCTATGCAGGTAGAGCTGATGAAATCCACCCGCCGATTTGCAGGCGGCAGGAGGAAGAAAAAGACACCAAATGGGATTGAGCACTCGCCTGGAGGCCGGCGTAAGGTAGGACTGAGTTTTTCACCCAGGACAGTAATTCAACTTCAGGAAAAATATTCACCTCGTCAGTACGAACAACGTGTTTTAAGCAAACACATACTGACAAAACAGTCTTACTAAGAAAGTGGTTGCTTCATGAATGGCAGAAGTAATGCAGAAATCTCTAATGGGTGCTTTCTGCATTACGCTCATCACCTGTCTTAAAGACCCAACATCTGGTCATTTTTAGCTCGTCTGTTTTGAAGAAATCACGAGCTATTGTCGCAACTCTGGCGTCTGCGTCGTCGTTGTCGTCTTCGTTGTCGTCGTCGTTGTCGTCCGAAATCTTAACGTTGACCATAACTTCTTCAATGTTTCATTTACAACCTTCATTTTTTGGCATGTATGTTCATCGTGACAATGACGACGGTCGAGCGTTGCACCCGCTTGCGGTGCTCTTGTTGAATGGTCGCTTAACACAGGTTTTAGTGTGCATATGTTCTCTATTTTTTCTGCATGATCCTTGCGACATCAAGACAATACAGCAAAACTTCTCTAATATGCCCACTTGAAATGAAAACGGATGATTTTAACCCATTCCCTCATAGACTATTTTAGACCCTACCTCGTTGAACACATCTACCAACAAGGAGCATTAACTTAGGAAAATGAAATGTTTAAAATTATGTAGTGTTGAAACTATTCATTTATTCTTAAAGAGCAGGAGGTTGATTAATACTGGGCAACATGGACTTTCTATATCACATAATCTGCCGCGTGGTAGTGCCGAAACAGAGTGCCGTAAATCGCGGAAATGCACTTGTGCATTTTTCTATGCAAATGAGCGGTTGGAATCCGGTTGTACTACGCTGTAAACAATAGCCGAAACAGCCATCAAATATAGTCTGTTTCACTTTCAATGGCAATTTTTAATGGTTATGTGATACAAAGATTCTTACATTTGTGTTCATTACAATTTTTTTAATGAAACGAGTTTGCGATAATATGACACCTACTTGTATTACTTCGACTTGCATTCAGCTATCACCTGCAGTACAGATCCATAGTTTGACCTTTTGATGGTCGCTTAAGACAGGTTCTACTGTAATACAGAAATCTCTTATATAGGAGTTTTCTGCACTACTGTCGTCATTGCTGCTATGGGCGCTCTCTGCATAAGTTTCGTCTTGCATTACTCTACCACTTGCCTTTAAGACACGCTTAATAACCTTTTCAGTGGTGGCAACATAGAGGATGTACTGTATATAATACGTTCATATGGTCCTATGTGGATGCTAGTATTGCAATTCTTCTTAGGATTTCGGTTTATGTTATCGGCTTATGCTTGGTGTCAAGGTAAAAAGAAAAATACAAATCAAAAACTATTGTTTTATCAATAGGTGTCTCCCAAGAAGAAAATGCCGTCATCGCTTTTCGGGAAACTAAAGAACCGTGCCATTGGCCTTCTCGGTTACCCAGGAATCGGAAAACGAATCAGCCTGGAGCAGTTGACAGGTAGGTGTCAGAGGTCCGGATAAGATGCGTGAATTAAAACATTTTTTAAAAATAACATTTCTCCACCGATCCAATCGTATCGAAAAACCTATTCCAAAGTGGTTTAGTACTTGAGTACACACAATAAAATTTTATCTGTTGCTGGGTATAGTCTCGTCAATACTTTAACCCTTTCTGTGCCAGCGATGTCGTCTGCTGGGCACAGTTTCGTTTATTTTTAGTGTAAGTGTGTGCATTTCCTCCATTTTCTTAATAAATCAGTAAACAGAGTGTCAAACAGTTTGGATCCTGATGAGACGCCGAGTTACTCGGCGTCATCTGGATCCAAACTGTTTGCATGTGATATCATAAACCCGTCATTGTGGCACGGAAGGGGTTGGGTTAATCGTACTTGGCATTTTCCACTCTGTTTGCTTATTGAATGGTATACAGTTGAAATTCGATAAAGGGGCTATACAAATTAATTCGAGATAAAACAATTTCGAGTCATCTGATCTCTAATCTGGACAATTTCTCAAGTTCACAACTTAATGCAGGTCAAAAGTAATGCAGATGAGCTTTCAGCATACTTTCGACCTGCATTAGGCTGTCATGTGCATTTCTGGATATGCGTAGCGATGCATTTTAGAATGATTCTGTACTATAAACTTTGGAAGGACCGAACATTTTCTTCGATTTATCTCGAAGTTCGAGATATCGTGTCGACAATTTCGTGTCCGCTCCATATCTCCTATACCCTTGGAAGGGTTTTCACGACACTTGCCTCAAATTTTAACCAAGTTGAGACGATGTACAGAACCCATATGACAAGTCATGTCGGTTCAAAGTCAAGGTCACATTTGAAGGTCAACTATTTTAACATTTAATTTCCATTACATTTTCGTGTCCGCTCCATACTATGTTCTTAACCCTTTGAAGGATTTTCATAAAACTTTAGTCAAATGTTAGCTAAATTGAGGCGATGTGCAGAACACATGTCAGTTATGTCGGCTCAAGGCCAAGGTCACATTTGAAGGCCAAGTATAATTTCGTGTCCGCTCCATATCTCCTATACCCCCGGAAGAATTTCCATGAAACTTGCCTCAAATGTTAACCAAATGTGCAGAAAACAGGTGGCAAACACGTCGGCTCAATGTCAAGGTCACATTTGAAAGTCAGGTGTTTTAACCTTCAATTTCCATTACATTTTCGCGTTCGCTCCATATCTTCTAAACCCTTTGAAGGATTTCCACCAAAATTTAGTCGAATGTTAGCTAAATTGAGACGATGTGCAGAACACATGTGACAGTCATGTCGGCTCAAGGAGTAAATGCTCTATCACAATGGTTTCAAAAATGAGGCGCCAATATGAGGGAATGGGTTAATTCAACAGTTAAAACCGCGAAAATAAACATTTTACCTACATTTACATCGAAATGAATGAATACGTGCACTACATATGCATGTAAATAGTTGTATTACAACAGACTGATACCGATGAATGGTGGGCGCGTTTCCTCAGCAATCGAATTTTCTAATTTTTCTATACAAACACGTTCAGTCAGTTGTAAGTCGCATGGATTCATGTTGACAGGTGTGCTTTTAAGCAACAGTTTCTAAAATATGAACAGAACGAACTATTTCGTCATTATTTCATACATGAATATTTATCAGATAAAGGTTTAAAGGTTAAAGTGAAATATAGGTGTTTTTTATGAGCCTTCTCAAAAATCAAAACCGATATTGGTGTTGAGACGGATTCTTTGACATTTAGCCATTCGTTCAGCAGATCAAAACACCAGTCCCATCAAATCAGAAGATGATGACGAGAAAGCTGCAGAGAAGAAGCGCAAACATGACGAGATATTAACTGATCCTGACTCGGACTCGTCTGAAGACATGACTAACTTCGACTTTGACGCTTACGATTCCGAAAACGATCCTGACTATCAGGTAGGACTACCGGGCTCTGTGGTCTTCTTTTAATATGTATACAGTAAAACCCCTCTAATGCGACCAGCAATAAGGGGCATAAATCACAGTGGCAAATGCAGGTGGTAGCTTAATGCAGGGCGAAAGTTATGCAGAAAGCTCCTATAGGAGCTTTCTGCATAACTTTCGTCCTGCATTAAGCAACCACCTGCTTATGAAGAGTCCTGTTTATTCATCTAGTGGTCGCAATAAAGGGGGTTTACTCTATATAGGAGGAAAGTAATGTAGAAAGCTCCGATATGAATTTTCTGCATAACGTTCGTCCTGCAATAAGCTACCATCCTCCTTTTCCTGGTGGTCGCATTAGAGGGGTTTAAATAAATAAATATCTGGGTTGAGAGGATTCTAAAGAGTGGTCATAGTACAGGGTTTGATGGAGAAATGACGATTTTAGTATTTGAGTATGCACCTTTTATCTGTAGGTCTGATCTTCTGATAGAAATTATTAAAATATTTGAAGAGAAGTCAACTGTGAATATTTGTGTCAGACAACAACTTTTGCAGATGGCAATTAACTAAGCATGCAAAGAGTTAATGAAACGCCTGCTCGAGGACATTTAATATTCCTTTAACCCTTACAGTGCGGGACACGAGTTACTAATGTCCTTTGCAAACAATGTAGACCCAGATGAGGGGGTTGTCGAAGGAGCCCTCTCGTCAGGGTCTGCACTGTTTGCTATTAAACGTTTCTTTAAACAAATTTCTAAACATTCACCATAAACTTGACTTTTTTAATTTTAGAATAGCCCATTTGAAAAGTCAGCGTTATAAGGGTTAAATATATGCATGCAAAGTAATTGATGTCTGTTACATTTCGAAAACATATCTTCCATATATGCTATTATGATTGCCCTACAGTTGGGATCCTGGTGATAAGATATCGTATTACTCGTCCTCTCATTTTGATCCTAGCCAAATAAAGTAGAACCTGTCTTAAGCGGCCTTTCATTTATCGTTCATAGGAGTATTAAAGAGCAGGTCGTCGCTTAATGCAGGGCAACTGTAATGCAGAAAGCTCCTATAGGAATTTTCTGCATTACTATTGCCTTGCATTAAGCTACCACCTGCCTCACAGACCCATAATTAGACCTATATTTTTGATGACAGATTAAGATTAAGTTCTACTGTATACATACAGCTTATCATTTATTCGTCCGTACAATAAGCCGGAAAACAGCCTTCACCGATACGGTCGGACTTTTTATCAAATACTCCGTTCTAATCGAAGTGGTTATATATATGCATCATGGGATTTCGAATTGCTCGTTTCTATATTCTAATGAACTCTTTCACTGCCATGCGCTCAACTTTGATAACCTTTGCAGATACTGCAACCCCCTCTAAACTGGATTCTAGTTGAGAAGAATTCAGATACCTTTAGGCAGTTAGCTGCTTACTTAATATAGGATGAAAGTCATGCAGAAAGCTCCTGGAGGAGCCACCTGTCTCCAAGACCGATATTTATACTAAATTAAACGTCCGATTTAGAGAGGGTTTACTGTAGTTATACCCCTACAACAAAGTTTTTTTTTGTGGGGGTGGGGGTATACTGGAATCAATGTGTCCGTCCGTCCGTCTGTCCGTCCGTTTGTCCGCCCGTTGACCCATTTTGTCCGGCCTTCTACAGTTTTGCTTCAATTTTGTTGATAGTTTATGTATAGTTTTATGACCATATAAACCTGTTCACCGTACATTTCCATATGATCAGACCACTAATTCGGGAGTTATCTTCCCCTTTTAGTCCCCTACCGACGTTTCCCGGTTGTCTTGACTTTTTATGGAAGTGGTTGGAGCTATTAACTCTCTATTTAGTACAAAGCTAAATCTAGAGCTGAGTTACAGCTGAATTTGAGTCTCAGTCTGATTGAATAATTTTTGCCAGACTTTAATTTTTACGTCAAATGTTCAATTGTCCGCATTTGTTTTGGAAGTGGTTGGCGATATTAACTTCATATTTGGAATAAAGCTAAATCTTGATGAGTTAACCCATTCCCTCATAGGCTATTTTTAGATCCAACCACTTTGAATAAATCTACCGAAAAAGAGCATTAACTAGAGAAAAGGAAAACTTTAGAATTTTGTAGTTTGAAACCATTGTGATAAAAAGAGCATTTGCTCCTATAGGAGCAAATGCTCTATTTATCACAATGGTTTCACAAAGTGACTTCTACAGAGTCGCCAAAAGTCGTCAATATGAGGGAAAGGGTTAACAGCTTAAGGTCGAATATCGATTTGGTGAATATTTTTTGTCAGAGTTATTGTCCTTGAACGTAATGTTTTTGTGAAAAGGTACCTTGGTTTTGAACTTTTGGGTTGACACTTCACAAAATAAACAAAGGTGCTTGACCTTGTTAGATGACATTGTCTGGCTGCAGCCATGACTCTTCTATGAATTTTAGCAGAGTTATCCCCCTTTTCGGACTTTCAATATTTGGTAAAAGTTGCCTTTTTATAAAAAAACAAACAACAACCAACAAAACAAGGTATAAGTGTCATGAAAGATCTCATGTTTGTGATTGATCTGTGTAGGAATATTACGTGTTAGAAGCGATATATTTGATTCAATAAATATTTACATAACCTTGTATGAATGTGCAGCGCGTGCTTTTCGTTAAATTGTTATGAGTTCAACCGGTTAGGGGACTGTCATTGCTTTCAATGCTCCCATAACTTGTATACTTAAAGAACATGAGAAAAATATGTTGTATGGATAATAACTCATGAGTGTCTTATTTCTCTGAATTCTTCATTTTTCTTTATTGCTGAACATGTCATTTTAAGCCGGAATTTTCGAGGAAAATCTCGGCTTATAGTTTGGCGAAAACCGGGCGGACGGGCGGTTGGGAGGGCGGGTGGCCGGTCGGGTTTCGGCGTGCCGTCGTTAATAAAACTTAAACATTGCTTATACTTTCTGAATTACTTAAGCTAGACAATTCATATTTGGTATGCAGATAGCTTGGGTAATGGCCTTTCACTTGATATAAGGATACATGAAATCAAGTCAAGGTCAATGTCACTAGTTCGAAAACATTGCCGTGTTTAACCAACTTTAGCATTGCTATAACTTCTGAACTACAAATGCTAAGCAATTCATCTTTGGTATACAGATGGTTTTGGTAAAGGCCTTTCAGTTTATATAAAGATATTTGAAATTATGTTAGGGTCAAGGTCACTATTTTGACAAGTTGGCCATCATTGAGATCAAAACCATTCGACATTACAAGGAAGTTGTCTGATCAGGGTCTTCACTATTTGTGGACTAAAGTGTAAAATAGCGTTGATAAATTCAGAGATTCAGATAAGGTGCGTAAGTTAAAACATTTTGAAGATTATGTCTCCGCCAAACGCTATCTTGTGATCACTCTTTGGAATCGTCTTAACCCTTCGCTTGCTATTCACGTCAATATACCTACCTGTAAATAGTGAAGACCCACATGAGACAGCTCCTGCAGGAGCTGTCTCATCAGGGTCTGCACTATTTACAAGTTGATTGTGTAACCAGTGCACTCCACAGCAGTGATTGCACAGAGAAATACTTGTACACAGTGAAGATATATGTAATTATACAACAGGGCATGGGTAAAGGAGACGAGCATTTTAAAATTCAGCAAGCGAAGGGTTAGGAGTGTTCCCAGCATAGGGTTTATTGAGAAAATTACGATTTTAATATATGAGTACTCGCCTTAAACCTTTCGCTGCCAAACTCTGTCGTCTGCTAACTTTGTCGTCTGCTACAAATTTTCATTCTTTTGATTTTCTTCGTTTTTGTTTCAAAAACATAGTAACAGTAACAAACAGTTTGGATCCTGATGAGACGCCGAGTTACTCGACGTCTCATCTGGATCCAAACTGTTTGCATATGTAATCACAGATCCTGCATTGGCAGCGAAAGGGTTAATCTGTAGCTATATTATGGTGTCGAATAGTGTGGACCCATATCAAAATCAACAGTTTACCGGTATCACGTATGCAAACAGGTATGTAAACCCAGAAGTTAGATAGGCAAAGCCTGGCTCTGAGTCTAATTTCATTTTCAAGAATCTGATTGGTCAGATCTTCTTTTTGCTCTGTCTGACCAGTCAGATGATTGAGATTTGACCCAGACTTAAGCGGAATAAGTTGAGTCTGAGTTCGTTCTCAAGCTTTTGATTGGTCAGATTTGAGTTCTCAAGCTTTTGGTTGATCAGATTTGAGTCAAAGGCTCAAATCTTACCAATCAAAAACTTGAGAACGAACTCAGACTCAGCTAAAAGTTTTATAAGCATGGACCCTGGTCTCACAAAATGAATTATAAATAGTTTGAATTTTCAAAGTGGAAATGCATTATTAACTGCAGATTCCATCTTTTACGGAATGGTAAACTTTGCTGAATAGGTTGTTGAAGGACACACCGATCAGACCCTGACCCTATGTGCGGTTTACAAAAAAAAGTAAACCTCTTTATAACAGCCACTAAATTGTGTCAATTAGTTGGTATTTAGGGCAGGTGGCTGTTTAAAGCAATGTGAAAGTAAAACAGAACGCTCCTGTAGGAGCGTTCTGTTTTACTTTCACCTTGCTTTAAGCAGCCACCTGCCTCTAAGACAAAATACTTGATGTAATTTAGTGGCCGTTATAGAGAGGTTTTACTGTATGTAGTAAAATCTCTCTAAATCGGACTTCTAGCAGAGAATAATTTAGATACTTTTATGGCTGTGACTGCTTAATGCAGGATTTAACTCATGCAGAAGCTCCTAGAAGAGCTTTCTGCACGACTTTCAACCTGCATTAAGCTGTCACCTGTCTCCAAGACCGATATTTATACTTAACTTATACTGTATCTGTTAATTTTGAAACTTGGTTGATTTTCAAGGTAATGATAATACTAAACACAAAGTGGTGAAGTTGACGGGGATGTCTTTATTACTTGCAGCCCACAGACGAGTCTGGCTCCTCGAGTGATGGTATGTCGGAGTGCGACTCGGAGAGTGAGGTGGAGACGGAGACCTACGAACTGAAGTCCGGACATGTAATGGTGCAGTTAAAGGAGGCCAAGTGTGATAGCAACGAGAAGAAAGACCTTAACGTCGGCAAGGAACAGAAAGATATACAGACCGCTGCTCCAGTATGAATTTAACTTTTTGCACCATAAAGACGGCTTTCTACGCCTTTGCAGACAGTAAGACCCAGATCAGACGGTTCCTGTATGTGTCGTCTAATCAGGGTCTGCTCTGTTTACGTACGATACAATACCGGTATAGATATGATTCCAGTTTGTGTCATGGCCAAAACTTCCCGTGTCTTTGTGCTTACATAGTTACAGTAGAACATGTGTTAAGCGATCATCAACACGAGATCTAATTATGGGACTGGGTCGTAGTGGAGCTTTCTGCATTACTTTTGCCCTGTTAATTATGGGACTGGGTCGTAGTGGAGTTTTCTGCATTACTTGTGCCCTGTTAATTATGGGACTGGGTCGTAGTGGAGTTTTCTGCATTACTTTTGCCCTGCTTTAAGCTAACATCTGCTTTTAAGTTTCCTATGTTCAATAAACGAATGGCCGCTTAAGACTGTCTCTACTGTCATCTAATATTTCTTACGTGACTATTCATGGAGTGAAGGGTTAGCTCTTTCATTACTTGCTATTGGCCAATGTGTTATGCCTACAGTTTGGATCCAGATGAGATGCTGAGTAACTCGCCAGGATCCGAACTGTTTGACACTCACGCACTGATTTGTTGTTAAGGAAATGGAAGAGAAATGTACATCTGAAGCAGGCGATAATTTTGCAGACTAAAGTTACTGAGAGTGCAAGTACATTAACCTCATAGGCTATATTTAGATACATGTACCTCTTTCAATGAATCTACCGAAAAGGAGAATGAACTAGAGAAAAGGAAAACTCTAAAAGTTTGTAGTTTGAAACCATTGTGATAAATAGAGCATTTGCTCCTAAAGGAGCAAATGCTCTATTTATCACAATGGTTTCACAAAGTGACTTTTACATAGTCAATATGATGGAATGGGTTAAAGTCCTGTACACACTGTTTGACCAAGGTCAACTGTGGTTTGCTTTTGGAATTAAATAGATCCGGGTCTACAATTAATGCCAAGACAAAACTACTTGTGTCCAGGTGTCATTATAAATGTCATGTACAGTAAAACCTCTCTTAACCGGCCGTTAAATTTAGTATGAATATCGGTCTTGGAGACAGGTGGCAGCTTAATGCAGGGTGAAAGTCATGCAGAAAGCTCCTAGAGGAGCTTTCTGCATGACTTTCACCCTGCATTAAGCAACCACCTGCCTAAAAGTGTCTAAATTCTTATCTACTAGAATTCCGGTTAAGAGAGGTTTTACTGTAATTAGTAATTATGATGTCAATATTTCTTACATGAATATTGAACGGGGAAAGGGTTTGAGGTAACAATATTTTCATAGCTAGATGACTAATAGATTTCCTCTTTATGTGATGAATATTTCAAATGGAAACAGAGCTCCAGATAAGACGCGTAAATTGAAACAATTTCAAGAATAACTTAGAATAAAGTCCAGAGGTCCAGATAAGACGTGTACATGTAATTTTTGGCCGGATTGCTCGCAATCCAGGCTTATAGATTGGCGAATGCCGTCCGTCCGTCCGGCCGGCCGTCCGTCCGGTTGACCTTTTTGTTAGTTATAGCCAAAGTATAATACCTACAGTAACCAAACTTGGCATGTGGGTTCAGAATGAGGGTCACATTACATGTCATAGGTTAGCAGGTTACTATGACCCCTTTTTGACCTAGTTTTTACGCTTCATTGACTTAGAGAATTTCCAGGTTGACCTTTTTGTTTGTGTTAGTTATAGCCAAAGTATAACACCTATAGTAACCAAACTTGGCATGTGGGCTCATAATGAGGGTCACATTACATGTCATAGGTTAGTAGATTATTATGACCCCTTTTTGAACTAGTTTTTACGCTTCATTGACTTAGAGAATTTCCAGGTTGACCTTTTTGTTTCCGATCGATAACTAATAAACGACTTGGCCTAGAATCTTCAAACTTGCTGTGGTGGTTGGTCATGACAACTAGATGACCACTGGATGACTTCTATTGTTTTTGAGGTCAAATGTCAAGGTCACCATGACCTTAACTAGTAAAATGGTTTTTGATCAATAAACCTTGCTCAAGGGTTTGGCTTAGGATCTTCAAATTTGCTTTGGTGGTTGGTCATGACAACTAGATGAAACCTATTGTTTTTGAGGTCACTAGGTCAAAGGTCAAGGTCACCATGACCTTAACTGGTGAAATGGTTTCCGATCAATAACTGCTCAGGGGTTTGGCTTAGGATCTTCAAACTTGCTGTGGTGGTTGGTCATGACCACTAGATGATCCCTAATGTTTTTGAGGTCACTAGGTCAAAGGCAAAGGTCACCATGACGTTAACTGGTGAAATGGTTTCCGACCAATAACTGCTCAACGGTTTGGTGTCGAATCTTCAAACTTGCTGTGGTAGTTGGTCATGACCACTGGATGACTTCTATTGTTTTTGAGGTCACTAGGTCAAATGTCAAGGTCACCATGACCGTAACTGGTAAAATTGTTTCTGATCATTAACTGCTCAAGGGTTTGGCTTAGGATCTTCAAATTTGCTGTGGTGGTTGGTCATGACAACTAGATGAGCCCTCTTGTTTTTGAGGTCACTAGGTCAAAGGTCAAGGTCATCATGACATTAACAGGTGAAATGGTTTCCAATCAATAACTGCTCAAGGGTTTGGCTTAGGATCTTCAAACTTACTGTGGTGGTTTGTCATGACAACTAGATGACCCCTATTGTTTTTGAGGTCACTAGGTCAAAGATTAAGGTCACCATGACCTTAACTGATGAAATGGTTTCCGATTAATAACTGCTCAATGGTTTGGTTGGGGATCTTCAAACTTGCTGTGGTGGTTTGGCGTGACCACTAGATGACCCCTATAGTTGTTGAGGTCACTAGGTCAAAGGTCAAGGTCACCATTACCTTAACTTGTGAAATGTTTTCAGATCAATAAATGATTAGTGGTTTGGCTTAGGATCGTCAAAGTTGCTGTGCTGATTAGTCATGACCACTAGATGACCTCTATAGTTGAGGTCACTAGATCAAAGGTCAGGGGGTCTGGGGGTATACATGTTTTACAAACATCTCTTGTTTTTTATGCTTCAATGAATTTCTAGATTGACCTTTTTAACATGTGGAGTCATAATGAGGACCTCATTACATGCAATTGGAATATGTTTCACTATTTATTATGCCTTCAGCATCTGCTGATGCAGAACTGTATAATGATTGACTGTTCATCTATATCACTTTAATGCATGCTTACGGTGGCACTGAGGTGACATATGCAAGATTTTTTTTCAAGTTTGTTTTCCCGAGATAATTTTTTTTATTATCTCGAGAATACGAAAAAAAGTTCGTTTTTACGAGATAATTTTTTTTATTATCTCGAGAAAACGAAACAAAGTTCGTTTTCCTGAGATAATTTTTTTTATTATCTCAAGAAAACGAAGTAGTTCGTTTTTACGAGATAAAAAAATTATTATCTCGAGAAAACGAAACAAAGTTCGTTTTCCTGAGATAATTTTTTTTATTATCTCAAGAAAACGAAGTAGTTCGTTTTAACGAGATAAAAAAAATTATTATCTCAAGAAAACGAAACAAAGTTCGTTTTCCTGAGATAATTTTTTTTATTATCTCAAGAAAACGAAGTAGTTCGTTTTGACGAGATAAAAAATTTTATTATCTCGAGAAAACGAAAAAAGTTCGTTTTCATGAGATAATTTTTTTTATTATCTCAAGAAAACGAAATAGTTCGTTTTAACGAGATAAAAAAATTTATTATCTCGAGAGAACGAACCAAAGTTCGTTTTCCTGAGATAATGTTTTAAGTCGTGCGCACGACTTAATAAGCCAATCAGAAACCTCCGTCAGAGTCAATTGTTCATCTATGGGGTTTCTCGTTTCCCGCTTAGCGAGGCTCGATAGATTTGCAAACACTTTTGACCTAGATCAGACAACAAGTAACAAGCGTCTGATCAGGATCTAAGCTGTTTGATACTCGGGCAATATAATTTTCCCAAAGTAAGCGAATCAGAAGAAGTTACGAATTTATGTGGAAGTGAATTATTTTTGCTGCGTGATAAGAGTTATCCCTTTCCTCGATATATACGCATTTATTCACCACTTTTGCAAACAAAGAAGACCCGCATCAGACAGTTCCTATAGGAGCTACCAGATCAGGGTATATTATGTTTCCTTAGAAAATGTCATAAATCAAGATTTTAACTTTCTACGCCAGAGTAGGCCCTGAACAGATAGCTCCTGAAGGATTTGTCTAACCAGGGTCTTCTATGTTTGCTTAGAACATATACTAAAATATAGAATATAGGCTAGATCTACTTCCTCAAAAATCTTATCAGTTTGCTCCTAAATAAATATTTATTACATCGGTATATTCATAGTGATGGAGCCTTTCACGAATAGCCATGTAGGAGTGCATGGGTTAATATGAAGAATCGCAGTTGTGTATAAACCTGTTGAAAGCCGGGAAGATGTACTCGACATATGGGAAACGGATGGACGCTATCCATAAACAATTTAACCCTTTCATTCATAGTTTCTATTAAAACTTAATTTTAGGTAGATCTAGTTATATAGATTTACATGCATTCATAAGGGTAGAAACTCTCTTTAATATTTATGGAGGAAATGGTTAGCGTATTTATCAACGCAACTAACATTTGCGTCTATTGAAAATTGGATAGGCCTACATGTACTTTGGTCTCATATCTAACCAATCTGATTCACTGCTTTTGTATAGTAAACCAATTACAAGCCTTATTTAGAACTACTCAACGTCATACTACTACTACTACGCGTCATAGCACTTGATGTTTGATACGTCAGGGTAACGTTATTATTAGTTATGCAGGGCTTAGTGTCCCTAATTTGGACTATACACTGCCAGCAAATATTTATATGGGACGAGGCGAAAATTTCAAGTATTTACACGCATGTTTTGCATCATAGGTCTACGTGTATGGCTTGCCGTAGGGAAGCAAGGGAATTACCTCCCTTTAATAGAATTAAATAAAATATTTTTTAATTGCCTCAAATCTCGTTTATATGTTTTGTTTTTTCTTTTTTATCACTGTAAAACTAATTAATTTTTATATTTCAACTCCAATTAAAGCATAAATTAAATGTATGCATTTTTTAAAACTATAGTGGATAAACATAAAATATTATTATAATTAATAGAAAAGCATACGGCTGTCAAATAAGGGAAGTAACTCTTGTAAAACCATGATAAGGATTTTAGTACCCTCATAAAGAATCTATAGGGGTTTCTCGTGACCACTATTGACCAATGGAATGACATGAATTTTGTAGGAGGTAAGATAAACGCAATTATGACGTCATATAAGTTCATCCCTTGTCTCGGCCATGTTCTCATAGGCCTCAAATACTTGCGAAAACTGTTGACTCTGATGGAGGGTTCTGATTGGCTTATTAAGTCGTGCGCACGACTTAAAAAATTATCTCAGGAAAACGAACTTTGGTTCGTTTTCTCGAGATAATAAAAAAAATTATCTCGTAAAAACGAACTCATTCGTTTTCTTGAGATAATAAAAAAAATTATCTCATGAAAACGATTTTTTTCGTTTTCTCGAGATAATAAATTTATTTATCTCGTCAAAACGAACTACTTCGTTTTCTTGAGATAATAAAAAATATTATCTCAGGAAAACGAACTTTGTTTCGTTTTCTCGAGATAATAAATTTATTTATCTCGTCAAAACGAACTACTTCGTTTTCTTGAGATAATAAAAAATATTATCTCAGGAAAACGAACTTTGTTTCGTTTTCTCGAGATAATAAAAAAAATTATCTCGGGAAAACAAACTTGAAAAAAAAATCTTGCATATGTCACCTCAGTGCCACCGTACATGCTTCCATTCTTGCACAAACAGTTAAACTGGTAATGGGTAAACTTGTGTGCCACTTTAACCTTTTAATTTCCCTGCTTATCATGACATGACAATTTACTGAGCTGACAATAATTTCCATAACGAGTAGTAAACATGTAGGCCCTTCCATATTGCGAGAGGATTTTGATATAACAAACAGTGCAGACCCAGATCAGAGGGCACCTGCATTCAATGAGTTAAAGGAAATATATTATCGAGGAATTGGTTTTCAGGCACCGAAAAAACCAGACGACCCTAAGCCAGGGAATATCGACAATAAGAAGAGTGGAGAACAGCAGCCACCAATTAGCAAAGAGTTGCCGAAAAAGCCCGAACCACCCAAAGTCAATGGCGAGAGCATCCGACCTGAAGACTTGAACCTGCGTCCCAACTCGAAATACGCTGTAGGACATCCTGTGTGAAACGTCCTTACGCATACATGAACAATGTTGAACTCTTTGCACGAAAGTGGCGATATTTTTGATGTTGTTTGCAAACAGTTTGAATCCAAATGAGACGCCGAGTACCTCGGTGTCTCATCATGATCCCAACAGCTTGTGATAGTGTTATGAAAAAACGGGTGTTTGCAGTTTTGGAGAGAAAGAAGATACGTGTAGGTGACACTTTTTGTGGACGACAAACACGTGCAAAGAGGTAAAACATTGACAGTTATTGTTACCTAGGTTACAGGAAAACGTGCTAACAGAAAGTGTTTCTGTGACAAGTACTAAATCGAACCGGTGTTGATTAAAAAACTGTTTTCGTTTCTAATTTATTACATTCCATCTACATATTTATTGAACATTGATTTTCACAATAATTATTCTATATCTATTCTATATGTATAAATAATAAACGTTTCACCGTAGTTCAGAGAGTCTCTTGTATGTTGCTCTTGTAGAATTATGCGTTCCGCTTTAGATTTTGACAACATTCGAAAAGATCGTTAACCAATTCCCACTTAGGCTATTTTTAGACCTAACCTCTTTTGATTAAATCTACCAAAAAGGAGCATTAACTAGATAAAAGGAAATTTTCAGAATTGTGTAGTTTTGAAACCATTGTGATAAATAGAGCAGTTGCTCCAGTGGAGCAAATGCTCTATTTATCACAATGGTTTCACAAAGTGACTTTTGCAGAAGCGTCAAAAGGCGTCAATATGCGGGAATGGGTTAAAACACACTGTATGCTGATATTGCAACAAGGGAATAGACCATCTGTATAAACCTTTACTCCATGCATGTCCATGTAGGAAATAATGGCGTCGTGAATATTAATCGAATGTTTATAGTGACACATGAACATAGGAAGGGTTGGCAATGGCAGACACTGTAGAAACAGCTACATTATTTCATAAACAGACAGAGCAGACCCTGATCATACGGATCCAATGGGAGCCGTCTGATCTGGGTCTACTGTTTGCAAAGGCATTGAAAGGCATGTTTATGGAGTAAAGGGTTAACTATAGCATCTATTCGATCTGAAGGGATCAAAGTTCGCCAGATAATGTTAATGACACACGGCGCATATTCGTTTAGAGGGTTCCTGTAGGAGCCCTCAGATCTGGCTCTACACTGTTTGAAAAATTCGGTACATTAGTTTGACGCATTCCAATAGTTAGTACTATTCCACAGTGCAAGCATGTGTTATTTTATAATCGCCATATCTAACAAATCATCCCAAAAGCATTTCATTGACAGTACGTTAATTCTCTCGCTGCCAACTTTTGTCATCTGCAAACTTAGTCGTCTGCTACAATTTTCAGTTTTCATTTTTTCTTTATATTTGTTTCATAAAATAGTAACAGTATGTTCAGTTTGGATCATGATGAGACGCTGTTTTAT
Organism: Azorinus chamasolen; assembly: GCA_963576725.1. Taxonomy (NCBI): domain Eukaryota; kingdom Metazoa; phylum Mollusca; class Bivalvia; order Cardiida; family Solecurtidae; genus Azorinus; species Azorinus chamasolen. The sequence continues at coordinate 74,414,110 of OY755245.1, forward strand.
GACGTACACTGGCAGCGAAAGAGTTAATCAAATTTTACATTACAGTGATCACTCTCTACAACGACACCCTTTGGGATACGAAGATTGTATGTGTTGTTCAGAGGGAGTTGTTATAGGGAGGGAAAATCAAACATAATTAGCCTGTTTGCAGATCCCCAGATAAGGTTATTACGAGAACTAAAACCGTTATGCCTCTATCAAACCCTATGTTGTGACCACTCTTTAGAATCGTCACAAAGTGACGATTCTAAAGAGTGGTCACAACATGGGGTTTGATGGAGGCATAAAGAAAATACGATGCAAAAAGGTTGTTTCTGGAGCCTTGTTGTTTCGGAAACAGTGACATGCGTTGTTGTAAGAAGGGAATCGTTATTGAGAGGGTCGTTGTAGGGAGGGAGCACTGTAATCGTTTACCTCTTGATAACACTTTAACCCCCTTTGAAAACGGTAGATCCAGACCAGACGACTCATACTGGATGAAGGTCTGTTATGTTTGCTTGTGAAATAAAATGTATCTTTTTAGGATCTGCCATAGTAAAACTACCTTGTTCATAATTCCATTAAAATTTTTCCATGTAATATTCAGTCATTATTTCTTGAATGCATATTCATTAAGTAACAGAATTTATATCATTGTGGCAGCTGTTCTGTCATGTGTTCAACAATAAGATTATTGGAGATTGATGTTGCAAAATTAATCATTAAATTACATTCATGAAATGCGTAAGCATATTCAAACGGCACTATTACCACAATATATTGGATTATAAAATGTATGACTTCATAATTATCTGCCCCTCAATATCATAATTAGGGCCCTGCATTGAAAATGCAGGAGCCCTATAGGAGTCGCATTTTCTGTATGTCCGTCCGTCAACACTTGATGTGACGCGATAACTCATGGTATTCCACATATTGGTTTCATATATTCATACTTAGTGTCATCAGAGGAAGACGCCTATAGGTTTTTGGTTGAATCAGATTACTATATCTAGAGTCATCTATCCTTGATTAGAGGACCTTCTCGGACTGAGTTAGTCTTCTAGTTGCATAAGCAAACGGAGTAGACCCTGATCAAACGGCTCCTATAGGAACTCCCTGGTCTCGGTCTGTTTGCATAGGCGCATAAAGATTTATATATGGAGTAAATGGTTAAGAAACAGATTACTGAATTACTTGGCTTCTCATCTGGATCGAAACTGTTTTTCAAAAGCTGTTCAGTTCGCATTATTAACCCTTTCATCAATGAATATGATGAATAATGATGTCATGAATATTAGATTATTTTGTTATAATAGCACCTGGGACACGTGATTGATTTTATGGCCATAAAAGCTACTGTAGAATATCTATATTACATCATAATCAAACAGAGCAGACCATGATCAGACGGCTCCTATAGGGACCGTCTTATCTGGGTCTGCTCTGTTTGCAGGTGCGTAGAAATGTGCATGGTGTAAAGGGTTAACAGAATGGTTAGATGTAAAAGACACTTTCCTATTTTTTGTGAGTATTGGAGAAAATTCTGGATGAATGAAGAGCATATTGTTGCAAAATGTCAACTCTCTTCAGTCGAGCCATGTACCTTGGGTCATATAAAAGTTGAGTTTGAGAGGCAATTGCACGTTTGCAAACTTCATAGACCCAGATCAACTAATGAGTTGAAAGTAGTGACTGGTCGGGGCAATTTGAAATAGATGGACATTATTGTTATTATTATTAAAGTTATTCACAATCATTGTACTTGCTCTTGAGGACTGGGACGCAGAAGGTGCAATATACCTCACAGAGACGTAAGTAGTTGCAGAAGGTGCAATATACCCCAAAGAGAACGGAAGTAATTGCAGAAGGTGCAATATACCTCACAGAGAACGGAAGTAATTGCAGAAGGTGCAATATACCCCACAGAGAACGGAAGTAGTTGCAGAAGGTGCAATATACCTCACAGAGAACGGCAGTAATTGCAGAAGGTGCAATATACCCCACAGAGAACGGAAGTAATTGCAGAAGGTGCAATATACCTCACAGAGAACGGAAGTAGTTGCAGAAGGTGCAATATACCCCACAGCGAACGGAAGTAGTTGCAGAAGGTGCAATATACCCCACAGAGAACGGAAGTAGTTGCAGAAGGTGCAATATACCCCACAGAGAACGGAAGTAGTTGCAGAAGGTGCAATATACCTCACAGAGAACGTAAGTAGTTGCAGAAGGTGCAATATACCTCACAGAGAACGGAAGTAGTTGCAGAAAGTGCAATATACCCCACAGAGAACGGAAGTAGTTGCAGAAGGTGCAATATACCCCACAGCGATCGGAAGTAGTTGCAGAAGGTGCAATATACCCCACAGCGAACGGAAGTAGTTGCAGAAGGTGCAACTTACCCCACAGAGAACGGAAGTAGTTGCATAAGGTGCAATATACTCACAGAGAACGGCAGTAATTGCAGAAGGTGCAATATACCCCACAGAGAACGGAAGTAATTGCATAAGGTGCAATATACCCCACAGAGAACGGCAGTAATTGCAGAAGGTGCAATTACCCCACAAAGAACGGAAGTAGTTGCAGAAGGTGCAATATACCCCACAGAGAACGGCAGTAATTGCAGAAGGTGCAACATACCCCACAGAGAACGGAAGTAGTTGCAGAAGGTGCAATATACCCCACAGAGAACGGAAGTAGTTGCAGAAGGTGCAATATACCTCACAGAGAACGGAAGTAGTTGCAGAAGGTGCAATATACCCCACAGAGAACGACAGTAATTGCAGAAGGTGCAATATACCTCACAGAGAACGGCAGTAATTGCAGAAGGTGCAATATATCCCACAGAGAACGGAAGTAGTTGCAGAAGGTGCAATATACCCCACAGAGAACGGAAGAAGTTGCAGAAGGTGCACTATACCCCACAGAGAACGGAAGTAGTTGCAGAAGGTGCAATATACCTCACAGAGAACGTAAGTAGTTGCAGAAGGTGCAATATACCTCACAGAGAACGTAAGTAAGTGCAGAAGGTGCAATACGCCCCACAGAGAACGGAAGTAGTTGCAAGAAGCGTTCAGAGAGCCAACTCGTCACATGTTGATTTCAAGTTCGCAGAGTAGGTGGTAACTCGATTCAGAACGAAAGTATTGCAGAAAGCTGCTATACTAGGCTACACTCAGCGACACTTATAAGTGTACCAGTATAAATACACCATTTATTTATTTATTCCTTAATATTTTTCAAATAAATTTTGCACACGCGTTACATACAGCTATGTCGATATAACAAACTATTTAAGTTTTAATAAATGAGCCAAGAATTCGCTTCATTGCGTAATTCAATTAAAACCTTAAAATGCACGTGCAAATCGAGCTGTGACCGGAAACGAAATTGCACATGGCCGACAGTACGAGAAATTCACACTGCTATATGAAAAACAGAAGATGCCACAATTATCGCTTCAAGAAAGGTCTATAAATGTGGGCATAATTCAAGCCGATGTTTCTTATCGCGAGGTACGTATTTTGTTTGCAACGTTAACAAACCAATCATTTGTTTTAAAATGCCAATTTCATCAGTAAGTATTTGCATGCTATTGCTTTACAGAATGGTCTGATTGGTTTTGAAAATAGATATCCCATATTTCTTTAAAACGTACTTTTGACCGTCGATACGGCTTAACATTTTCCACAATACAATGATGACATAGAGAGTTATAATTTAGTAAAACCAATCTTAAACATTTATAAATTCATGCAAAAAGTACTGCTTTAATAGAGCGCGTAGGAAAAATTATATTGACATCTATAATTGTTTTATTTTTTCATTTAAATGCCGGTTTACTGTTAAGTAACATTAACGTTGAATTCACTATAAAGTTTAATAGAGCATAAAAATCGATATTTGATCTAGAAGAATGGCCGTTTACATAAACACTAGTACCAAATAAATAAACAAGTACATGGCAACAAGAAGTGTTTAAAAATCTACGTAGACGACCGCGAGGAAGAGTAACCACTCTGGCCCAAGACCATTCATCGTTACTTCGCATCTACCGCAACGAAATCTAACCGCAGCCGACACTGCCAGAAACATGCATTCACTGTCCGCAGACGACTGAAATCTCTGCGAAAATTGTGTGCAAGACAACCACTTGTTATTCAATAAAATGTGTATCACTATAAGGTCTGTCTCTTGAGTACAACTCCTAAAGCTTAATTCGGTTAATACGTTATCAAGATATTAAGAAACGAATACCGGTACACTTATAAGTGTCGCTGAGTGTATATATAACGTTCGTCCTGCATTAAGCAATCACCTACTTAAAACATATTAATTTATTAACCCTTCGCTTGCTAATCGCGTCAATATACCTACCTGTAAATAGTGAAGACCCAAATGAGACAGTTCCTGCAGGAGCTGTCTCATCAGGGTCTGCACTATTTACAAGTTGATTGTGCAACCAGTGCACTCCACAGCAGTGATTACACAGCGAAATACTTGTACACAGTGAAGATATATGTAATTAGACGACAGGGCATGGGTAAAGAAGGAGAAATGTGTTTTAAAATTCAGCAAGCGAAGGGTTAAGAGGTAGCTTTAGATGAGTTTTACTGTACTTTAGTCCTGAATTATGCTACACCTACCACCTATCTATCTTCAGCAGCTCATCTGCAAGTACACTTTCTTTTAATTAGTCGCTTCAGAGAAGACAATTTCTGTAACTGTTTATGACTTTCAGGCATATCTGATAGACCTAGTAATGGAAATGTGTGCTGCGTGGTATTAAAACGGCAATACACACCGGGAACGAAATATGTATTATGCAACTAAAACTAAATATACCTATCCCTCGCTCATTTGCACCGATTATTCAGCGAGATCCGCAAACCATAATGGAACATTTATGCATGGATTGATCACTTCATGAGGTCATTAACTTGTTTTTGATAGGTAACAATTAATAATTGAATTATTTGATTAGTAAAAAAGTGACTGATTAGATGTTTATATTTTTATTTATTCAAATCCAGATCAGACGACTTGTACAAATCTAGTTCTACTCTGTTTGTGAAGGCGTGGGCAGACATTTATATGAGGGAAAGCGTTAACATTTGATAGAGAATGTTCGGAACTAAACATGGTCCACCGTGGCTATGTCATCGGAACTAAACGGGGTTCACCGTCTCTATGTCAAAGCACTATTAAGCACAACCAATCAACTATTCAAATGAAGCAGATCGTGAAAAACCCATGTTCGATCATAACACATTTACCGGAACATAAAAAGTACAATTTAACACTTCACATGAATAATGATATTGGAAGGAACGCCACAAGAGATTTACCTTTAAATCTTTCGCTGCCAATTTTTGTCGTCTGCAACATTTGTCGTCTGCTACCATTTTCATTGTTTAGTTTTCTTAATTTTTGTTTAATAAAAACATAGTCACAGTAATAAACAGCTTGGGTCCTGATTAGACGCCGAGCTACTCGGCGTATCATCTGGATCCAAATTGTTTGCATAGGTAATCACAGGTGCGACATTGGCAGCGAAAGCGTTCAATCTCAATCGGCGAACGTATTATTATCGTTGCAAGTTGACTAAATCTAGAAGACACTTCAAACAACATAATGTCTAATCAGAATAAGAAACTGACCAATCTTTGGCAACACAATGGGATAAATTACAGTAGAAACTTTCTATAAAGACCACGTAATTAATAAATGTGGGCGTCCTTTAAAGCAGAAACCAGTTTTGAAACCATTGTGATAAATAGAGCATTTGCTCCTGTGGAGCAAATGCTCTATTTTTCACAATGGTTTCAAACAATGCCTTTTATAGAAGCCTCAAAAGGAATCAGTAGGAGGGAATGGGTTAATGAAGAACGGTAGTAATGCAGAAAGCTCATACAACAGATTCCTTGTAAAACACGCCCTGCTGCCATCTGTCTATAAGGCCATACATTCGACCTCTTTTGAGTGGCCATTGCAAAGAGAGTTTACTATATCTACAGTAACGTTTCACATTGAACCTTGTAAACAACGCTATATAAAGGTTATTAGAACGCCATTAAACCTTTGTCTAAACGCGACATAATTGACAGTTGCAAACAGAAGGGATCCAGATGCGACGTAGAGTAACATCTCACTAAGATCCAAAATGCTTGACACTTGGTCAACAGTTTCTCAAAAGCTTGAACTTTGAAAACGGTGAAACTTTTAACAGATCGGAGATTGAGCATATACTAAAACTTCTCTAAAGTGACCGGTGTATAAATAAACATAACTGTCTGTAATGGCAAGCGGTTGCTTAATGCATAACGAATGATAAACAACGTTCCTGCAGGAGCTTTTAGTTTAAATTTCATCATGCATCAATCAGCCACCTGACTTTAATCCCCTTCATTGATGTGTTTTTGATGATCGCAATAGAGAGGATTTACTGTATATCATTTTTATAGCGGGCAAAGGCTTAAATTTAAACTCCGATTGAATATCCAACAACATGGAAAACATGTGACTTTAAAGTTTAAAGTGATAACCCCTACTTGTAACGCGTTTTAAAAATGCCTATCAATTACCTAAACCATTTGTTTATATGCTTAAACGAAGTACGACAACCCTCGTATATTGCAAAAAAGTATGTCGACTAAACGCCGAAGAAGACACAACTTTCACGTTTTCATGTGTTTGATATCGAAGACCCGGTGTATTCGGCAATCTATTAGTATTTATTCGGCTCGCATTTTAGTTTTGTTAACTGTTCGACCAAGACCGATTTTGTTGTAGAACAAAACTTATAAGTATCGATGACAACGGTTTATTTTGTATCACAGGGGCATTTTTCGATATCAGTTAGAGACGATTCTAAAGAGTGGTCACAGTATAGAAGTTGGTACAGTAAAACCTCTCTAAACCGGACGTTAAATTTAGTATAAATATCGGTCTTGGAGACAGGTGGTAGCTTAATGCAGGGTGAAAGTCATACAGAAAGCTCCTCTAGGAGCTTTCTGCATGACTTTCACCCTGCATTAAGCAGCCACCTGCCTGAAAGTATCCAAATTCTTCTCTATTAGAATTCCGGTTTAGAGGGGTTTTACTGTATATAAACAAAGAAAGTATTCTTGAAACTGTTTAACCCATTCCCTAATATTGACACCTTTTGACTCCTCTGTAAAAGACACTTTTTGAAACCATTGTGATAAATAGGACATTTGTTCCACACGAGCAAATGCTCAATTTATCACAATTGTTTCAAAACTACATAATTCTAAAAATTACCTTTTTGCGAGTAAATAATCTTTTTGAGTTGATTTTTTGAAAGAGGTTGTATCTAAAAATATCTTATATAGACATCTGAACTGTTTGAATGCGGGAAACGAGTGTATTGGCAAACAGTGCAGATCCAGATCAGAGGAGGCACCACACAATGAGCCATCCGATCAGGATCTGCAGTATATCATTCAAAATCCGTTAGCAAATGCACTCCTGTTATAGTGAATAGACTCTGTTGTTGAAAAGTAAATTGGCAATTCCGCTTAGGGTATTCACCATGGTTCTTTCATGCTGCAACACCGATGATATCTGAGATGTGCAGGACTCATGCATTATGTATAACTAAAACCTAATTTAATGCTTCAATGGTACACGAAAACTCTGCTCGTTGGACGGGTATTCACTCTACATGTAGATTTGTTCCACTAGATCAAACAGCTTAAAGCTGGAAGGCGCTAGAACTTAGATCAGTCTGAAGCTTGTAATCTTCCGTGTGCTTATTGTTGTTATATAAGTATGGAAATACAAATGGAAATACTAGTAGAATTCCAGTGTTTGCTTGAGTGGCATGCGGATACAGTCCGTTACTGAGGGCGAGAGACGTACAGCAGTGACAAGTCACATGCATGTTTAGACTTTGTACACCTGCATCTAGAATAAGCTTGGAGCTCCGACATACGTATACAAACAGTATACAACCAGACCAGCAGTTGCATTTAACTCTTTCACTCATATAAACGCTTTTTTCACATTTCCAAACAGAGCATTCCCTGATCAGACTGCTCAGGGTCTGCTCCGTTTGCTTATGGAATTATAATAGATCTGACCTTTACGCTTTCTACCAGTGCCAAAACTTTCAGTATACACATGACATTAAATCATTCAGCTATAATAAACGTGTGCGTATGCAGAATAAAAGATAAGCATTGCCAAACGGAGACCAAATTTTACGCATTGCAAACAGTAAAAAACCAGAGTAGTCGCGGCATTTAACCCTTTTCCTTCATATAAATCCCTTTCCACGCCTTTTCAAACAGAGTAGACCCAGATCAGTCGGCTCCTTAAGACGCCATCTGGTCAGGGTACGTTCTGTTTGCATATGAAACCGAAAGCGAAAACCCCAATGTTATACACATAATAGCTATTCGGTTTGTGTTTTAGTTTCATAACTGTTTGAAACTAGCCGATAATATCATTTTGTTGGACAACAAAAACATTTCTAAGCATCGACGATTCAAACTGTTTGCGTAGTAGCACAGGGGCCTTTATTATATAATTTAGTGGCCGTTATAGAGAGGTTTTACTGTATCTGATTTTACAGTTTCTGCATTGGTAAAAGTCCTTTTTTACATAATTCTTATATAAAAATACATTACAATTGTATTTATAACTTCATGATTTCTTAATAAATATTCCTGGAGTAATTTAATGGTTGGCACATTTAAAGTAGTTCAATCGAATAACATATATTATTAGGGCAGTTTAGAAAACGTAGCTGCTAATCGTCGGTTGTCATAACTGCTGCATTGGCCACAGAGTGTTGATCCTGCCACTTCCTTATGACTGTGGACTTTTAAACCCTTTTTTTTCAAATATAATGCTCCACAAATGTAGAAAAATAGATTAATGAATAACAAAAACCTTATTCATATTTCTATGGACTTCTAGGGAATCCCCTTGCTGTTGAACGTGCGGGTGTTGTGTCAGCGGGATTCTGCTGTCCAGATGTGGTGGTGTCCGAGGGAGTGCTATTGTCAAACGGGGCATCCCTATATGCTTGGTACCTCTGGTAACTCCAGTTCCAATGCCGGAAGGAGCACCGTAGTGGAACAGGGCTACCCTCTACGGTATAATTCCGCGCTGGTACATTGGGAGTCTTGCTGGCATGACTTGCTACCCTGCCCTTAACCAGTGCCAGGGATTCCTGTTAAGCTAACCCAGTTTCCTTATTTGTGCTTACCAGTGAACTGGGTCGTGTAATATATGGGCAGCGGGCAGATTAAGCCTGTACGGTCTAATGCAGCATCGCGTGTCTCAATCAGTCTCGATTTGTCCGATGTGATTCCTTTGCCATTGCAGCCGGTGGGATATGTTGTAGGAACAGTATACGGGATACCTTCTTTTGCTCTACTTTGGCTGGGCTTTTTGGGTTCCCATAATAAGACATTTTATTCTGTAATTAAATTTTGGATATACCCTATTACAACTCTATTAAGATATGATCCGCTGTGTACTCCCTCATTGCCATAGCGGGTCGAATAGTGTTTGACTGGAGGGGTTGCATAGTGCGCGTATATAACAGTTGTTTATTTGTATTGCTTAGTTTATATGCATGAACTTCAAATTGATCTGTTCTGTTACCCAATTTTCCGGCAATATTTTATGTGCAGTGTTGTATGCCAAAACAAATGTACCCAAGCCTGTTGAGTCTGGGTCAAAATTATGTGACGTACTGGCACTGCGCATAGAATGTTGCATTCAAGTTTTTTATGATCTGAGTGCGTTGACACAATATAATAGAGCATATATAAGTATTAAATATATTTTATTTTAAATGTTCTATAATATACGCATTATTGTACATAAAATGTATCTGTGTGAAGCGCTTTTGAACGCACATATCCTGTATGAAAAGAGCGCTATATAAATGTGGTATAATAATAATAATAATAATAATAACATGTCTTAAGCGGCCCTATATTAATTGAACACATATATCTTAAAAAGCAGGAGGTTGTTTAATAGAGGGGAAATACAGGAAGTTTCTATAGGAGCTTTCTGCATTACTTTTGACCTGTATTAAGCTACCACCTGCCTTACATAACCATAAGTACTCGTAGACGTTTTTGATGCTCGCTTAAGATAGATTCTACTGTATTACATAATTATCGTCTTATCTACTACCCAACAGACACTCTCTTACATCCGGTTACATTACATATACTACATTATATTACATTACATATATATTACATGTATATGTATGTGAGAGTAACGAACGTCAACTCTGCAAGAAGATTGCCAAACAGACTATTCAATCTGTGAAAAGATAAAAACAAGCACATGGCAAAGACAAAGGCTGTAGACAGGGTCCGGGAGTATTTGGACTACTCCACTGTACATGGTCTCGGGAGACTCAAGAACAGTCCACATGTAATACTTAAGGTACTTTGGTGCCTCTTCATTCTTGCATCCCTGACCGTGATCATTGTGCAGCTGACATCTCTATTGGAAAGATACAACGGGTAAGTTGAAGTATTACACGTTGAGCTCGTGTTGTACTCTGTTTCAGTTTTATATGATGACAAAGATCATAATGATGACGATGATTATAATGATGACGATGACGGCGATGCTGCTGCCTCTGATGTTGATAATAATAATAGTAATAATGTAATAATAATATTATTTATTACTATTGTTGTTATTATCAATTATATAATAATAGTAGTAGTAGTAATAATAATAGTCATTATTATTATTATTATATAACTATCATTTTTATTATCATTATACCATATTATATATTATCATACCCTTTACCTCATGAATATTCATGTAATAAACAATGACGTCATGAATATGAATGAGTGGAGATTGAATTTATCAATGGCATATAAACACACGTATATTTACGTCTGATCTGTGTCAACTCTGTTTGCAAAGTTTTTATACGGCGTGTCTGTGGAGTAAAGAGTTACGTCGTGACTTATATTTAAGAAATGAATGACGTGCTTCCGGAGTTCATGAGGTTATGCAACGCATAGCTTTACGAGCAAAGTTAGTGAAGCCCGAAGGGTTTCACGTGAATCTTTGCTCGTAAAGCTATGCGTTGCATAACCTCATGAACACCGGGAGCACGTCATTTATTTCTTATATTTATATTCCATTGTATTTCTTATATTTCAACGGATTGTTTTTAAATATTATATACCGGTCACGTAATAGCCGCTATCTAGGTCGTTGCCAGATTCGTTTCTAACGTAGTAGGATCTCTATATATGGTATGAAAAATAGTCCCAAACACATATTATAAATATAGAATGAATACAAGATTTTAATCAGTAAATTGTCCAGCTATGTTTAAAGAAAAGATTATCGAGATATTTCAAATCATATATATTTACGAAATGTTGGTATTAAAGCATCTTCTTAAATGTAGGTCGCGGTGTCGAAGCCAATTTACTCACCCGCCATGCTTGATCGAAAGCGGGTCACAACGTTGGATTTTATTCTCGGATTTTTCTTTGTTAACGGTAAGGACATTGACTTATTTATGCTTCACTCATTACTTGATAATATATTTTGATACGCCACGGCTGATAAAGTTGGCAATATTATGTATTCAAGCGATAATTCTCAGTAAGAAGATGCCAAATTTCAAATTTTCAGGGCCGCTTGAACGGCAAAGCACGGACAAAATGAAAATGAAAAGTCTTAAAATAGGTCATAACTGGGTCAGTACAGTATTACTCCGCGCTTACACAGCGGAATTCTGGGAAAAGGATAACCGACTCAAACCGGTATTGAAATGAACGTTCATGGGAAAATGCAACTTTCTTTTTAGAATAAGGTTATATAAGGACGTTGCAGGGCGAATGTAAATATATTATAATGCAAGACGTCTATGCAAAACCTGCGTATTTGTTACCCCTTCTCTTGCTGAATTTCAAAATACATTTCTCCTTCTTTACCCATGCCCTGTTGTATAATTACATATATCTTCATCGTGTACAAGTGTTTCGCTGTGCAATCACTGCTGTGGAGTGCCCTGGTTGCACAATCAACTTGTAAATAGTGCAGACCCTGATGAGACAGCTCCTGCAGGAACTGTCTCATCTGGTTCTTCACTATTTACAGGTATGTATATTTACGTGAATAGCAAGCGAAGGACTAACCTTTTACATAATTAATGTTCATTATATAAAATATTTTATGGTTTATACCTCCATATAAACACAGGAAACAAGAAATATTGACCATATAAGATGATGTATCTAATCAGATTTATATCATTCGATAGGCAAATAGAACGGACCCTAATCAAAGATCTCCTGTAGAATCTGGATCTACTCTGTTTGCAAAGGAGTGAAAATGATGGATGACCAATTAAAGAGTCATGCAATTCCCCAGTAATTACAAATCTGTAGTACCTTCAAAATTCACATAAATTATTTCTTTCTTTGATTTTCGATAACACAAAGTGCAAACGGAAACTTGATGCAGATGAAATGTTTACTGCAGTAGTCCAGAAAAGATGGGTAAATTTAAAACATTTTCTAGAATAACTCCTTTATTTCTCCACCAAATTTTATACTGTGACCACTCTTTAGAATCGTCTCTTCGAGACGATTCTAAAGAGTGGTCACAGTATAAAATTTGGTGAAAAAATGGCGAATTTAGTAGTTGGGTACGTACCTTTCTGTAGCTCTTGTTGAGTTTGCTTAGCGTCTTATTTTGGATAAAAGAAAGACTTGATACAAATGTATCATGATTCACGATATGGCATATATATCATTACTATTGCTTATCCCTTTCCTTCATATAAACGTGATTTCACGCATTTGTAAACAGAGTAGACCCAGAACAGACGGCTCCTATAGGATCAGGGCCTGATCTATTTGCTAATGGAATTTGAAATATCTGTTTCTTTAGTTTAAACATATTTTATTTCCATATTAGAGGAAATTGGGTCGGGTTCTTACAACATTAGATTTGACTCTCTCCATACATAGCATTCATATACACATGTAATGGCAAAAGTATAATATTAAACTAAGATTTAGAACACATATCGATAGTTGTACAATATGTGAGGCTAAAACCTCCGTGATTGCTCTATATAACAATGCACGGCAGCAAATATGATTTTCTTGTCTTCATCATTTAGATTTTGTTTGCCAAACAGAAGCATTTTGGTATTTAGAGGATGGTACCTTTGTGTTGTACGAAATAGGTTAAGTCTCTGGTTTTGAAAAAAAAAACTACATTGAAAAAAGTAATGTTCGGCATTTTCAACTTCATGTGAACATTCGCATAAAGGATTTTGATTAAGATGGTTTTTAAAAAGATCACCATTCAGATTGCTACAGTTGTTCCTAATTCTGGCGTGGATAGCTGACAAATACCTATCTCCAAAATAATAGTAAGATGGAATGTTATAATTGCTAAAATTGTTCCGCAATTATTTTTTAAATGAGCTTCATATATTTAATGTTCTGCTATCTGGACTGATGTTGTTGATCTGTTTCTTTACTCTCCAAAATGGCTACAATGTTTCACCTTCCATATTTCATCATAACTATTTTCTTCATGAATATTTAGTAGGCATTGACATTTGGAATGAGCATAGAACAGGGAAAGGGTCAACCCTTTCTGTCCTGATAGTCATGTAATAACTAACGTCAGCATTAATGTTATTAGATTATTTTTATATAACTGCATTATGAACAAACTAATTGTTTACCATAACTGTACAGATCTATATTATTTCTTAACCCTTTCCTCCATAAATACGCCTATCTACGCCTATGTAAAAGTCGCTTTTTGAAACCATTGTGATAAATAGAGCATTTGCTCCATAGGAGCAAATGCTCTATTTACCACAATGGTTTCTAAACTACACAATTCTAACATGTTCATTTTCTCTTGTAAATTCTCCGTTTCGGTAGATTTATTCAAAGAGGTTTAGTCTAAAAATAGCCTATGGAGGAATATGTTAAGCAAACAGAGCATGCCCTCATCCGACGACTCCTACAGGAGCCGTTTGATCTTGGTTTACTCTGTTAGCAAACTCATCTCTATGGGGGTAAATGGTCAACGCTATCCCCTCTACTACATCTGCAAACATCCCACCAGCACGATAATAGAGCTGGACACTCCAGATAATGTACCTTTCCCTGTCATCACCGTCTATAATATCAATCTTGTGAACTACTCACACGTGTATTGTTATTAATGCTACCACCCCTATTAAATCTACAGCCATCCCATCAGCACAACGATAGAGCTAGATTCTCCAGATGAGGTGCCGTTCCCGGTCGTCACCGTCTGCAATACCAATCCTGTGAACTACATGGGTTTTAGTCGCGAACATCCACTGGAGAGGGTGATAGATGAGGCGAACGCTAAATATTCCGTAGGCCCATATCAGGATGACGATGAAACGGTGTGTTTATTATATTTGAGATCTGCTTCAAATTTGGATTGATTCCCTTTCACTTCCTACAATAATTCAAATAGAAAACTGGTCATTAACCGCATTCATCCTTAGCATAAGAATACGTCTTCTAATTCATATTTCGAAGAAACTATCTTTCATTAATTTCTAGAGATACGGAAAGTAGAAATTGTCTTAAGCCACCATCAGAAAGAGGTCTAGTTATGGGTGTGTAAGACAGGTTGTAGCTTAATACAGGGTAAAAAGAAACTCTCTGCATTGCACTTCCCTGCATTAAGCAACCATCTGCTTTTAACACTGCCATGCTCAATAAATGAATGGCCTCTTGGGGTAGCTTCTATTGTAGGCTATATCGGGGAATCAGTAGATGGTTAATTTGGCCATTGTCACTAAAATCTTTGAACTTAATTAGGTTGTTTTAAATATTGATCGAGATTCTAAATTACAACGAAAATAATCATCAAAGACTGATTCTTCAAATTTAAATATTAATAGAAGGGAATAAGATTAAAGTGTTTACAGGGAGTGTTTCTTAACCATTTTTTCATGTTGAACTATCAAAGTGGAACCAGTATTTAAGGATAGAATGTTTAAGGATAAATCAGTGTTTAATGATAGAGTGTTTAATGATAGACTAGTTTTTAAGGATATAATGTTTAAGGATATACCAGTGTTTAAGGATAGAGAGTTTAATGATAGACCCGTGTTTAAGGATAGAATATTTAAGGATAGACCAGTGTTTAAATTAGTGTTTAGAGTGTATAATGATAGACCAGTGTTTAAGGATAAAGTGTTTAACGATAGAGCCCCTTCAGCATGAATACTGTTTGCGATAGGTTAATGCATGGCAAACAGTGCAATTACCTGATCAGAAAACTTATCTAGGAGTCTGTTTTATATTGAGAACAAATTGATATTGGTTTCTCTGAGCAGCGTTTACGATCAGACGAATTATTGTCAAGGTCACTATCAAAACATAATATTGTAAGAACTTTTGCATACGCATTTTTACACATTTGTAAATAGAGAAGATCCAGATCAGAAGCTGTTCTGGGAGCTAGTTAATCAGGATCTGTCCTGGTTGCTTTTAAAATGATATTATTCTGTTCCAGCTGTATCTGTCATGGTATTATTTCCTCAATGTTAACCCAATCATTCATATTGACGCCTATTGACACCTCTGTAAAAAAACACTTTTTAAACTATTTGATAAATAGAGCATTTGCTCCATAAGAGCAATGCTCTATTTATCACAATGGTTTAAAATTACAAAATTCCCCTTTTAATGCTGCTTTTCGGTAGATTCATTCATAGAGGTTGGCTCTTAAAACAACCTATGAGGTGATGGGTTAACCCTTTCGCTGCCAATGCCGGATCTGTTATTACCTATGCAAACAGTTTGGATCCAGATGAGACACCGAGTAACTCGGCGTCTCATCAGGATCCAAACTGTTTGTTACTGTTACTATGTATTTGAAACAAAAATGAAGAAAATCAAAAGAATGAAAATTTGTAGCAGACGACAAAGTTAGCAGACGACAGAGTTTGGCAGCGAAAGGTTAAATTTGCCATAAAATGTTCAACTAATGAATATTCATACAAGTATTATTTCTGGCATGATTATTCATTAGATAGAAGGTCACATGTAATTTACGCCCTAATGTTCGCTGATTTGCCATGACTCTTGTTCAGTCCTAGACTTACCTGTTAACGCACGTCCTCATATTCACGAATTATTACGCCTCTGTAAAAGTCGTTTTTTAAACAATCTGTTGTTTCAAACCGATGCAATTCTAAAATTCCCATTTTCTATTGAACATGTCTTTTTGGCAGCTTTATTCAAGGGGGGGGGGGGGGGGGGTCGATCTAAAATAACATATGAGGGACTGGGTTAACCGATGAATGATTTGATCGGACAATGTGGCATGTGACACATTTCTGGTTTGTATTTTGTTCGCTTAGATAGTTCAGGCGATTCATTTACATCTTCATTGTCCTATCCTGTTTCGTTATACTTGGACTACTTGTGTGTCATAGAGCCGGTGACAAACGCAAAGCCATTACTCTATGAATATTCATGTTAGACATTCATTAGGTACAGTATAACCTCTCTTAACCGGAATTCTAGTAGATAATAATTTAGATACTTTTAGACAGGTGGCTGCTTAATGCAGGGTGAAAGTCATGCAGAAAGCTCCTCAGGAGCTTTCTGCATGACTTTCACCCTGCATTAAGCTGCCACCTGTCTCCAAGACCGATATTCATACTAAATTTAACTGCCGGTTAAGAGAGGTTTTACTGTAAAATGTTAATTATCTAGAGCATATTTTGAACAGTCTTATCATTGTCATTTCTGCAGGCTGAGACTAACAAGACAGGTTTCCTGTTTGGTAAGTACATGTGTTCCGCCTATATCTGGTAGAAATGGCCCCCAGGTATAAAACACTTTTTGCTGAATCTGAGAGCATTCTTAAGCATATGATTGATCAGATTTGGAGCTTACTCAACATCTGACTAACCAGATACTTGAGAATGAAGCCAAACTCAGCCTGAGGAGTTTTACCTCATACTCCGGTATACGTGTACAGTAAAACCAGTCTACAGGGACCATTACAATTAGGTCTAATTCTGAGGTTTTCATTTAATGCAGAAAGCTTCTCTGTGAGTTGTCTGCATTACTTTAGTACATGTACTACAATAAACAACCCACGGTTCCTTTTTACCTTTAGTTATAATATGGTCGTTAAAGGCAGTTTCTATTGTATATATTTGGATTCTCTTGCATCAAATCTAAAATCCATAAATACGCATTTCTACTCATTTACAAACAGAGTAGACCCATATCTTTCCAAATACTCTAGCCTGTTTGAGCCAACCGAGTGGACTCTGTAGTTAAACACTGATCGACTAATCCAATCTGAAAATTAAGCATTGAGAAGTTTACACGTGTTAACCCTTTCCCTAATATATAAATGCCTTTTCACGCATTTGCAAACAGAGTAGACCCAGATCAGAATGTTCCTATATGTTCTCTGTGTGATGATGGTATGATATCAATCTGATTCAACATATTCTAACTGAGCCAAAATGTCCTGTCTTCATTGGCCAATATTAAATATAATCTAATTAATAAATCATGATGCCATGATTTCTTACATGAATATGCAACAGGGAAAGGGTTAAAAGAGTTACCTCATTCTCCCTTAGACTATTTTTAGACACAGCATCTTTGAATAAATCTACCGAAAAGGAGCATTAACTAAAGAAAAGGGAAAATTTAGAATTTTGTAGTTTGAAACCATTGCGATAAATAGAGCATTTGCTCATATAGGAAAAAAGCTCTATTTATCACAATGGTTTCATAAAATAAAGTTTACATAGGCGCAATAAGGCGTCAGTAGGAGAGAATGGGTTAAAACAGAATGTCAAATGCCATGTATTACATTTATAAATACAGAGGCAGATTCGGGGGAAGAAAAAATGTAATAAATAATTGAATTACTCTTTGAATGTGGGGAATGAGTTGGTTGTCATTTGCTAACAGCGATGAACCAAATCAGAGGGTTCTTCTACAGGAGTCCTATGATCAATATTTGTGAACAGTGAAGAACCAGATCAGAGGTCTCTGCTCCAGGAGCCCTATGATCAGTGTTTGTGAACAGTGAAGAACCAGATGAGAGGGCTCTTCTACAGGAGCCCTATGCTCAGTGTTTGTGAACAGTGAAGAACCAGATCAGAGATCTCTTCTACAGGAGCCCTATGATCAGTATTTGTGAACAGTATCGGCTTTGTCCTCTAACAAATTATACCCTATCATACTGAATGAACTCTGCCTTTAAACAATGATGGACTATTCAAGATCTGAATCATACAAAATATTTTACCTTTTCAGATAGTGACATTCTGTGGTATACATTGGAAAAATTCCGAATGATTATGAGTCTTGTTGACACAGAAGCTCTCGTCGATATGTCACATTCTGTTAAAGAATTCATTTTGTTGTGCGATTTTGCTGGCATGCCTTGTACAATGTGAGTATTTATTGATGAAAATTCATGCACCAATACATATAGTAGCCTATGCTTCTCCAATGTTAACGTAAAGTATTTCAACATTGTACCCGATGAATATTGATAAGAAGTAATGCCATTATACATACAGTAAAACCTCTCTTAACCGGCCGTTAAATTTAGTATGAATATCGGTCTTGGAGACAGGTGGCAGCTTAATGCAGGGTGAAAGTCATGCAGAAAGCTCCTCTAGGAGCTTTCTGCATGACTTTCACTCTGCATTAAGCAGCCACCTGCCTAAAAGTATCTAAATTCTTATCTACTAGAATTCCGGTTAAGAGAGGTTATACTGTATTTATTAGTTGAATTTATAATAGCCCACATGCCGTAAGAACACGAGAAGTTTGGACTACAGAATCATAACTGATTTGTTAAACCATTCCCTCCTACTGACGCCTTGTGAGGTCGCTTTGAAACCATTGTGATAAATAGAGCATTTACCCCATAGGAACAAATGCTCTATTTATCACAATGGATTCTACACTACACAATTTCGAAATTTTACCTTTTGCTAGTAAATGCTCCTTTTCGGTAGATATATTCAAAGTGGTTGGGTGAAAAATAGCCTATGAGGAAATGGGTTAAACAAACAGTAGATCCTGATAGATATGTTGGTCTACTCTGTTTGCAAAATCATTAATACGGAGATACAGTGGAAATTCGATATATCGAACTCGGTATGACAGCTCGATGCAGGTCCATGCAGGTCGCAAATATTGCTCAAAGCTTCTACAGGAACGTTCAGCATTACTTTTGATCAGCATTAACACAATACCCCCTAGTGACGCATTTTTGCGCCTCTATAAAATTTACCTTGTGAAACCATTGTCATAAATAATGCTCCTTTTCGGTAGATTAATTCAAAAAGGCTGGGTCTAAAAATAGCCTATGAGGTAATGAGTTAAGCTGTCACATCGAGGAAGTTTCCAAGTTAGAAAAAGTCGTTCCCTGAAATTTCTTGATATCGAGGTTACCCTATATATCCTCGTTTACCCCATGTAATACAGTAATGTGTTGCTATGGCGACCGCCTTTTTTATCAACATAAGAGTCTGTAAATAGTCTAAAAACAAAGGGCTGCACTAATAGGAGCTTTCAGCATAACTTTTGTCCTGCATTATAAATATCGTTCTCAAATCAAACTGGATCGCTCTCAACAACGAACTGTTTGATGGAGAACAACAACAAAAGGTTTGGTGGAGAACAACAACAAAAGGTTTGGTGGAGAACAACAACAAAAGGTTTGGTGGAGAACAACAACAAAAGGTTTGGTGGAGAACAACAACAAAAGGTTTGGTGGAGAACAACAACAAAAGGTTTGGTGGATAAATGACGAATTTATTATTTGTGGACGAGTTTTATCTATTGCATTATGTCTGTGATGATAAACAGATAGAAAAACTAATGGAGCTGTTCATGAACATGATTTAATGTTAGGCATCTTAAGTGGGCCTCTGTAAGAATTATTCTTAATCCTATAACGACTAAGTAAATGTATAGATTAGTCTCATAATTGTTATTATTCTATTATTAATTATTATTATCATTACTACTACTACTACTACTCTACTACTACTACTACTACTACTACTACTACTCGTGATTGTGTCGCAGTAAACACACGTACTACTGTTGCATTCT
This sequence comes from Azorinus chamasolen, assembly GCA_963576725.1. Lineage (NCBI taxonomy): Eukaryota > Metazoa > Mollusca > Bivalvia > Cardiida > Solecurtidae > Azorinus > Azorinus chamasolen. The sequence continues at coordinate 74,434,257 of OY755245.1, forward strand.
TCATACTTTATTTAGCTGTTATCCAATAAACTATTTTACAGGGAGTCTCTGGTCCCCGTCAGGACTTACGAGTACGGTATGTGCTACTCAATTCTCCCGGAGTACCAACCCGGACAGAATGGTTCAAGGCACGTCACAGCTGCAGGGAAGAAATTTGGTAATACATTAAAACCCCTCTAATGCGACCACTTTATGAATGGAAATAAATGTCGTTAAAGGCAGGCGGTTGCTTAATGCAAGTTGAAAGTTATGCAGACAGCTCCTGCAGGAGCTTTCTGCATAACTTTCAACCTGCATTAAGCTACCACCTGCATTCAAGAACCAGATTTATACATCTTTTTGGTGGTCGCATTAGAGGGGTTTTACTGTATTCATTATGGAACACGGGTGTTTGGTTATTAATGAATGTCAGTCTCGACTAACACTTATCATACATTATGCACACGTCACTGGTGCACGGTAATGTACATTACGGACACCGGCATTTGAACTCCTAGCGTATGTACATTTGTATACCAATCACTATTTACTTTAAAATACAGAATACAGTAATAACAATCTAAACCGGAATTTTAAACCTTTCGCTGCCAAACTCTGTCGTCTGCTAACTTTGTCGTCTGCTACAAATTTTCATTTTTTTTAAATTTTCTTCATTTTTATTTCAAAAACATAGTAACAGTAACAAACAGTTTGGATCCTGATGAGACGCCGAGTTACTCGGCGTCTAATCTGGATCCAAACGGTTTGCATAGGTAATCACAGATCCGGCATTGGCAGCGAAAGGGTTAATAAAGAAGAATGTAGGTATTTTAGACAGGTGGCTGCTGAATGCAGGGTGAAAGTTTTACTGTATACGTGCATGATAGAAGAAGCGGTGGTTTGTCACAATCACGAGCCTTATTCCTGCAGCTCTGCATGTGAAGTCGAAGGCTGAAATCATTAACTGTACGTGTAATATATGTTTTAAAATTTGATCTTTTAACTATTTATAAGGGTCAAAATTCCGTGTGTGCAAAACAAGGAAAGGTCAAAATTCAGCGTATGCAAGAGGAGAAGGGGCAAAGTTCCGCTATGCACTTTTCATGGAAGTGGCAAAAGGAAGAAAGGGCTTTCTTCCAGTCACCCTTTTGACAATTGTTGCCATATTCCACAATGCGAGTCCTTTTAATCAAGTTCTTTAACCCTTTCCTTGTTCTATGTTTCTTCCAAAATTCAATAGCTACTGAATATCAATGGACAAAATAGTCATAAAGAAATATGAAAGATGCAAAAATGTAGCCAATTTAGAAAGTAACGATAAAGATCTTTCAAATTCCATTAGCAAACAGAAGAGACCCTGATCTGGGTCTACTCTGTTTGCAAATGCGTGAAAACACGTTTATATGAAGGAAAGGGTTAACCCTTTACCCGACAGAGACCCATTTTACCACATTTGCATATTCGTGAGGTAATTGGTTAAAGATGTATCCTGTGCTAATTTCCGCAAATTTTGTGTTTCAAACTGACTTCAGAATCGGAATCTATGTACCTTAACACTTATTTAACACTAAACTGTACGGTTAGTAAATGGTTGTTTGTGTCGCAAAAATAGAAAAAAATGTATTGCTACGGAAATCAACGGAACAACGTTCGCCGTTGACCGGAATCTGTCGAAAGATTCAAATTTACATACCATAAATTATCATTCGTTATATATGTGGTCAACAACCAGTGTCAGCCATTGTACACGTGAAAGCAACCTAATTAATTTTCAAAGCGTTGTTCCGAAATAGAATCGGAGTCATTCAGAACTTGGCCGAAGGTATCCGCTGATTTCCGTACAAATCTCCGTTTCTAAAAACGAGGCTCCTTTTTAATAATTTAGCAGTATTCGGATAGCGATAATATTCCTCCAGCTCACAATATTGAGCTGCTCCGTGTATAAACTCTTATGTTACAGTACATTGTGTTTTACTACAACAAACAAACGAGAGTCAAACAGTTCGGATGCTAATTCGACGTGTCAACTTGATCCCTTTTCAAATATACAAATTACTAAAAGCAGATGCAGATAACGGACTAACAGTTACCTACAACAAAAAATGGGCTTATCAGATAAAACAATTCTCAATGAATACGAAATGTCATTTCTACAGGGAAATCAATTTCAAATGTAAACCCTTCCCCTCATATAAACGTATTTTCACGCATTTACAAACAGAGTAGACCAAGATGAGCCGTCTGATCAGGGTCTGGTATGTTTACTTATGGGAATTTATAGATATGACTATGCAGTTTCCACAATAGTAAAAACCATCCATTTCCATGTTCCACTGTATTGATTCTGTGCATGAATATTCATGAGGTGAAGACATTTTGAATAAATATGAAACAGGCAAAGGGTTAATAACCTGCCCACATATAATACAAAAAGGTGTAAGATATCTATCACAAACAATGGTACTCAAAAATGAGCAACTCTATCAGACTTGAAACTTATTCATTTCATTAATCAAACATACCTTTAGCCTTGAAAGTCATCTCGATAAAACAATAACATATATGCAACAATTGCAACTTACACCTGATAGAAAATGAGTATCGCGTTTTATATATCTGTTCAAAATTTAGAGAACTGAGAAAGAAGTACTTTAATCATATTACTGTTCATGGCCAAATATAAATACATTGTACATGTAAATTCGTTTCATTATTATCAAATGTACCTCAAAATTAACTCTAAATCATTTGGCAAATTTCATTTATTATGCAAACTTGATTAGAATCTGATGTCATACGTAATTATATGGGAAATTGCATGAAAGTTTATGCTATTTGATTTTCTACTTATGTATTTAATTATGCATTTTTGTTTCTCTGTACAATTATTACGTGTCCTTATCTTTGCAATATTGAATTTTCTATAAAAGTCGTTGTACGAGTATACTTATTGCAATAACATGTTGTAGTTGTAGTAATACTTTCTCTATCACACATTGTCGTATGTAAAGTTGCCATCTGCTTCATTTTTTAAATATTCTTCCTTTTTGTTTCAAAACCATTATAACGACCTGGCACAGTTTGAGTTCCAGATGGGGTGCCAAGCATTTCATTTCAATGTAAACTATTTGCAAAGATTGGCGATTGGCAGTGAACGAGCTTAATAATTATACAGTGAAATCCTCTAAACTGGACGTCTAATTTGGTATAAAAATCGGTCTTGGAGACAGGTGCCAGGGTAATACAGGGTGAAAAGCATACAAAAAGCTCATAGAGGAGCTTTCTGCATGCATGACTTTCATCCTGCATTAAGCACCCCCTGCCTAAACATATTTAAATTCTTAGATATCTTAAATTCTACTAGAATTCCGGTTTTGAAGGGTTTTACTGTGACACACATATTTACACATTGACCCTTTCAACGCTGAATTGTCAGAATGGAATAGCTATCAGTGTTAAGGTAGCGAGATAGGTTCAGCACGTGTCATCGGAAATCGTATAAAATATTACCATATTCTGTTTTTACAAAATTATACGACTCAGTAGTTTGGCCTGTAATTGGCTATGGTGCAGCAATTTGGGGAAGCCGGTCATTTTCCTGCATTAACGCCGTCCATAACAGGGCATTGAGATTTTTTCTCGGTGTTGGCTAATATACACCGAGGGCGGCGTTGGTCGGGGAGATGGCATGGCAGCCCCCGATTGTTAGACAGTGGAAATATGTAATCAAACGTTGAGCACGTATTTGCAACACCCTTTCAACGCGTATTAATAAACGTATTGCACTTTGGACGTCTGCTGTTAGTGGACCGCATAGTAAACAATGGTTTTCTGTGGTCAAATCTAAGCTTATAGAATGTGATATAAATAACTGTACTAGTCTTGATGTCCGTATACCCAAGAAGCTGGTTTGTAATGCTGTTGAAAGCAGTATGATGGGTCAATTTATCAACAATTGGAATACTTTGATCAATAGTCCCACTGGTCCATCTGGTAGGGGTATGAATAAATTACGGACATACTGTACATTGAAATCGGAATTCTATGTTGAATCATATTGTAAAATGATAAATTGCCATTTAGGCACCGTGCAGGTTTTGTTTGTAAATTTAGATGTAGGGTTGCACCTTTAAGATTGGAAACGGGGCGGTATGAGAATCTGGCGGAAAGATAGAAAGTGTATTTTCTGTGACGAGGTGGAGTCAGAATTACACGTTATCCTCCACTGCCCTTTATACCATGATATTCGTGGCGGTCTTTTTGAAAGCTTACTGTATGTATACAGATGAGACTGAAATAAATAAATAAATGTAAATGCTAAACCATTTCAAAATATCCAAAAATAAAATATTACCAAATGTCATAAATGTAAACCAAGATTGTTAGTAATATTAATTTATTATTATTATACCCCACAAACAAAGTTTTTAAACTCCCACAAACAAAGTTTGGGGGTATATAGGAGTCACCTTGGCGGTCGGTCGGTTGGTCTGTTGATTTTTGTTTCCCCGCGGTTTCTCAGTAACCACAGACTAGAGTTTAAAGAAACTTGACATGATGCTTTATAAAAAAAAAAAGACATGTGCATCCAATTATAATTTTCCAGCCAATTGATTTCCTTACGGGGTTATGCCCTTTGTTTAATTTTTTGTTTTGGCCGGTCTGTTGACTTTTATTTTCGCGCGTTTTCTTAGTAACCACTGACTAGAATTCAATGAAACTTGACCTGATGCTTTGTTATAAAGAGGACTTGTGCAACCAATTATAATGTTTCAACTCATTGAATTCCATAAAGGATTATGCCCTTTTGTTTATAATTTGTGTGTTGGTCGGTCTGTTGACTTTTGTTTCCACGTGGTTTCTCAGTAACCGCTTACTAGAATTCAATGAAACTTTATCATAATGAGGATATGTGCATCCAATTATAACTTCCCAGCTCAATGATTTCCTTAAAGAGTTATGCCCCTTTGTTAAAAAATTGTGTGTTGGTCTGTCTGTTGACTTTTATTCCGTACGGTTTCTGAGCGACTGCTGACTGTAATCGTACGAGACTTGACATGATACTATATCATAAAAAGAAGATGTGCATCCAATAATAGTTTTACAGTTTATTTATTTCCTTACAGAGGTATGCCCCTTTGAAGTTTGGTATGTCGGTCAGTCTGTTTACTTTTTTCCGTGTGGTTTCTCAGCAAGCCCTCACTGGAATCCAATGAATCTTGACATGATGCTTTATAATAGAGAGGACATTTGTATCCAATTATACTTTTCCACCTGATTGATTTTCTTACAAGGTTATTCCCCTTGTTTAAAAGTTTTGTGTTGGTCTTGTTGACTTTTATTCTGCACGGTTTCTCAGCGACTGCTGACTGGAATGATATGAAATTTGACATGATGCTTTATCATGAAGAGGAGATGTCCATTCATTAATAGGTTTACAGTTTATCTGTTTCCTTACATAGTTATGCCCCTTTGTATCTTGGTATGTTGCCTTTTTTCTTTCACGCTGTTTCTTAGCAACTACTTACTGGATACCAATGAAACTTGACATGTTGCTTTATCATTAAGAGGACATGCACATCTCCAGTTAAAGTTTTCCAGATGATTGATTTTCTGACATAGTTATGCCCTTTTGTTTAAAAGTTTTGTTCTGGTCCTTCTGTTGACTCTTATTCGACGCAATGTCTAAGTAAACACTGACTGGAATCCAATGAAACTTTATCATAAAGAGGACATGCGCATCCAATTATAGTTTTCCAGTTATACCCCTTCGAATTCAACACAGCTTTTTCATGTGACAGTCACGTTTGTGGGGGTATTATTCACCTTCAGTGATAGTTCTAGTTAATGGTGTGTTTTTTTTAAAAAAAAAACCGGAAATCCTATCGAAACCAAAATTTAAAAGTCATTTAACTGTGCCAGATTGATTTTTTAAAACAGCGATTACAAAGTCATCTTTCGGATAAATGTTATTGCAATCGACCAATAAGTTAATCATTAGCATGTCTAGTGAGCCAGGTCACAGAAATATGATAAGACCTTCAGTTTAGGAGTTGTGCAATATTTTAGTTGTTAGACGATTGAATCAAGATATCAAAACATGCGACGCGGATCCCTCACTGTGACAAGACTTTTTGATATGCTGAAAACTGCGTCTAATTCGGACACAAAATACAAACGTTATGTATGTTTGAAAAAGCCGACTCCTTTAAATATGCATCAATCTCATTGCTTTTCGCAATTCGATACTTATCTATAGTTTTCGATCTTATTTATATCCTATGGACAGCTTATATGTATATTGTGAGCGACATTTTCAACTAAGCTCCTGCCGTTAGGTGTATTCAAGAAAATGGGATTTACATGGGTAGAAGAGATTATTGATTATTCAATAATACAATAATAATAATATAATTTCGTGATTATTTGTAATTCGGCACCTTAAACTATAGAACCCACTCAATATAAAATGCTTGCTAGATGGTATTGAATGACCAATAGTGCAGGCCCTGATCAGTGGATGGTTATAGAGTCCTCTGATATGGGTCTACACTTTTTTGCAAATACTAGTGCATGCGTGTGCTGCATTCTAAAGGCTAAGGGAAGCCAGTTCAAGCATGTTGTATTCAATATGTTAGATACCATAGTAATCTTACTGATTCTGTTTCATTATAACTGAATGAAATCGGTCATGGGACAATATATTGGATCTGCATTTAATTTGTATAATTTATATATCCTGCTCGAAACATATATATGAGTTCTGAAAGTAGGAGATCATTCGAAAGCAAAGAAAAGCGAAAATTGCAGACTCGGTTTTATTGAGTCTGTTCATGAGCAGTTAAAAGTGCAATACAACTCGCTTAAAAGCGGTATTCAGTTTTCAAAACTTATAACATCGAAACTAATGATCCCGAAGTACCAGGAAAGATAACAACACCGAGAATGAAGTACGGGGCGACCTTTTATAGCCGCCACACACGCACTTGACACCTGCTGTTGTGAAATACATAAGTTCTGAAAGTAACAGATCCTCCGACAGCAAAAACAGCAATGTTGTACTGGATATGTACATGACTGCTGTTCTGAATAAATACGCGTGTACTTTGATAAAATTAATCTAATTCGTTGACATGCATTGTCGTTTGCAAATCTTACCCCTGCTTCAATTTATTTTTGAATCCTCTTCCCTTTTGATTAAAAACAAACAAAAGTTATATCAGTATAAATCCTGGGCCCAAGACTATAAAACTTCTGAGTCTGGGTCTGAGATCATTCTCAAGTATCTGATGCTTGAGAATGATCTCAGACTCAAGCAAAAGGTTTTTATAACCCGGAGGTCTGATTAAACATGGCGTTACTCAGAGTCTCATCTTATCCATGATGTTTGTCAAGGTAGTCACATACTCGCCATGAAATCGAAAGTGTTTAGGTTAGTAGATCTATGCATTTAACTCAGCAATATAGGCCATCAGTCAATATTCTCAATCTCTACTTTGAAAATACCTTAGCAAAATAAAAAAAATATTAAAAAGGTAATTGAAAAATAATTGCAACATACATTGTTTGTTTTAACAGTGCTTAGAGTCTGTGTAAATGCAGTGCTTGTATTTTGACATAGGTCTAGAACTGTTGCTGAATGTAGATTCTGACTACAGTGTTCCATTTGTCTCGCCTTCGAACGGAGTTTATGTTATGACAAACGACGCTAACGTGACAGAAAATGGTTCCATGTATTTACACAGCGGGGTTGTAGTTCCAACCGGCTTTCAGGCAAATATCGGCGTGTACTTGGTAAGTCATCGTAACTACTCGGCGGTTTCCGGCAACTTCGGAAAAGTAGTTCTGTAATAGTCATTATGCCTGTGCGATTTGTTCCGGCAAAACTCACAATGTCTATTTCAAATGTTCCTATGTTGGGCTTTCTCCATTACTTTTGGCCCGCATTAAGCTACCACATGTCTTACTGACGCGTACTTCAGACATCTTTCCGGGTTATACTGTATATTTTACTGTACCTATATACTTATAGATACTATATAATCACCAATTGGACAATTCACAATGCCTATATAATGGTTACTATATCAATATGATTATCTGAGATTTTTTTTTTATATAGATTCGAATTGACACCCAGTGGTACTTTCACAAATGTACAGTCGGCTGAGCGGTCGTTTGTTTTACTTTTTACTTTTCATTTATTCAGTATGACAGCCACATCATTGGGCCTTAACTCTTTCACTGCCAATGAAAGGTATGTCAATGTCTTTAAGTTTTGTAAACAGTTTTGGATCCAGATCAAGTCTCATCGTATCAGGCAAAGAGTTTAACGAATCAATTCTTCCTAACATGAAATTATTATATTGGCTAACATTTTCTACATTTGTTTATAGACGGAGGAACACAGGGTACCCGGAAAGACAGGCAAAATCAGATGTTCTAATACAAACGTGCATCTATCAGTGAGTGGCCATGCATGAAAAACTTTCAAATGCTTTTCAAATCTGTTGATATAAGTGTGTCTGGTTTTCTTCTACGAAACCAGAATGTACTGTATAGTCCCTCTAATTCGACCACTCAATAGATCTCTACTGCATGTGTCCCCGTGGGTGTATGTACAGTATAATTCCTTTAGTTTGACCATTCAGTAGATGCCTAGTCTAATACATAAGAATTACTATGCTAATAGTTTTGAAGTGCTTTATTTTGGTGAGTTAGAAAAGTTGTTAAATGCGAGCCTTGGCAACGTCACCAAATACAGTCACTTCCTACTAGCATAGATCTAATATTTTCCACGTCGACGCTGTGCTGTATTTTGTGAGGTACAGTGCATGCGTACTGACCCCACTGGGATGCAAGTTTAATTCAGCCAATGGGAGGAAACAGAAGGAAGAAAAGGCATAATTTAACATAAACATCTAATTTATCACATTTGCTCACCTTTGTCTCAACTTTTGCTCACCTTTGTCTCAACTTGTTGTCCATATAAAAGGATTAAATCAAGTTTGTTTATGTTGTATAAATCGACGACGTCACTGCACGCCAATATGACGTCACGTATATTGTACTGGCATGTATTTTTATTCAGGGGACAGAACCGCTTTAGCATAAGAATTACTATGCTAGTAGCTTTGAAGTTCAGCTGTATTTTGGCGAGTTAGAAAAGTTGTTAAATGCGAGTCTTGGCGAGCATTTAACTACTTTTCTGACGAGTAGTAATTCTTTTATCATGCAACACCAATAAAGAATGGAGTAAATGAAGAAAAAGAAAGTTTGCTCAAGCGGTTCTGTCCCCTGAATAAAACTACATGCCAGTACAATATACGTGACGTAGATATATGTACAGTATAGTCCCTTTAGTTTGACCACTCAATAGAAGTCTAATACAAGTGTACCCATGGGTGTATGTACAGTATAGCTCCTGTAATAAGTCTGCATTACTTTTGGCCTACATTCAGGAACCACATGCTTTTAGAATCATCCTAGGTAAATCAATTATTTGGCCACTTAAGCGAGGTTCTACTATGTATACCAATAAAAAATATTTGAAGCAAGCCGTCTGATCAAGGTCTACTCTGTGTGAAAACACGTGTATATGAGGGGAAAAGGCTAAGAAATTTTGTAAGCATGTTTAATCCGTTACTTCGTATACACGCATATTTACGTTTTTGCAAACAATGTAGCTCAATGCAGATCAAAAGTTATGTTATGCAGGAAGCTCCGACACATTAAATACCCCACATGATTTTAAGTATCCCATGTAAATACATTATTTGATGGCTTTATTGAGGTCCTGCTGTATATATACGATATATTTATTTGTTTGTATTTATTTGTGTTGAATCTTGATGAGGGCTTTCATACAGATGGGCGCCTAAACTGAAGGAAATCCTCCAAACAGATTTAACCCATTCCCTCATATTGACAACATTTGACGACTTTGTAAAAGTCACTTTGTGAAACCATTGTGATAAATAGAGCATTTGCTCCTATAGGAGCAAATGCTTTATTTATCACAATGGTTTCAAACTACAAAATTCTAAAAAAAATCCTTTTCTCTAGTTAATACTCCTTTTCGGTAGATTTATTCAAAGAGGTTGTATCTAAAAAAAGCCTATGACGGAATGGGTTAATCCATTACTTCATCTGTACGCGTAACAATGTAGACCATCACCAGACAGGTCCCGTGTGTATTGTCTCATCAGGTATGCTCTGTTTGCTTATGAAATAGTATAGATATGATCCTACACGTTATGCCATGACAAACATCCCCTTGTTCCAATTGCCATATAACATTCACCTTAGTAATATTTATGAAATCAGAATTTCTGATATGAATATTCCCGAACTAAAGGGTTAAGAGATCGCTTGTAAGAAAAGTCTACTGTATAATGCTGATGAACGGATAGGTATGTAGATGTAGATTGAAACCACACTATGTAGATGTGCACCACTATACATCTTATGCCTTATGGGGTTTATATTTCTCAGCTTATAGGGGTTTCCCAAGCCTGTTCTTTGCTTGAAGATGTAATAGTTGTAATTTAGTTATAACTGACAAACTTTATCATACTACAGGTTATAGATATCATAAAATTCGGAAAACTTTTTCAACATTTTATTATCGAAATTTAACTCTCATAAGTTAAAATAATTGCCACCGATATATATAATTGTGTACAACGTTACTGTAACAAGGCATTTTCCATCCAGAATCATATGGTGACGTAATATACAAACTTAGGGAAATTCGGTGTCATGTCCATTTTCATGATTTGTTTATCAAACGCATTATTTGAAACCTTTTAGGAAGAAAGGTTTTGGCATCCATGTTTTGTTATTGACCCCTTTACAATCGATAGCCGCGCTTCCCTCTGCTTGCTTCCTTCTGCCTATTACGCCGAAGGTAGTACTTTATGGTGGCACACTTTTAACCATTTCCTCCATAAGAACGCCTTTCTACGCCTCTGTAAAAGTCACTTTTTGAAACAATTGTGATAAATAGGGCATCTGTTCTCTAGGGGCAAATGCTCTATTTATCACAATGATTTCAATACTAAATAATTATAACATTTTCCCTTTCTCTAGTAAATGCTCCTTTCCAGTAGATTCATTCAAATAGGTTGGGTCTAAAATAGCCCATAAAGGAAAGGGTTAAACCCTAAAAGGAGATGATGTTACCGGATTCATGTGTTGCATTTTTTCTGTCATCCCTTAATGGCTTTCCTGCAGTTGTTCTGACGTCAGCAAAGTCATTGAATACATATTTAACGGACTCTCACAGTTGTTTTACAAGTTTGAAATACATGTATTCATCTCTCTTTCTCTCTATGTGTGTCTATGTCTCTGTCTGTCTATGTCTCTGTCTGCGCCTATCTCTCTCTCTCTCTCTCTCTCTCTCTCTCTCTCTCTCTCTCTCTCTCTCTATGTGTGTGTATGTCTCTGTCTGTCTCTGTATGTCTGTCTATCTCCCTCTCTCTCTCTCTCGTGTGTGTGTGTGTGTGTGTGTGTGTGTGTGTGTGTGTGCGTGCGTGCGTGTGTGTGTATGTGTATATGTGTGTGTGCGCTTGCTTGCATTTGTGTGTGTTTGTATGTTCCACATATTTTCTATCGGTGTTTTGGTAATGGATACGTCTTGTGTTTTGCTTTTTCTGCTTGACTTTACTTTTTTCATTAGTATGTTGAGGGAAATATTCCATTCGTTTTCTTTCACTACATGACATACTTGCTAATTTGTACAGTAAGTTTATGATATTTATCATGTACTCTGTTTTAACCCTTTCCCTCATACAAACGTGTTTTCACGCATTTGCAAACAGAGTAGACCAAGATCAGACGGCTCCTAGAGGAGCCGTCTGATCAGGGTCTACTCTGTTTGCTATTAGAATTTGATAGATCTGTTCCTTTACTTTCTAAAATGTCTACAATGTTCCACTTTCCATAATTCTTTATAACTATTTTGTTAATGAATATTCAGTAGGTACTGAAAATTGGCCTAAATATAGAACAGGGAAAGGGTTAACAGGTTGACGTTTAATTTACTGTAATTCGTTCTAAACATCGTAAATAATTCAAGAAGGAAGTTTGCGCTTTTAAACAGTTTGCATAAAAACTTTAGACTGTGTACCTTTATTGACAAACTAGCGTGAGCGACATAAGTCCGCCACGTTCCTGCTATTCATTTCAGGATTGCATGCATAACTGTCAGCACGATGCCATAATAAAGACATGTGGATGTTACCGGCATTTCTTCAAGCTCGGTGCTGTGAACGCAACCACAATGAATGCCACAGGGTATGTCCCGTGCCGTACCAAGGAACACTACAAATGCATTGTAGACACGGAGAATGAGCACGTGAAGAACACGCCCGCAGACTGCAAGAAATGTAAAGTGCCATGCAAGTACGTACAATTCTCTATCTCCTCGGCCTTTACTTCTCTCCTGCATCAACCGTGTTAGACCCATATTATCTACAGTCGACTCGTCCTAATCCGATTTTTGAACACATCCATTCGATATATTTAGGGGAGGGTTGGTTACATTGCAAATATACTGGTGCAATAAAGGTAATTTATGGATTCAGCAAACACCCTGGACCTCTGATCTGGATCAAGACTGATTGCCTATGTTCCCTGTTTGCGCTCGCGAGAGTAATTTGATGAATTGAATAATGTCGTCTGCTCAAATGGTCTTCGATTAAAATTGGATATTATTTTAAAAACAACATACCGATAAGCAGTTTGGAATATGTAGTGGTAATGTTAGTAGTATTGGCAGCAGCAGCAATAGTAGTATTGACAGCAGCAGCAGGAGCGGATGGGAGACACTAAATAGCCTCTCTGAACGTTCGAGCTGATGCAGTCGGTATTGGACCCATAGTCCCCTGGGTTATCAGATCAACGCTCAACCACTAGGCCAACCACCACGTAGTAGTAGTAGTAGTAATAGTGGTAGTAGTAGTAGTATTGGTGGTAGTAGTTGTAGTAGTAGTAGTAGTAGTTGTTGTTGTTGATTTTGTTTAGAAGTGGTCTTGATAGTGATGGTAGTAGTAGATGTGGTAATACAAGCGGTTGCGATAGTTGTAGTAGTAGTATGTGTGGTTTAAATGGTAGTAGTAGTTAAAGTAGAAGTAATACATTTGGTTACAGAAATGGTGGTACTAATGGCTGAATTAGTAGTACTTGTGATTGCAGAAGTGGTAGTAATAGCGATAGCAGTAGTTTAGGTATCCCATGTTGTAGTTGAAGAGAAAGAATATTTTCATCGGGATTTACATCGCTTTAACAGTATTTCAGTCATGACACGACGTCCAGCTAATTACAGGTAGATGGAGACACAGAGATTCTTCTGTGCTCGAAACGAATTGCATGACTTTCACCCTGCATTAAGCTGCCACCTGTCTACAAGACAGATATTTACGCTAAATTTAGCGTCCGGTTTAGAGGGGTTTCACTGTAATTGATTGGTGTAATAAATAATTCTTATGCTAGTGGCGACTGACTAGCACAGTTGCCAACAGCTTGGATCCAGATGAGACACTGAACAACTCAGTAAGCAGTTTATCAAACGGTTGGACGAATCAGTAAACATTTTTGCCAGCGGAAATCGAACAGGCATTATTTTTCAATAATAAGAAAAAATAACATTGCTTCGTTTGTTTTCTCCATGTTTCAGCGAACGTTACTATAAGAGGGACGTGTTTATATCAAGTTGGCCGAATAAAGGTTACATGCCGATCTTACAAAATATTGTAAAGACGATTAATCCATATAGAGGTCGGAGAGCTATTACTCGTGATTTTGTGCGGTATGTATTCATATACTATCCAAAGTACATTTAGAAAGTTTTACATTTTATTCAGATTTCAAAGCAGAATGTCTTTCATTTGTCTCAACAACATAACCACGGGGTCAAAGTGTAAATCCCGACCAGTATATGTAACAATGGCAAATACAATAAACCACCTATAAACCGGAATTCTAATATAGAGCATTATTTAGATTCTTTTAGGCAGGTAGCTGCTTAACGCATGGTGAATGTCATGCAGAAAGCTCCTAGAGGAGCTTTCTGCATGACTTTCACCATGCACTAAGTTGCCATCTGTCTCCATCTCCCATATTTCATTATAAGAATTTTCTTCATGAATATTCATTAGGTGTTAAAATTTGGAATAAACATAGGAAACAGGGAAAGGGTTAATATGCTGTCGGCGTGGAACAGGCAATGCATAGTGTTGTGGTGTGTAATAGCGCGTACGTCACGTGCATGGAACAGGTAATGCATAGTGTTGCGGTATGTAATAGCGCGTACTTCACGTGCATGGAACAGGTAATGCATAGTGTTGCGGTATGTATTAGCGCGTACTTCACGTGCATGGAACAGGCAATGCATAGTGTTGTGGTATGTAATGGCGCTTACTTCACTTGAGCTTGTGGTGTTGCTGTGCATGGAACAGGCAATGCATAGTGTTGTGGTATGTAATAGCGCGTACTTCACTTGAGCTTGTTGTGTTGCTGTGCGCATAGTGCTGTGGTATGAAATAGCGCGTACTTTACCTGAGCTTGTGGTGTTGTTGTGTATTTTCGTGTGTCCTTTCCTAATTTTCTGCATGGGTCATGCGATAATCAACAAATCGGGATCTTTCAGTGTTAGCTGCTTATGCCGGATGTTAACCCTTTACTCTATAAATACGACTTTCTACGCCTCTGTAAACAGTGTAGGCCCAGATCAGACGGCTCATATATGAGCCGTCTGATCAGGATCTACGCTGTTTGCTTATGGAATTATATAGATACCACGGTCAAAATATCCTATGTCCATGAGCGATTATAGAAATAATTAATATTCATGATGTCATTATGTTTTCATAAATATTTATGGAGTGAAGGGTTAACCTGTTAATCCTTATCCCGTCAATCGAAACCTGACTCGCATTTGCAAATAGGTTGGACCCTGGTGAATAGCCGAGTAACTCGGCGCCTCATCTGGGTCCATACTTATAAAACTTTTAGTTGAGTCTGAGTTCGTTCTCAAGTTTTTGATTGGTCAGATTTGAGCCTCTGGCTCAAATCTGACCAATCAAAAGCTTGAGAACTCAAATCTGACCAACCAAAAGCTTGATAACGAACTCAGACTCAACTAAAAAGCTTTATAAGCATGGACCCAGGATCCAAGCTGTTTGACTCTTGGTCAATAATTTTCCACAAGCTTAATCGAATCGGAAATATTCAAAATCTAAATTTCAGTAAACATTTTTTTCACATCAAGGAAACGATTACATGTGCCAATCAAATCCAGTAACGTATGAGGGCTTATATAACTGACGATGTAGAAAAGCGAGTTGTTTTAATTGGTTCATCTTGTTTTAACAAGACCTAACATGTATGGTTTTCAACCATATCCAGAATTGCTATATTTGTTTATACCCGTTGCCTTGAAACCTTCACTCATGTGGTCTCAAGCTGAGAAAAAAATGCTGAAATGCTGAAGTGAGAATGGATTTGAATAAATTCTGGAAAAGTGAAATTTCGTTTCAGAGATAATCTGCTGACTGTCCGGGTATATCTGGAAACGTTGACTCACCAAAGCATAATTGAAGAATACTCATACTTGGTACGTTTTGTCATTAACCTTGAACTTGCTGCATATTCATAGTGGAATGACCCATCAGTGTCCAAACCCCCAATGCGTGGGAAAAAGTATGTACATGTACGTTCATTGCAAACAGTAAGAACCCAGATCAAAGGGCTTCTGGGAAGACCTACATTCATGATTTACATGTTTATCATACAAAACCATTTTCTCACTGATAATTTGTTTATACAATATTCAGAAAGGGGAGCCGGTTTTTAGTTTTTAGAAGAATCAGGTTTAAATATAAAGTCCATGCTGAAGGATATTTAATAACAACCAGTGCCAACCATGTATGTATCTGATCTCAGTCTGCAATGTCTGCACATATAGTAAAACCCCTCGAAACCAGAATTCTGGTTGAGAAGAATTTAAATATTTTGAGGCAGGGTGACTGCTTAATGCAGGATGAAAGTCACGCAGAAAGCTCCTAGAGGAGCTTTCTGCGTGACTTTCACCCTGCATTAAGCTGTCACCTGTCTCCAAGACCGACATATATACTAAATTAACCGTCCTGTTTAGAGGGTGGTCTCTACTGTACAAGTGCATGTGTATGCCACACGCAAAATATTACCACTTCCCTTTACAATGCTGCATATTCACAGCGGAATGACCGTTCAGTGTTTACTTATAGAGTCCATACATTAAGAAAGACGTAAACTTGCTAGAGGATTTTGATGGACAAACAGTACAGACCATAATCACAAGTCTCCTCTATGGGCCCTCTAATCTGGGTCTACATTATTTGCAAGTGCATGACTGTCCCACATTCAAAGAGAAACTTTAGTATGCAGGGCAAACATTCGTCACAAGAATTTGTCATCTTCATCAATTGTCAAATTAGATGTTTGTTCTTCCATTTCTTTCAAATTCACAATTTTACTGCCAAACGGCCTCGTTCCTATCGATACGCCGAATTACAATTACATGTATTTGACTATCGTTGTTATGTCTATAGCATACAATGGCCGAATTGTAATAACCCGTGTATACATTCTGACACTTGACTTGCACATGAATACAGTTGCTAGGATACAGACTCACTCGAATATGTATGCGTCAAACTAATTGGTAAATGCACCAAGATGATTGGGAAATGCACAACGGATGCATTTAGAACAAAGCAGAATCACACAAAATAATTATGAAACAAATGTGTTATCTCTGCGGGACATTTGAAAAGTGTGCACCCTACGTTTTCAAAAAGCTGACAATTTAGTTTTATAACAAAATACGAACGATGTATCCTTTTTATTTCCTTGTTTCTATTTACTCAGTTTTTAAGGTATTTTCGAAAAGATATTGAACATCATATATCGTATTAATATATATCTTACACATATAGTTTGTCTGACCAATGTGTTCAAGGGTCATTAAGTTCTCAAATACTACTGTTACACTGTTTATGTGCCAACATGTATGCGAGGGTATATACTGACACACATGTATGCGAGGGTATATACTGACACACATGTATGCGAGGGTATATACTGATACACTTGTTCGACCGCTCGTCTCCAAACAATTTGTGAGTCGGACTTTTTCCAACCCCTTTGATCGGGTTTGTTTCAAAGTTTCACATGCGGTCAGTCCTGATGTACAGATCAGCATATAGAACAATTACAGCTACGATCGAGTTTGACAGTATCAAGCCTGCTTGTATTTGATAGTTCCGTAACGGTTTGTTTTTGACAGTACGCTTGTATCGTGACCTTTTGCTTTTGACAGTATTATGGCAGTTTGTTGTGACAGTATCATAACCTTTCGTTTTGACGATATCATGACCCTTTGGTTTTTTACAGTATCATGACTATATGTTTTTGACAGTATCATGACCCTTTGTTTTAACATGGCCATGAACTGTTGTTTTTTGACAGCGTAATGCAACTTTTTGCACAGTATCATGGCGTTTTGTCTTTACAGTGTCACGAACCTTTGTTCATTGGTATTAGCCTACACGCTTTAATACAAGAACGATTGTTTTTTATGTATATTTCGAACAAACTCATGTGTTTCGAACTCCTTGTACACGAAGTGTGCATATTGTGTGTCAAACTCCTCCTACAAGTTTGATCGGATTCACAAATCCATTAAAAACTAAATTTGGTTGCATAACTCTTTGACAGAATAATGACCCTTGGAGAATATTGTCGTATACGATTATGCAGTTAGTCCTCGATAATTAGAAATATTAGCGTAGAAAAGTTTAGGCTCTTTTAGGCAGCTGTCAGCTTAATTAATTCCCTCATATCGGCGCCTTTTGACGCTTCTGTGAAAGTCACTTTTTGAAACCATTGTGATAAATAGAGCATTTGCTCCTATGGAGCAAATGTTCTATTTATCACAATGATTTCTAAACTACAAAATTCTAAATTTCCCCTTTTCTCTGGTAAATGCTCATTTTCGGTAGATTTCTTCAAACATATTGTGTCTAAAATAGCCTATGAGGGAATGGGTTAATGTAGAATGGAATTCATGCAGAAAGCTCCTAGAGGAACTGTTTGCATGACTTTCAGCAACATGTCTTAATAATGATACGGTTTTTAGTGTTGGAGTTATCGAGGGTTTTACTGTGGTACAAGGTGCTGCTTGTTTAACTGTTCTGGGGTTTTGATAGAGTTTGATTAATCCGTTCAGTGCCCTGAGACGGGTTTAGTCTGTTGACACTCCGTGTATCCTTCATAAAGAATTTGAACACTCGCTCATTCTAAATCTTAAAGCAGACAAAAATGTGTCTAGCACACACTATTTCTGGTAATGGAATGGTTAAACATTAAATGATGAACAACAGTAATGTATAGATATGGATAGAGTGAGTATTCCAGCTGTAATCAATCTTTGCAGTAACAATACAGCGGGAACACCCACGTTCTATGTTTCTTTTCTTTCGCAGTTGTCCAATTTCGTAAGTGACATTGGTGGAACGTTTGGGTTTTGGGCCGGATTCTCAGCCTTGTCATTACTGGAGATAATCGAACTCGTTTTGCTCTTATTCCCCGGTTGCAAGGGCAAGAATAAAGTCCAGGACGTAGAAAACAAGGCGCCCAATGAAAACAAAACGAGTGTACATTCCCAGGAAAATCCTGGCAAGGCATACGCATATGACCAAGGAAAGGATGGGAAATAAAGCAATGAATGCGCCTAAAAGTGTCCAAATTGAACACGACATTCATGAATCAGTGAAAAGGTTTGGAACGAATGAAATTGATACATTCATGGGACATCTCAAGTACATCGAAAAGAAATATATCTATATATGAAAACTCGTTGGACAAACTAGTTGGTCTTTGCTTGTTTATAGGCAAACAAATACAACTTTGTTATTGTTATGATAATCATGAACACTCATGACAATGTAGAATGTAGATTGTATAATGTAGAATATGTGTTTTCGGTGTGGAAGGTGGAGTGGTTGAGGGTCGGGGTGGCTTGGATCGGCTTGCGCGGATTGACGGTGGTTGGGTTAATGCTGGTCGTGTGTGCTTATGTGTATGTATTGTCGTGCGTGCGTGTTTGTACTTATGAATGTTTGACCATGAAGAGTAGCTTCACCCGATGCTCCTTTTCGGTAGATTTATTTAAAGTGGTTGGGTCCAAACATAGCCTATGGAGGAAAGGGTTAAGCTTTGAATGCTCGATATTCAAAGTGGAATGACCCCATCACTATATATAGCGTCCAATCAATCTGAAAGACTGATATTTGCTTCAGGATTTTGAATGGCAAACTGTGCAGATCACGGTCTGATAAGTCGTCTATCTGCTCTCTGAATTGGGTAAACAATGTTTGCAAATGTCAACTGGTACATACTTTTCCCACGTTCATTTAGTTACAAGAGACGATGCAGGCAGAATTAAGAAATTCGTCAAGAGAGATGATAATGTACGCTATAAATGGGGGAAGTAGTGAAGCAGGCTTCAGAGCTACAGATAGAGATACGTACCCAAATACCAATAACGCCGTTTCTCCACCAAACCCTTTACTGTGACCACTCGTTAGACTTGTCTCGAAGAGTCGATTTTAAAGAGTGGTCACAATATAGGATTTGGTGGAGAAATAAAGAAGCTATTGTCGAAAATGGTTAAATCTACGCATCTTATATGGACACCTTGGGCGGTTCGATGGGTTATAGGAGATTTCAGACGGATTAAAGTATCCACCAACAGAGATGGTAAGGCAAGATATAAACGGAGAAAGAGTGAAGTAGTACGGGAGCAAGAGAGATGAGAAGATATGAAAATAAGATAAACGCATAGTAACATACAAAGAGAGAGATTAATGGAAGGAGAGAGAGATAAAGAAACCTAGAAAACATAAATAGAGCTAGGGAAACAGAAAGACAGACATACACAGACTTTTGCATTGAAGGATATAAGTTTGTGTATAATTCAAATAAGACAAGAACTACAGTAAAACCTCTCTATAACGGCCATTTAATTGTGTAAATTATTTGGTATTTAGGGCAGGTGGCTGCTTAAAGCAAGGTGAAAGTAAAACAGAACGCTCCCATAGGAGCGTTCTGTTTTACTTTCACCTTGCTCTAAACAGCCACCTGCCTTTAACACAAAATATTTGATTTAATTTAGTGGTCGTTATAGAGAGGATTTACTGAAGATACATATGAACACTATACATGTAATATTATTTTGGGAACACATTCTGTTATTTGAACTGAACTGGGTAACGGCTCACCTCTTCACCGACGTTTGCAACATTTGAATTAACAAGAAAATCTGCATGCAATATCTTAACATAGTTCATAGTTTCTAGTTAGTTTGTTTATTACTGTAAGTTTTACTTATTCATACTTTGTAATTATTACTTACTGTAAGTAAACTACAAAATGAAATGTTTAGAACTTAAATTATTGTTCCATGCCCTAGATGCTTGCAACACTTTCATATTTGGGTTCTCACGAATGCTGCTTCCGAACGCACCACAGATTGGATCCCTAGGTAAGTCTAACCCATTCCCTCATGTTGACGACTTTTGACGACTCTGTGAAAGTCACTTTGTGAAACCATTGTGATAAATAGAGCATTTGCTCCTATATTTATCACCATAGTTTCAAACTACAAAGTTCTAAAATTTTCCTTTTCTCTAGTTAATGCTCCTTTTCGGTAGATTTATTCAAAGTGGTTGTATCTAAAAATAGTCTATGAGGGAATGGAATTGGGTTAACGGATGATTTGTACAATTGCTTAAAACAGTTCGTCTGAACTTTGGAATAGGAATTACCAATTGATAGACATCTAAGGGAATAAATCATTCTAGCAAGCGTGGGACCTTGATATGTCAAACTCGGATAAACCAAACTCGGATATGACTCAAATTAATATTGGCCCCGTTCCAAAGTGTGTAATACAGAATTGTTCAAAAGGTCACAACTGCAATTTACATGTATGAAGAACTTCACAACTGCACATATTTACATGTATGAAGACATGCGACAATTTGATACAGGTCGAAAGTAATGATGAAAGCTGAAAGAAACTTTCAGTATTACTTTCGACCTGTACAAAGAAGCCACCTCAAGAAAGTTCAAGGTTAGAGATTGGATGGTTCGAACACCCGTTATGTGGAAGTCATTTGCATTAAAAAAAATCGAGGTTGCACTGTATTTGCATTTGACATGTAGTGGCCAGACGCAGTGGTCAAAATTTCAGACGAAAGAGCGTGCCATTTAAACGTTTCCCTATTCTCTATTTAGTCCAATTTGTAATACCCACTGCATATTCATGGACAAAATAGTTACGATTAAATATGGAAGATGGGATACTGTTGCCATTCTGACTCCAATAAAACAGATCTGTCAATTTCCATTAGCAAACAGAACATACCCTGATCAGAAGGCTCTTATAGGAGCCGTCTGATCTGGGTCTCCTGTTTGCAAACGTGTGAAAATGCGTTTATATTAGAGGAAGGGTTAAGTCATTTTCTGCCTTCAATTTTATGTTTTGCATTTCATATTTACGAGCAAAAAGATATTTGAAACACAATGTGTTTAAGAAATACATGTAGTTCATGAAAAGGTTCTCTGACCATTAAGTTTGACCTCAGACCTTGAAGCGTTACACTGACAATTCCATAGACTTAGTTAAAAGGTGCAGCCCTTCTTTAGAGTATACATGAAAGTAGAATATGGAGTCTCAATCTGTCTGTAAAATGACACAACTGACATGCTGTTTTTACTTGTAGAGAGGAGCATTCTGTATTACTCACCTTGTGTTGAGAAGCCTCCTGTTCGGACTATTTTACCGTAAATAAATAGGAGTAAATGGGTTAAGTATAGTATCTGATTGGCAGGACTCGATTACTTACACGTTTTAGTTAATAAACAAGACAACATATTTTCATGGACTTTTCACCAGTTGTTCTAGTAATTACCGATTTTAAATGATGTGGTAGAACCATTTAAGGCACATTCTCATTATGTTTGCATAGACTTTGTCCAATGAGTAATGAACATTTCTTCAAAGACTTGTTGTCAATTGATAAGGCACGTCGAAAGATAGTTGACGACAGGCCTATCTCAACCTCATGACGACATATGATTGTTGAGGCAATATTGTCTCAACAGATATTGGGTAAATCAGTATAAGGATGACGACAAACATAACATTTACTGCAAAACAGTTAACTTGGGGAAATATATGTCTGCCATTAATCGCTTTTCAATCTTATCAAGGGAGGCAACAACATAATAATTAAACAACTGCATAAATGTTTAGTAATACGTTTTCTCCCTTATGACGTAAAAACCTGAAAACACGAAAACGGCCACATTTGAACAGCACAAAGCCTCGTTGTTAGTTTCATAGTATCTATTTATATGAGACCATAAATGTTAATCAGGACTTAGGTTTGAAAAGGGTTTAACAAGACTGAACTTATATATATAATAGCCAACTATGCAACAGTTGGACAATCAAAGAACAAGAATCACTTACACTAAAACATTAACAAACAGAAACCCTGTCAAAACCATATTGTCACATTATTCCTTCCTGTCATATAAAAACGTGTTTTCACAAACAGAGAACAGAAGACTCAGACCAGACGGCTCCTGCAGGAATCGTCTGATTAGGATCTGCTCTGTTTGTTTATGAAATTATAACATACCTGACTCCAAAGTTTCTGCCAACGCCAAACAATGTTGTATACATATTCCATTATGACAATTCAGCAAATAAATATTAATGATATCATTATTTCTTACAATTATATTGAATAGGGAAAGTACGGAAGCTTATACGGACCCCCTTATATGTTATAATATGGCTAAAATTTTAAAGAGTTATATATCATTGATATATATAAGGTGATGTTTTATGTGTAGTTATATCATAATTAATATTTATCTTTATCGAAATTTATGATTTTATATATCAAGTTATTTTTTTTCTGAGCAGTTATATGAAAATAATATTTATGTAAATAATGTTTGTCAATTATAAATAGGCATTAATATATAAAATTGTAAACAGTAGAAAATTTATATCATATATTCTGCAATGGGCTATTCATTTATATGTTATTTTTATATAAATTAAAAAAGCATCTTCTGTAATATCTTTATAACGTATATGTTATTCATATTGGAAAACTTATGTTTTCAAAATGATAAAAGTTTGGTGAAACACCGCCATATCTAAAGCAACATATACTAGATCGAAGTGAGTGAGTCTATATTAAATAAATAGTGTTGATTTTATGAGAAAACCCGAGTTATTTTTATATATTTCAATAAAAACGAACTAATTAATTTTAAAGACGGAATATAATAAAGAAAACAATTACGTGTTATGTTATACCCAACACATAACATTATTGTTTTAAAGGAGTTTAATATCATAAAACTATGTGGTATTTTTACACATTTATTGTATATATAAGGGGGTCAGTATAAGCTTCCGTAGGAAAGGGTTCAACGAATAAAATCTTAATTTGTGAAGTCAGATGACACTCGTTCATAAGCTCACAAATGTCAAAATCTAAATTGGAAATACTATTAAATAGAAGTACATGTAATGTTTAATACATTATGATATTGCATCTAACACAGTACGACATTACATATGAAGCTTAAATGGACCCCTTGTATGCAACAATATGGCTAAAATTAAAGAGTTACATATCTTTAATATATTTAAGACACCGTTTTCTGTGTAGTATAAAGAATAATATTTATTTAAACCAATTTTCTAAATTTAATATATCAGTAATATAATATATAAGCTAATTGTTTTGTGCATTTACATGAACATTAATATGTATGTAAAGAAGTTTTTTATGAATTAATATACAATAAGATATATATTTGTAAAAGGCAGGTGGTTTATATTAAACAAAATATATTTATTTGTGATTTTTTAAGTTATAATTAATGTAAAGTACTGAAAATAACACATTGTATATTAACTAGAATAAAGTTCCTTTTACATACTACTTAAGTAAGTATTTTATATACTTAATGAAAATATTGCTGAATATATTTTTACGAAATATATCATTTGAAATCAGAGGGTTGTGTTAAATAAATATGGCACCTTTTACGAAACAAATATAAATATTTTTCATATATTTAAAGAAATATGAACTATTAATATTCCAAGACTTAATATAAGGCAGTCAAAATCTACATGTTATGTTATGTCTAATTATAACGTTATCGTTTTAAAGCATTTTCATATATAACTACGAGCTTTTTTACATATATATTCTTTATATAAGGGGGTCCATTTAAGCTTCCGTACTATACATATGACATAGTACTACAATACTATATTACCTATAAATTGGTATAACATAATACAGTTTTACCTATAACACGTTGCAATGTTACCTATAATAAATTACGATATTACATATAACACATTACCATATTACCTATAACATATTGTGATATTACATATGACATAGCAGATTACGATATTAATTATACTACATTATGATATATCATATAAAATAACATTATGATATAACCTATAACACATTGTGATATTACATATAGCACATAACACATAACGATATTACCTATAACACATTATGATATTACATATATCACCTAACATATTAAAATATTACTTATAACACATTATGATATGCTTTATATGTAATTTAGTGTTATAGGTAATATCGTATTGTTTATATGTTTTATGTAATATCATAATGTATTATAGGTAATATCCAAAGGTTATTTTATATGTAATATCATAGTGTGGTATAATTAATATCGTAATATGTTATGTTATATGTAATATCATAATGTGTAATAGGTAATATCGTAATGTGTTATATGTTATATCATAATGCGTTATAGGTAATATCTTAATGTCATCTTATATGTAATATCATAATGTGGTATAATATTACTGTAATATGTTTCCTATAACATATTAATAATATTACCTAAAACACAATATTACCAGTTACATCATTTTACCTATATAGCACATTCCATTATTACCTATAACACATTCGTATAATACCGACGATAAATTTTACAATATTAAATATAACACATATTCTAACAGTCCGTCACAATGTTACCTGCATCATATTACGATATTACCTGTAACCAATTAGGATATTACCTGTAACGCATTTTGCTATTGTTTATAATACATTATGATATTACTGATATCGCATTACGATATTACATGTACCTATGCCTTATCACGCTATTATCTATAACACCTATCGATAACCCAATTAGATAAACCAACAACATATTACGGTATTATCAATAACAGATTACGGTATTGCTTAAAATTCATTACGATATTGCCTAAAATGCATTGCGATATTGCCTAAAAAGATTGCGATATTACCTAAAATCCATTGCAATATTAGCCAACCTATCAAGCTAACAGTTGGCCCAATAGTCATATAAATGGAATGATTTTCAGTCAGCCCAATTATTCTAATTTATGATATTGATGAGCATGGCTTTCAGTCAACTTGTCTGTATCAAGCTTGTTAATACAGTGTATGCTATTCCTTGCGGATAGTGATTTCATATCTATTGTATATCTTTTACATATCTTTCATTGACCGGATAGAAAATCATGTAGTTCCTTCCGGCTAGCGATTTCTTATATATTGTACATCTTTCATTGTCTGGATAGATAATCATGCGGATCGTTCCGGTTAGTGATTTCATCCACGTGAAGCGCTTTTGAACTCATATATCCAGTGTGAAAAGAGCGCTATATAAATGTGGTATAATAATAGTAATAATAATAATAAATTGCATTACGATATTACCTAAAATCCATAGCATTTTATGGTATTGTCTATAACATATGATACTATCTATAATCTGAAGTCCAACGTTAGATTCAAATATCGATCCTTGTTACACCATAAGTCTTTTGTATTTGTAGTCAATATCCTCCTCCTCCTCCTCATCATCATCATCACCATCATCATTAATATTGATATTCGCCTTCATCAAAACAGGCTATGTTTTTCATTATTGGATTACCATTGCCACAAAACATCCCTACCAGCATCACCAGTATGGTATACATAATTCAATTTGGACCACCATTCTACCACCAAGACAACCCCATTAGCAGTGCTTTATCACCATCACCACCAAATCAACCATTATCATCATTGTAGTTTTCATGAATGGATCACAATCACTACCAAATCAACACCCAGGCATTATGATTTTCATCACAATATCACCATAAAAACCCGCCAACATTATGGTTTGCATCATTTGCCCACAATCACTACCATAAAAACAATCCCACCAGCATAACCTAATCTCCCCCACCATTAGAGCAACCTCACCAATGTCAATAATATTCATCATTGGATCACCACCACCGCCATCACCACCATCATCCAAACAACCTCGCTAGCAGCACCTTATCACCATCACCACCAAGACAACACCGTTAGTATCATGAGTATGTTTTCATCACTGGATCACAATCACCACAACCACACTGTTCACCAAAACAACCTCGCCAGTATCACCTGGTCACCACCACCATCAAGACAACACTGCCAGCAGCATCAGTATAATTTTCACAACAGGGTCATAACCAAAATCAAAACAATCCCACCAGCAGAGCACCTGATCACCATCACCACAAAACACAACATTCTCACCACCATAGTTATCGTTGTCGTTCCCTGTCACAATGCAATCGTGCTATGTGTGGCGACAAGATATGTCGCGAATTTTGGAATAATCTGTCGCTGAATTGACTTTGTATCGGCGACAATACATCACACATTTGCTAACAGTATCGATCTAGAACAGCTAGTGAGTTTAAAAGCAGTGATCGATCAGTATCTAACAATTAGAAGTTGGCAAGTTGAAATAGATGTTTTATTAGAGCTGTTCAGTTTTCGCAGTACATGCATTTGCTCTTGAGGAGAGGGGTGCAGACCTATTTTAATTATGCATGCAACGTACCCCACACAAAACAAAAGTAATTGCAAGAGGCTTTCAGAGTTTTCTGTATAATAGTAAAACCTCTTGAATGCGAAACATGGGTTGAATTCTGGTTCGTAGAGGCAGGTAGTAGTCTAATGCAGGACGACAGTTATGTATACGTCTCTTATAGGGGCTTTCTGCATCCTGCATTAACACATTCCCTCATATTGACGATTTTGATGACTCCAAAAGTCACTTTGTGAAACCATTGTGATAAATAGAGCATTTGCTCCTATAGGAGCAAATGCTCTATTTATCACAATGGATTTCAAACTACAAAATTCTAAAAAAAATCCTTTTCTCTAGTTAATGCTTCTTATCGGTAGATTTATTCAAAGACGTTGTATCTAAAAATAGCGTATGAGGTAATGGGCGAAGCAATCAGCTCTATTTAAAGACTGGTTTTAATATCAAGAGGTCGCTTTAGAAGAGTTCTACTGTACTTTAGTCCTGAATTATGCTACACGTCATGTACCACCTATCTCCAGGGGCTACAAGTACATTTTTATGCTTTTAATTAGTCGCTTTAGAGAGAAACTGTACCAGTTTGATGACTTTCAGGCTTATCTGATAGACCTAGCTGTAATGGGAAAGTGTATTGCGTGGTAGTTCAATAGCAATACACAGCGGGCTCATTCGGATAGAATATTTATGTTGTGTACAAGCTGAAGCTGAAGTTTATGAGTTAAACCTTTCAACACAGAATTATCAGAGTAGAATAGCCCATCTGTGTTAACTATAGAGTTCACTTACATGTAGTATGAAAGGCGTAAGCTTGCTAGGGGATTTTATATGACAAACAGTGCAGACCCTGGCCAGAGGGGTGTTTGACTATAGAGTCCACTCAGTATGAAAGGCGTAAACCTGCAAGTGGATTTTATATGACAAACAGTGCAGACTCTGGTCAGCGGGCTCCTCAAGGAGCCCTCTGATCCAGGTTTACACTGATTGCAAAGAACAGTGCATACGTCACTCAGGTTGAAAGGGTTAAATATACCCTTCTCTCGTCCTTGTGCACGGATGCTTCAGTAAGGTTCAAATTTATATACTTATAGCTTTACATGATGGAGCATTTGTGCGTAAAGTGATCACTCTATGAGTATTAACCGATTACGTCATAGGCTATTTTTAGATACAACCTCTTTGAATCAATCTACCAAAAAGGATCACTAACTAGAGAAAAGGAAAATTTTAGAATTTTGTAGTTTGAAACCATTGTGATAAATAGAGCATTTGCTCCTATAGGAGCAAATGCTCTATTTATCACAATAGTTCACAACGTGACTTCTACAGAGTCGTCAAAAGTCGTCAATATGCGGGAAAGGGTTAAATAACTTACTTTTATAGGCAACGGTATTAAAAAGGAATTGTTGGCTTTGACAAAATCTTTTGTAGGCAGCAAACAGAGTAGACCCATGTAAGACGGCTTCTTCAGGAGCCGTCAAACCTGGGTCTTCTCTGTTTGTAAAGACATGGAAAGCTGCCCGTATGAGGGGAAAGGAAACCCTGTTATGGAGATGTACCGAACTTTAATATGGTTGACCCTCTCTATTTCATATCATTAAGTACAACCTATCAACTATTCGAGCGAATCCTGTGTTTGGATCATCAACACTATAAATTTCAGACACCGAAACATAAAAACTACAATTTAACATTTCACATGAATAATTTCATGTGAAGTTACACCACAAGAGATTTACCTTCAGCGAGCATGCAAATGCAATTCGACTTTGATCTAGATGAGGTTTCAAAAACTTAATTTCTAATCAGAATCCCAAAATAGATCAATATTTAATAACAAAATCAGATGAATAACAGTAAGTACTCCCTGAAGAGACCACTTAATGAATAAACACAGACGTCCTTTAAAGAAGGTAGCTAGATAAACCATTTCCTCCTATTGATACATTTTGACGGCTCTGTAAAAGTAAAAGTTTTGAAAGCATTGTGATAAATAGAGCAAATGCTCTATTTTTCACAATGCTTTCAAAACTATATAATTCTAAAATGGCCTTTTCTCTAGTAAATGGTCCTTTTCAGTAGATTTATTCAAAGAGGTTAAATCTAAAAATAGTATTGGAGGGAAGAGTTAATGCAGAACGAGAGTAATTCAGCCAGCTCATATAACAGCTCCAGACAGCTCGCATAACAACTCCAGACAGCTCATATAACAGCTTCTGACTGCTCGTATAACAGCTCCAGACAGCTCATATAACTGCTCCAGACTGCTCATATAACTGCTCCAGACAGCTCATATAACAGCTCCAGACAGCTCATATAACAACTCAAGACAGCTCGTATAACAACTCCAGACAGCTCATAAAACAACTCAAGACAGCTAGTATAACAGTTCCAGACAGCTCATATAACAACTTCATTCAGCTCATATTATAGCTCCAGACAGCTCGTATAACAGCCCCAGACAGCTCATATAACAACTCAAGACAGCTCATATAACAGCCCCAGACAGCTCGTATAATAACTCCAGACAGCTCGTATAACAACTCCAGACAGCTCATATAACAACTCCAGACAACTCATATAACAGCTCGAGACAGCTCATATAACTACTTCAGACAGCTCATATAACAAGTTCAGACAGCTCGTATAACAGCTCCAGACAGCTCGTATAACGGCCCCGGACAGCTCATATAACAGCTCCAGACAGCTCATATAACAGCTCCAGACAGCTCATATAACAACTCAAGACAGCTCATATAACTTCTTCAGACAGCTTATATAACAGCTTCAGACAGCTGATATAATAGCTTTAGACAGCTGGTTTAACAACTTCAGACTGCCCGTATAACAGTTTCAGACAGCCTGTATAACAGCTTCTGTATAAAAGTCGTCCTGCTTCTATCTTTCTAAAAGACCCATAATTAGACATCTTTTGAATGGTCGAAGAAGAGAGGTTTTACTGTATCAATATTAACTTTTAAAACAACGTTTTATAAGAGAGCATTGTACATAATGCTACATAACGGTTATTAGAACGTTGTTAAGCATTTGTCTGCTAAATGTTACATAATAGGCATTTGGAAACAGGTTGGATCCAGATGAGATGCGGAGTAACTCGGTGTCTCATCAGGATCAAAACTGTTTGACACTCGGTCAACAGTTTCTCAAA
Organism: Azorinus chamasolen; assembly: GCA_963576725.1. Taxonomy (NCBI): domain Eukaryota; kingdom Metazoa; phylum Mollusca; class Bivalvia; order Cardiida; family Solecurtidae; genus Azorinus; species Azorinus chamasolen. The sequence continues at coordinate 74,464,462 of OY755245.1, forward strand.
AGTTTGAACTAATCGGAAATACGTGCAAATGAATTTTTAACAGATGAAGACTGAGCATATTCGTTTTTCATGCAGGTAAAGGGTAACATTCAGAGTGCATATTCAAACACATGGAAATATATGTGTGACTTTAAATTAGTCAAATCAACTGCTATGACAAATAGTATAGACTCAGATCTAAAACATTACATAAGCGAACAGTACAGACCCTGTTATCCGACAATAGCCGTCTGATCCGAGACAATCTGGAATATGTTTATTTTACGAGGACGTTTACACATTCCCTCCTACTGACACCTTTTGACGACCTCTGTAAAGGTCATTTTTGGACACAATTGTGATAAAAAGAGCATTATCTCTATAGGAACAAATGCTTTATTTAGTACAATGGTTTAAAAACTGTTCAATTCTAAATATTCGTTTTCTCTAATAAATGCTCCTTTTCGGTAGTTGTGTTCAAAGAGGTTGGGTCTGAAAATAGTCTTGGAGGGAAAGCGTCAAAAGGCGTACACAAAAGGTAAGTTTTAAAGGTTTGCAAAATGTCTTTCTCAACTTAATTGCCTTTCTTTTCTTTTTTAACATTTTATTAGTTCGTGCGATAATACCGCACTGATACTTGTTTAATACGTAAGGTTTGAAGATAGGTATTTAGTCTATACTTCATTTACCGTGCTGTAAATATGGTGGTGTAAAGTGTACTATGTGCAGTAAAACCGCGATAGTTCGAACACTAAAACCCCGATAGTTCGAACACTAAAACCCCGATAGTTCGAACAGTAAACAAGTGCCATTATCTGTCTTGTAAAAAACATAACGTGACAGCTTAATGCAAGGTGAAAGACATACAAAAACTCCTTATGAACTTTTTGCATGACTTTCACTCAGCATTAAGCAGCCACTGCTAATTTTCGAATTATCGAGGTTTGGCAGCATATATCTTTTGCCAATCCTTTGGAATCGAAAAACGACTGTACCGACATATTCAGAAAGTGTAGACCCAAATCAGAGGAGGGACCCAAGAGAAGCCACTTGTATGACATTCAATATCCATCTGCAAATCCAAACCTCTTATATTGGTTTGACTCTGTTGTTGAAGAGTAAATGAACAATTCCGCCTAGAATAATTAGCACTCAATGAGTTCTAGCATGCTGTAACGCTGATACTGTCGGCGATGTGCAGGACTCATACATTATGTACATAAACTAAAATTTAATTTAATGCTTCAATGGTACAAGACAATTCTGCTCGTTGAGTTGACAGGGTGGAGTATTTCACTCTTCACATTCGTGTACATCTGTGCCACTAGATCAATCAGCTTATAGCTTAACCTGAAATCCGCTAAACGTACGTAGTTTGAATTTCCTAACCTTCCAAGTGCCTACTGTTGGGATATATGGATTCAGCTGGAAGTACTAGTAGAAACCAGCATATTCGTTTCAAGTGTTTGATTAAGTGACACATGGATACAGTCCGATACTTATAGTGTGAGACATACAGAAGTGAAACGTTAGATTCATTTTTAGAGTTTGTATAACTGTGTGCATCATGCAAAATACAATTTAGCGCTCTCCACCATGAATATTCATGTACATTTGTAAGAAATGTCAAGAATATTAATTAGATTAATTTGTTATAATAACACATGGACTCAGATATTTTGTCCATGGCAGGAACAGAAGAATCAAATATATATTATATCAGAAGCAAACAGAGCAGACCCAGATCAGATGGTCCCTGTAGGAGACGTCTCATCTGGGTCTACTTTGTTTGCAAAGGCATGAAAAGGCGTAATTATGGAAAAACACTTCCTATACACTTTAAACAATGTGGTTTCTGGTTTTTTCATTAATGTTTATCTGCAATATCTACTAGTTTGACGATATATTATGTAGTGCAGATTTTTTTATAGGTGTTCATTATATTTATAAGACATCGTTTACGTCTGTTTTTAAACAGAAGCCAATGTAAGATGCGTACATTATAACATTTTCAGAACGTGCTCTTATATTCCTCTATAAGGAGAGTCCTATGTTGTGACCATTCTTTAGAATCGTCTCTTCGATAGAATTTGGTGGAGAAATGACGATTATAGTCATTGAATAGGCGCTTTATCTATTGCTCCATGTCTGTGAGAATAGAGCACATAGTTTAGTGGAGAAATGGCGATATTAGTATTTGAATATGCGCTTTTACTTGTTGCTTTATGTCTGTGAGAATAAACAAACAAAGAAAAGTCGATCGTCATTCTGGCATATATTTGCACGCTAGCGGCTAAACAATGATTACCTATACACACAGTGTGGATCCAGATGAGAAGCCATATCATTCGGTGTCTTATAAACATCCAAGCTGTTTGACACGCTGAACATAAGTTTGCAAAACAATGAAAGACATGTTAATATAAGAATTGATGCAGACGACAATTGTTGCGGACGAAAACATACCTAAAGTGCAAACTGCAAATAGTTAATCAGATCCGTAGATAAACGTTAAGAAAATTAAGTTTGTTTTAAACAAATGGTTCTCAGTCAGTAAAACTCTATCTTTCTTCCGAGGCAAGTTTTTCAGCAAGTTAGTGTTTGGCTAGGACATGAAGGATTTTTACAGATCAGTTACGTATATTATTTACATCCCTACAGACTATTCACTTGGTGAAAAATTAACACATGCACATGGCACAGCCAAAGGCTGTAGACAGGGTCCGGGAGTATTTGGACTATTCTACTGTACATGGTCTCGGGAGACTAAAGAACAGCCCACATGTAGTACTTAAGGTGCTTTGGTGCCTCTTCATTCTTGGGTCCCTGGCAATGATCATTGCGCAGCTGACATTTCTATTGGAAAGATACAACAGGTAAGTTGAATTAATACACGATGAAAGAGAGAGGGAGAGAGAGAGAGAGAGAGAGAGAGAGAGAGAGAGAGAGAGAGATTGCAAAGATATATAGGTCACTATGTATTCAACGAGTCTGCAGTTTGTCATATGATAAATGATATTAGCATCCATGTTAGTATTCACCCATCCCATTTGGTGCCTCTTCATTCTTGGTTCCCTGGCAATGATCATTGCGCAGCTGACATTTCTATTGGAAAGACACAACAGGTAAGTTGAAGTAATACACGATGAGAGAGAGAGAGAGAGAGAGAGAGAGAGAGAGAGAGAGAGAGAGAGAGAGAGAGAGAGAGATTGCAAAGATAATAGGTCACTATGTATTCAACGATACTGCAGTTTGTCATATGATAAATGATATTAGCATTCCATCCTTGTTAGTATTCACCCATCCAGTTTAGATTAATACAAAGCTTCAAAGGTCAAGTAAACAGGTAGGACACTTTTTCGTAGATATTTGACACATGAGTCGTTTTAAAAACAAAAAGTAACAGTCATATCGCATGCAATATTTGCCATTTATAAACCCCACGTGACTTTCCTATACAAATGTTCCATAAACCTGCAATGCAACTATATCTCGTGCGGGCAATATTACGTCTACACCAGGGAGCGCTTATTGAAGTGTGTGCATGACGTCATCCAACTGACGTCATCCGACGCTTGCAATTTGATTAACAAACGTCATTTTGACAGTTGTTTTGGTTTTGTTTAATAATTTGAGAAATGTCGCGTTTTGTGACTATTTAGGAGGAGGATCTGTCAAGACTGAGTGCCAAACGTGTAATAAACAGAAGTGTGAAGCTGTTCCGTGATTATTAAGCATCGAGTATAAATTTTGTTTCAAATTGTTTATTGTTGTCATTGAATAAATTGTTTTGCTGATGAAATTGAGTATGATGTTTTAACTTCTCGGTGGACATTACCAACCTCGGGTTGACAATACGTGCTGTTGACCTCCATAGGATGTGATATTATATAAATATCACATCCCATGGAGGGCGACAGCACGTACTGTATAATTGTGACATCCCATGGAGGGCGATAGCACGTATTGTCAACCCGAGGTTGGTAATGTCCACCGAGTGTTAGCAAAAGGTATTCTCGGTGCTTAAAAATCACGGAACAGCTTCACATTTCTATTTAATACACTGTCTTGGAGACAGGTGGCAGCTTAATGCAGGATGAAAGTCATTCAGACCTGCCTAAAAGTGTCTAAATTCTTCTCTACTAGAATTTCGGTTTAGAGGGGTTTTACTGAACATATATTATTATTAAAGCTATCCCTCCATACATCTGCAGCCGTCCAATCAGCACGACAATAGAACTGGACACTTCAGATGAGGTGCCTTTCCCTGTTGTCACCGTCTGTAATACCAATCTTGTTAAATATACACGCATGTATTATTATTAACGCTATCCCCTCTATTACATCTGCGGCCATCCCATCAGCACGACAATAGAGCTGGACACTCCAGATGAGGTGCCTTTCCCTGTTGTCACCGTCTGTAATACCAATCTTGTTAAATATACACGCATGTATTATTATTAACGCTATCCCCTCTATTTCATCTGCAGCCATCCCATCAGCACGACAATAGAGCTGGACACTCCAGATGAGGTGCCTTTCCCCGTCGTAACCATCTGCAATACCAACCCAGTGAATTACTATCGTTTTGGTTGGGATCATCCTCTTCAGAAGTCAGTAAATGAAGCGTTCGATAAGTACAACGTTGTGGATGAAGAAGATATGGTATGTTGGTTATAGATAAAGGTGCCTACTCAAATTCTGAAGTCGTCATTTCTCCTCCAAACCCTATACTGTGACCACTCTTTAGAATCGTCTCATCGAGACGATTCTAAAGAGTGGTCACAGCATAGGGTGAACAAATATGTTTGAATTTACACATTTTATCTGGATATCTGTATAATTGTCTAGGACAATTTTTATATTTGAAATATGCTTTAAATTTGGAGTCTGCACATATATAAATACAGTAAAGCCCCGCTAAACAGGACGTCCAATTTTATATAAATCTTGGTCTTGGAGATCCAAGGGAATTTTGCATGACTTCCAACCTTGCCTTAATGTATCTAAATTATTCGATTCTAGAACGCCGGTTTGGAGGAGTTGGGTGTAGGGGGAGATACTGTACATTGTTTCATTTTCCCGTCTTACAACTATGGTTGCATTTTTCTGACACCACATGACCACATAATGATCATGAACATTTCCTGCTAATATTCAATATCTCGTATAAATACTTAAACTAGTTGGTTTTCACAAACACTTTCGAGTAACCTTTTCAGATAATTATCTGAAAAGGGAGTATCTGGAAACTTTTCATGATACAAAATAAATTTTGAGAATTAAAGGCCTGTCTTCAAATGAATGTGTCGTATAGTGGAGGTTTCGTTAATAGCATGTCTCACGGCAATCTCTCCCACGAAATATAAGCCATAGTTTTTGAGAATACATGGGAATTTGACAAAGTTATGGCACCCGTAGTGACTGCATGCCTATTTTCTGTGGTCAGAGATACCTACCTTGTTATTACCTACTACATTGATGTGAACAAAAAGCCCAGATTTTTTTAGTTTACTTTTACTTTTTAAATGTTATTTTATGGTATTTTGACAATGTTTTGACATTTTTTAGATTTTTTTGGCCAATATTCAATATTTTTCTGTGTGGTTGCAGACGGGAAGGGAGGGGGGGGGGGGGTTATTGCCGGGTAGTGGGGTAGCACACGACGACAAACACCTGTGGTAATTGCTAGCACTTAATAAATTTATCGTAACTAGTTATTTATCACACAGAAAAACTCAGATAATTATCAACTAACTAGAACAGCTTCACGTCACTACTTATCTAAATTAAATAGAAAAGTATATTCGAATGACTGAGGCAGTCGTCCATTAATGTGCAAGGACGTAGATCAGGATATAAATATGCGATAAGATAACAAGACAGTTTCGCGTTATTTATTCATTTACTCAAAAATGCGCTTTTCTACGCCTTTGCAGACAGAGTAGGAGCCGTCTGATCAGGATCTGCTCTGTTTCCTTATGGATATGATATAGGTTTGATTCTCTAGTTTCTGCTTTGGCCAAACTTTCAAGCGTCAAAATTAAGAAATAATCTAATTAATATTTATGTTCTTACATAAATATTCATGGAGTAAAGGGTTATATTATGTGGTGTCAGTACGATGTGGCTCTAATAGGTTTTTGACGAGATAAGATAATTATCAGGATTTAATAAAAAAGTATTTCACTTTCAGAATTAATGTCAGAAATATGCCACCATATACAACATTTTTTATATAGAAAACAGATCATTAACCGTAGGAAAGAAATTGTCTTCTCATTCATATCCTGCATTTATTTCTAGAGATGTAAATTTTGGCAGATAGTTAATTTCGTTATTTTCTTTTGAATTCTTATTTCGCTTGGTTTAACCCACTTCCTCCTACTGACGTCTCTGAAAATTATTTTCAGAAACCATTCGGAGCAAATACTCTATCTATCACAATGGTTTTAAAATCACACAATTCTAAGGTTTTCCTTTTCTCTAGTAAATACTAAATATCGGTATATGTATTCAAAGAGGTTGAGTCGAAAACAGTTTAGGTGGGAATGGGTTAAATGTTGGTGGAAATACAGTTAAATCCCTCTAAACCTGGATATTAGTAAAGCAGACAGGTATATCAGGTGGATGCTTAATGCAGGATTAAAGTCATGCAGAAAGTTCCTTAAGCAGCCTACTGTGTGACTTGTACGTTGTATTACGCTGCCACCAGCTTTGGTACGAATTTGAGCATCCGATTTAGAGGGATTTTATTTGTACTAATTTCCAACCAAAATAACATTCATAGCCTGGTTCTTCAAAAAGTAACATTAATGAGCTTAAAGTGTCGGTAGGCGAGAGTATCCATATATAAGAGCTCCAGATAAGATGCGTAAATTAAAACATTTTCGAGAATAGCTTCCTTATTTATCCACCAAACCCTGTCTCGTGACGACTCTTTGAATTCGTCTCTTCGAGACGATTCTAAAGAGTGGTCACATTATAGGACTTGGTATGGTTTGGTACCCATTGTGTACTGAACTTTCAAAGTGGAATGACCAACCACTGTTTGACCTCTTGCCTACTGAGCAAATATTTCGTTAACCCTTTTCTTAATAAAAAAAACGTTTTTTCACGCAGTTGCAAACAGAGTAAATCTAGATCAGACGGCTCCTATACATGTAGGAACTGTCTGATCAGGGTCTGCCCTTTTTGCTAATATAATTTGAAATATATGCTTCTTTAACTTCTAAAAAGGCTACAATGTTCCCCTTCGTTGTAACTATTTTCCCATTGAATATTCCGTAGGTATTGAGATTTGGAATAAACGTAGAACAGGGAAAGGGTTAATAGAAAATGCCTTCTGAATTAGATTATGAACATACACAATTGGGCATAGAAATAGTTTTCTGATAACACTTTCCCCCATAGAAACGCCCTTTCACGACTTTGTAATCAGGGTCCATGCTTATAAAGCTTTTTAGTTGAGTCTGAGTTCGTTCTCAAGCTTTTGATTGGTCAGATTTGAGTTATCAAGCTTTTGATTGGTCAGATTTGAGTTCTCAAGCTTTTGATTGGTCAGATTTGAGCCAAAGGCTCAAATCTGACCAATCAAAAACTTGAGAACGAGCTCAGACTCAACTAAAAGTTTTATAAGCATGGACTCTGAGTAGGTCCATATTGATGAGACGGCTCCTGTAAGAGAAGTATGATGAGGGTCTGCTCTGTTTGCTGATGCAATTATAATAGATCTGACTACAATTTCTGGCAATACCAAAATCCCCTGCGTATATACGCCATTAACAAACATCTTAATATTCTCGACGTCATTATTTTTTTGCATGAACTTTCAACAAGGAAATGTTTTTTATGTGTCCGAGGGTATAAAACGTTTTATTGATCAGATTTTGAACAAACCGATGCTTGAGAATGCTCTCAGAGTCAAGCATTTTTTTAAAACCTCGGTCCCAGGTTTTATCTAGTTTCGAACTGATGCTGTAAATATGTCAAGCGTAAGGAGGGGCATTGCAAGAGCTGACAATCGATGCCAATAATATGGCATACTAGTTTTAACCCTTTTCCTGATAGAGAAGCTATAGATTTGCAAACAGAATAAACCAAGAACATGTGATCTCTGTAGAAGCCGTTTCTCCAGCGTCAGATCAGGATCTGCTTTATTGCTTATAAAATAATATAGATTTGGTTTTACAGTTTTAAATATTACCTTACCCATAATGCGATTACAAAACTTCAGCTTGTTTATATTCAATTCAATTCAATTCAAATTTTATTGGCAATATCAGCATATACAATACTGTTGACCAAGTAAATAATACAATATAAAGATGGCAATAAAGATATTTATAGTCATAAATGAATATTCATCGAGTAAAGTGTTAATCATATGGAGCATATTTGGAACATACTTATATTTTTTTTTATATCTGTAGGCTGAGCCCAACAATACAGATTTCCTGTTTGGTAAGTAAGTACAAGTTTCCCAACGATAGTTCCGCCTGTCTATACCTGATGGAACTGGTATTACCGTTAAACCTCTCTAAACCGCACGTTAAATTTAGTATAAATATCGGCCTTGGAAACAGGTGGCAGCTTAATGCAGAATGAAAATTCAAAAAGTGACTTACATAGGCGTTAAAATGTGTCAATATGAGGGAATGTGATAAGCGGCGTCAAAAGGCGTCAATATGAGGGAATGGGATAAGCGGCGTCAAAAGGCGTCAATATGGGGGATGGGTTAATCTATACAACACTACACAAATGGATCAGATTTTAATTACGTTTCGATCAAGATGAGACAAAGAGAAACTTTTGCAGACAGATTTATTGAGGAAAGTCAAAGGACATGTACGGATAAAACAAAGAGGCACATTCGGGACCAGAAACGTGTACTAAGTAATTGAATTACTCTTCAGGATGCCTCTGATCTGGGTCTACATTATTTGCCTAAGTCCTGTATATGAGATCACGCGTATTTATGGGTTAAATTTGGGATTGGCTGCAATTAACTAAGGGTAGTCCTTATCTTGCTTAACCCTTAATCTGCTGAATAATCAAAACTGCCCCTCCCCCTTCTGAATATTAATTTAAACAAACACATTTTCGTGAACACATTTTACTTTTCAGACAATGACATTCTGTGGTATACCCGGGAACATTTCCGAATGACCATGAGTTATGTTGACACTGAATCTCTTGTCCGTATGTCGGAAGATATGAAAGATTTCATTGTGTTGTGCGATTTTGCGGGCGTGCCTTGTAAACTGTAAGTATACTAGTACAGAAAAAACATTTCATAACCTTTTATCATATGAATATTCAAGTAAGAAATAATGACGTACTGGATATTGATTAGATTCATTTTTATAACGACACATAAACATAGGAAACGACCCTGACCAAACGGCCCCTATAGGAGCTGGGTCTACTCTGTTTGTAAAGGCGTAGACAGGCGTATTTATAAAGTAAAGGATCCAGCAACCATTAAAAAGAGCTCTAATTACGGGCCTTTATGACAGAAGGTAAAAAGTAATGCATCAAGTTCCTATCGTAGGTTTATGCTTTCCCTTCGTCCTGCAATAAGCAACTGCCTGTTTGTTAAGACTCATATGTTCAATAAATTGACTTATTTATTTATTTTCCACTTTTATTATCCTCCACTCACGGAGAGCACAACAATACAATGTGAAACATTACACATACAATGAACTCAAAATAAATGATCATGTACATAACGTCATACACAGATTAACATGGAAATTGTATAGAATTACAATTTCCCTATTATTCCCAGCGCGTGCATATCACCCGCTGTCCTCTCTAGCGAAATGAAACCTAGAAGAGGAGTAAGGTGAATGCATGCAAGACCGTAAATTACGTAGCGAAACCAAGCGAAACAGAAAGCATTTCAACCTATGATGTCCGATGAAGATTAGTGTAATTATTCATTATTTGAATTATTTTATAATAACCTGTATGTATGAATAATGGAAGTTTAGACAAACACTGTAGAATCAGAGGTATATTGTTCCATAAATCAACAGAGAAGATCCTGATTAGACACTGGTCTTTTGTCTGTTCTGTGTCTATCATGTTTGCAAAGTCGTTAAACCCCCATTAGCACAGTAAAGTATCGCCGGTATTATTTATTAACACATGAGGAAGGGGGATACTTAATGCTGGAAAAAAGTAATGCAGAAAGCTCCTATAGGAGCTTTTTCCATAACGTTAGCTCTGCTTTTTGATAAAAGGTATCGCTCTTACATCAAACAACTGGATCCTTTAAATATATGAAAATAATAATTGCCATTATTTTTTTAGTGTTATAAGTGTTGTTATTAATTACAATCATTAGCGTAATTATTATTATCATAATTATTATTATTGGTAGTATCAGTATTAGTAGAAGAAGTATTCTTCTTTTTCTTCTACATGTTCTTCTTCTTTTTCTTCTTTCTTCTACTTCTTCTTCTTATCATTATCATCATAATTAACTACTATTTAAATGTTATCCAATAAACTATTTTATAGGGAGTCTCTCGTCCCCGTCAGGACTTACGAGTATGGTATGTGCTACTCAATTCTCCCGGAGTACCAACCCGGACAGAATGGTTCAAGGCACGTCACAGCTGCAGGGCGAAAATTCGGTAATATTCATTAAGGAATATGGAGATTTGGTTTATAATGATTAACAACCTTAATTGAATTTATGATACAAAATGTACAATATCATAGAAGAGGTCGTGGTTTGACACTGTCACGAATCTAATGCCAGTAGCTCTACATATGAATGTCAGTATTTAAATTCGAGGGCTTAACTCATATCTATAATACTACATGTCATAAACCTTTCAAAACTTAACAAGGGTTCTCATATATCACCCAAAAAGACCCTTCAATCAATTTCTTTAACCCTTTACCTGATAAAGACGCATTTGCATATTCATGAGATAATGGGTTAAACCTTTACTCCAAGAATATTTATATAATAAATAATGACGTCATGAATATTAATGAGATTAACTTTTTATTATAGAAAATAGACATGGGAAATTTTGGCAATCACTGAAGCTGTAGATCTATATTTATACTATATCATAAGCAAACAGAGCAGACCCTGATCAGACGGCTCCTATAGGAGCCGTCTTATCTGGGTCTTCTCTGTTTGCTAAGGCGTAGATAGGCGTATTTATGGAGGAAAGGGTTAACCCTTTCCTAATAACAGACAATTAGTGCACATTAAAAGCTCTCTAAACCCTGCTAGTTAAGTGATCAGTGGGTAAAATGTTAGTCGGGGAAAATATGTGTGCATATATTCCAGACAATAAACTACTGTATTCAATTGTCTAGTGGCCGATATATAGAGGTTTAACGGTATAGATATATCAGGTGGGAGTTATATACATGTTTTCCTCCTGTATATATCAGTCAGGTGGCCGTTATGGAGGATTGCCTGTAAATATCTGTCAAGTGGCCGTTGTAGGGAGGTTTTCCTGTATATACCTGTTAAGTGTCTGTTATAGAGAGGTTTTCCTGTGTAAATTTGTGAAGTTGCCATTATAGAGGGGTTAAACAATATGTATCTGTCAAGTGACCGTTATATAGAGATTGAATGTACACATCTGTCAAGTGACCGTTATTGAGAGTTTGTATTGTACACATATGTCATGTGGCCGTTATGGAGAGGTTTTACTGTATAACTATGTCAAGTGATTGTTATAAAGAGGTTTAACTGTATATATTTCCTTTATTGAGAGATTTAACAGCAAAAAAACTGTTTAGTGACCGTTTTAGAGAGATTTAACTGCATATATCTGTTTAGTGGCCGTTATTGAGAAGTTTAACTGTATAGATCAATCTTAGTGGTCGTTATACAGAGTGTTTACTCCGCCACTCCTATGAATATAAAATGTTTGCAAAGGTGATCACGTACTTGCGATTGGCAGAGCTATAAAACACACACTTACTTTCATTAGCAAACACTATATGCCGTTCCGTTTACAGTCTTAAGCGGCCATCAAAAAGTGGTCTAATTATCGGTATGTAAATTAATGCAGGGCAAAACTTAAGCAGAAAGCTGCTATTTGAACTTTCTGCATAATGCTTGTCCTGCATTAAGCTGTCATGTGTTTTTAAAATCTAGAATTAGACTTCTTTTGAGTTGTCGTGTTAGTGAGACTTTAGTGTAATTTGAAGTCATGCACCAGTTCTTTACCTCTAAATTATGAATCATAGTTTCTGATTTCATTTCAAATATAATTTTACCGTTATGGATATGTTTAATGAACATCCCTGGGACAGAAATAGGCATATACTTATGTGTCTTCAGCTCTTAATCCGTGGCTGTCAGTGGCGAATCTGTGATTACCTATACAAACAGACTGGATCAAGATGAGACGCCGAGTGAGTTGGCGACTCATAAGAGACCAAAGTGTTTGTTGTTGTGATTAAGATTCTCGGAAAATAAGTGTAACAGACGACACATTTTCAGACTACTTTATGTGCCATTGCACGGGTTAACCTTACCTTTTCCCTCATATAAACGCTTTTTCACGCCCATGCAAACAGAGTAGACCCAGATCAGACGGCTCCCGTAGGAGCCGTTTGACCTGGGTCTTCTCTATTTGCTTATGGAAGTTTGATAGATCTGACTGTACAGTTTCTACTAATACCAAAACAACCTGTACATATATGCTATTTTACATACTATTCAGTTAATACATATTCATGATGTCATTATTATTACATGAATATTCACAATGGTTAATCTTGATAAGCGATGTTACCCAATATGCATTTGCAAACAGCTTGGATTCAGATGAAACGCCTACCAGGATCCGGGGTATTTGACACTCGGTCCGATGCTTTGGAACACCTTGAACAGACCGGAAGTAAACAATGCTCCAAATTAGATTGTAATCTTCCTCTTGTTTTGGCGACTTTTGGCGCCTTTGCAAAACAGAGTAGATCCGGATCAGACGGTTCCCATAGGAGCCATGTGGTTAGGGTATGTTCTGTTTGCTTTTGGGGTTATAAGGATCTGGTTATTTAGTTTCTGCTTGTAAAATTATTCCCTTGTTTATGGTGCCATTATAAAACTCGGCAAATTAATTTCTATACATTCATTATTTCTTACATGAATATTAATGAGGGAAATGGTTGAGCAGACATGAGTGTATGCGTATTGATAAAATTTAAACGAGAGACAAGCAAGACAAGGGACTCGTTACGTTTTCCTCTCGTTACAGTTGAAACATTTAATCTATTCCTTCACGGATGTTTAGTGAACTTCATACATTATATACGACATACAGTATTTGAAGCATAGAACCCAGGGAACGATGTATCCGTTAACCCATTACCTTATTGGCTATTTTTAGACACAACTTTTTAGAATAAATCTACCGGAACGGAGCATTAACTAAAGGAAAGGAAAATTTTAGAATTTTGTAGTTTGAAACCAAATGCTCTATTTATCACAATGGTTTCCCAAAGTGACTTCTACAGAGTCGCCAAAAGTCGTCAATATGAGGGAATGGGTTAACTTGATAATGACGAATATTTACAGATCCGAGAGGTGCTATATTATCTAGGTCTACTACGTTTGCTTTTGTAATAATATAGATTTGATTCTATTGTTTCTGCCATGACCCATTATTCAGGTATCCATGTGTTTTTTTATATAAAATTTCAGCTATTGATAACTAATATAGTAATTATTCCTAAACCAAATATTGACGCCTTTTATCGCAACTACCCAGTTCTAAAATTTACAATTTTGCTAGTAAAGGCTCCTTTTCGGTAGATTTATTCAAAGAGTTTGGATATTCTTCTTCTTCTTTTTCTTCTTCTTCGTTCCATACTGTCATGGCTGTTATATATTCAATTCTAAAGCGGTGAACTGCACAGTCTTAATGTACGTACCTTGTCCACATCTCCCCAACGTTTAGTCTGGAGAGATATTTCAGTGGCCTAAACTTTCCGTCTGAGGTCATGCAAATTAAAAAAAAAAGTTAAATCACTGTCGGCATTTAAAGGCGCCAGAAAAAACTAGTTTCGTACATTCAGGAATAAGACAATATAACGAACTCACATATGACATGTATAGATGTGTTAGGCACGATTGCAGCTGTTGCTTTGGAAATACATGCGAAAGTGTGTTCAACCTTTTCACTGAGTAGCTATATATACACAATATATATGTATATATATACACAATAAAGAATGGACATTGTGACCTTTGAGACAGAAGTGGTGTATACCTTAATGTGCTACTAATTTACATGTAGATCTAACACTGTTTCCTGAAGTTAACAAGTTCGTGTTTAGAGCTGTACATTATGTACATAAATGCATCTGATCTATTTACTTTGGTATGAAGACTTATGACAATTCTCATTATTCTATTAACCCATTACCTGATAGGCTATTTTAGATACAACTTCTTTGAATAAATCTACCGAAAAGCAGCATTAACTAGAGAAATGGAAAATTTTAGAATTTTGTAGGTTGAAACCATTGTGATAAATAGAGCATTTGCTCCTACAGGAGCAAATGCTCTATTTATCACAATGGTTTCACAAAGTGACTTTTACAGAGTCGTCAAAAGTCGTCAATATGAGGGAATGGGTTAATGTATGTACAAAAATGTACATGTATATTCCACCTTCTCTGTTCTGCATCGTCATCTGAAAGTTCTGTAATAATCGTTATAATAATTGCACATATAGTCTGTTTAGTTTTGACTATGCGTATTACATTGTTCTCGTGACCTGAATAGTAGAATACTAAGACATGATTGTAGGCCTAATACTTTTTCGTATTTTGTGGTTTACGTTTGGCAGTGTCTCCTCAATGTAAATATCATACTCATCCATAACACAGGTATATTGATTGTTGTCCCTTGCATGTACCTTAACCCTTTCCCTGTTCTATGTTTATTGCAAATTTCAATACCTACTCAGTATTCATTAACAAATTAGCTATAAAGAAATATGAAAGGTGGAACATTGTAGACATTTTAGAAAGCTAAGAAACCGAGCTATCAAATTATATTTGCAAACAGAGTAGACCCTCATAAGACGGCTCCTCTATGAGCCGTCTTATCTGGGTCTACTCTGTTTGCAAATGCGTGAAAATACGTTTATACAAGAAAAGCATTGATGTAAACATCAAAGGGCGCCATTATAAAGAACAGTCATGCTGGTTTGGTTTAAATATATTGTTAAACAAAAATGCTTAGAATATGAGTGATCATGATACTTATATGCTGCACTAACCCTTTCAGTGAAGATATAACATGTCTGCCATTGAAATAGTGTAAACATAAATGAAGACAAATGAAAGATTTTACATGAAAATATACACTGATTGGCATTATTTTAATATAATCACGCAATTATTCAAAGGTTTAGTTCAGCATATTGCTGTTGGAATTACTACAGACAGAAGTATGATTTCAGACACCCTATCAAACAATGAAATAATTATACTTAAAACAACTAAATAATAAGTTTGTCCAAAGCTTTTCAATACTGTGAATTTAAGAAAGGAATCAGTTACCGAAATAGTTTAAATTGTAGTTTGATAGATAATTAGCACGTGTTTATAAATTATTTTAATTGATTATTGACGGATTAGTCATTATAAAATCTTAGAAAAGAATAGTATTATTTTCATTGTAAAATTTCATACATGTATTAATAAACTCTGATCAGTTAAGCTTAATATAACACACCTATTTGCAACAAATCTGGAGTTTAACTGTGAAAAAGAAAATGGTTTAAAATGCCATACGTGGCACTAAGCATTGTCGAATTCTATTTACACGACATTAAGATATCTCCCATTATGGTCCCAATGTGCTCCATTTTTCACATTTTATACAGTAAAGTACTGAAACTTAATTATTCAATACTTAAAAACTAAAAGAAAGCCTTAAATAAAATGGTTTAAAATGGCATACGTGGCACTAAGCAAGGTCGAATTCTAATTACACGACATTAAGATATCTCCAATTAAGGTCCCAATGTGCTCCATTTTTTCACATTTTATACAATAACGTACACAAATTTAATTAATCACTACATCAAAACTAAAAGAAAATATTAACATATAGCTGGGTTTCTTTAAATTTTGATAAATAGACATTCTGTAAATATTGGGAGGAAAATTTCTTGAAGTGCGTGTGATTTTTATTATGTGCATACGTTCCAATAGACGAACTTCAGCGTCACCATATTACGGTACAATAGACTCAGCCTTTCTGACCTAGTGACTGGTTTCAAGTCGATAATCAACTAAAACATTCATTTATACACCGTTATGTATAGGATTATTACTCTTAATTGGGCCAAACTTTACAAAGCAAATATACGTTATACCTAAACTTTCAATTAATCCGCATTCAACCAAAAACTGCACACTGGACTGTGCATTTACTGAAAATAGTGTTATACTTTCCAAGACATTGAGGCAAGCCTATTGCACTGAACATTCGAAAGGATCAGCTTTTTAGTATCAATAATGCATTCATTTCTTTTAATGCAATAATAACAAATAAATGCTTATTTTTATTTCATTACTTCTGATATAATCGACCCGTACATACAATTTACATTGCTCAAACAAGTAACTTTCATTTTTTCAACGGTACAGAAATGACTGCTCCTCCCATTAGATGAACATTTCATAAGCCCATAGAGGCGCCCCGCTAAATGCGCGGGTGCCATTGAGGGAAAGGGTTAATCCAAACAGTGTGGGACACGGGTCACTAATGTACTTTGCAAACAATGTAGACCCAGATGAGAGGGCTCCTAGAGGAGTCCCTCATCAGGGTCTGCACTGTTTTTTATGTTACACTTTTCTATAGAAAAATCCTTAAATACTCACTGTAATCTTGACCTATTTGAATTTCGGAATAGTCCATTTGAAAATGTCAGCGTTGTAAGGGCTAAAAGTAGTGAGGTATGTTTAACCATTAATGCATGTGCACCGAGTATATAGGACCTTTGCAACCAGTGTAGACTCAGATCAAAAGGCTCCTGAGGGACTGTTTGTCATACACGTTATTTTCTTCAGAGATGAATTTTAAATATTCAGCAGAGTAAGGGTTAAAGTATAAGCAGACATATTCAGTTATTAATACGTGTGTCTAAATACGCTGTGATGCCAGAGGTAGTGGGCCCGCTAGGGCGTATGACATTGCAAACAGTGTACGTCCAGATAATTTAGCATGTCTTTATCCCGCAGCCTAGATAAGACAGCACGTCCTCACCCACATCCCAGAAAAGACAGCATATCCCCATCCCACATCCTAGATAAGACAGCATGGCATCATCCCACAGCCACAGCCCTAATTCCACAACATACATAAGATAACATGTCCTAATCCCACAACATACATAATATAGCATGTCCTAATCCCACAACATACATAAGATAGCATGTCCCCATTCCGCGGCCTACATAAGACAGCATGTCCTCATCGCACAGCCTTCATAAGACAGCATGTCCTCTTCCCACATCCTACATAGGGCAGCATGTCCTCATCCCACATCCTACATAAGACAGCATGTCCTCTTCCCACATCCTACATAAG
The DNA here is from genome assembly GCA_963576725.1 of Azorinus chamasolen. Lineage (NCBI taxonomy): Eukaryota > Metazoa > Mollusca > Bivalvia > Cardiida > Solecurtidae > Azorinus > Azorinus chamasolen. Next base: position 74,482,040 of record OY755245.1, read on the forward strand.
ACAGCATGTCCTCTTCCCACATCCTACATAAGACAGCATGTCCTCTTCCCACATCCTACATAAGGCAGCATGTCCTCTTCCCACATCCTACATAAGACAGCATGTCCTCTTCCCACATCCTACATAAGACAGCATGTCCTCTTCCCACATCCTACATAAGACAGCATGTCCTCTTCCCACATCCTACATAAGACAGCATGTCCTCTTCCCACATCCTACATAAGGCAGCATGTCCTCATCCCCCAGCCTAGATAATGCAGCATGTCCTCATCCCACAACATACATTAGATAGTATGTCCTCATCCCACAGCCTACATAAAACAAAATGTCCTCATCCCACAACATACATAAGATAGTATGTCCTCAGCCCACGGCCTACATAAGACAAAATGTCCTCATCCCACAACATACATAAGATAGTATGTCCTCAGCCCACAGCCTACATAAGACACAATGTCCTCATCCCACGGCCTACATAAGACAGCATGTCCCCATCCCACAACATACATAAGATAGCATGTCCTCATCCCACAACATACATAAGACAGCATGTCCTCATCCCACAGCCTACATAAGACACAATGTCCTCATCCCACAACATACATAAGACAGCATGTCCTCATCCCACAGCCTACATAAGACACAATGTCCTCATCCCACGGCCTACATAAGACAAAATGTCGTCATCCCACAGCCTACATAAGACAGCATGTCCCCATCCCACAACATACATAAGATAGCATGTCCTCATCCCACAACATGCATAAGACAGCATGTCCTCATCCCACAACATACATAAGACAACATGTCCTCATCCCACAACATACATAAGACAGCATGTCCTCATCCCACAACATACATAAGACAACATGTCCTCATCCCACAACATACATAAGATAGCATGTCCTCATCCCACAACATGCATAAGACAGCATGTCCTCATCCCACAACATACATAAGACAACATGTCCTCATCCCACAACATACATAAGACAGCATGTCCTCATCCCACAACATACATAAGACAACATGTCCTCATCCCACAGCATACATAAGACAGCATGTCCTCATCCCACAGTCTAGATAATACAGCATGTCCTCATCCCACAGCCTACATAAGATAGCATGTCCTCATAAGATAGTATGTCCTCATCCCACAGCCTAGATAATACAGCATGTCCTCATCACACAGCCTACATAAGACAGCATGTCCTCATCCCACAGCCTAGATAATACAGCATGTCCTCATCCCACAGCCTACATAAGATAGCATGTCCTCATAAGATAGTATGTCCTCATCCCACAGCCTAGATAATACAGCATGTCCTCATCACATAGCCTACATAAGACAGCATGTCCTCATCCCACAGCCTACATAAGACAAAATGTCCTCATCCCACAGCACAGATAATACAGTATGTCCTCATCCCACATGTCCTCATGCAAGAGAAAATCTGGTTGAAACAAACTAGCAAAGATAGAAACTTGTGTCTAACAATGTGCAGTCAAACTCCTCTAAACCGGAATTGTAGTAGAGAAGAATTTAGATATTTTTAAGCAGGTGAAATTTATGCAGAAAGATAGGAGCTTTCTGTGAGACTTTCACCCTGCATTAAGCTGCCGCCTGTCTCCACGACCAGTGTTTATAGTTAATCAACGCCGGTTTAGGTGAGTTTACTGCATTGCAGGCCCCAATAGTCAATATGCCTTGGGCCAATGGAACTCAATATTAAACAAATTTTTACATTACTAGATATGAAAAGTTTTCAAAAGTTTCGAAACAAATACAAGTCATTACAGAAGAATTTAAAACAAATTCACAATGGTACAATTTGAGTGAAGATGATAATTATATGGCAACATTTAATGAAACAAAGATCATGGAAATGAAATAGGTGTAGACCCAGATCAAGCATCATGTCGTCAACGCTATATTCGTCAACGGTCTATTTTATCTGACCATAAAAACATTGAGTTGTCTTCCTTTTGTTAAAAAAGATTACTTATCACTGTATATTACTTTTATGACCTTTTAAAACTAACGTTACACTAACACTTTCATTAGTAAAACACGTTCATGCTTTAGGATACTTTAAGCAAAACTGAAAACAATGGTGTATTTGTATGTTCAACTGTTTAAATGAATGCAGAACACGTGTTTGATCAGGGTCTGCACTCCTCTCTTTCAAATTGTAAAGTTAGTGGATCTATGTATTTAATCAGTCAATCAGCTATCAGTCAATATTTGTCAGCATATTTCTACTTTGTAAATATATTATAAGCAAAATTAATTTATTCAAAACGTAAGTAAAATGCAGCACATATTGGTTGTTTCGATTATCTATAAATAGATCCGACGTTGTTTTAGAATACTTGAGAACCAAATCATTGTAAGGCTTGGTCACATTTTGCATTAAAGCAGTGTTTGTATTTTATATAGGACTAGAACTACTGCTGAATGTGGAATCTCACAACAGTGTTCCTTTTGTCTCTCCTTCGAATGGAGTTTATATTATGACAAACGACGCTAACGTGACAGAAAATGACACCATGTATTTACACAACGGGGTTGTAGTTCCAACCGGCTTTCAGGCAGATATCGGCGTGTACTTGGTAAGTCATCGTAACTACTCGGCGGTGTCTGCTCATCCGGTGTAACGAAACATTTGACCTCCATAAAATATCGACTTTCAAGTATAACATCAAGACCGGGGTCGTAATATTATGACCCATACATTATGACCGGGAATCGTTATCTTACGACTGGGGGTCAATTTCTGAGGTAATATTGTTACTCCTCTGTTTATTTAAAGGGTTTCATTATTTCATATTTTGTAATAGTATGACTTCTTAGAAGATTTAGATTGCTATATGCTCAAATTTCATGAAACTTGTTCTGGATATGTGCGCTGACAAGTTCCATCATGTCTAGGTATGGGGTCAAAACGTAGGTCACACGGGCAAATCAATCACAACGGATGGATAGGACATTGTCCTGTTTTTTTACCTACGTCGCTGAAAGGATATATTTAGCTTCGGTAAACCTGTGTTTCAAACCTTTTACACTTGATTCACAATAAATATACATGTACTCGAATACGTCAAGTAGGACAGCCTTTATTAGCGGAAATAATCGATATCACCGAAGCTATATATGGCGTGTTCAGCAAGCGTATAATTATTTTAATTTTGACAAGTTAAAAAAAACAGGACACTACGAAAGTGAGGAGTCATACGGAAAGCATTTCCAGGCTTGAAAAATAAACATTTCTTCAAATGCTATTAATTAAAGTTTTAAAATCTAGGTTGAAGCCACTCACTAAAATCGTTTATTATGGAATTGTAGCAACAATATTGTTTAGTCTTCGCCCATTTTTCGTGACCGTGATAAAATATACAAACTACTTGGATCCGGATAAGATGGCGACTATCGTGACATATTAAACGGATCAAACATTTCTGTCAAATCCCAATGTCTAAAATGCCTATATTTTACATACAGTGGAAGGAGATTAGAAAATGAAACAAGTAACAGCAAGTATAGAGTTAAATTTGTTTGAACACCCGGGTAAAACCACCGTCATACGAGGCTAGAAGGCATCAAGGGTTTAGAACAACTCCACCATTGCAAATGTTTCACCAACTCCGTACCAATGCCAAACCTATAAGCTCTATTCCTTATGGTTGTGGAGAAGAAGATTAAACTAAACTGTTTTAAAGATTTTGCTACACACAAGGTCAGAATATATACCATTCCCTAAATGCATCCGCACACACATTTGGAATTTCTAGGCGAGATATTAAAGTTGTATCCAAGGCAAATGTCTGCTAAATCTGAGGTCAGTGTTCAAGACCATGGTCACAGTGACCCAAAACATTTCCATATTGTATGTTTATATAATGATCTGTAAACCAAATTTGGTAAATATGTTAAACAGTAACTAAAGTTATCCGGAAACTAAATGTTGACGTCGCCCGTCCGCCAAACGACATTCACCAGAAATATTCTTCAAAAATCTGGTCAAAGAGATAAGGATAATTGACTCGTTCATTTCTTTTTACAAAAGCACGCATGTACTTAAATTCTTTAAATTCATTCTCAATATAAAACAAACTGCACCAGTAGCGGGATCGAACTCACGCTGGGCTCGGCGAAAACAAACCGTTGAAAATCTACCACCCACCCGACTGACCTTTTGCGGAACATATGGTAAACTGAATTTGTACATAAATCTAAAATGACTACTCTGAATGGATTTAAATCCTGTAAGTTATCAGAGTCAGGCACTTTTGTAGACATCAGTATTGGATTATTTATACATTGATTTACGTGTAGTATTAGCAAATGCAATAACTGCAGTAAAAGACTCTGCTTAGACAATAATTCTAAAGGTAAGCCAGCCATCTTGTTCATATTGGATTTTCATTTTTTACGCTTTCGGTTTATATTCACTATTCTGTAGGCGCCCTTTGACATTTCGCATCAATACCTTTCTTGTACGGAATTTTAGTAGAAAAAAATAGATATATTTAGGCAGGTGGATGCTTAATGCAGGGTGAAAGTCATGCAGAAAGCTCCTAGAGTACAATATCACCGTAGCAGCGAAATTGTTTCACGAACTAGTATTGCTAAGATGGGGGTACTTATCAGGGCTGATATTTTGTCATATTTGTTTTTAGATGGAGGAACACAGAGTACCCGGAAAGACAGGCAAAATAAGATGTTCCAATACAAACGTACATCTAGCAGTGAGTACCCACACGATCGTAATCAATTCTAGCTTTTGTTGTTATTTTTCTTCTTAGAAACGATGATTCCCCCATCTAAATGCAATGGCCGTACAGAGGACACTTGTGGCCTGGCACCTGTATATTCCGTATTAGGGCACTAAGCACTGCATAACGAATTCATCTTACCGACTACCTTTAATTTCAAGCATTTACACGCATGACTGCATCATAGGCCTACATGTCTTTAGAATGCTATAGAATAATGTCTGTCTCACACAATATCTAAACAGTACAGCAAATCTATAATCTTATACACGTATCATTTCGTATTTTTTCTGTCATATATCTATATTTTAACCATTTACACCATAAAGATATTCTTTTTAAACACGTTAAAAAATGTTAGGACAAAGGTCCAATTGTTCTAAAAAAAATAGCACATATTGTATCTAGGAGTAACAAGGGAATTAACTCTTGCGACCTTGATATGACAATAAGCAGAATTGTGTTTCTTGTAAATTAATTACCTCCCTTTAATAGCAAAAAAGATTTTTTGTTTTACTAAAGTGTCGTTTATATATTTTGTTTTTAGTTTTTATCATTATAAAACTAATGTTTATATTTCAATGCCAATAAAGCACAAATCATATGTATGCATTTTTAAAAACTATGTTAGGATAAACATAAATGATTACCGGTATTATAAGTTGGAGAAAAGCATGTGTCTGTCAAGCAAGATAATTAACTATTGTAAAGACATGATATGGATTTTAGTAACCCTATAAGTGTTTTAATAGGGTTTTCCCCTGACCTCAATTGACCAATGGATTGACTAGAATTTAGAAGGAGGTAACACAAGAGCAGTTATAGATGTCTCAAACACGTGTACTCATGGTATGGGTGTATGTACGTACAGTACAGTCCCTCTAATACGCCCCTCTATTGCGACCACTCAATAGATGTATCATACAGGTGTACTCGTGCGTGGGTATATGTGCAATATAACCCCTCTAATACAACCACTCAGTAGATGTTTAATACAATTGCACCCGTGGTTGTATGTACAGTATAGCCCCTCTAATACGACCCTCTAATACGACCACTTAATAGATGTCTCATACAAGTGTACCCGTGGGTGTATGTACTGTACAGTCCCTCTAATACAACGACTCAATAGCTGTCTAATACAAGCGTACCCGTGGGTGTATGTACAGTATATTCCCTCTAATACGACCACTCAATAGATGTATAATACAATTGCACCTGTAGGTGTTTGTGTATGTACAGTACAGTCCCTCTAATACGTCCCTCTAATACGACCACTCAGTAGATCTATGTCTCATACAAGTGTACCCGTGGGCGTATGTATAGTATGGCTCTCTAATACGTCCCTCCAATACGGACGTCTCACATGCGTGTACTCGTGGGTGTATGTATACTGCAGTCCCTCTAATAGTCCCTCTGATACAACCACTCAATAGATGTCTTATACAAGTGCACTCGTGGGTACAGTATAGCCCCTCTAATACGACCAATCAATAGATGTCTCATACAAGTATACCCGTGGGTGTATGTACAGTATAGCCCCTCTAATACAAACAATCAATAGATGTCGCATACCAGTGTACCCGTGGGTGTATGTACAATATAACCCCTCTAATACGACCACTCAATAGATGTATCATACACGTGTACACGTGGGTATATGTACAATATAGCCTCTCTAATACGACCACTCTATAGATGGCTCATACTAGTGTACCCGTGGGTGTATGTACAGTATAGCCCCTCTAATACGACCACTCAATAGATGTATCATACAAGTGTACCCGTGGGTGTATGTACAGTATAGCCCCTCTAATACGACCACTCAATAGATGTCCCATACAAGTGTACCCGTGGGTATATGTACAGTATATCCCCTCTAATACGCTGACAGCCTTGAGACAATTACTTACACGTCAATCACAATACTATTTGGCGTTCATATTAGCAATATATTCAATGAAAAGAACTTTCTTATAGCGACCGTACACGAAAACGTGGTTTTACCGCCCTTCCTGCGATTTTCAACGATTGCAGCTGATATCGTTTTCAAGAAGTTAAACTTTGGTCATGTGACTTTACAACAGCAGCGTTTGGTACGCGTTATTTCATTGGACGGGCGAAAAATGGCGATGGTTTTCCGGTGTATCACGAACAAGGTTGGATAGTTCGCTTTCGTCAACAGCCAATGAAAACGTGCATAACAGAAGCCATGTAACATGACTTCGGCGACTTGAAAATCAAAGTGAAAGTTGCTAACATGAGAGGGACATAAAAACACAGAAAGGACAGTAAAACTTCGTTTTCGTGTAAGATCGCAGTAAGAAATTTATTTTCTTTGAATATAATGCTGATATGAACGCCAAATTTGATTGTGTTTGACGTTTAAGTAGTCGTTTCAAGTCTGTCAGCGGTTCGCACCCAGGGACGAGGTCGTGTCCGACCGTGTTTTTCTCATGTTACTGGTGCCGTGTTAAGTTTGTCCCTATTTGACCGGGAACTCTTTGCATATTCGAATAAAACAATGTCTTTGCTTTTTTATCTGATATAAATCGTTGCAATTCTTGCAGTGCGAAGGGGTAAAGTAGAGGAGTGTGTGATTTAGATCTTTTGAAGTCGGATCCCTTCTTTCTATATAAATGTATACTGACTCAAACGTGTATTGCCCCTGTGGTCAAAAAGGCAAACCTTTTACAGTCAAAAGGGCAAATCATTACTTTTGCACTTCCAAAATCTGTTGTCTGCTTTGCCGTCTGCTACCATTTTCCCTTTTTTATTTTATTTTCATTTTTGTTTCAAAAACATAATCACAGTAACAAATAGTTTATAGCAAATGCTATATAACTCGTTCTCTCCTAAAGACGCCTTTTGCGCCTCTCTAAAATTAATTTATTGAAACCACTGTAATAGAGCATTTGCTCCATAGGAGCAAATGCGTGTTTATTACAATGGTTTCAAAACTACACAATTCTAGAAAATATATAAAAAATATATTATAGAAAAATTCTATAGTCAATGTTCCTTTTCGGTAGATTAATTCAAAGAGGTTTGGTCTAAACATAGTCTAAGATTGAATGGGTTAATTATTTTGCTGCCAATAGTTATATATGTAAACGAGACGTCTCATCTGGGTCGAAACTGTTTGATACTATGATAATACAAAAAAGAAGGTGGACCATGCAACCATTTTAGAAATTAAAGAATTCCATTAGCAAACAAAGCAGACCCTGATCAGACAGCTCCTATATGACCCGTCTGATCTGGGTCTGCTCTGTTTGCAAATGCTTAAAAAGGTGTTTATATAAAGGACTGTGTAAACATTTCCATCGCTGCAGTTTCAAATGGTCTATTCAATATCAAACCACTCGTAAGTATTCAGGAATTCATTTATAGAAAAGTATAACATGACAAACAGTGTAGATCACGATCTGGGTCTACATTGTTTGCATAGGAAATTAGTTACTCGTTTCCCGCACTTATAGGGTTGTATCAACGTTAAATGTCGCACCGACGCTAAACATCGCACTGACGCTAAATGTCGGGACAAACACTAAATGTAGCAAACAAAAATGTGTACTGTTGCCATATGTTGCAATATCAATGCTAAACATGGCACTCCTTTATAAGCGTTTTTGTAGAATTTTCCTGGTTTAATCGCGGTCTGATTGGTTTAAGGTGTGTAAGGCTACTACAATATAATCATATACAGTCATATAATCATATTAATAATCAATTTGATGTTTGACAAGATTCATCACGTACCCGGTCCATCCCGGTTAACCCTAGATCACTGTTCCGGGATACGTCGGGAGCTTAAACTTGGAAGTACATGTCATGTGATACTACAAAAGAGTGCTTATAAAAGAGTGCGGTGTTTAGCGTTGTGACATACATGTATAGTGGCAGTACACTTTGTTGCGACATTTAGTGTTACAGATACGACATATGGTGTCATCTGGATCCAAGCTGTTAGCAAATGCGAGTCAGGTCGTGCTTAGCATGATAACGGGTATGAAACATTCCATTTGTTTTCACTCCACGACATGATGGCTATCTTATACAATGGTCGATTAGACGTACTAATTATGATATTTTATCATGTACTTTGTTTGATGTAGAATTTACTATTCGTTCAAATCATTGTTAGTATTTGCTCTTTAAACAGTTTACATAAATCAGACTGAGTACCCTTTTTACAAGACAAAGGTCTGCCATGCTGCTGCTGTCCATTTCAGGATTGTATCCATAACTGCCAGCATAATGCCATATTAGAGAAATGTGGATGTTACCAGCATTTCTTCAGGCTCGGTGATGCGAACACTACGATGAGTGTGAACGCAACCACAATGAATGAGACATACTATATTCCGTGTAGTACCGATGAACACTACAACTGCATTGTAGACACGGAAAATGGACACGTACAGAACACACCCACGGATTGCAAGAAATGTAAAGTGCCATGCAAGTACGTACAATTCTCTACCTCATTGCAGGCCTTTATTTCCCTTCTGCATTAACCGTGTTAGTTCCATTTTATCTACAGTCGACTCGTCCTAATCAGATTTAGGAACCCACCCATTTTTCATAATGAGGAGGGGGTGTGGGGGAGAAGGGGCATCTCAAACAAGGTATATACTGATATAAACCATGGACATACATTGGAACCAGACGAGATTACGAGCAATTTAGCACCTGTACAAGAGCGGGGTTACTTGATAGCCAGTCTTTAGTTTCTCAAAGGATTGAACGAATCAGTTAAATATCTGCAAGCAGAGATTGAGCAGAAATTATTTTTCAGCATAAGACGAATTATACAGTTGAACTTCGATATCTCGAACTCAATAACTCGAACTAAAAAGTTCGATCCTTCCAAAATTAACAATACAGAGTTGTTCTAAACTGTATCACTACACATATCTAGAAACACATTTTGCAGCTTAATGCAGGTCGAAAGAAATGCTGAGAACTCCTACAGGAGCTTTCAGTATTTTTTTGTACCTGCATTAAGCTGTGAACTTGAGATATAGGTCAGATTATCGATTGGATGACTCGAACCTATGTTATATATCTAACAAATTTGCATGGCCCGTTGAAGTTCGAGATATCGAATGCTTCATTTATTTTCTTCATTTTTCAGCGAGCGCTACTACAAGAGGGATGTGTCGATATCAAGTTGGCCGAATCAAGGTTATATGCCGATCTTACTTAACATTATGAACACGCTGCGCGCGCGAAACCATCAGTGGCAACTATATGTTTGGAGCCCTATAATTGATCGTGACTATGTGCGGTATGTATAAGTATAAATATCGCTCTTGGGACAGGTGGCAGCTTGATACAGGGTAAAGTCACGTAGAAAGCTTCTAGATGAGCTTTCTGTATTACTTTCATCCTGCATTATGCAACCACCTGCCTAAACGTATCTAAATTCTTCACTACTAGAAGTTCGGTTTGGAGGGATTAACTGTAATATCCGGAAAACATTTATAATACTTTTAGAACGTTTTACATCTAGCAAGATGAGCAACGTTTCGTCGATAGAAAATGACACCTTCTTCATAGTTCAAAGCAAAATGACACATTCTTCATAGTTAAATGCAAAATGACACATTCTTCATAGTTCGAAGCAAAATGACACATTCTTCATAGTTCAAAGCAAAATGACACCTTCTTCATAGTGTAAAGCAAAATGCAACATTTTTCATAGTTCGAAGCAAAATGACACCTTCTTCATAGTTCAAAGCAAAATGACAAAATGACACCTTCTTCATAGTTCGAAGCAAAATGACACCTTCTTCATAGTGCGAAGTAAAATGACACATTCTTTCTTCATAGTTCGAAGCAAAATGACACCTTCGTCATAGTTCGAGGCAAAATGACACCTTCTTCATAGTTCAAAGCAAAAGTGCGTTGGTGGCATCAAGAAAATTATCCTATCCTATACTGAACACACGGCTAGTCATTGTAGAGATTACTGTTGTGGACACGTTTCATGGCTATTGTACAGATTACTACTTTGCAGTGGACACGTTGCTTGGTCATTGTACAGATTACTACACTGTGGGGACATGTTTCTTGGTTATTGTATAGGTTACTACCCTGTGAGGGTATGTTTCTTGGCCATTGTACAGGTTACTACTCTGTGGAGTATGTTTCTTGGTTATTGTATAGGTTACTACTCTGTGGGGATATGTTTCTTAGTCATTGTATAGGTTACTACACTGTGGGGACATGTTTCTTGGTTATTGTATAGGTTACTACCCTGTGGGGTATGTTTCTTGGCCATTGTACAGGTTACTACTCTGTGGGGTATGTTTCTTGGTTATTGTATAGGTTACTACTCTGTAGGGGTATGTTTCTTGGTTATTGTATAGGTTACTACACTGTAGGGGTATGTTTCTTGGTTATTGTATAGGTTACTACACTGTGGGGGTATGTTTCTTGGTTATTGTACAGATTACTACGCAGTGGGGTATGTTTCTTGGCCATTGTACAGGTTACAACTCGGTGGGGGTATGTTTCTTGGTTATTGTACAGGTTACTACTCTGTGGGGTATGCTTCTTGGTCATTGTATAGGTTACTACTCTGTGGGGGTATGTTTCTTGGCCATTGGATAGGTTACTACTCTGTGGGGGTGTGTTTCTTGGTTATTGTACAGGTTACTACTCTGTGGGGTATGTTCCTTGGTTATTGTACAGGTAACTACTCTGCGGGGGTATGTTTCTTGGTTATTGTACAGGTTACTACTCTGCAGGGGTATGTTTCTTGGTCATTGTACAGATAACTACTCTGTGGGGCTATGTTTCTTGGTTATTGTAAGGTTACTACTCTATGGGGAACATGTTTCTTGGTTATTGTACAGGTTACTACTCTGTAGGGGTATGTTTCTTGGCCATTGGATAGGTTACTACTCTGTGGGGGTGTGTTTCTTGGTTATTGTACAGGTTACTACTCTGTGGGGTATGTTCCTTGGTTATGTACAGGTAACTACTCCGCGGGGGTATGTTTCTTGGTTATTGTACAGGTTACTACTCTGTGGGAGTATGTTTCTTGGCCATTGGATAGGTTACTACTCTGTGGGGGTATGTGTCTTGGTTATTGTACAGGTAACTACTCCGCGGGGGTATGTTTCTTGGTTATTGTACAGGTTACTACTCTGTGGGGTATGTTTCTTGGCCATTGGATAGGTTACTACTCTGTGGGGGTATGTGTCTGGGCCATCGGATAGGTTACTACTCTGTGGGGGTATGTTTCTTGGTTATTGTACAGGTTACTACTCTGTGGGGTACGTTTCTTGGTTATTGTACAGGTAACTACTCTGTGGGTATGTTTCTTGGTCATTGTACAGGTTACTACGCTGTGGGGACATGTTTCTTGGTTATTGTACAGGTTACTACTATGTGGGGGTATGTTTCTTGGTTATTGCACAGGTTACTACTCTGTGGGGGTATGTTTCTTGGCCATTGGATAGGTTACTACTCTGTGGGGACATGTTTCTTGGCCATTGGATAGGTTACTACTCTGTGGGGTATGTTTCTTGGCCATTGGATAGGTTACTATTCTGTGGGGTATGTTTCTTGGCCATTGGATAGGTTACTACTCTGTGGGGGTATGTTTCTTGGTCATTGTACAGATTACTACTCTGTGGGGTACGTTTCTTGGTTATTGTACAGGTAACTACTCTGTGGGTATGTTTCTTGGTCATTGTACAGGTTACTACGCTGTGGGGGACATGTTTCTTGGTTATTGTACAGGTTACTACTATGTGGGGGTATGTTTCTTGGTTATTGCACAGGTTACTACTCCGCGGGGGTATGTTTCTTGGTTATTGTACAGGTTACTACTCTGCGGGGGTATGTTTCTTGGTCATTGTACAGATTACTACTCTGTGGGAGTATGTTTCTTGGTTATTGTAAGGTTACTACTCTATGGGGAACATGTTTCTTGGTTATTGTACAGGTTACTACTCTGTGGGGGTATGTTTCTTGGTCATTGTACAGATTACTACTCTGTGGGGTTCGTTTCTTGGTTATTGTACAGGTAACTACTCTGTGGGTATGGTTCTTGGTCATTGTACAGGTTACTACGCTGTGGGGGACATGTTTCTTGGTTATTGTACAGGTTACTACTCTGTGGGGTATGTTTCTTGGCAATTGGATAGGTTACTACTCTGTGGGGGACATGTTTCTTGGCCATTGTACAGGTTACAACTCTGTGTGGGTATGTTTCTTGGTTAATGTACAGGTTACTACTATGTGGGGGTTTGTTTCTTGGTTATTGTACAGGTTACTACTCTGTGGGGGTATGTTTCTTGGTTATTGCACAGGTTACTACTCCGTGGGGGTATGTTTCTTGGTTATTGTACAGGTTACTACTCTGTGGGGTATGTTTCTTGGTTATTGTATAGGGTACTACTCTGTGGGGGTATGTTTCTTGGTTATTGTACAGGTTACTACACTGTGGGGGTATGTTTCTTGGTTATTGTACAGGTTACTTCTCTGTGGGGGTATGTTTCTTGGTTATAGTATAGGTTACTACTCTGTGGGGGAAATGTCATTGTACAGATTACTACTCTGTAGTGGGCATGATTCATGGCTTTATCCCTAAACGTGCTGGAGGGAGTGAGTGAATTGGGTTTTAAGGCAATGTGACACTGAACAGGTCATATAGCGCCGATGAATAATGACGATGACGGGTGATATCAGGAAGATGATTTCGGCTAATCGCATTCGCTGCCCTGCAAAGCAGCACATGGGATCAAAACCGACCTGTCTTCTTTTTAATTCTTAGTAGAGGGAATAATCTCTGGTCAATTAAACAAAAACATCCCCTGTGACAATTAAGCCCCAGAACCACTGCAAGGTAGGAAGGTCTCTGGGAAAATGTGCTGGAACCAAGTATACAAGACTTTGCAAAATGAGCCCTTGATTTGCGCTGTTTGTAATAATGTCATTCTTTTCAGTGAAAAAGTTTTGATTCAATTTTTTGTTTAATATATATTCAGAAAAGGAGGAGGCAGTTTTAATTATTCAGTCAGAAAATGAAGGGTTAGTTATACCTGTATCACAGTTGTGTGTACATGACAGCTCTGATTATCTTCATACCATGTTGCACAGACATGCGTAAATGTCGACTATGATTACCTTCATAGTTTGAGAAGCCAGGTCGCACAGGCATTCGACACGAGTGAATTGCAACTCTGATTGCTTTCGTAGTTTTTTTAAGCAGTGTTACAGTGACCATCGACATGTGTAAATGACAACTCAAGTTGCCTTCATCATTTGAGAAAACACGTTGCCCTGACCTTTGTCATTGTTAAATGGCCTTGCAAGATGCTTTATAATTACGCGTCATCCTCTCTTCATACAGTTATAAAACTCTCCAACATCTTTGTGTCACCGAAAAAATTATTTCAGCTCTTCATTCAGCTTTGGCCAATATCATTAAATGCTACAATGTGTTCAAAACCACATACGAGCATCACATGTTAGAACGAACCATTTATTTTGGATTTCAAAACATTTAGCAACGACATCAAATTTATCTATCAGGTTAAAAGTTTAAATTGCCTCTTATTTTGTTTCAGAGATAATCTGCTGACTGTCCGGGTATATCTGGAAACGTTGACCCACCAAAACATAATTGAGGAATACTCATACTTGGTACGTTTTATCATTAACCTTGAGAATGATGCATATTCACAGAGAAATGACCCATCGGTGTTTAACATCCATTGTGCTGGAACCGAGTCTATACGGTCATTGCAAACAGTGGAAACCAAGATCAAATGGTTCCTGTGTGATCCCTTTAACAAGGTTTGCATTATTTGTTATACAAAATAAGTTTCTTTATTGATAATCTTCTATAAAAATTATATCGTTAATTAATATTCAGAATGGGAGGAGTTAAATATGTAGTATTCCGCAGATTAAGGATTAACTATTCAGGTCCATGCAGGCTTAACCGCTTTGCATCCACGATCCCATATATGGGACATAGGCAAACAGTGTAGACACTGATTAGACGCTGCATAATGCGGTTTCTGATCAGAGTCTACACAGTTTGCTGATAGAAATTTTAATATAAAACAAAACGATATTGAAAATTTAGGCCAGGCACCCTTAGATAAAATTGACTAGTCCAATATATAATCATGGAAGAATCCACTGGGCGCAAATGGGTTAAAGTTGCTGGAGGATTTTGAATGATAAACAGTGCAGACTATGATCAGAAGACTCCTTTTGGAGCCCACTGATCTTGGTCTACATTGTTTGAAAATCCATATTTAAAGAGTTAAACTTTAATATGCTGGGCAAACAAATTTTGCCATCTTCATCAGTTTTCAAAGATATTGGTTCTTCCGTCTCTTTCAAATGCAAAATGTTAATGCCAAACGATATCGGTTCCGGCGAGACACCGAATACTCATCCAGATAATCGAAAATATGTTCAACATTATAATACCGTATTTATTTACGTCTTATCTGATGTCGATGTTGAACAGGCAAGGACCAGTTCTGTGAAAGTATATATGAGCGCGCACCACATTTGTGCTTCTAGTGTTACTGCAGACTTCCGTGTCCCTGTCAGGAAACTGTTCTTGTTAGGGCTCGTGGGACTGCCTTGCATCCGATCAACATGTACAAGGATTAATTAGTACTGAAAGACAATGATGTTTGGCATATATAGTTGCACTTGGTCATCCCCAAACATTTATCAGTCGACCTTTTCCTACATCTTTGATCTGATGGTCAACATTGATGTACAGAAGCTCTAAAGAAATACTTACAGCTACAGTTTGACATGGCCTTTCTTTGTAAAGTATAATGACCTATTTGACATTATGACCCTTGTTCTTGACAGTATCATAGCGCTTTAGTTTTGACAGTATCATGGCACTTTATTTTTGACAGAACGTCACCTATATTACACAGGTTTGTGTTTAACTCCTACATATATTATACTAAAATACGAATATTCTGAAAATAGGTGATCCTTCGAAAGCAAAAGTAGAAATGCCAAAAGAGAAAATTGCAGACTCGGTTTTATTGAGTCTGTTCATGAGTAGTAATTAAAAATGCAACACTACTCACGTCCCTAGCACCAGCTTAAGCAGTATTAAATTTTCAAAACTAATAACATGAAAACTAATGATCCCGAAGGACCAGAAAATATACCAACACTGAGAATGAAGTACGGAGCGACTTTTTACGGCCACCACACAAGCACTTAGCACCTGCTGTTGTGAAGTACATATATTCTGAAAATGGGTGATCCTTCGAAAGCAAAAGTAGAAATGCCAAAAGAAAGTTGCAGACTCGGTTTTATTGAGTCTGTTCATGAGTAGTAATTAAAAGTTAGAAGTCCTGCTACAGCTATAGTTCAAAATCATGTGTATCGAACCTCTACACATCTGATCGGATTCCCAAATGGACACATCAACTGATATGAAGATGTACATAAATAAATACACGCTGTTTGCAATAGTATTTGACAGACATTTGGCCTTTTGGGCAATATCGTAAAATGATTGTGTGTTCAACACTTCTGAAACTTTCGCTGCCAAACTCTGTCGTCTGCTAACTTTGTCGTCTGCTACAAATTTTCATTTTTTTTTATTTTCTTCATTTTTGTTTCAAAAACATAGTAACAGTAACAAACAGTTTGGATCCTGATGAGACGCCGAGTTACTCGGCGTCTCATCTGGATCCAAACTGTTTGCATAGGTAATCGCAGATCTGACATTGGCAGCGAAAGGGTTAATAGGGTTTGTTTGAAGCTGTTACAGATGAACAGCATTGGTGTCTGGATGTGGGTATGGTGTGCATTCCAGTTGCGACCAATTTAGGCAGAATTATGCTGTTTGCTGTCACGTAACAGAGTTATACATCTTGACACTGTGAATGTTGCAAAGTGCAGGCTCTCATGTCCTATGATCGTAACTCTAGTATTCTTTCTTCCGCAGTTGTCCAATTTCGTAAGCGACATTGGAGGAACTCTGGGGTTGTGGGCCGGATTCTCAGCTTTGTCACTGCTGGAGATAGTCGAACTTATGCTGCTGTTATTCGCCGGTCGGAGGGACAGAAACAAAGTCCAAAACATTGCAAACAAGGCAACTAGTGAAAACGAAACAAGTGTACATAAACAAGAAAATCCTTGAAACGAATACAAAAATACAATCTGGGAACGAAATGAAAATAAAGTAATGAATACAAAGAAAACGTTGAAGATAGAAAAGAAATTCATAAATCTGTAAAAAAAATCTGGCTAACAAAGAAATGGATACACCCATGAAACATTAAAATTTAAAGCAAATCAGAAACAAGCGAGGTTTTACGCAATCGTAAAATGGCTACCTAACATGTATCAAGTGGCAAGATCAGCAGTGTAAACCAATACCTTAAATGTTAATAAATAAATAATTTTAAAAAGCGGATTATATAGTGTACTTGCAGAAAAAAATGGAGGAAAAACTTGTAAATGAATGGAAATCAGAGAAAGAACATACATGTAGATATATAAATTCTAACACTTATTAACCTGTCGTGTTTGAAAGGTTTTGTGGTTTTTGCATTTTTATTATGCAAAGTTACTTTGAAATAAAAAAGTTTGTATTCAACTAGTTACCAAATTCAGCTGACAGTTAATCAGTTATACGCTTGTTAACTTGTTGATGCCATTTCATCAGCAAATCAGAGTTAAGGTGCCATTTGTGTAAGTGTGGAGTAGGTTCTACACACGGGACGATGTGTGGATATAATGAATGGGTGCTAATATAAAATAGATTTAAAACAAAAACACGTTAATGTCAAAATAAGAAATAAAAAGAAACAATTGACATACGAAAAGAAAAAACAAACATATTCGTACCTACCTAGAATCGAACCGTCAACCCTACGCCACGGTGCTTTGTACATTAAATGTGTACCAATTATTGCTATGTCACTAGCATTTGGGAACGACAGGTAAAATTGAAAGGGGGCAAATGTTCGTGTCCGTAATACACGTTTAAATACTTACTGAAATTAAGAATAACAATTAAGAATAACGCAATGAAAACAATCTTATATGAAATACAATTGCAATTATACAGTACAGTATTTGCTTTTAATTCATATAAGCGGTATGCATTCCTTGTCATTAATGGCATTTGTTTATGTGATTGTCTCATTTCGATTAATTGAAAAACAGCTTTCGAAGAACATGTTCATAAACATGTGCATAGGAAATTAAAATGCAAAAGCATCATGCGGAGTTTAAACAATAATAAATGGGTACGTCATAAATTTTGAAAAAAACAACATCATAATGTTCGTGAATTTTAATACAGACGAGATAACAAAAAAAATCCGTAGCAGTCGGCAGTTAGAGAAACACAGGACCGCGGTTAATCTTGCAACCTTTTCCAAGCCGTATCAGTTTGGGCTACCTTTCGGCAGCCCAATAAATATATTTGTATAGGAGAACTCTTATATACAGACTTATTTAAAAAGTTTGCGTTGAATATGAGTGTGTGTGCGTGCGTGCGTGCGTTCACGTGTGTATGTGTGCGCGTGGGTATACTGATTATTGAACATTGCCCATTTCAGCATAATTGTTTAAATGCACTTACTGGTACGTATTACAAATCAATCTATAAGTCTATTGAAAAGGTGTTCTGTAAGTATTCTTTCGCCGATGTGAATTTTAACAAATATTTTTTTAGTGAAGAGTGCAAAACCCTGATCAGAGAGCCCTTCAATAATCTGGTCCAATACTGATTGCCAATTAGATGCTTGAGGATGACAGCAGCAAACAGTTTGATTACATTGGGTCCTGGGCACACTGTGGTTCCAATGATTTGTTAATGGAAATATGCATTTCAATGCTGGATATATTGATGACGAATGACCATAGCACGTGCATTCTGTATGTAAGGCTAACATAATTTTGTTTTAGGATATTTTGAACTACAAATCATGATCACATGACTCGTCTAGTAACTCCCTTATCTGGATATACAGTAAAAACACCTCTAAACCGGGCGGTAAATTTAGTATAAATATCGGTCTTGGAGACAGGTGTCAGCTTAATGTAGGGTGGAAGTCATGCAGAAAGCCAAAAAATAATTTCTTCTCTATGAAATTCCGGTTTAGAGAGGTTTACTGTACATCTTTTGCAAATTTCAGAACATAACCACACACACACACACACACACAGACACACAGACACACAGACACACACAGACACAGACACAGACACAGACACAGACACAGACACAGACACAGACACACACACACACACACACACACACACACACACACACACACACACACACACACACACACACACACACACACACACAGAGAGAGAGACACACACACACACACACACACACACACACACACACACACACACACACACACACACACACACACACACACACACACACACACACACACACACACACACACACACACACACACACACACACACACACACAGATACAGATACAGACAGAGAGAGAGAGAGACACACACACACACACACACACAAACACACACACACACACACACACACACACCCGCGCGCGCGCACGCACGCACACACACACGCGTGTTTATTGTGCATTGTAACACTACTTCCGGGTGCCAGCTTTGTAGCACACTGCTTTCCCTTCATGGTGTTTCCATGAAACACGGAATAACAGTAAGTCTTGCTATATGAAACCATTACAGGATAAAAGAGATTGGCTTCGAGTATTCCCTTTGGTACACACACTCAACCAATATCTACTGCAGCATGTAGCACTGTGGGACATGTTTTGCAGCACAGGTGCTACATAGCTTGTGTGTGTTCCACTCCCACTGCAACACACACCGGACCGATATCTACTGCACCATGTAGCTCTGTGGTCTGTAGCACATAGCTTGTGTGTGTTCCATTCCCTTTTTTACACTAACACACACATACTCAATCCACTATCTAATACATGGTTGTTTAGAGTATTGTTTCATTTTCATATGTATTAAATGTGTTGGTTGTTTGTCTATATGCGCAGAAGTCTAAGACTATTATCATAAACCGTCAAAGGCCAGTACAGTCGAGTACAGTTTGAATTTACCGGCGTCTGATCAGGATCCTAGATATTTGACATGTATATCTACGTAATTTCTCCAGTGTAAGTTAAAAAAGCTAAACCTAACGGTCATTTTGCAAATAATTATTTAGTAAAGTGTCTATGTCAATGTTTCCCAAAGACAATTGCCATTATATATGAGGGGGGGGGGGACTTTTTGTAGTAGATTGACAGATCAAACGGTTTGAACGAGGGTAGATATCAGTTTTGTAATTAATTTGATATACTCTCGAAAATATATTTTACTAAGATAACTTATAGGCTTACGACTTTGAATCAGCTTTAAGTATAAACATGTACCATACAGGCAATATTGTATCGGTCACATCTTTAAATGAAACACCCGTGAATTATAGTGAATACATGTAGTTATTTCTTCCAATTACCACATTTTGTGCTAACACGCTTTTGTCCATTGTAAACCTATTGGAGCCAGGTCAGACCACGAGTAAAGAAACTTTTTTTTTAACTTTCCCAATTTGAGAATACAACAAATAAATAATTAAAACAATATATAATAATATAAAACATTATAGACTAACGCGTATACCACGCGTTCTTGTAAACAAATTACCATACTCATTAAACACAAAACAATTCATAGATTCTAAGTCTGTTCCCAAGGTTACAAATCACTCAGAATGAGCACGTTGCAAAAATTAAGAATATTTGTAACCTTGGGAACAGACCTAGAAACTACGAATTTTTCAATTTTTGTTCCATACGCTGAGATTTGTGAGAGAAGAAATTTAGTTGTTGCATGCTCAAATTGAGAATGTTTCTTAACCTCGGACCCAAATCAACATTTTGTCAAGATTTCCATTTTCTACATTTTATTTCATGTCGTTTGTTTTAAGTATCGTTTCAACGGGAAGACATATTTATCTTCTACAATGTAGTTGCAAAAGATTATTAGCTCGTCTGTTTTTCGAAGAAAACAAGAGCACCGTATGCGGATGCCAACGTTCGACTGTGGTGAAACATTTGTAAAAATGGAATTATTTTGGTCAAAATGTACTTTAGAGTTATGGCCCTTGATGGGAATATAGCCCTTGTGATGGTGAGCAAGTGCATGAAGTTTGACGAAAGTAGCTGAAATGGTGTAGAAAGTATGGCTAAGGTTAAAGATTTTCATGACGACGACTACGCCGACACCACCAGGGTGATGGCAATACCTAAACAAAAACAACAGCCGAGGTAAAAAAGAGCCAATGTCGTCACTCCGGCATCCGCGTTCCGCATCCGAAATCTTTAAAACGTTGGCCGTAACATAAATTTATGATCTACAATCTTCATTTTTTGGTATGCATGTTCATCTTGACAAGTCCAATCCAGACATACCAAACAATTTTACCAATTGACTTTGACTTTTGACCTATTTTTGCAGTATACAATGTATTTCAATGATCTTCAAAAACAGATATTGGCACCCGCGTGTGGTGGTCGTTTTTACGCAACTCTGACACTGACCTTATCTGGCCCAAAATCCAGCGTTCTTAGCATCCCCTACAATGCAACCTGCACATCAAAAATAAAGATCCCGCTGTTATACATTCTAAGGTTGTCCGAACAAGAAGGGGTAGTGTAAAACTCTATTTAACTACTGTTACCCGAGTCACCTCGACTTTTCATGAATCTGACCGAAAACTAATCAGATTTTTAGCACCACACTATGCAACTTTCCTGCATTATGCATTTTAAAGATATCGGCTAAACAAGAGTGGCATTGACAAAAAATGAATTTTACAGTGAAACTGTACTCTTGATCTTTGATTGATCAGACCCAAACCAATAGGGTTCTTTGCAACTTCCGCAGCTACAATAAACTTCTTGCAGTTATCCCTTCTGAAGTTACAATTCTCTTTGCTACACATACTCAAACAATATCTTCAGCACCATTGGACATGTGCTACATAGATTGTGTGTGTTCCACTCACTTTGCTAAACACACTCGACCATTATCTGCTGCACATTGTAGCACCATTGGACATGTGCTACATAGCTTGTGTGTGTGTGTGTTCCACTCCCTTTGCTACACATTCAACAGATATCTACTGTACCATGTAGCACCATTGGACATGTGCTACATAGCGTGTGTGTGTGTTCCAATCCCTTTGCTACACATTCAACAAATATCTACTGTACCATGTAGCACCATTGGACATGTGCTACATAGCTTGTGTGTGTTCCACTCCCTTTGATAATCACACTCGACCATTATCTGTTGCACCTTGTAGCACCATTGGACATGTGCTACATAGCTTGTGTGTGTGTGTGTGTGTGTGTGTGTGTGTGTGTGTGTGTGTGTGTGTGTGTGTGTGTGTGTGTGTGTGTGTGTGTGTGTGTGTGTGTGTGTGTGTGTGTGTGTGTGTGTGTGTGTGTGTGTGTGTGTGTGTATGTGTATGTGTGTGTGTGTGTGTGTGTGTGTGTGTGTGTGTGTGTGTGTGTGTGTGTGTGTGTGTGTGTGTGTGTGTGTGTGTGTGTGTGTGTGTGTGTGTGTGTGTGTGTGTGTGTGTGTGTGTGTGTGTGTGTGTGTGTGTGTGTGTGTGTGTGTGTGTGTGTGTGTGTGTGTGTGTGTGTGTGTGTGTGTGTGTGTGTGTGTGTGTGTGTGTGTGTGTGTGTGTGTGTGTGTGTGTGTGTGTGTGTGTGTGTGTGTGTGTGTGTGTGTGTGTGTGTGTGTGTGTGTGTGTGTGTGTGTGTGTGTGTGTGTGTGTGTGTGTGTGTGTGTGTGTGTGTGTGTGTGTGTGTGTGTGTGTGTGTGTGTGTGTGTGTGTGTGTGTGTGTGTGTGTGTGTGTGTGTGTGTGTGTGTGTGTGTGTGTGTGTGTGTGTGTGTGTGTGTGTGTGTGTGTGTGTGTGTGTGTGTGTGTGTGTGTGTGTGTGTGTGTGTGTGTGTGTGTGTGTGTGTGTGTGTGTGTGTGTGTGTGTGTGTGTGTGTGTGTGTGTGTGTGTGTGTGTGTGTGTGTGTGTGTGTGTGTGTGTGTGTGTGTGTGTGTGTGTGTGTGTGTGTGTGTGTGTGTGTGTGTGTGTGTGTGTGTGTGTGTGTGTGTGTGTGTGTGTGTGTGTGTGTGTGTGTGTGTGTGTGTGTGTGTGTGTGTGTGTGTGTGTGTGTGTGTGTGTGTGTGTGTGTGTGTGTGTGTGTGTGTGTGTGTGTGTGTGTGTGTGTGTGTGTGTGTGTGTGTGTGTGTGTGTGTGTGTGTGTGTGTGTGTGTGTGTGTGTGTGTGTGTGTGTGTGTGTGTGTGTGTGTGTGTGTGTGTGTGTGTGTGTGTGTGTGTGTGTGTGTGTGTGTGTGTGTGTGTGTGTGTGTGTGTGTGTATTCTTTCATTTAAAATAAACATGCAATACCTTGGCAAATATTGCAAGTTTTGAAACTTGAATTACACACATGGCTATGTAGCACACAAACAGACACACGCTTGTAAGGTTTTGTAGCAGAACATAGAGAAGAACTTCAGTTAACTACTTTCATTTTGTTTTATGGGTCCAGTATTGTTTGTAGGAGAGGTGTCATTTATGCTGTGGTCATCATGAAGAACAGAGATGATAGGATCCAAATCAGTTTGGCTATGGTCATCTAGAGGATTGGAGTCCCCCACTGGTAGACAAACCTCCCTGTCATACATTATTCATGTGCTCCTCTGTTGTTGGCCCTTCAGCACCTAAATAGGGAAATAATACTATGATGTTTACTAAATCATGTAAAAGAAGAATATCTTTGTATATATTTTGATTATAAAAGAGGGTCACAAAAGGAACATTCCTGTGAGATTTGGCTGCAATTGACTTTTTGCTTTGGGAGATATTCATTAAAAAAATATTTTGGTTGCCATGTCAACCAGACTTCTGCATAGATCCACTTTCTTTTGGCTTTGTTCTTAGAGGGTCACACAAGGAGTGTTCCTGTGAAGATTGGCTGAAATAGACTCATTGGCTTAGGAGATGTTCGTAACCGGAAAAGTTTGATGACGGACGGATAGACAGACGGATGGACGGACATAGGACTATCCCAATAGCTCACCATGGAACTTTGTGCAAGGTGAGCTAAAACTTGTATACCAATGTTGGCAAACAAATATGACATTTCAGGAATATCAATTTTGGACTGTATTTTTATGTATATGCTGATTTTCATGTTTATATAAACTTGGCGGCCTAGTTTAGCAATGGAAACTGGCAGGTCATTGCAAAATTTAGAACCTTAAGTGGCACATGTGGTTATGTATCACACAAACTATCTCTGATGTAAGGTTTTGTAGCACATCATAGAGACAACTTGATTTAAATACCTTTATTTGTTTTCATGCGTTCAATTATGTTTGTTGGAGATGTGTCATTTATGCCCAGGGAAAACTTATGTTGGAGCTAAAATCAGATGTTTTGCATAATTATCGTCACCCCCATAGGAACAGCGATACCCTAGTCTCCCCTATACTCCTTCATTGTGGCCCGAAAAAACTTCCGTAGTTTTGTTTTGATTTAGTGCTGATCCCTTTGCGGCCCTTAAAGGCTATTTAAATATTGTATAGTAATTCTAAGAAATATCTCGCTGTCAGCAAATGCATTCCTGGGATCTTTACAAGTGACTAAGAACTTTCTAAAGAACGTCAGAGAAAGGAAGCTCAGAGCAAGTGACTTCAGGATGCACTCTTTGTCAAATCACTTCTTAATTACCACACGATTTTCTCGAGTAGCTATTCTTTCATTTAAAATAAACATGCAATACCTCAAGGCAAATATTGTAAGTTTTGAAACTTAAATGACACACATGACTATGTAGCACACAAACAGACACTTTCAGCTAAGGTTTTGTAGCAGAACATAGCGAAAATCTTCAGTTAAATACTTTCATTTTGTTTTATGGGTCCAGTATTGTTTGTAGGAGAGGTGTCATTTATGCTGTGGTCATCATGAAGAACAGGGATGATAGGATCCAAATCAGTTTGGCTATGGTTATCTAGAGTACCTATTAAGTTGGAGTCCCCACTGGTACACGAACCTCCCTGCCATACATTATTCATGTTTTCCTCTGTAGTTGGTCCTTCTGCAACTACACAGGGAAATAATACTATGATGTTTACTAAAGCATGTAAAAGAAGAATATCTTTGTATATACTATGATAGTGGGTCACAAAAGGAGCATTACTGTGAGATTTCACAGAAATTGACTTTTTGGTTGGCAGATATTCGTTAAAGATTTTTCTTTTGGTTGCCATGGCAACCAGACTTCTGCATACATTCACTTTCTTTTAGCTATGATAATAGAGGGTCACACAAGGAACATTCATGTGAAGATTGGCTGAAATTGACCCATTGGCTTAGGAGATGTTCGTAACCGGAAAAGTTTGATGACGGACGGATAGACAGACGGATGGACGGACATAGGACTATCCCAATAGCTCACCATGGAACTTTGTGCAAGGTGAGCTAAAACTTGTATACCAATGTTGGCAAACAAATATGACATTTCAGGAATATCAATTTTGGACTGTGGGAAATCCTTCAAAAGCAAAAGTAGCAATACGAAAAGAGAAAATAGCAGACTCGGTTTTATTTTAAAACATTATCAAGAATATGATTTATGTCAGTATACATGCATATTTGATGACGTTGCATGCTAAAGGTGCGTACACAAATACTAAAATAGTATTTTTTCCACCAAACCCACTTTAGAGTGGTTGCAGTATAGGGCTTGGTGGAGAAATTACTATTTTAGTATTTGTGTATGCACCTTTATCATGCAACGTCGCCAGATATAGGCACTTCCTACTAGCAATATAATGTTTTCCACGCCGACGCTGTATTTTGTGAGGTATGGGGCAAGTGTACTGACCCCACAGGGATGCAAGTTTAGTTCAGCCAATAGGAGAAAACAGAAGGATGATAAAGACATGCATACTTTACATAAACATCAAATTTAATACATTTGCTCACCTTTTTGTCTATATAAAATGATTAAATCAAGTTTATGTTGAAAAAATTCGAGAATAATAGGTTAGTGCCGTAGATGGGACGCTTTATCCGACGAGAGGAGCTCAACTGTTTTCTCTCCGAGTCGGATAAAGGCTCTAACCTATTATTTTATTTATCCAGTCAATTTAGTTATATCTTTTTTCATAGACTCATAAAACATACGAATATTGAAATAATTTGCATTGAAAATGCGGTTTTTCGATCAACGGACCTCACTTTTCATTTCCATTCTAGAGACGTAAATAATGAGCTACCGCAGAGGAAAATAGTTAAGATACTTACATTACAAGAGGGGAAAACGTGGTTGAATTTGAAAAATAAGATCATTTGAATCGAGAGTCGATATATTAATTCAAACAGACATGATAATATTCTCACGGAGGCTGTCTGGTCAAATTCGAGTTCCGTCGACTCGGTTTCTATTCTAAGAAAGGGCAAACGTCACACATTAATCGATGGAACTGGTCAGGCTATATTTAGGTCTATTACAATCACCGCCCCTGTAAGAGCTTATCAAACAAATTATTATAAGAGTGAAAAGAAAACATTTACTATTTATCTGTAAATATTTGCCCCCTGACTTGATTTTTTATCAAAAACGCGTTTTGCCAGCGATGAATTAAATTAATAAAACTGATGAATCAACGTCGCTTTGTATGTGGCCTCAGTGGCGTAATCGGTAATGACGACGTCTCTAGAGGTTGGATTTGGCTTTTGTAGAATCAGGCGCGGGTTCGAATCCAGCTATAGCCATTTATTTTTTTTTATTTTTTCTTCTCTTTTTTTATTTGAATGTTGGTGATTTTTCTGTTAGATCTATTCCGTCAACATGTTCATGCATATTTACAGAACATTAAAACAGTTCAATGGTTATAGAATCATTCCGCCTATCTACTAACCTAATAAACCTTCTACTACCGGAAGTAACCTAATAAACCTAAGTTTATTTGCACCCCTTTATTATGTCACTAGAGAAGCCTGGTGACTGGATAAATTGTAATTGCATGTGTTTTTATTCATGACAGAACTGCTTGAGCAAAAAATTTTATCCTTATTTTCTCCATTTTGTCTTGGTGTTGCATGATAAATTACTATGCTAGTAGTTTTGAAGTTAAGCTGTATTTTGGCTTGTCAGAACAGTACTTAGATGCTCGCCAAAGCTCGCATTTCATAAGTTTTCTGACTCGCCAAAACATAGCTGAACTTCATACTTACATAGTAATTCTTATATATCTGTAACACTGATGATGAAACGCCGATTTACTCATTAGGATCAGGGTCCATGCTTATAAAACTTTTAGTTGAGTCTGAGTTTCGTTCTCAAGTTTTTGATTGGTCAGATTTGAGCCTTTGGCTCAAATCTGACCAATCAAAAGCTTGAGAACTCAAATCTGACCAATCAAAAGCTTGAGAATGAACTCAGACTCAGCTAAAAAGTTTTATAAGCATGGACCCAGAACTGCTTGACACTCGTATTGCATTTTGAAAAGGTAGCGAGTGAGCAAGCTAAATCTCCAATTAATATATAAACTTAGGCAAAGGTCTTACCCATTTACAGTAAAACTCCTCTAAACCGGACGTTAAATTTGGTATAAATATCGGTCTTGGAGACAGGTGGTAGCTTCATGCAGGTTGAAAGTCATGCAGAAAGCTCCTCGATGAGCTTTCTGCATGACTTTCAACCTGCATGAAGCAGCCACCTGCACAAAAGTATCTAAATTCTTCCCTACTAGAATTCCGGTTTAGAG
The DNA here is from genome assembly GCA_963576725.1 of Azorinus chamasolen. Lineage (NCBI taxonomy): Eukaryota > Metazoa > Mollusca > Bivalvia > Cardiida > Solecurtidae > Azorinus > Azorinus chamasolen. The sequence continues at coordinate 74,509,654 of OY755245.1, forward strand.
GGGTTTTACTGTACTCAATAATTATTCCCCTTTACTCCGTGAATATTCATATTAACCCATTACCTCATAGGCTATTTTTAGATTCAACCTCTTTTAATAAATCTACCGAAAATGAGCATCAACTAGAGAAAAGGAAAATTTCAGAATTTTGTAGTTTGAAACCGTTTCGATAAATAGAACATCTGCTCCTATGGGAGCAAATGCTCTATTTACCACAATGGTTTCACACAGCGACTTTTACAGAGTCGTCAAAAGTCGTCAATATGAGGGAAAGGGTTAAGAAATAATGACATCATGAATATAAGAGCACATGTTCACCGGAAGATTTAGCTATAGAATAAACTATAGAATCACATTTGTATTATATTATAAGCAAATAAAGCATTCCCTGGTCAAAGGACTCCTAAAGGAGTCGTCTTATCTGGATCTACCATGTTTGCAATGCGTAGAAAGGTGTATTATGGAGTAAATGAGTAGGGGGTCACATAGGGCATGATAACACATATATACCAGTTTTTAACTCTTTTGCTGCCAATTTTTGCCGCCTGCCACATTTATCGTCTGCTATAAATTACATTATTTTGTATTTTTCTTTAATACATTTTAACAGTCACAACAATACACAGTTCGGATCCTAATATCCTAACAGGAAGGCCAGTTACTCTGCGTCTCATTTGGATCGTAACTGTGCAAAGGAAATTACAGATGCGACATTTGCATTGTTTACGGTAAAATTCGACCAATCCAATCTACTCCAATATTGTATACTGTAAATTCGACCCTTTCAATCTACTCCAATTTTGTTATTGTAAATTCGACCAACCCAATCTACTCCAATTTTGTTTACTGTAAATTCGACCAATCCAGTCTACTCAATCTACTCAGATACGAGGGGTGATTGATAAGTTCGTGGCCTGAGGCAGAGAGCAGCAGTTTGACCTCCATATTTTCAAATTTTTTCAACGTTTACTTACATTCGGCCAATCTAATCTACTCAAATATTGTTTACTGTAAATTCAAATAATCTAATCTACTCAGGCATTGTGTAATAAACAATGTAGGGTGAAAATCATGCAGAAAAATCCTCTATGAGCTTTAACCAGCTTTAAAGTTACCTACCTAAAGTATCTAAATTCCTCTCTACTATAATTCCAGTTTAAATGGGTTTTACTGTAGTTCAGTGTACTCTCTTTGCAAATGCGGTAACATGTAAGAAGTAAAGCATGGATATGGACAATACACGTGTAGTTGAAATGAATTTTGAATGGCAAACGGTGTATACACTGATAAGATGAATCCTACATGAATTTTCTGTTCTATCAGTCTGGAGGTCTGGGGTTCAAATCCCGGTGCCTCCCAGATATTTCAGAGACGCTTTTCCGTCTCCCACCCGCACATCCTCTCCACCCAGGGGTTATATGGGTACCTATGAGGGTCACTCGCCGGTACTGCGGCTGTATGATTGCGCCATATGTTAGCAGTGCTCAATATTGTAGGTCAATGGCTCAATGACCAGGGGAGTAAATGTACAGTCGGCTGAGCGGTCATTTGGACTGAAAAAAGACTATAACTATGTACTTTTTTCCTGCGTAAACAGTTTCCCTCAGTGGACAATGAAAAAGTGAAGCTGAAAGAGTTCAATATCTGCACATACAATAAAACCTCTCTATAACGGTAACTAAATTACATCAAGTAGTTTGTGTTAAAGACAAGTGACTGCTTAAAGCAAGGCGAAAGTAAAACAGAACGCTCCGATAGGGGCGTTTTGTTCAACTTTCACATTGCTTAACTTTAAGCAGCCACCTGCTTAGATTGCAGAATTAGAAATTTGTCACCGAAATGTTTTGCCGTGTTAAGTTATTAATCTAATCCTATCCTGTTTTCAAGCACATATAAAAAGAACACAAATATTCTGCTTGTCTTTGTCGTTTATTTACATAGTTAACCATCTTATGCTCATAGATTATCGACGGCTATATAACGTAGTATTTTGATGTTAATAATATATGCTACGCTAGGATATCGCACAATTCATTAATACAGTAAAACCTCTCTTAACCGGACATTAAATTTAGTATAAATATCGGTCTTGGGGACAGGTGACAGCTTACTGCAGGGTGGAAGTCATGCAGAAAGCTCCTCTAAGAACTTTCTGCGTGACTTTCACCCCGCATTAAGCAGTCACCTGCCTAAAATATCTTAATTCTTCTCTACTAGAATTCCGGTTACTTGTTTTAAACGATGTATCGTTCCAAAAGTGTTTCTTATTTGATTCACCTGTTGCAACCGGACACAAAGTAAAGTGGTAATCCCTACAATAAATATAATTTTCAATAGCATAATAAAACCTCGCATTTGTTATGTTGAACCATTCTCATGAAGATCGTCAAATTGAACGTATATCGACAATGCCTCTGTTGTACAACACAATATTATCTGCCTATGTCGAACATTTATGAAACTCGAATCAATACTCATACATTAAAGAAAAACATCGAGGTCTTCGACATCAAGGACGTGGAGGTTGACTTTTTCAGCGTTTATTGTAAAATACTTCTTTGCAGCATATAAACACATGATTTGTGCAATTTAGCCACTTTAAAAACGAGTTGTGAGTAGAGACTATCACTTTTACACTTTACCTGAAAGGGACGTATTTTACGCCATTGTACACAGATTAGACCCAAATTTATTGACCTAATTTTATGCCCCACTTTATGTATACTAAAAACCAACAATCAGTTATTGAATATCTATGACATCATACATCAACGGGTTTATGTGAGAAAAAAAACCAGTCAAACAGAGAGAGCTACATACGAAAGGACACTGCACCAAACACCATCAAACAAGAAACGCCACAGCCACAAGACAAAACCCAATGGGGCGAAAAACCATTTGAAACCATTGAACATTAATCATATTAAATAACAAAGATGACCATAGGGTGGAAACAGGAGTATCGCCTTGGAAAGTCAGTTGCAAAAAAATGGCTACGGTGGTGGGAGTCAGGAGTACCGCCTTGGAACGGTCAGTAGCCAAACATGGCTACTGTAACCCTTTTACCGCCAATGTCGCAAACATACACCACAACACTTATTGAATTCCAAGATCGGAAAAGCGGCTATGATCAGGGTCTTTTCTTTTTATCTCAATCTCCAGTTCTATATCTGTGTTTTATTATTTTGAATTTTTTATTTATTTATCTCATTTACTTATTTTAGCGAAAGGTCTAACAAAATTTGGTTGCAGATTACAATTAGAAACTGGAACCGACGGATTAAAGGGTGCTATTGAACGGTATTAATACGCTGGAAGCTGACATATGCCGGTACCATACTGAAACCAAATAATGACATGATTCCATAGCCTATGTGAAAGGAACCTGTGTTTTTGGAATGCAGTATACTCTTATACTCGTCAAGGCACATTTTAAATGTATCGTTAGTACTGTGAAAGCCATGCGCAATTATTTCTTCAACGATGTTTTCATCCCTTACTAAACGTCTTACTTCAGACACATTTGCTGTCAGACTTGAACAGTGTACAGTACTTAAAGCGTATCGCTTACTATAGTCGGAACATATTGATTTTCCCAAAAACTGATTGCCAATCACTGATTCATGTTGAGTTGCTAAGTCAAATCTACCGACCAGAGAAACATTTTTCATTAAACTTTCTGAGTACATTTGAAACGGTCTAATGCGGAAAAAAGACGCTATAATTGTTAACATTTGAATATGGTTACAATCGTAATTTGACGATACTACCAAACTCAGTGTGCTTCTAACTTCTCTTAACTCAATTCTGATGCTGCAAACGTCACATGCTCCAGTGTCTGTTGCAAATGTGGTTTTTATCGCACTTTCAATTTCTATCATAAAAACAGACAGATTAATCGAGTGTTTATTTATATCACCCGGTAACAGTATGTCGCAGATGACGAGCATTATGGTACCAACTGTATTGCCTATTGTTGACACACAGTCTCCATTTTCTGGAAAGGCGTCCATTGGGCAAAGCAGATCTACACATTGCATCTGAAATTAAATTAATAAGAAGTAACATTCAAAAGTTAGTATGTCGAACAATAACGTAGAAATAGTTAATAAGCCCTTTCCTTCATAAAATTGTGATTTCCGGCATTTTCAAGCAGTAGACCTAAAGGAGTCCTCTAACCAGGGTCTGATCTATTTGTTAACCCATTTGCTTCCAGTGGATTCTTCCATGCTTATATATTGGATTAGTCTATCTTTTATCTAAGGGATTTCTGGTCTAAATTTTCATTTTTGTTTTGTTTTGTATTGAATTTCCTATCAGCAAACAATGTAGACTCTGATCAGACGCCGTATGATGCGGCGTCTGATCAGAGTCTACATTGTTTGCCTACGTCCCATATATATGATCATTGGAGAAAATTGGTTAATAGAATTCGATAGGTCTGTTTCTTTACTTTCTAAAATGACTACACTTTTCCATCTCCCTTAATGTGTTCATGAGTATACATTAAGTATATTATGCGGCGTCTGATCCGAGTCTACATTGTTTGCCTACGTCCCATATATGGGATTGTGAGAAAAATTGGTTAATAAAATTTGATAGATATGTTTCTTTACTTTCTTAAATGACTACACATTTCCATCTCCCTTAATGTGTTCATGAATATAAGTAAGTATGGACATTTGGAAGACATTTAGAATAAGGAAAAGGTTAAATATATTTGACAAATACACGTCGCACTGAAGATCACACAGACACCAGTCTTACTGAAAATCCCACAGGAACCAATCCTACCGAAGATCATATAGGCACTAGTTTTACTGAAGAACATTGAGGCTCCAGTCTTATTGTATTTCACCATACAGGCACCATTCTTACTGAAAAATACACAGGCACCATTCTTACAGAAGACCACACATGCAAGAGTCTTACTGAAGTTCACACAGGTTTCTGTCTTACTGAAGATCATACGGATGTTTTTTAAGATTTGGTTTCGTGGTTGGTTACATGTATCATTATCAAGCCATTTTTCAGTATACATTTTATTAACTGTACATATCTCAAGTAACGTAAAACTAGTGTGTTGATTAAAGGCATATATACAAAATATCCAGTGATCAGTGCTCTTCTGTGATTGGTCGATCAGTGGGCGGTACCAACACAGTGAGTGACTGGGCTTATTAGTAACTCTGTCTGTAGATTTCTAACCTGTATAATGTAACAATGCAGGTACCAGTCTTTGTCTTACTGAAGATAACTCAGGCTTCATCTTTCTGAAGATCATACAGGAACTAGTTTTACTGAAGAGCACACAGAAATCATTCTTACTGAAGATCACGCAGGGAAGAGTACTAGTGAAGATCGCAGGGGCACTAGTCTTACCGAAGATCACAAAGGCACCAGTCTTACTGAAGTTCACATAAGCATCAGTCTTACTGAAGATCATATAGTACAGTGTCGCTAATGCCACCACATAATTTATTAAACCTTTAATCCGTGAATATTCAAGAAAGAAATAATAACATCATGAATATTAATTAAATTATTTTTTAAAAGTGGTTGCCATTGTAGAAACTGTATAATCTAAATTATATCATAACTAAATAGAAGAGATCCTGATCAGACCTATGGGTGTGTATAAATAAATGGTAGCTTTCTGCATACATTTTGTTCTGCATTAAGCTACCAACTGTTTATTTTTTAAAAGCATGGTCCATGCTTTTAAAACTTTTAGTTGAGCTTGAGAACTCAAATCTGACCAATCAAAAGCTTGAGAACGAAACTCAGACTCAACTAAAAGCTTTATAAGCATGGACCCAGGTTTCTTTTAAGTAGTCGTATTAGAGACTTTGCGGTACTACCAAATGTATTATGATCCCTAAGTTACGCAATCTACTATGACAGCCGTAACTATCATATAGTTTATCGTGTAGTAATTTAGGCTCGACTCGTATGATATATTATGTTATATGTATTGACCTGCACGTAGTTGTTCTGAAAGAACTGAAAATGCCTATACATTTACGTATACACAAATTCTGTTCTTCAATCTATATAATGCTGAATTGTTTCCTTCCACTAAATGAGTGATTTCTGTCTGTCCGTCCGTCCGTCTGTCTGTCTGTCTGTTAAAATTCATGTGCAGCTAACTCCTCCTGCACTATTAGAGGGATTACCTTTCACATATGAACCAGTTATATGTGAGGATGGTCATGTGGTTTGGAATTTTGATTGCAACAATTTTGACAGAAGTTATGGCCCTTTGTATTTTTTCCTTATATAGAATATATAGTGAATAAATCTTGTGCAGCTAACTTCTCCTACACTATTTGAGGGATTTACTTCAGACTTTCACACATAAACCATCTATATGTGAGGATGGTCATGTGGTTTGGAAGTTTGGCTGCAACAATTTTGACAGAAGTTATGGCCCTTTGAATTTTTTCCTTATATAGAGTAATTTAGCGAAAAAGTATTGTGCAGCTAACTCCTCCTATACTATTTTGACATATGAATTTATTCCTCTTATGGATGCCAGGGTAGAGGGTGCCTGGGGTGATTTCTTTCCTCTTATGGGTCCGGGGGAGACATATGTTTTTCTCAAAAACAAACTCTAGTTATACTCGAAACAGGTGGACCTGTCTAATTCAGTATTAACCATTTTCACAGAGCAACAGATAAAACATGCATACACAAGTACTAAAATCGAAATTTCTCCACACTAGACCCTATGCTATTTGAGACGATAATAAAGAGGCGTCACAACATAGGGTTGTGTTGAGAAAAACGGATTATTCTTGAAAATGTTTTAATTTACGCGTCTTATCAGGAGCTATGTTTTCAACTAATGAGGTCGGAACAGAACGTCGTTTGGGGCTGAATGTTAAGTCATTTAACAACGCTGGATACACTAAGAATGTTACGCCAGAACGGACGAATCATATCAATGAAATACTTTACCAGCTAATGGTACCTTTTAACCCTTTCCCTGTTCTATGTGTATTCCAAATGTTAGTACTGAATATTCGTGGTCAAAATTCATAGTTATAATGAAATATGGAAAGTAGAACATTGTAGCCATTAAGGAAGTAAAGACACGGGTCTTTAAATTCCATTAGCAAACAGAATAGACACTGATCCAATAGGAGCCGTCTGATCTGGGTCTACTCTGTTTGCAAATACGTGAAAACATGATTATATGAAGGAAGGGGTTAACGTCTTTGGTAAAAAAACAGAGACAGATTAGTCGACTTGCTTATGATACATTATATATTTTATTATACAGATTCAGCCACTACCTCGAAAAAACCCAGAATTCCATATGCCATTGTAGAAATTGAGACGTCATAATGACGTCATTATGACGTCATTATTTCATCATTTGTAAAGGGTAACTCTGTCGCTGCCAGTGTCGCATCTGTGATTACCTAATATGCAAATATTTTGGATCCAGATAATATAATATAAATATGAATCAATTTAACATAAATCAGGGTTGCCACAAACCAGACGAAACTTAATTCCCTGAAATTTCCCAGACGTAAATTCGAATTTCCCTGACACTGCAACAACTGGTTTTTCTATCATAACATATGTAAACTTTTTAAGAAGTTTAAAATGCAGTCTCTATAACAGCCACTAAATTGTGTTAATTAGTTGGTATTTAGGGCAGGTGGGTGCTTTAATCAAGGTGAAAATAAAACAGAACGCTCCTATATAAGCGTTCAGTTTTACTTTCACATTACTTTTAGCAACCACATGCCTTTAAATGGAAAAGTAGTAAAGTCAAGCAGGCAAAGCCACATACAAGACGCAACCACCACCAAAACACCGATAGACAGCATCACACACACACACGCACACGCACACGCACACGCACACGCACACGCACACGCACACGCACACGCACACGCACACGCACACGCACACGCACACGCACACGCACACGCACACGCACACGCACACGCACACGCACACACACACACACACACACACACACACACACACACACACACACACACACACACACACACACACACACACACACACACACACACACACACACACACACACACACACACACACACACACACACACACACAACCACACAACCACACACACACACACACACACACACACACACACACACACACACACACACACACACACACAACCACACACCCAAACACACACACACACGAAATGAACACAGAAAACACCAAAAGACACACAAGAACCAGAGACAAACGCCCAACACATGAACAAAATCACAAGCACAAAGACGCAAGGCAAACAAAAGGAAGGGTGACAAAGAGAGTACCGCCTTGGCACGGTCAGTAGCAAAAACACCACTGGGGGTTTAAACCGGTTTACGGACGTCCTAACCTCACACTTCTCTCAAAGTCACCCTAGCTTTACAAATATTGTAAATAAAGGTATCCCCGATGGACTTACCCACAACATAGACGACGGTGAACACAGGACAACATGTAAAACATAGCATAATAACTGTGACAAACCGTCAAATATATACTCAATGAATTTGCTGAAGTCAGAGCACCTGCAGGTAAGCCTTTAAGGGTACGACAGGGAAAAAGTAATACATGAGTCTGGTAAGCTCATCCTGTATCCAAGTTTAAGAGTATACCATCATAGAGTACTACCCTCGGCCTGTCATCGCGCAAGCAAAGAGGGAAGCGTAGCTACCGACTGTAAAATGCCCTGAATCTATCTTGTTTTCGAAACATACGAGTATCCTGGTAATTCTCTGACATTTGACTATTTTCCCTTTAACCCTTTCCCTAATCTATATTCCAATGTTCCATACTTACTGAATATTCAAGGACAAAAGTAACAATGAACACTGTAGCTATATTAGGAAGTAAAACAAATTCGATTAGCAGACAGAGCATACAATTATTTGGGACAACTCTGTTAGCAAATGTGTGAAAAAAGCATATATATGTGAACGAAATGGTTAATACAAATACGAAAGTAACTTTCAGTCGAATGAGAGCTACATGACGTCACAGTGAAGAATATAAAGAATACACACAAATGCGTTAAGGTATAGCATATACTGTAATCATAAGAAAAATACAAAAATGAATCATGCAGGAAAACACACACACAGAACAAACAGCAGTCTGAACAGCAACACAAGAAAACAGCAAATGTACATAACTATAAAAGCATCAAGAGATGCACAAAGACAAAACAAACATACAATAGGTGGCGACGAAAGTACCGCCTTGGAAAGGTCAGTGACAAAAGTCACTGGGTGGGGGGGTTAAACCGGTTTTTGGGCGCCCAACCTCATAATTAGTCCATCCTCACCCTAAAAGACAAACAGTGTAAATAAACGTATCCCCTCTCCGACTAATCTACAACAACCGCGATTGCAACTACAGTGGTAAAGTGCATGTATAACCAAAACATTTCAGTAAGATGCAAACAGAGTAACTATAGAAAAGTAATAACGAGTACGACAAAAACGAAATAGTACAGATATCCGACGTTCTCCTTCCGTTTCTGGATTTAAGAGGTCGTCTTAGGATAAATTGTAGGAATCAGAGCATCAAAGAAAGGGTTATCTAAGTTAGAAATATCATCCAAATATCGAGAAGTTTCATTGAAGACTTTTATAACATCTTGCAATTGTGTATTCAAACGTAATATGAAATCTCTCTCATAGCAGTACAAAAACAAATCCGCGACAAGTGGTGCACAAATCGTACCCATAGGAATACCAATTACCTGACGGTATATAGCATTCCCATAACGTACAAATATGTTATCCGAAAGAAAGGTTTAAGTTTCGGTGTAATGATTGTGTTATAACCGTTATTGGACTATGTTCCTAAAGGCATAAAAGTTCCTAAAAGTTTTCCCCGTTTTCATATTGAAAACAAATCCCAATTGAGAGGTTATTATAAGTATTTAGCCAGAAAATTGACGGAAACGGGAACAGTTTTCCCTCTCTTCAACGACACCCTTTGGGATACGAATATTGTTTGTGTTGTTCAGAGGGAGTTGTTATAGGGAGGGAAAAGCAAACATAATTTGCTTCTTTGCATATCCGCAGATATGGTATATTTCGATAACTAAAACTGTTATGCCTCAATCAAACCATATGTTGTGACCACTTTTTAGAATCGTCACAAAGTGTGCTTTTCCCAATTCAAAGGTACACGTGTTTAGCCAGAAATTTCCGTCATAGCAAATTCTCTAAATTCATAAACAAACTGTGGTCAGACAGTTCCTACAGGAGTTGTATGATCGAGGTATGTTGTTTGTTTATGAATTTTGCATGTTGTGGCATGAATTGGTCTCTTGTGTTTGCAACTGACATTTGTAGGAGGGATATCTTACAGCTAAAAATTCCAAATTCAGACAAAATTCCTAATTTCAAGGGTATGTGTAAACTTCCCGAATTGGTGGAACAAACCTTGTTTTAGCCTGTTAATTACCACCTATCCGGTACTCGCAAATAGTATGTACATGTATATTGATGAGATGCTACACACATGATTCAAGCTGTTTGAAACTCAGTCAGTAATGTCTTGAAGTTTGTACGCATACGTGGTAATTAACAAGAGTGTTCGAAGGAATATACGTGTCGCCTGTTCGCAGGTGACACAAAAACAGTTTTAGAGTGCAGTTTTGGAGTGCAAAATCGGAAAAGGGGGACTAACTCAAAACTTATTGCATGTAGAGTGACGAACCTTAGCGACATCAATGGTCCTCAATGAGAGGAAGATACACGTTAAATGTATAATGATTAGTTAAGAAATGACGACCAAAAAAGGAAGTGTGACGGACAGACAGGCGGACGGACGAATAGACAGACAGACGACGGAAAAGTGATCCCTACGCGACACACTGCCTCTCGGCAGGTGACACAAAAATTGTAGCATATTGGAATTTAAGGAGACGTCGTTTTTATTGCAATTTAAGGCCTGAAAAATGATGAATAAACTGCTACGTCAATAATTCAATAATATTAAATATACATGTACAGCAAAACAATATACTTTTACGTACTTGAAGGGGTTCTAAAACTTGCCCTTTGGCACACTGTGCCTCTTGTTGTGATGGTCTTTCATCAGTTGAAATTCGACGAGATATAAGCGATAAGAATTGTGGTACATCAAACATATCGGATCGTGTTTTATATGGGAACAAAGTATTTCGTACAAAGTTACAACGGAAGTCTGGAATTGTCCCTCTTGGCCTATTGCACAAATAACAATACACATTAGAATAGTAATCAAAGAATATGTCATTTGACAAAAAAAGATTCCGGAACAATGAACAATTATATTCCAAGTCTTTGTCGTAGAAATCCCATCTACTTGTATAATTGCAAGTGTCAATATATCTATGATTGCACAAAGATGGCAATGCCACGTTTATGGACGATGGGATTGCCACAATATCTCCTGTCCTCATAATGTACTCATCTCTGTCATAAAACGATGGAAACGGTAAATTATCCACAATCTTGTTAAAGTATATGTTCCATTTGGTGTAAGCCGTTTCTCCATTACATTTAGCACAGTGTTCATTTAGATATACATGATTTAAACTACTGCCAGTAACAAAGATCAAATCATCAATTGTCGTGCCATTGTAACAACGACTAATGGTTTCATTTGATATTCCACTGTGAATATACCTGTTAGGACAGTCCGTTATGACACGGAACAACGGAGGTGTTCGATCAACGCGCTTGACAATATGCAAATGATCTCTAAGTACCTGTGTTGAGCTCCTGCATGGATAACGCGAAGAAAAATTGGAGATATCTGGCTTGTCTGGACAGCAGTTTCCGGTCAGCTGACAATTATCGTCGCATGAACAAGGTACGCAGCACGGAATATCGCTGTCATTGTAAGGACGTAATTTTGGGTCTTTTGTACACAGTGTCGAGTATGGACAGAGCTCGTTATAATCGTAGTTATAATCGAAGGAGAATGCTGTTCCATTGATAAGTACACAGTTCACATTTATCACGACTAAACATTCGAATAGTTTTAAAATCGTGCCACCCATAATGTCAACGTTGATTGAGATGATGCTGAAATGAAATGAACAGAAATTAAGAGTAAAATAACAGATAAAGTGTTGGATCATTAACCATTTACTCCATACATACGCCGATTTACAACTTTGAAACAGAATTGACACTAGTCTTGTAGAGGCCGACTGATCAGGTCTGCTCTATGCGCTTATGGCAGTATAATTCTCGCTTCTCATACGTGCTAGATAAGCTGAGTTACTGAAAATAGCCGTATTAGAATTCCTTATCTGGAACACCCCTTGTCTAGTGTATTTATGCGCGCGATTATGCGAATTTAATAAAAGGGAGGTAAGTCTTACAGAATTACACCAACATTTATATAGGCACAAACCTTATATATTGAAATTAATATAGGTAATTCGTACAAATATGAAATTCTAATTATCATATAAACATTTTAAAAGTCTATTTAATTAACCGAAGACGTGGTATTGTAGTCACTCAGTCATTTATAATTACGCCAAACCGTAATGTATGTGGTTGTCATAACAAATGGCGTCATTTGGTGTCACGTTTTTATGCTGCAGTTTGTTGCTATTAGATATGGAATATGGGAAAATAGTCAAACAGGGAGAGCCACACACGAAATGACACCGCACCAAACACCATCTAACAAGAGTGTTGTAAAGCCACAAGACAAAACATAACAGGACGCATATCAAGACGAAACACATTAAACATTAAGCATATTAAACAACAAAATTGACCGTAGGCTGAAAGCAGGAGTGCCGCCTTGGAACGGCCAGCAGCTAAAAAAGGGCTTCTGGGGGACTTAAACCTGGTTTACGGGTACCCAACCTCGTCCTTATCCCACTTTCACCAAGTCAAAATGTAAATTAAAATTCCCCCACCAGACAACTCCACAACATGCATAACGATGTCAGCCAAAATGAAAATGATTTAGGGTTTAACCGTTGCGTATTTGAAGATTTGCAGCAGTATATCGGTGGTTTATATGTCGCAAATTTAGTTTTACATGCGACGCGTTAGCGGAGCATGTAAAACGATTATTTGCGACATATAAACCACCGATATACTGCTGCAAATCTTCAAATACGCAACGGTTATCCCTATTCTAATGAAACCATAGATCCAGATGGTAAAAAACAAACAATAATTTAAGTCCTTTGATATTTTCTCTCTGTCGTCATATCGTCATAACATGACGTCATGAAACACCGCATATCTCCGCATTACGCATATAGAAAATAGTTCTCCAGGAACCTAGCAATTATGCTTATATTTAATATACCAAGAACTGGTGTTTTCACTTGATACTTTGATTTTCACAAATGAAAACCGTTAAGTCATGGTCCTTTGAATTTCTGATGGTAGGTCCCTTTCAAAACTACGAAAGATGAACCAAATTTGACCTCGACATTGCTCGAAATTCCACAATAATTGTGCACATTGACAACGGAATTATTTATTTTTAAATTGTTTGCAATGTGGAACTGGTTGCATATTCAAGATACTTTGGCTGATCGGTGTATTTGATGAGAATGATAATAGGCCAAGTGAACGTGCAAATGGAATTTATCAGGAGCGACAATCTACAGGCATGTTTGGAATTTGCAAAGATCCCTCGAGTGGTCTTGAGTGGGTGGGCGAATTCTCATTATGGGACTGTCCTTGAAGAATTGAAGAATACCGCCTCTTCTGATTGTCGGACGAGTCGGCATTATAGCTTCGGACACTGGCTTCATTCTGATGACCGGACTTATTCATTATTTCCCTGGTTTTGACACCAGTATAGGCCAACAGCTAGTGCATGATTGCGGTCTCTCGGACACCGTGATTTGTGTTTTAAAACTTTTGACGAAACAAGCCTCAGCAGAAATTGTTTTCATCATTTCGTTCAGCACATGCTCACCAACAGGCCTGGATGTGTATATGATTCTTCATAATCGACTGAACGTTTGGGTAACTGAATGAACTGGTTCGATCACGGGAGCAGTTTTATCAGGTATGTTTTCAGAGATTTACAGGACATGTTTCCTGCATGACTCATAAATTGTACTTTTGTCAGAGATCTTAGGTTTTCTATGTATACCACGAAGGGCGAAATTCAAGGTAATGTCAAGCCACTTTTCTTTGGAAAGATTTGTGATTTATGGCAGAGAGGAAACATGAGTTTTTTTAGTGTGTTCAGATCATTGTCTGTGATCGGTTGGTAATGTTTAAGTGTTGTCATGTCCTTCTTAAATAGTTTCAGCATGGATATAAATCTCACAGCTACATGGTTATATACCTTAAATCTTATATTTACAGGGTGCAGGTGCCACATACACCTCAAAACAGAATAGGGGAAGAGAAACGTTTGTCCAAGGACAGTGAATTAGATCAACATGTGAAATAAATGGACTCAGGATCAACTTGTGGGACTTTGCGATAGATATTTGAGTAGAAACGCCAGACTCACATTGACTACAACCATAAAATGTGTTGAAAAAAACCCAAGCAAATTGAAAACATTTGACATTTCATTCAGTCAGTGTCTTCGTTCATTCAGACCCATTTATTCATTAATGCGGCTATGAATATTTCGTAGTAAATTTTCTAGTGATTCGGTTTCCGATAGTATATTCAATTTTTCCGTCAGTATATCGGTGGTTTAGATGCTTAAAATTTTGTCACGTGGACCAATCAGAATGCGTGTTACAAAAATGTTGCATTAGAATTGAAAATAAACGTTAGAGCTAAACAAGCGACGTCACCATGTAAATGACGTCATAATTTAAAAGTACGGGAAAACTATTTGAAACACTTCTACACCGACATTTAATAAAAGATAAATCGCAAGAAGATACAATTACTAGTGGATATTAAGCATGCACAACTATTTTGTTTGAAAAAGAATAAACTTGACATCGTAGACATGTACTCGATGACTATTCAGGTCAGAGCAGCTGTGGAGAAGTCACTTGGGGTATGACAGAACTGGCAAAATACAAATATCTATTTTTTTCCCTCCGTAAACGGGTTTAAGAGGGAATCTTCATAGAGTATTAAGCCTTTTCCGTCGTCGCACAAGCAAAGAGGATATGAGAAAAGAGGATAATGACCAACTGTAAAGGGGTCGACCACCAAGCATGTAATGTGCTGCAATATAGAGGGGTCATATCCCTTTTTAATTACGCAATGTAAAGTAGTGCTTCACATACTTCGTTAATTTACTCGGTTTTAGGTCGTATTTCAGCGAGAAAAATAATCAAGCATAGGTTTTGTTAAAGCCAGGGATTTCTATACCCTCGGTTAGTCTGTTCCTGTCGGAAACTCACTAAAGCTCGTTTCCGACTGGAACAGACCAACCTCGGGTATAGAAACCCCCGACTTTAACAAAACCCATGCTTGATTCTATTAATCTAGTTTTACACTCTCTGTCCCTGTCAATAAGTCCTGTATTCATATGATATTACATGTTTATCCCTTTCCCTGTTCAATGTTTATTCCAAATTCGATACCTACTGAATATTCATGGACAAAATACAATGTAGTTATAACGAAACATGGAAGGTGGAACATTGTAGCCATTTTAGAAACTAAAGAAACAGATCTATCAAATTCCACTAGCAAACAGAGTAGACCCTGATCAGACGGCTCCTCTAGGAGCCATCTGATCTGGGTCTACTCTGTTTGCAAATGCGTGAAAACACATTTATAGGGATAACCAAAAGGAATTCAAGTGGAATGCCAAGCACTGTATGCGAACAGGCTATCCTCAGAGATCCTGATAAAAAGCGTAAATTTAAACATTTTCAAAAATAACTCCCTTATTTCTCCATCAAACCCTATAAGTGTGACCACTCTTTCGAATCGTCTCGAAGAGTTGATCTCAAATGTGGTCACAGTATAGGGTTTGGTGGAGAAATGACGATTTTGGTATTTGGGTACGCGCCGTTATCTGTAGCTCTGAATTCCTAGCTTACGTATATAATACATGGTTCTTTTATAACGATGATTCAAGAGGCCAAACATTGCATTTGGAAATACCTAAGAAATAATAAATTCATACCAGTGTTTTATCGTGCAATTAAGCGTTCAGTTCGTCATAAACTAACAATACAGAACAGCTCTAACATGCATTACTATGCATATCTAGAAACACGTGTGACACATTACTATAAGGCTAAAGTAATGCCGAAAGCCCCTACCTGCATTAACGCATTCCCTCATATTGACGACTTTTGACGACCCTGTAAAAGTCACTTTGTGAAACCAGTGTGATAAATAGAGCATTTGCTCCCATATGAGCAAATGCTCTATTTATCACAATGGTTTCAAACTACGAAATTCTAAAAAAAATCCTTTTCTCTAGTTAATGCTCTTTTTCGGTAGATTTATTCAAAGAGGTTGTATCTAAAAGTAGCCTATGACGTAATGGGTTAAGCTGAACGCTAAAGAGATTGATCAGATCAAAAATCGAATAACTTGAACTTTTGATATCTCGAACATTTTCTTAGGCCCCTTGAAGTTCGAGATATCGAAGTTCAACTATATATAAATACAGTTAAGTCCCTGCTTCATGCATCTAGGAAATGTGATATACAAAACTCCAATAGAAGCTTGCTGTCCTGCATAAAGTTACCGTTTGGTTTGAAAGGTAAGAATTACACTTTTAGGGGATACGTTTATTTACACTGTTTGTCTTTTAGGATGGGGATGGAATAAGGGTTTAAACCCCCGGTGACTTTTGTCACTGACCGTTCCAAGGCGGTACTTCCATCTTCCTCCTATTGTATGTTTCTTTTGTCTTTGTGCGTCTCTTGTTGTTTTTTCTACCTATGTACATTTGCTGTTTCCTTGTGTTGCTGTTCGGGCGAGTGTTTGTTCTGTATGTGGTGTTTCCTGCATGACTCATTTTTGTACTTTTAGTTTTTCACTCGAGTGGCTGGATTATTATTTAACCTACAAAATTTACAATCTATCTATGAAACACAATTAAATATTATCAAACAAGCAAGTATTGTCAAGCAACCCATTGTATTAGAATTTCCACTGTGACCACAATCAATGTCAAGGTTACAGAGACACAAACGTAATATGCGACATTCCTCCTTCCCAAGATACACTACGCAAAAAAATTGGAAACCCTAATCCAAAGGGTTAAGAATATATTTTTCATGTCAAATTTAAGACAACTGTTTACTAATATTCTGAAAGTAGGTGATCCTTTGAAAACAACAGTAGCAATGCCAAAAGAGAACATTGCAGACTCGGTTTTATTGAGTCTGTTCATAAGTAGTAATTAGAAAAGCAACAGTACTCACACCCCTAGCACCGGCATAAGCAGTATTCAATTTCAAAACTTATACCATCAAAACCATCGAAGGACCAGAAAATATAACAACACTGAAAATGAAGTATGGGTGACGTTTTATGGCTGCCATACAAGCACTTAACACCTGCTGTTGTGAAGTAACACTATGGCCACAGTCAACGTCAATGTCAAAGAGACACCACAGTACTATGCGACACTCCTATTTCTGAATACAAATACACATCAGAAATTCGTAAATCCTCACCTAAGGGACTGAGGATATGTCGTACATTTTAATAAACTTGAAGTGTAGGTCAAGGACAAGGAAATTGAAACTCAAATGTTGTGTGCAACGTCCGAAGATGTACTAACAGTATCAGTTAGAGAGCATAACCCAATGGGTCCAGCAAATCTCCTTTGGACAATTATTCGGACAAATAGACGGAATGCAAACTTGTTATCCTGATTGCAGCTCAATCATTGAGTACACTAGCGATAGGTGGATACAGTTTGTTTTTACTTAAATGTTTTCGTTTTACATGCACTTTACCACTGTGTTTGCCATCGAGGTTGTTGTAGATGAGTCGAAGAGGGGATAAGTTTAATTACACTGTTTGTCAATTAGGGTGGGGATGGAATAAGTGTGAGGGTTGGGTGCCCTTGAACCGGTTTACCCCCCCCCCCCAGTGACATTTGTCACTGACAGTTCCAAGGCGGTATTTCCATCTTTCCCTGTTGTTTGTTTGTTATGTCCGTGCGTCTCTTTGTGTCTTTTATATACATGTACATTGTCGTTGTGGTGCTGTTTGGGCGGTTGTGTCTTTTGTATGCGGTGTTTCCTGCACGACTCATACATGTACTTTTGCTGTGCGTTTCGTCTCCTTTTGTCTTGTAGCTCTGTTGTGTCCTGGTCGGTGATGTTTGGATGCCTTTTTGGGGGATGGGAGTTATTGCTGTAGTAATCATACGAAAGACTTATCAATTGAACCTTTACTCTATAAATACGCCTTTATATGCAGAGTAGAGTAGAGTAGACACTGACGGCTTATGATATAAAATAAGATATGATTTTTCAGTTTTTCCATTTATCTAAATGATATTTCTGATAGCAATATATTTAACAAGAATATTCATCGAGTAAGTTTGCTCTAGCCTGGTGCTCAGCATAACACAATATCCTACTATACGCAACCTGGTTGGATCCAGATGAGATATCGATTAACGCGTTGCCTGATCAGGATCCAATATGGTTGACGTTCAGTTAACCAATATCCGTCTATTGACATCCTTTAACCAATTATCTCATAGGCTATTTTAGATACAACCTCTTTGAATAAATCTGCCGAAAAGGAGCATTAACTAGACAAAAGGACAATTTTAGAATTTTGTCGTTTGAGACCATTGAGATCAACAGAGCATTTGCTCCTATAGGAACAAATGCTCTATTTATCACAATGGTTTCACAAAGTGGCTTTTACAGAGTCATCAAAAGTCGTCAATATGAAGGAATGGCTTAAAAAATCTTCAAAAGCCATTCCTGAAATATTTGTGATAAATACCATTTGCTCCATAGGAGCAACTGCTCTAATTATTCTAATGGTTTGAGTCCTACAATAGAACCCGTCATTAACGGCCATTCATTTATGTAACAATGAATTGTTAAAACAGGTACCTGCCTAATGTTGGGCAAAAGCAATGCAGAAAGCTCTTATATGATAGTTCTGCGTTACTTCTGGGTCGTTACTGTATGATGTACTGACATTGTACATATGTTTCATTTGAGTTTTGGTGACATAAGTGGGCGGACACAATATACCGGTAGTCACGGTGTGCGTCTGTTTCCCATGAATTGCGTACAGAAAAGGATGATTTTGTTTTTATCTATAATTCTTAAATTAATTCAATTTTTGATAGTTTTCATCAGGCGATCACAATAGCTCATCCTGAGAACTTTGTCCTCTGGTGAGTTAAAACACCACAGCTGAATGCATATCTGCATATAACCAGCAATGTTCGTGTGAAGTTTCATTAGGGTCGGACATTTCTTACCCAAGAAGTGTGTCGGACAGGTTCACGGTAAAAGAAGAGCAAGAATGAGAATCGGTAGGAAGAATGATAACAATATAAAGAAGAAACGAAGTAAAAACAACATCCCCCTCCTCCACACACTTCGGGGACATAATAATTACTATTACCATAAATATATTCTTCTAGTTCTTTCGTATGTATTTGTAGAATTTTATGAATGTAATTTGACGATAATACTAATAACAGAAATGTAATGCTTAATGAAATATAATCGGTAAAACCCAGTCCCAAGATAAAACCTCAAAATCAAAACGATCAAACAACATCATGAAATATTTCTCCAAATATAATAATAATAAAATACTTAACGTTGATTTAGATCATTACAAATTATTCCTTTGGTCTTGCAGTCCGAAACTTGTATAGCATATTATTATCAATTAACACCGCGACTGGTAAAACAGAAACCGACAAGCACAATTAGTAAATAGACAATATATAAACTTAAAAGATTTAAGTTTTAATAACATATGTACATGTAAGATAAAGACGCCCTCTCAAAATATACTGAAGCTTCACGCGATTAACCATTTACCTCATATGCTATTTTTAGATCCAACAACTTAAAGATCCAATAAGTCTACCGAAAAGGAGCATTAACTAGAGAAATGGAAAATTTTAGAATTGTTTAGTTTGAAACCATTGTGATAAATAGAGGATTTGCTCCTATATATTATAAAGTGACTTTTACAGTCGTCAAAATCTATCCAAACCATTAACTAGTCATTATACACTACATTTGTATTACTAATAGTTCTACAGTATAACCTCTCTTAACCGGAATTCTAGTAGATAAGAATTTAGATACTTTTAGGCAGGTGGTTGCTTAATGCAGAGTGAAAGTCATGCAGAAAGCTCCTAGAGGAGCTTTCTGCATGACTTTCACCCTGCATTAAGCTGCCACCTGTCTCCAAGACCGATATTCATATTAAATTCATCGGCCGGTTAAGAGAGGTTTTACTCTATAATTTATACACGTATTACGATTTAGCAACAAAAAGGATGAATTACCTTTATGAATAGTGCAGTCTTTTCTGAGAATGTCCGTTCTGTTTTACAATGACTCGCTATCTAAAACACATAATATGAGAATTGATATTTATACTGAAAAACCCTCGATGACTGTATTTTACTTATGATTTTGAACCAATTAGATCGAATTGTAATAAAAGTAAAATAAAAGATAAAATCTTCATCTCAGGAAACTTACGATCACATTTCACTAAATATATTCATAAACGAGACATAATTAGCTTTTTATCATCATTTTTGTCAGTAATTATTACGAATTATACTATTTTATTTCATTTTAATATCAAACTTTAATTTCTCATCTAAATTATTGTCTTCTACATTGTCAGACACAATGGGGGATATTTAACCTTGTATAAACGCCTTTCACGCATTTGCAAACATATTAGACCCATACATGTATCAGATAGCTCCTATCGGAACAGTCTGATCAGTGTCTGCTCTGTTTGCTTGTTTTGTAATAAAGATCTAATTATACAGTTTCTTTCTAAGCCAAAACACCCTTTGGACAAAACACCCATCCACAGATAAAGAGTTACAGAATGGACACGAAATTTAGGACGAACGGACGGACGGAAGGACGGACAATGCGATTACTATATGCCCGCCGTTGGGGGCATAAAAATGATATTTAATCATAGTAGTAGCTGTAGAATTAGATCCAAATTATTTCATAAGCAAACAGACAAGACCCTGAGCGGACAGCTGTTGTATATATGACGTCACCGGTTAAATCCTCGTTAACCCTTTCCCTGTTCCGTATTTAGGACACATTTCAATACCATACATCATAGTTATAAAGAAATATGGGAGATGCAACCTTGTATTGCAGTTTAGATATTTTAGAAAGCAAAGACACAGATCTATCAAATTATGTTAGCAGACAGAACAGACCCTGATCAGACGGCTCCTACAGGAGCCGTCTGATCTGGGTCTTCTCTGTTTGCAGACGCCTGGAAACACGTTTATATGAGGGAAAGGGTTTTACGCACTGTATTTATCTACCATATATATTAAAAAAACCAGTTTATACCCTCCACCAGTAAACGCAATACGTTTAATAAGCGAGCTTACAGACAAAAACATCAATAAAAATGTTAATAAGAACAATGCATTTTTTTTTATATCCTATTAATTGGTTTGAGTATGTAATACGTGTTTTGAAGTGAAGTATTGTTTACTTGTTCAGAATTAATATGCCTCATTCGACTTTATTATCTAAAAGACATTTAGACTGTAGCCTGCCGAACAAATTAATTTTACAGAATGTTTCACCTATTACATTTTCAGAATTCAGACTATATAATAAGTCTGTCAACCAAAATGCATTCAGGATGTACATATAAAACAGTTTGGATCCTGATGAGACGCCAAGTTACTCGGTGTCACATCTGGAGCCAACCTGTTTGCATACGTATTCACTTATCCGCCCATAGCAGGCTAAATATTAAGAAAAATAGCTTAATTAGAAAGCTTACACACAAAAACATAAAAACTATTATTGAGAACAATGTATTTGTTCAATTTGTTTGTACATGTATATTCCCATTAATTGGCTCGTATATCGAATGCGGTTTTTGAAATAGATTAATAGTTTTTGTTCGGAATTATTCCTCATTCGACTGTATCATTTAAAAGAATTTTAATGTTCAATGAAACAATCAGATTAAATTTCAGAAATTATTACAAAAAGGATGCAATAATATTCAGCTGATGTATCTATTTACTAAATGAATATACTCATAAGAAATAATACATGTATTTAGAACAAATACCATAACATCTTAGTACTATATTATATGGACAAAACAACATAGTATAATCTGATATATGTACAGTAAAACCTCTCTATAACGGCCACTAAATTACATTAAATATTTTGTGTCAAAGGCAGGTGGCTGCTTAAAGCAAGCTAAAAGTAAAACAGAACTCTCCAATGGGAGCGTTCTGTTTTATTTTCGCCTTGCTTTAAGCAACCACCTGCCCTAAATACCAACTAATTAACACAATTTGGTGGCCGTTATAGAGAGGTTTTACTGTACCTACAATTCAATTAGCAAATAGAGCAGATAATCAATCAAACGGCTCTTACAGGAACCGTCTGATTTGGGTCTACTCTGTTTTCAAAGACTCTAGAAGTCGTATTTATAGGTTTAAACGGTTAACATACATTTAGTGAAATTTAATAAATTTCAGGACACTACAAGATTATCATTATCATGCATATCACAGCCTGTAGATGCTGTGGAACCAAAGTGTTTACAGTTCTCATTGATATGAGGGCCTCATGGAAGATTGGTTATAACCAAATGAGTATTCTCGTTAAATAAAGTCTTTATTATTATTATTATTATTATTATTATTATTATTATTATTATTATTATTATAACCATTTCCCTGTAATATGTTTATTCCAAATTTCAACATCTGAGTATTCGTGGACAACATAGTTATAATGAAATACGGAAGGTGGAACATTGTAGCTATTTAGAAAGTAGATTGAACAGGTGTATCAAATGCCATTACCAAACAAAACGGACCCTGCTCAGACGGCTCCTTTAGGAGCTCCTTTAGGAGCCGTCTGATCTGGGTATACTTTGTTTGCAAATTTTTGACAACAAGTTTACATGAAGGAAAGGGTAAAAAAAACTCAACACGGGGGTTGTTGTGGTCTTGTATCGCTTATTCAATATATGTGTTCTATGGAGATTATAAGAAAATCGTCTCTTATTATAATATTTATAATATAATGAATACTTCAGCTCTAGACAGTCATCTAATAAGCAATTACAAACACTTTTGCAGTTCTGGCAGAGAGTCACAAAAACATTAGTTCTTCAAAATCATATCGGAAGCTGGTCCATATCAGTATAAAGTTGCTTAGCCCGGCCCTTTTGCAGAATAATAAAGTATTCAACAAGTTTAGGTACGTCTCTCTACTAAATAATATGCACCCAATAAATAAATAAATTAATAAATAATTAAATATCTGGCCAACGGTTTCGGATATTCCTTTCGGCGCCAAATACATTTCATCTGCTATGATTCTTGTCTGCATCAGGTCTCACAGTGGCGTTTTCTCCAATTTCTTTACAACAACACATCAGTCGTCTAACACATGTATATTATATTGCAAGGATGCAAAGCAAGTCATGATCCAGACAGCTCCTACATGATCTGGATCTATTCTGTTTTCAAAGGTGTAGAAATGCGTATTTAACCCATTAGGCTATTTTATATACAACCTCTTTGAATAAATCTACCGAAAAGGAGCATTAACTAGAGAAAAGGAAAATTTTAGAATTTTGTAGTTTGAAACCATTGTGATAAATAGAGCATTTGCTCCTATAGGATACAATGGTTTCACAAAGTGACTTTTACAGAGTCGTCAAAAGTCGTCAATATGAGGAAAGGGGCTAGATATGAGGGAATGGGTTAAGGAGTAAAGAGTGAGGCTTAAATCTTTGCATTCTGTTTCAGAATAATTACCTTTACCGATACACGTGCTTGTGTTTAGTACTCATGTTGGTCTTCAAGTGAGCTTTCTGCGTGTATGCCTTACCGCATATACCGCACTTAAACGGTCGCTCGTTTAAATGACTCAATACATGCCGATTGAGTTTAGATTTCCATAGAAACACTTTTCCACAATATTGACAATGGTGGTCTTTAAACGGTTTGAAGACATCTGGCTGAGTGACGTCATTAAGCACATCCGTTGTAGTGTAGTTGTTCATAAACGTATTATCTGGAATAAAACAAAAACAAATAATAAACCTTTAGGGTAGAGATGGTTAAAAAAAACAGTGACTATTGTTACTGACCGTTCCAATTTTCCACTATTGTTTGTTTGTTTTGTCTTTGTGCGACTCTTTGTATTTTGATAGATATGTACATTTGCTGTGTTTTCTTGTTGTGGTGCTGTTCGTGTGGCTGTGTGTTTTGTATGGGGTGTTTCCTGCATGACTCATATTAGTACTTTTAACCTACTTATGCTGTGGACCGGAGCTATTTACATAACTGTAAAGGAAGATTGTGAAGTTATTTTGCGGGTTAGGAGGTTTAAGATATTGTTCAGTAAAATTTGTTTAGCTATAGTGGCGAATTTACAGCGTAAAGCGGTAGAAAGAAAATAAATGTGATAAAGGACCATCTGGGGACCAAGTTGTTTGTTCTTAATTCCCACAGCCAACTTAAGCACCGGGCCAATCAAACTTATAGATTGCCTCAAGGTTGGTTCCTATTGCCGATCAGATCAACTTGATCATCCTGATCACCCAAAGTCCCCGACCAAGCTCGACCGAAGGCATGTACACGAGTTCTTCTCGACCTCTCCTCGACCATACACGACCCCTCGCGAACATTCGCGACGCCTCCACCGCGTCAACTCAACAACCACACCAATCTATGTTCGATCATCTCGACCAAGATACGATCCCTACACGATCTCTACCCGTCCAACTGGACCTATGCTCGATGTCGTACTTGGGTCGATCGAGTATTACTCGAGTACAGGTCGAGATGATCGGGAACAGATCGGGTAAATGACTTCATCCCGAACGCACTAGATCTGTACACAGTTGTCTCCCGATCAACTCGAGCATCTACTCGATCAATACCGATCGCTTATGGGGAGCGTGGCTACTCGATCTTTAACCGAATTCTTTGGACATGTCCAAAACATTCGGGTAGTGAGTCCGAGGGATGCCGACCAAGGTAGACCCCCTCGATCACTCCTGCTGAGCGACCCAGACCAGTCCCCGATTATTTGATTTGGGCAAATAGTGAAATCCCTGATCAGACGCCGCCTTGAAAAGGTGGCGTCTGATCTGTGACTGCACTATTTGCCGTGGTTCATATTTTGCGATATTGGCGGCGAAAGGGTTAACATATTGTTTTACAACTGGCAACAGACGACGCATGGCGACGGGCACATGGACACCCCAATAGCCCACATTTGCAGTTTGTGCCAGGTGAGCTTAACACATTATCCCCCTAGTGACGCATTTTTGCTCATCTATAAAAGTCACTTTATGAAACCATTGTGATAAATAGAGCATTTGCTCCTATAGGAGCAAATACTCTATTTATCACAATGGTTTCAAACTACAAAATCATAAACTTTTCCTTTTCTCTAGTTAATGCTCTTTTTCGGTAGATACATTCAAAGAGGTTGGGTCTAAAAATAGCCTATGAGGTAAATGGGTCTAAAAATAGAATATGAGGTAATGGGTCTAAAAATAGCCTATGAGGTAATGGGTCTAAAAATAGCCTATGAGGTAAGGGGTTAAACTACAACCAACTAACATTTGGTCTGCTGCGAGCGGATGAGTGATTATTTACGTAAATAGTCTGGATCCAGATTAAACGTCGGGTGACTCAGCATCTCAGCTGGATCGGAACTGTGTGACACCCTTATTGTATTTTGATAGATATACTGACCATAGCTTGATTCTTGAAAAAGTATTGAGTGAAAATTTGTGTGACCACAATTTGCGCAGCATGCTAAACGTCAATTAGATATACAAACTCAAGCATGAATTTTGAATTTACGTAGGAGGGGAAGTGTGGCGAGGGTTCACACAGGCCACGATTACACAAGACAAACTTAATGCCTTTAACTATTTCATTGCCAATGTTTCTCGCCTGCAAACTTTATTATCTGCTATAATTTTCATTTTTTATTTGTCTTAATTACTTTTTAAAAAAGAAAAAAACAACATAGTCACATCAACACACATATTTGATCCTGATGAAGCTAGTTATTCAGCGTCTCACCTGGATCTAAACTGTTTGGAAGGATAATTGCAGATGTGAACAGTTACAATAGCTACAGAGTTCAACCTAATTACAGATGTGTACAGTTACAATAACTACAAAGTTCAACTTAATAACAGCTGTGTATAGTGTAAATAACTATAGAGTTCAACCTAAGTACAGATGTAAAGTTACAATATATACAGAGTTCAACCTAATTACAGATGTGTACAGTTACAATAGCTACAAAGTTCAACTTAATTACAGATGTGTATAGTTTAAATAGCTATATAGTTCAACCTAAGTACAGATGTGTACAGTTACAATAGCTGCATAGTTCAACCTTTTCCTCATACAAACGTGTTTTCACGCATCTGCAAACAGACAAGACAATACCAGTCCTAACCCTTCGCTTGCTATTCGCGTCAATGTATGTCCTGATAATGCAAACCAGGCAAATAACTATAAACTCAAATAATACTCACCCAAACAGGATTTCAATAATTCCACAACTAAATACTGAATACGTCATGAATCACAGATAAGGCCAACTTACGCAACTTTACACACACACATGAACTACCCATTCATTCAGAAATCGACACAATCCACGTGACGACCGACCTTTTGACCACGTGACCAAGGACCATCAGCAATATTGACAGGAGAAACGACCCAATCATGAAATTAAGCTGGACTTGACGACGGAAAATCGACGTAGGCTGGACAGGATATATTATAAATGTAAAGAATATTTTTGATAGAAAGTATTTGAACTTTATTTAAGGCTCTGAAAAGATATGGAAATTATTAACATGTCACCACATTTCTGTGAATATCCATTTTTAATTGACAATAGTTGCTATAAACATTGTATTATGTTTAATGCAATAAAATTGATTGATTGATTGATTGATTGTATGTCCTGCAGGAGCTGTCTCATCAGGGTCTGCACTGTTTACGAGTTGATTGTGCAACCAGTACACTCCACAGCAGTGATTGCACAGCGAAATATTTGTACACAGTGAAGATATATGTAATTATACAACAGGACATGGGTAAAGAAGGAGAAATGTGTTTTAAAATTCAGCAAGAGAAGTGCTAAGCAGCCTTCAAAAAGATATAGGTATGTAAGTCAAGTGGTCAAAGTAATGCAGAAAGCTGAAATATGAGTGCTGCGAATTACCTTTGCCCTGCATTAAGCAACCAACTGCTTTTTTTACTTCTATTTTTATTAAATAAATGGCGGTTTGAGAAATGTACTCATATTGATGCATTTTGACGCCTCTGTGAAAGTCACTTTTTGAATTATTTGTGATAAACAGAGCATTTGCTCCATAGGAGAAAATCACTGGCTCTTGGTCGAAAGAGACTAATATAGTTATGTAATATAGTCATATCATATTAATGTACTAATTTCTATAAATAAACTATATAGTCTTTTTCGGTCAAGTGCTCTATTTATCACAACGATTTCAAAACTATATACTTCTAAAGGTTCCCTTTTCTCTAGTAAATGTTCTTTTTCGGTAGAATTATTCTACATCGAGATAAATATGAAATATAAATCTAGAAACTTATTAGTCGGCTGATACGATCAGGCAAAGGATAAGCAATGGTACCTATTCTTGTGCTATTCATGCATGTCCCAGTACCGCACGGTGCGTACATTCAAATAAATTATTCAACCATTACCTTAATGGTTAACATTACAGTAAACCCCGCTAATGCGATCACTTAAAAGAGGTATAACTATGGGTGCTATATGCAGGTGGTAGCTTAATGCAGGACAAAAGTAATGCAGAAAGAGGAGCTTTCTGTAGTACTTTTGCCCTGCATTAAGCAATCACCTGCTTATAAAGACACCAATGTTTATTCATTAAGTGGTCGCATTAGAGGGGTTTACTGTATGCCCTTGCTAATGTGGCAATACAATTATATCAGTTAATGAATATTTCTGAAGTGACCAATGGCTGCATAAATCCGCGGATAATGTGTAGCGTGGACAAGAAAAATAACACATGCTGCATAAACACTGTCACTGGGTAAAAATCTTTATGAAAAATGACGACATTCGAAATTTGTTATAACATACAAATCCTCTAAGCTTCCCATGAAACATGAATGTAGGAAATCCTTTGAAAGCAAAAGCATCAATGCAGACACGATTTTATTGAGTCTGTTCGTGAGCAGTTATTTAAAGTGCAACACTGCTCACGCCCCTAGCACATGTTTGAAAAGAGGTATTCAATTTCCTACCTAAATCATTGGCATTTATTATCTCGAAGGACCAGGATATATAACAACACTGTTTCAGTCACTGAATGTGTCACTGAAATAAGGTAAGTAGCTGCTGAGAAAAATTTCGAATAAGAAACTGCAATAGACCAACATATCAGACCGACAGACAACGTAGTTCATTGTATTCTTTTACCACCTTTGGCGAAATAATACCCCCTTTGGTTGTGGTAGTATAAAACATTACATCTCAATACAAAACCTTTGATATTCATAGTGGGTGGAGTAAGTATATATTTAACATATAGAGAGGTCATGAAAATAATTAAAATTTCCCTGATGAAAATTCATGTAAGAAATAATGACGTCATGAATATTTTTATAATGGCATAAATATTGCACTGAATGCCACGGCTGGTATGGTCCACTTCGGACTGTCAACTAAGTCCTTCATATGTATACAGTACAACCTCTCTATAACGGCCAATTATATCACTCCTATAGGAGCGTTCTGTTTAACTTTCACCTTGCTTTAAGCAGCCATCTGCCCTAAATACCAACTAATTAACACAATTTAGTGACCGTTATAGAGAGGTTTTACTGTATATACAGTTGAACATGTCTTAAGCGACCATTCATTTATTGAGCATAGGATTCTTAAAAAGCAGGTGGTTGCTAAATGCGGGGAAAGACAGAAAGCTACCATCTGCCTTACAGACCAATAATTAGACATCTTTTTGATGGGCTTAAAGTACTCGGCATTTCACCAAGTTGTTTGTTACTCTGTCAATAGCTACCACAAAACATGTTCGAATCAGAATTTAACCCTTTCCTCCATAAATACGTCATTCTACGTCTCTGTAATAGTCATTTCTTGAAACCATTGTGATAAACAGACCATTTGCTCCTATAGTAGTAAATGCTCTATTTATCACAATAAATCTTCCTTTTCTCTAGTTAATGCTCCTTTTTGTAGATTTATTCAAAGTGGTTGGATCTAAACATAGCCTATGGGGTAATGGGTTAAAAGTATCAAATGGTCAAGATCATAGTTTGAGCAGACATTAATGTTAACAAAAAGATAGGGATTAAAATTATGCTCTTCAAATCGTCAAATTGGTCCTTTATCTGCTCTTTCTAATGTATCCAGTTACTACTCGTTTACAACGAATCTCCGCTGACAAATGCCACACTGATACAGTTTGTGAAAATCCTCATACGCAATTCCAGGGCCGCGGGTGACGCGCTTGTTTTAACGCAGGCACTGACACTTAAATACAGCTTCAGTCCTGTGCGACTCCTAATACGCATTTCCAGAGCTGAGTATGATGGGAATGTTTTGTTGCAATGTCTAGCAACTGATACGACCTCTCTCCGCAGTTCCAGGGCCAAGCGTAACGTGAATGTTTTATGACAGACCCTGCAACTTCCTGGGCCGAACATGACGCGAGTAATTTATTGCAGGCCATGCAACTCATATGCAGTTCCGTGGCTGAAGGTGGCATAAATGTTTCATTGCAGACCATGCAACTCATACGTAGTTCCACGGCTGAAGGTGGCATTAATGTTGCATTGCAGACCATGCAACTCATATGTAGTTCCATGGCTGAAGGAGGCGCTGTTTCATTGCAGACCATGCAACTCATACGCAGTTCCATGGCTGAAGGTGCCGCTAATGTTTCATTGCAGACCATGCAGCTCTTACGTAGTTCCATGGCTGAAGGTGGCGCTGATGTTTCATTGCAAATATTGCAGCTGACACGGCTTCACCAACATGCGATTTCTCATATACAGTTCCAGGGCCAATGATGACAGGCCTGTTTGATTGCAGGTCATACGGCACAACTCCTCATATGAAGTTCCAGTGCCAAGGGTGACGCGAATATTTTACTTCAGACCTTGCCAATGGAAGACAATAAAAACAAGCACAAAATGCGGAAACCGCATTAAAGCCGGATGATTTGTGTTGATCTTGACCCAATTTCTTGTATCCTTATATCAACTGAAAGGTCTTCACCCAAACTATCTGCATACCAAATATAAATTATCTAGCCAATGTAGTTCAGAAGTTATGACAACATTTTAATGACAGCCAATGTTTCAAAATAGTGACCTTGACCTGATTTCAGGCATTTTTATGTCATCCATAAGGTCCTTATAAAAGCTATCTGAATACCAAAGGTGATCGTCCCAGCACTCGTGGATTAGAAGTTATAGCAAAATGTTAAAGTTTGTTAAAAACAGTCAAGTTTTATATATAGTGGCCTTGACTTTCAGGCATTTTTATGTCATCCATAAGGTCCTTATAAAAGCTATCTGAATACCAAAGGTGAATGGCCCAGCACTCGTGGATCAGAAGTTATAGCAAAATGTTAAAGTTTGTTAAAAACAGTCAAGTTTTCAATATAGTGACCTTGACCTTGACCCAATTTCATGTACCCTTGTATCAACCGAAACGCCTTCATTAAATCTATTTGTACATCACAGATGAATTGCCTAGCATTTGTAGTTCAGAAGTTTTAGCAATGTTAAAAAGTTTGTTAAAAACGGCAAAGTTTTGGAAATAGTGACCATGACCTTGACCTGATTTTATGTATCCTTGTATCAAGTGAAAGGCCTTCACCCAAGGTATCTGCATACCAAATATGAATGGTCTAGCTTAAGAAATTCAGAAGTTATAAGCAATGGTAAAGTTTTCTTAACGACGGCACGCCGCCCGCCTGACCGACCGTCCGCCCAACCGCCCGCCTGGTTTTTGCCAAACTATAAGCCGAGATTTCAAAAATCAGCCTAAAATGAATCAAAGCATCAATACTTCAACACCAAGCTATATATGTACCAAATATAAATTGCCTAGCATTTGTAGTATAGAAGTTATAGCAATGTTAAAGTTTGTTAAAAACGGCAAGTTTTGGAAATAGTGACCTTGACCTTAACCTGATTTCATGCATCTTTGTATCAAGTGAAAGGCCTTCACCCAAATTATCTGTATACCAAATATGAATGCTCTAGAATTTGTAGTTCAGAAATTATAGCAATAATAAACTTTTGTTAAAAATGGCAAAGTTTTGGAAATAGTGACCTTGACCTTGACGTGATTACATGTATCCTTATATCAAGTGAAAGACCTTCAACAAGCTATTTGCATACCAAATATGAATGGTCTAGCTTAAGTAATTCAGAAGTTATAAGCAATGTTAAAGTTTTGGTAACAACAATAAAGTTTTGGAAATAGTGACCTTGACCTTGACCTGATTTCATATATCTTTGTATCAAGTGAAAGGCGTTTGTCCAAGCTATCAGTATTCCAAATATGAGTTGCCTAGCAGTTGTAGTTCAGAAGTTATAGCAATGTTCAAATTGGTTAAAAACGGAAAACTTTTCGAAGTAGTGACCTTGACCTTGACCTGAATTCATGTATCTTTGTATCAAGTGAAAGGCCTTCACCCAAGGTATCTGCATACCAAATATCAATGGTCTAGCTTAAGTAATTCAGAAGTTATAAGCAATGGTAAAGTTTTCTTAACCACGGCACGCCGCCCGCCCGCCCGCCCGCCTGACCGACCGCCCGCCCAACCGCCCGCCTGTTTTTTGCCAAACTAGCAAACCAGCCTAAAAATGAATCAAAGCATCAATACTTCAACACAGATGCAAATTATTACTGTTTCCTTCATATAAACACATGTTCATGCATTTGCAAATAGAGTAGACAATGTTTAAACTTTTCCTGTAGCAGCCGTCTGAGTTTCGTTCGTTCTCAAGCTTTTGATTGGTCAGATTTGAGCCAAATGCTCAAATCTGACCAATCAAATACTTGAGAACGAAATCAGACTCAACTAAACGTTTTATAAGTATGAACCCTGATTCTACAATTCCTGCCTTGGCCAAACATTCCTTTGTTCAAAGTCATTATAAAACAATATCTAATTAGTATTCATACGTCATTATGAAGTACATGAATATTTATAAGTGTTAATGATATAAAGGAAAGAATACAATGGAATAATTTCCGTGAAACCCCTGCAATCCGGAATTCTAGCAGACAAGAATTTAGATCATGTTAGGCCGGTGGCTCATTAATACAGATTGAAAATGCTCCTAGGGGGACTTTCTGAGTGACTTTCTTCCTGGATTTAGTTGCCACCTGTCTCTAGGACTAATATTTTTACTATAGAAGGTTCCACTCAGTTTGCTGATGAAATTAAAATAGATATGACTCTTCAATTTTTGTCAATAACTTACGCCGTGTATTCATAGGCAATACAATGTATAAGAATTCGGTTACTAAATTTTCATGGAGTCATTATTCAACAGGAAAGTGTTTAACCTTACGACTGCTATGGACAGATGAGTGAATACATATGCTAACTGTTTGGATCCAGATGAAACTCCGAGTAGCTCGGCGTCTCATAAGGAGCCAAACTGTTTCATATCCCGATTGCATGTTAGTAGGCAAATTTGATTATAGATTGAATTTTGGAAATGCAGTAGGTGAAAAATTCTGCTCAGCAGTCTAAAGGTTAAAGACTTGAACTTCTGGATATCTCTAAGTAAAGGTTCGGTCCTTCGAAAATTTACATTACAGGATTATTCTGAAACGTACCAATACGCATATCTAGAAACATATGTGACAGCTTAATGCAGGTCGAGAGTAATGCAGGATTGCTATTGACCTGCGTTAAGCTGTGAGCTTGAGAACTTGTTCAAATTAGAAATCGAATGACTGAAACGTCTGTTACCTCGAAGTAAGTTGTATGGTGCTTTGAAGTTCGAGTAATCAAAATTCAACATGTTTTTTTTATACAACAGAACGTGGGTAAAGAAGGAGAAATGTATTTTAAATTTCAAGAAGAGCTCTTTTTTTTTTTTGCAACGTTTGAATCAACAAGGAACGTTTCATTCAATACCCATAGCTAGTTTCTGGGTAGGTTTATGTTTACTTTATTATTTTATTCGTTGTAAGTTTTTTACGTACCAGGATTACAATTATCTAAATTTAATGTACCATATCCTACTTACTTGTAACTGATGAACATCTTCGGATCTATATTCCCAGGGACCCTGGCTCCGAGCGCACCACAGACTGACTCCCTAGGCAGGTTTTAAACGACTTGTTCGAACAAATGCTTAAACTGGGCCAGAACATTTGAATGGGAATACTATGATACAGAATTTAATTGTAGCAATCCATAGATGTTTGGAATCTGTATGGATAGTTCAACGCTTAATTACTGGGATTTTTGTAATTGATAAAGGGACGTCATGCTATATACTCCGAGTGTACGACAAAACAGGAGTTGTCTCCCTTGTAATTAAACGTTACTCATGAATACATATTAACGTGTCTTGACCCTTACAACGCTGGATTTTCAAATGGATTATCCCAATATTCAAACAGGTCAGGCTTATGGTGAATTTCTGGGATAAACGTGTTAGATGACAAACAGTGCAGACTCTGATGCGAGGTTTCCTCTTGGAGCTCTCTCAACTGGTTCTACACTGCTTGCAAACGACAGTGAATCGTGTCGCGCACAGTATAAAGGGTTATCCATGGTTCTTTTCTTCATTTAATCATGTCCATCATTGTTAATTATTTGTAAAATAATTAACAATGATAGGTTGCCTGCTTGGTTGGTAAAAAATGTATAATGAGATCTACATAATTCCATAAGCAAATATAGCGAACCTTGATCATGAGCTCACCTGTTTGCATATACAGTAAAACCCCGCTAATGCGACCACTTAATAAACAGCCACTGGCGCCGTTTAAAGCAGGTGGTTGCTTAATGCAGGACGAACATTATGCAGAAAGCTCCAATAAGCTACCACCTGCCTCTGTCACCCAGAATTATGCCCCTTTTTGGTGGTCGCATTAGCGGGGTGTACATGAAAAGGCGTTGCTATTAGGTATAGGGTTATTTATATTTCGTCCATCGTTAGCCAGAGCACTCCAGGTAGATGATCAAATGGTGGTGAAAGAACAAACTGAGAAGCTGCTATTTTTGTTGCCTGGTTGGCTGTTTGGTTGGTAGCCTGCTTGCTTGGTTAACACGTGTGTTTGAAGTAACACTTGCCCACGCTTATATGTAAGTCAAACCCGAATAGTCATTAATTATAATACTCAACTAAATTGTCAATTTTCCTTCAGGTAATGATTTTGCTCATAATTAAATTCATTGTGTCTGTCATTACTATTAGTCAGTCTTAAGGCTCATTTGACCTATGTGACATGAGTTATGTATGTTTATTTGTAACAACAATGTACATGGTTGTAAACGTTTAATTAATATATGTTCTGTTCTGTTTAAGTAAAAGCCCCGTAAACTGGAAATCTAATAAAGAAAAAATATATATGTATTTAGGCAGGTGGCTGCTTAATGCTGGGTGAAAGTCATACAGAAGGCTCCGTTGGGAGCTTTCTGCAGGACTTTCGCCCTGCGATGACCGGCAATGATGCTGATTTCAACGTCCGGGTTATAGTGGTTTTATTGTATGTGGCTTATGGGTGCATCGGAAGGAATAGAACAACCCTTTTTTGGTTGCCTGATTCTGTTAACTGTGCCACTTGTAAATCACTGATATGCTGTGAAAGTTTAACTCCCAGCCATCACACAATCCTTACAAAGGGTTGCATTTGATATAGATGTAGTGCGACAACAGGTAAATTCGTCCTTTAGCAATCAATATGTTACACTTATACAACAGAAACAAAGTGTGTGACTTACTTCATGAATATTCGTGTTAGGAATTATGACTTCATGAATATGTATTACCTTAAGTTTTATAATGGTACATTTGGCCATGACAGAAACAGACAACATTCAGATCTATAATATATTCAAAGCAACAGGTACCGGTACTAAAACGTCTTTTCTCCACCAAGCCCTATGTTGTGATCACTCGTTAAAATAGTCTCTTCGAAACGATTCTAAAGAATGACAAAACATAGGGTTTAGTTGAGAAATAAAGGAGTTATTCTTGTAAATATTTGAATTCACGCATCTCATCTGGCCCAAAAACAAACAAGACACATCTTGATCAGATGGTTCCTTCAGGTAAAGCCTAGTAAATTTGAGGTACTTATATATATAATTATAGGCATAATCCCTCTGCGTCTACACTGTTTTCAAATGCGTTAAAATGCGTAGCTACAGTACACGTACGCTTTAACCCTCTTCTCCGTGAATAATCATGTAAGAAATACTGACATCGTGAATATTAATTAGATTCAATGTTATGATAGTACATGTACACAGGACTGTTTGGACATGACAGAAGCTGTTGAATCATAGCTACAGTGCTCCCTCTCTACAACGACACCCTTTGGGATACGAAGATTGTATGTGTTGTTCAGAGGGAGTTGTTATAGGGAGGGAAAATCAAACATAATTAGCTTGTTTGCAGATCCGCAGATCAGGTGTATTTCGAGAACTAAAACCGTTATGCCTCAATCAAACCCTATGTTGTGACCACTCTTTAGAATCGTCACTAGAGGCATAAAGGAAATACGACGGACAAAAGTTGTTTCTGGAGCCTTGTTGTTTCGGAAACAGTGACATGCGTTGTTGTAAGGAGGGACTCGTTATTGAGAGGGTCGGTGTAGGGAGGGAGCACTGTATATTATATAATAAACAAACTGATCAAACCGTCAGACGGCACATATATGAGCGGTCTGGTCTGGGTATATTCTGTTTGCAAATGCATAGAATGGAGTAAAGGGTTTAAAACGTAGAGAACATGTCTGAATATATATACATGTATACACTTTTGACGCTTATGCAAACAGTGTAGACCCAGATCAGATGGCTATTGTAGAAGGAGTCTGGTCATGAACTACTCCGTTTGCTTACGGAATTACATTTATAGATTAGATTCTTGAGTTTCTGCTTTGGCCAAAAAGTCCACTGTCTACACTATTATAAAAGAACTCTGTTAATAAATATCCATGATGTCATTATTTCATACATAAGTGTTCATCATGCAAATGGTTGTGACTCAGGAATAACAATCCACAGCAGAACAGACCACATGAATGAGTGAGTGAATGAATGAATGACGTTACTACGAGGGTAACTCAATTAGTCTGAAGACTAATCTTCATTGAGGCCCTCGAATACAAAGTACCAAAACATTAAACAAATCAACGATGAATTTACAATGTGCGAAAGCGCTCTCCTGTCCCGAATAATAATATGAAACTCGGGCAACGAGGATTTTGTTTACAATTAAGGGCCAGATCGGACATTGAAAACCCGGCGTCCGACCCGGTCCCACACTGCAAATTTATGCGTGAAAGAAAACGCTTCCGTTATTGCAGACAAATATATTTATGAAACGAGTTTAATACAAATACAGTTGGCATAAGAAAACCCCGTGACTTCCAGATTGCAGAAATTTGTCTTGTGCTTAATTTTGTCAACTGCCAAAGTTGAGAAAAGTTAAGAAATAAAATTCAGTGTAATACCAGTGTCACACAGTTAGGATCCTGATTGTATATCGAGTAACCCTATGCAAAATAAGGATCTAAACTGTACTAGAAGACGATAGATTCGTACACTGAAAGCTGGAGGCCAAAGTAATGTCACAAACACATTAAGCTATCGTTGATACCTGGCAATATTTACCTTTAAGTCCTTATCACTCAAGGACCATGGTAGAAACCATTAAATAGATTGAATCCAGAACAGAAACTGAATTTGTGTGTCTTATTTTGATTCAAACCATTTGACATTCCAGTGACCCTTCAAACTATGAGGATAAATAATCACAATAATCATTTTTAAATGCATACATATATCACAGCATTTTCTAGTTTGGGTCAATAGATAAAACAGTGTGCTTATAAATTCACTGTAAACGATATTGCTTTCCGACTTTGGCTATTGTGATAGACATTGAGGGTGTGACTGTTGGTTTGTCGTTAACCATGTAAGTTAGCAGTGTATTTTAGCTGACTTTGCGAATGGTGTAATGCAGTCGGTGTAATAATGTCATTTCATTTCGATATGGCATTATACTTTCGACAGAAAACGTTAACAGCTTATAAAATGTCATGTTGATTAATATCCATATAACTAATTGCTTAAAATCCGATAATGTGCTATGTTTGAAGTTACTGACATAACTAAATGGTAAATCTGGGTATTGTTATATTTCAGTTCAGATTCATGTACTCATTTAAGAGTAGAAGTGACGTTCGATTCCTTTTATATGGTACAGCCAAGTACTCTACTTATACGCGACAATAAAGCAAACACCGGGCCTTAGCCCGCCACATATTTTTATAAACCTGTCCTCTTTGAATTTTAATTAATCGTTTTTTACAAAAATATACAGACTATGTTGAAATGGTTTTCCTAGACAAAAGCATAGAGCATGCAGGCATGGGTTTTCCATGGCAAACAGTGCAGACCCATATGAGAGAGCTCATGCAGGAACTCTCATATATGGGTTTACACTGTTTGCAAATGCAACTATAGTGACTGGTGGGCTATGGGTTAAAACAGTATGAGACAGTATGATCGATGACTTTGAACATGCCTACTAGTGACTGACACTCAAGCGGAACAATCTAAATAAGGAAGTTATTTCACAGCCGTTTAAAAATGGCGACCAGGGATTCAAGGAAAGATTTAAGTTCATCTTTAGTCGAAGGATCGGAGGAAACATTTGACTTTTGTTGTCAACCATGTACCACCGAAAACCTTCACCTGGAAGCCGTAAGCTACTGCCAGGATTGCTGTGAGTATTTATGTTCCAATTGTTGCAAAACTCATCATAAGCTTTCTGCTACAAAGCATCATACAATGTTGGACAATTCTGCCATGTTAAAATCAAAACTACGATCCAATGTGAAAGACGTGATGACAGAAACGTGTCCAAAACATAATGGAAAAGTGTTGGAATATTTCTGTTATGACCATAACCAACTGTGTTGCAATGTCTGTCTAATCTTGAATCACACTTCCTGTAGAAAGAAGGAATATATACCGGACATCTCCGATGGCATTGGAAACAGCCAGGAGTACAGTCGTCTGAAGACGGATATAGACGAGCTGGTAAGCGTTGTAACAGTTCAACAGAGGCAGATTGACGCGGACTGCAAGGAGAATGAGAAACTGCATTCTAAAGCACTAGCAGATATAAAATACTTCAGAGAGGAAATAAATAACTTTCTGAATAAGCTTGAAGAAGACGCCATTCGAAAAGTATCTTCGGTTTATAAGGCAAATTCTGAGATGATTGCAACTGCGTCAGCTAAATACAGAAATGTTTTATCGGAAGTGAACACCGTGAAATCAGACTTAACTCGAAAGGAAACTGGTGGCAAAAACAACCAATTATACGTAACGGTCAAAATGACTCAATGTCGCATTACTTTCATGAATAGTAGAATAGATCAGTTCAATATTGCCAAGATTAGGCGCTACTGGTTTCAACAGGACGAGAAAATTCAACAAATGATGTCTTCACTATCCGCATTATGGTCACTGTCTGTGAGAGAGTGTGACACGTCCACTACCGCCCGACACGTGCGAGATGTCAATGTAAAGTCGGAGTACGATATAGAAAGGTGCAGTATCACTGGTATAGCTGTACTGACAGGGGGCCGTGTGGTTGTTACCGACTCTAACAACAAGAAGGTCAAACTGATCAACATGAAAACGAACAAATTAACATCTTGTCTATCTATGTCATCAGAACCGTTCGATCTTATAGAATCAGAACCAAATCAAGTAGTCGTGGCTTTGGGAAACGAGAGGAAAATAGAGATACTCACCGTGTCGGAGGTACTAACCAGGAGTCACACAATAGGTACACCTCGTGCTACTATTGTCGGCCTTAGTTATGATGGATCAAACTTTATTACTGCATGTCGATATCCA
This sequence comes from Azorinus chamasolen, assembly GCA_963576725.1. Classification (NCBI taxonomy): domain Eukaryota; kingdom Metazoa; phylum Mollusca; class Bivalvia; order Cardiida; family Solecurtidae; genus Azorinus; species Azorinus chamasolen. The sequence goes on from OY755245.1 coordinate 74,548,997, forward strand.
TCGAGTGTTAAAATCATCGACATGTCCGGTAGAACATTGAAGACCTTCACCACCGACAACAATGACAAGGACCTGTTCACCCGCCCTTGTGGTATTGCTATATGCCGTGACAAGGACATTATCTACGTAACTGACTATGAGGTCAACACGTTGACGACGTTGACAACAGGTGGCCACGTCATCTCCGTATATAAACACGACCGTCTAAAGCGTCAATATGGAGTAGCTGTAGACAAAGACGGTACCGCGTACGTGTGTAGCTGTAAAACCCAGACCGTACACCAGGTCTCCCCTACTGGAGAACTCGCGCGGATCTTACTAAGGGAGAACCAGGGAATGTTACATAACCCCTCTGCCACGGCTTACGGTGACGATGACGGCAGGCTTTACATTAGCAGTGCCAACACAGCGCCTGGGTTGTGTAATTACATCAGTATGTATCAACTGGAATAAAAAAAAAAGGTCACAGGACTGGTTAACAGAAAAGTATTAACATCATTATACATGTATATGGTTTGTGTTATGGATTCTGAAACGTTAAAACTGATAAACTCTTTCAACACTTTCCAACACTTTTCAACTCGGCATCTCATCTTAACGGATACCGACAATGCATAAGCTATCTTAACCGTTTCGGCGCCAAATTTTTAAGTGTCGTCTGTAAACCTCTTTTGTTAAATCATTTGGTAAAATAAGGAAATGAGATAAATAAATGAAAATATCAAAGGAATAAAGCACACACATTATATAAGCAGGGTTTCAGACAAAAAGTGAAGTCCCTGATCAGACGCTGCCTTGAAAAGGCGGCGTCTGATCTGGGATTGCAATATTTGTCGAGGTGCATTTATGCGACATTGGCGGTGAAAGGGTTAAAGGAATTGCAGAAAACAATGTGTGTGTATGAGTTAATGTTTGCAACAGAATGATATTATGTTTTGAAAGGTACACACTAAATATTTAACTTTTAGCTTGAAGATTAGCCACTTAACCCTTGTCCCACTGTGATAACATAATGCCAACTACAATTTGGATTTTATGTAATTTCGACTAGTTGCGATTCAACGAAGCTTTTGAGAAATTGTTGACCCGACAGCTAACCTATTACCTCATAGACCAATTTTTAGTGCCAACCTCTTTGAACAAATATATCGAAAATGATCATTTAATAGAGAAAAGGACAATTGTAGAATTGTATAGGTTTGAAACCACAGGGCACCGTCATAATGAATTATGAACCTCGACAGAAAAAAAAATGTATGAACACTAGAAATATAGACCTATTTACGAATTTTACACCTCTCCCAAGTCATGCCACTGTTGACATTCAATCAAACAGTATATCGGGTAAAGCTTTTTGCCAATACGTAGTCTAATGTATAATCTATGTAACTGCAAAGCGAAAAGCTCCTAGTTGAAACGGTTCTCAGAAGCCACAGCGGAGAATCTCGAGAATTACGATAATTTTGACAAGTCGGAAACGACCTCGCAACCGCCCGCTTACCGACTAAAACGGCTATTTGAAGGTTTGCCAGCGCCGAATCAGGGCTGTATGCAATAGCTAGTAAGCAACTGTGATACTTACTGCGAAAACCGCGTTCGATTAACTTCTAAGAAGTATAATTTGTGCGTTCAAATGAACATTTTCCAGTTTATTCAAATTCCACGCCATATGTGTATCACCTAACTAATATTGCAATGGCAAATGTCATTGGTCGAAACTGGGCCCTCGTCCATCAGCTTACAGCTTTCATTACTGGTCACTTGACGTAAAATGGATGCTGAAAGCTAAAGCAAATGGTTTGGAGAGAATTTCATCTGTCCAATAGTGCACATAAAGTTAATCGAACGCGGTTTTCGCAGTAAGTATGCAATAGCTAGTAAGCAACTGTGATACTTACTGCGAAAACCGCGTTCGATTAACTTCTAAGAAGTATAATTTGTGCGTTCAAATGAACATTTTCCAGTTTATTCAAATTCCACGCCATATGTGTATCACCTAACTAATATTGCAATGGCAAATGTCATTGGTCGAAACTGGGCCCTCGTCCAATCAGCTTGCAGCTTTCATTACTGGTCACTTGACGTAAAATGGATGCTGAAAGCTAAAGCAAATGGTTTGGAGAGAATTTCATCTGTACAACAGTGCACATAAAGTTAATCGAACGCGGTTTTCGCAGTAAGTATCACAGTTGCTTACTAGCTATTGCATACATCCCTGATTCGGCGCTGGCAAACCTTCAAATAGCCGTTTTAGTCGGTAAGCGGGCGGTTGCGAGGTCGTATCCGACTTGTCAAAATTACCGTGTTTCTCGAGATTCTCCGCTGTGGCTTCTGAGAACCGTTTCAACTAGGAGCTTTTCGCTTTGCAGTTACATAGATTATACATTAGACTACGTATTGGCAAAAAGCTTTACCCGATATACTGTTTGATTGAATGTCAACAGAGGCATGACTTGGGAGAGGGGTAAAATCCGTAAATAGGAAGTTCGACCCCTGGTCTATATTTCTAGTGTTCATACATTTGTTTTTCTGTCGAGGTTCATACTTCATTGTGACGGTGCCCTGTGTTTGAAACCATTGTGATAAATTGTTTCAAAATGTGACATTTTCAGAGGCGTCAAAAGATGTTAATATGCGGGAATGGGTTAAATAACTTTAGATACTGACGGGCCGCCGACTTTCTAGGCGACTCATCATGGCCCATATACGAGTCAGTCAGGTCGCTAATAACGTGTTAAGCGATTGAATGCGAATAGCATGTAGTTGTACCATTAGCATGTAGTTGTACCATTAGCATGTAGTTGTACCAATAGCATGTAGTTGTACCAATAGCATGTAGTTGTACCATTCATTGTTTGGTGTAAATTACCAGTAATGATATATGACGAACTGGTGTATTGCAAAAGGTTGAAGTGCAACAGTCTGAAGAAGTAGGAGTGTTATCATCAATATTTAAGTCAGAGACAAATTTCTTGTAGTTGAAAATAGTTCTTATACAGTAACACCTCTCTATAACGGCCACTGAATTATGTTAATCATTTGGTATATTAGGGCAGAGGGCTGCTTAAAGCAAAGTGAAAGTAAAACAGAACGCTCCTATAGGAGCGTTCTGTTTTACTTTCACATTGCTTTAAGCAACCACCTGCCTTTAATACAAAATACATGTACTTGATGTAATTTTGTGGCCGCTATAGAGAGGTTTTACTGTATGTGATTGAAGAACATGCTTTATGTAGTTATGTATAAGAGAAACAATTTGAATTGCTTAATGCAGGGCAAACATGATACAGATAGCTCCTGTGGGACCATTTTTGTATCACCTTTGTCCGCGATTGAGCTACCACTTGTGACTTAGTTTGAGGGGGCCATATAGGTGAGTTTGAAAGTATACATATTCATGTTTCCTTACTGTATGTTTATGCGATTCTGTACTGTAATCTATTTCCTTCTGAATGATACCAGCGTCCAAGGTTATAACATTCGGGGTCTGAGATCATTCTCAAGTATCTGATTCTTGATTATCAGAATCTGACCAATCAGATGCTTGAGAATGATCCTCGGATCTGGATAATATGACCTAACATGGTATTATATTTAACATTTTGCATGCATGGCACATACGACTAAGTGAATATATTGGTGTTCTAGACGATTCGATGATTTACTACAGGTTCCTCATGATCCAAAGTGTTTAACACCCTGGACACTGATAAGTTGAGCTACAGATAAAAGTGCGTACCCAAATACTAAAAGCGTCATTTCTCCACGATACCCTATACTGTGACCATTCTTTAGCATCGTCTCATCGAGAAGATTCTAAGGAGTAGTCATAGTATCGGATTTGGTGCAGAAAAAAGGAGTTATACTGGAAAATGTTTAAATTTACGCATCTTATCTGGACCTCTGAATTATGAACAAAAACTATATGGCTACTCGATGCAGACTAACTATATGGCTACTCGATGCAGACTACCAAAGTGTGTTTTTGTAATTTGTTTAATAATATATCCATATAACGTACATGTGTATGTACATTCATGTATGCTTACTGTACACGTGTAGACTATACTAGATACTCGATGTAGACTATCTTTGTGTGTTTTTATGTATTTAGTATAATAATGTACTCATACAACACATATGTGCATGTATTTACTACTTGCTGATTACGTAGAGGAGAAAGAGACGGGTAGTGTGAGATAGGATAATGAGTGTGTGGGGGAGAAAGAGATAGACAGAGTGAGATAGGACAAAAAGTATGAGGGGGAGACAGAGATAGACAGCGTGATGTATGATAACGAGTATGAGGAGGAGACAGAGATAGACAACGTGAGATAAGATAGTGAGTATGAGGAGGAGAAAGAGATTGACAACGTGAATTAGGATAAAGTGTATTTCGAGGAGAAAGAAATGGACGATGAGACAGGGTAGTGCTTTAACCCATTCCTCCATAAATACGCCTATGCATCTTTCTATGTTTCTATGCATCTTTAAAACTCACTTTTTGAAACCATTGTGATAAATAGAGCATTTGCTCCTATAGGAGCAAATGTTCTATTTATAAACAATGGTTCAAACTACAAAATTCTAAAAGAAATCATTTTCTCTAGTAAATGCTCCTTTTGGGTAGATTTATTCAAAGAGGTTGGATCTAAAATTACCCTATGAGGGAATGGGTTAAATTAGTGATGATGAAAGGGGTGATAAGTTGTAAACTATAGAAAGAAATAGAGAGAAAGAGATAGAGAAATATGAAGAGAGTGAGAGAGATGAAGAGATGAAGATAGAGAGAATGAAAGAGAGAGAGAGAGAAAATGAAAGAGAGAGAGATAGATTGTCAGAGAGAAATAGAGAGAAAGTTTAAATATATAATAATATATTAGTTTCCTCCATATCTGGAAATCTGATATGTATATATTAAGAACTGAGAGTTAGGTACGGAGATATAACGAGTTGGATAAGCTATTAACCGTTACGATAGAATTTGGTAACTCTGTACACTTAATACAGTAAAATCTCGATTATTCGAATTTTAATGTTTTGTATAGAAGAATTTAGACCCTTTTAGGCAGGTGGCTGTTTAATGCATGGAGAAAGTCATGCAGAAAGCTCACAGAGTGGCTTTCTCTATGACTTTCACCATGCATAAAGCTGCTACCTGTCTTTAAGATCGATAATGATACGTATTCTAGTGTTCGAATAATCGAGATTTCACTGTAGATGTAAAAGATAAATACTACCATAGCTACAATTCTAGACGTTTAGTTTCGTCCAGTGTTTTTTTAGAAAATACAACAATCGTATGAGTTTCTATCCTGATTTAAGCTCAAACTGTTAATGATATGTATAATTTGGGATCAACAGAGTTCATTGTTGCCGGTAAGTTTGTCGGCCAGTTTACCTGGCTTAAATCATAATAGTGTTCAGTTTTGGAAATCTAACTCAGATGTAACACATCTAATTGCGAATGAAACTCATCTGCGATTTTGACGTTTTACATCTAGACTCATAATCTATATATAATCGTATAGGCCAAAATGAGGAGCCGAATAGGATTACTGGAATTCATGTTATATACCTATACTATTACTAATCCACCCTAACAAAAGTGAACTCAAGTCTAAAACGTGCCAGCTATATTTTCTTGTTAGTAACGCCATTTTCCAAAGAATATTTCAGTCATTGAGCACTGTTGTTTATGTGGTTTCATATTGGTTTTGATGTATTTTGTCGCTGATGATGCCTGCATACAGCAGGACTCGTGCACATTATTTGAATAACCTTGTAAGACCTGTAATCTTGCATAACTTATATAAACTCAACAATAGTGTGCAAAAATTAAATATAAGTTTATCAGGTGTCTGTAAGCAACATGTACCTGGCGTGTATGACGCAGATCATACAGCTGTTGAAGGAGATGTCTGATCTGGGTCTGCGCTGTTTGCTAATAAGACCTGTATAATCAGATTCCATACTGTTCAGAATGACAAGCAAAAACCACTTTACACAGTATTTTTGTCATTAGGCAGAATGAGCCCATTGTGCAGCAATTAAATTGTTTTAGAGTGGTCATCAAATAAAATAAATTGAAGCTGTTATAAACAATCATATAAACATTAATTTGCCATTTTCTGTACAAAATAATATCTTGTTACCCACATAGTAACTGAACCCTTTTTACACAGTGACACTACAGAATCATGTTACAAAAATGTTGTAGGGTTATTTTGCGATATTAAATGTTACAAATAGTTTGGATCCTGAAACCAATTATGACACCCTTTTTTAGGTGGAGGGATTTTGATCAGGGGGCTTTTGATCACCTTTCATTTTCTATCAGGGTTTTTTTGATCACCCTGCATTTTCTATCAGGGGGCTTTTGATCACCTTTCATTTTCCATCAGGGGGCTTTTGATCACCTGGTCAATTTGGAGCCAGGGGGCTTTTGATCAAGAGGCTTTTCATATATATGGGTATGTACTCGTCGGTATATGATGTTTTGTGTTTACCTTATTCATACCTTTAACCATTAGTTTGCTAATCAAAAATGTTCTTATTCAGTTCTAGTTTGAGGCGTTATCTTATTTTCTATTATTTTTATAACAATCAAAGGTTTTTAGTTGTGACCCGACACCGAGTTATTGAGTATCTCACCCGGATCTAAACTGTATGCTAACGACCATTATAAATGAACACAGAGATCTGAACTGTATGCTACGGCCATTATAAATGAACACAGGGATCTAAACTGTATGCTACGACCATTATAAATCAACACAGGGATCTAAACTGTATGCTACGACCATTATAAATAAACACAGGGATCTAAACTGTATGCTAACGACCATTATAAATAAACACGGGGATCTTAACTGTATGCTACGACTATTATAAATAAACACGGGGATCTAAACTGTATGCTAACGACCATTACAAATAAACACGGGGATCTAAACTGTATGCTAACGACCATTACAAATGAACACGGGGATCTGAACTGTATGCTAACGACCATTACAAATAAACACGGGGATCTAAACTGTATGCTAACGACCATTACAAATGAACACGGGGATCTGAACTGTATGCTAACGACCATTATAAATAAACACGGGGATCTGAACTGTATGCTAACGACCATTACAAATAAACACGGGGATCTAAACTGTATGCTAACGACCATTATAAATAAACACGGGGATCTAAACTGTATGCTAACGACCATTACAAATAAACACGGGGATCTAAACTGTATGCTAACGACCATTATAAATAAACACAGGGATCTAAACTGTATGCTAACGACCATTACAAATGAACACGGGGATCTGAACTGTATGCTACGACCATAATAAATTCATACGCAGCGTACTTAGTTCAGCATATTTGCTGAAATGAAACGGAATATTTATATGTTTCGAATATAAAATATGCATTTTTGTCGGTTTTATTTCTAGTGAATTATTTCATGTAAGAAATAATTATTACATGCAGCGCACGTGTCGACTGGTTTAAAAACTAACCAGGAACAATTTAACCCATATTTGAATCTACTGCTGTTACACCGCTTTAAGACAGATACAAGGATTTGACAAGGATTTGTTTTCGCAATTATATTCATAAGCTTAGATCTCAAGTACCAAGCAAGTTTGTTTGAATCCCAGCTGCTACCAGAATAATAAAACTTATAAACAAGCTTACTTGTCCGAAATATTTTTGAGTATTAAGCCTGAGCAAATTTAAGTCCAAATTCAAATGTTAGATGTAAATACATATAGGTGTTTGTTTAACTCTTTTGGCGCCAAATTTAAAAGTGTCGTCTGCAATAATAATTTCATATTAAATATAATTCTAAACTAAATAACAAAGGTATAATAGTAAAACATTTGTTTTTAAAAACCTGTATGCTTGGGCTAAAATAATACAGAAATAGTGGAGTCCCAGGTCAGATGCCGCCTTGAAAAGGTGGCATCTGACCTGGGACTGCACTGTTTTCGATGGTGCCAACAGGCGACATTGGCACCGAAAGAGTTAAATAGACTCGAAACAAGAACAGCTGTAACGTTGTCGTCTCCAGTATGATGACACCAAACGATAACCCTTATCAGACTGTCTAAGACCTGGCTTCGAGGTAATTCCCAAGCATCTGATGACCAATCAGATACTTGAGAATGATCTCAGACTCGGACTGTTCATAAGCAGTAATTAAAAGTGCAACACTGCTCACGCCCCCTAGCACCGGCTTAAGCGGTATTCAATTTTCAGAACAAGAAGTACTGAAATTCATGATATCGACTGAGCAGAAGGTATAACAACACTGAGAATGAAGTACGGGGAGACGTTTTACGGCTGCCACACAAGCACTTAACACCTGCTGTTGTGAAGATTATAAATTCTGAAGGGAGGTGATCCCCCGAAAGCACAAAATGCAACACCAAAAGAGAATTAAAAGTGCAACACTGCTCTCTCCCCGGTATTCAATTTTCAGAACAAGACGTACTGAAATTCAAACTGAACAAGAAGTACTGAAATTCGAACAAGAAGTTCTAAAGTTTGGATACAGCTTAGACACCGAATTATTTATGATGTTGGTATGTCATGGCTTTGCTAACAGTATAATAATAATAATAATAATAATAATAATATATGAATTGTGTATATTGAAATAATACATAGGTTAGCAGCATGTCATGATTTTGTTAACAGTATGATGTCAGAGCTACATATAAAGGTGCGTGCTCAAATACTAAAATCGTCATTTCTCCATCAAACCCTATACTGTGACCACTCATTAGAATCGTCTCGAAGATACGATTATAAACAATGGTTACAGTACAGGATTTGGTGGAGAAATAAAAGAGCTATTCTTGAAAATGTTTAAACTTACGCTTTTTATCTGGACCTCTGTGTGTCACTGTGTGTATTGATAATCATGTTTTTGTTCAAGATATGAACTGTGTGTATAACTATTATGGTTTTGTGAAACGATAAAAGTCACCTGGCTGCATTTACATTTTAATGATGCTTTCAATTTAAACATTTGCCTGACTAGGTTTTGACTTTCGATTAAATCGTATGGATTGATAGACTTCTTTACAGAGTTTCCCTCATATAAACGTGTTTTCACGCACCTGCAAACAGAGTAAACCCAGATCAGGCGGCTCCTATAGGAGCCGTCTGATCAGGATCAGCTTTGTTTGCCAATGGAATTTGATAGATCTGTTTCTTTACTTTCTAAATGGCCATAATGGCCCACCTTCCACATTTCATTATAACTATTTTGTCCATGAATATTCAGTAGGAATTGAAAATTGACATAAACATAGAACAGGAAAAGAGTAAAGTCATTTCGTGTAGAGACCATATTACTTAACGACAGGAAACATGAAAACAGTATGTATTTTCATTTGGCTTTTTTGTCGGTCAAATAAACTAATGTCGCTAATGGGATGACAAAACAAACCATATCCATATACAGTATAACCTCTCTTAACCGGAATTCTAGTAGATAATAATTTAGATACTTTTAGGCAGGTGGCTGCTTAATGCAGGGTGAAAGTCATGCAGAAAGCTCCTCTAGGAGCTTTCTGCATGACTTTCACCCTGCATTAAGCTGCCACATGTCTCCAAGACCGATATTCATACTAAATTTAACTGCCGGTTAAGAGAGGTTTTACTGTACTCTCATAACAATGACACTTCAGCGAAACTAGACCGATTTATTTTTGTAAATACTCACTAAAAACTAACTTATACTTAATGCAGAACGGAAAAACACAGGAAGCTTCTACTAGTGTTATCTGCACAACTTCCTTCTACAATAAGCTACCATCTGCCTTAAGACTCTCAATAAGACCTGTGAGTCACAGGGAAGTTTTTTATGGATCCGTTATACAAAACGATCAGCTCAGACTACAACCATACATGAACTACTATACAGTATAAGCTATCTTAAGCGGCCATCGCGGGGCAGTCTATGTATGGGTCCTTAAGGCAGATGGTAGTTTGATGCAGGTCAAAAGTAATGCAGAAAGTTCCTATTAGAGTTTTCTGTATTACTTTTTGCCATGCATTAAGCAACCATCTATTTTTTAAGACTCCTATTTTCAAAAAAATGAATGTCCGCTTAGAACCGGTTCTACTGAACGTTCTTTAACATGCATTATGTCAAACAGAAAATGGGCTGTTATTAGAATAACCCATTACCTCATAGGCTATTTTTAGATACAACCTCTTTGAATAAATCTACCGAAAAGGAGCATTAACTAGAGAAAAGGAAAATTTTAGAATTTTGTAGTTTGAAACCATTGTGTTAAAAAAAGAGCATTTGCTCCTATATCACAATAGTTTCACAAAGTGACTTCTACAGAGTCGTCAAAAGTCGTCAATATGAGGGAATGGGTTAATCAGTCGAACATAGTTGACTTATAACACCAATGTATGTCAAACCCATCACTAAAAACTGAAAACATGATATAAAGTGTACCATTTTCTGTGGCACTCTTTAAGATACATTATTCGACTACAAGTCAGTGAAATGATATTTCCATAGTAACGTGTCCTTGATTTCTAAAATAATTGTATATACTGTTTACGCTCTATCTACATTTTGTCTTTACGTTTGTATCATTTGTTGAAATCCTCATAAATGCAAATCATAGAATACTGATTTGGTTATTTAAAATCGAGTGGGCAATACAGGAACACGCGTCCCTAATTGCCTGTGCTAACCCTTTCCCTCATATTATAAACGTATTTTCACGCATTTGCAAACAAAGTAGACCCAGATCAGACGGCTCCTGCTCTGTTTGCTGACGGAATTTGATAGATCTGTTTCTCTATTTTCTAAAATGGATACAATTTTCCACTTTCCATATTTCGTTATAAAAGTTTTGTACTTGAATATTCAGTAGGTATTGAAATTTGGAATAAAATAGAACAGGGAAAGGGTTAATCCAAACGAGATACTGTTTGCTAATTGCCTGTGCCTGCTTCTGTAACCCGTATCCTTCTATCCGCGACATGAATCGCTTTTACAAAACAACTTTAATCCAAACGAGGCATTGGGTAACTTGGGTTTTCATCAGGAAACACGGTTGAGAGTTTCTCAAAAACTTGATCGATTCGGATGTGGTTCGAATTGCACTAGATCTGTATTTGAGCTTACATTATTTTTTCACAGCCGGGTACAGGTTAATTACAAATCTATGTTGCATACAAGAATATATGACTTACAGAGAGTCGACCAGTCATCTGTTAGTCCTCACCGCCATGTATACATGACCTACTGAGAGCCGACCTGTTATCTGGTAGTTCTAACTGCCATGTATACATGACCTACTGAGAGTCGACCAGTCATCTGTTAGTCCTCACTGCCATGTATACAAGACTTACAAAGAGTCGACCTGTCATCTGTTAGTTCTAACTGCCATGTATACGTGACCTACTGAGAGTCGACCAGTCATCTGTTAGTCCTCACTGCCATGTATACAAGACTTACAAAGAGTCGACCAGTCATCTGTTAGTCCTCAACGCCATGTATACAAGACCTACTGAGAGTCGACCAGTCATCTGTTAGTCCTCAACGCCATGTATACAAGACCTACTGAGAGTCGATCTGTCATCTGTTAGCCCTCAACGCCATGTATACAAGACCTACTGAGAGTCGACCAGTCATCTGTTAGTCCTCAACGCCATGTATACAATACCTACTTGGAGTCGATCTGTCACATGTAAGTCCTCACTGCCGTGTATACATGACCTAATTAGTGTCGACGTGTAATCTGTTAGCCCCCACCGCCGTGTATACATGACCTACTTAGTGTCGACCTGTCAGCTGTTAGCCCTCACCGTCATGCATACACGACCTACTTAGTGTCGACATGTCATCTGTTAGTCCTCAACGCCATGTATACATGACCTACTTAGTGTCGACCTGTCATCTGTTAGACCTCAACGCCATGCATACATGGTTCAAAATGTATATATTCAATATCTGTACAAAAAGGTGAAAACACAACGTCTAAACTGCATTCTAAATCCAAACTTAAACTGTTTGCAAAAATGGGCACCAATTCGCCTGTAGCATACTTTGCAATCGACAAAGGGACATCACGCTATATGCTCCGTATGTACGACACAACAGAGATTATCTCCCCTGTAATCAAATGTTACTCGTGCATCTTCTGTTAAGATGCGTCTTCATCCTTACAACGTTGATTTTTTCAAATGGACTATTCCAAAATTCAAAAAGGTCAAGCTTATGGTGATTATCTAGGGATATTTCGAACGAACACTGTAACATGACATACTGCAGTCCCTGATGAGAAGGTTCCTCTAGTAGTCCTCTCATATGGGTCTACACTGTTTGAAAAGGACATAGTGAATCTTGTCCCGTGCAGTAAGGGTTATGTTCTTCACTTAATCATTTCCATCAGGAATATTTATTTGCTTTTGAATCTCAACTAGGCCTCAGCCCATCATCATCATCAACATTATTAATATCATCATCATCATCTTTATCACCATCATCACCATTATCGTATTCAACAGTATCATCATCTTCATTGGAGTTGTTATATTCTCCGTTTTTAGATGTATGATGAATACTTTAAGTTTGACCTGTCTATGCTGCAATAAAGCACACGTGTGCCGCATAGACAGCACGACCTGTGTATGCGTTGCGCGTTGCGCGTCGCCGCATAGACGAAACGCCCTATCTATGCGTTACAAATCACCGCATAGACGGATCGGCCACGCCAATGCGGCGACACGTCTATACGGCCTCACAAGGCTTGCTGCTATGGGCGTTCAAACAGTTGGACATAGATGAGAAGTCTAGTACCTCGGCGCCTCATCAGGGTTCAAAATGTTTGATACTACATGTACAATTAAGTACAGGAAATTCCAATTTGAATCGTACGACAGGCGATAATATTTGCAAAAGAAAAGTAGTTTGCATCAAAAGAGCATGTCATTATTTTAACCATTAACCTTTAGCCTGCTATGGGCGGATGAGTGATTACCTATGCAAACAATTTGGATCCAGGTGAGACGCCGAGTAACTCGGCGTCTCATCAGGATCCAAACTTTTTGACACCCTGGTAAATTGGTTATAGCTAGAATTTTGAAAATGTAGTGGGTGAACAGTTATGTAAAGATTATTTGCTCAGCAGGCTAAAGGTTAATCTGCAGAAAACTTAAAGAGGAGGTCCCTACAATGATCGCATATTTTCAATAATATCACACACCTTGGTATTTGTTATGCTCTATCATTATTATGAAGGTTCCCAATTTGAACTTATATCGAAAAATGCCCCTGTGATACAAATAAACCGATTTCATCAATAACTGATAATTTTTGTTCTACAACACAATATTATCGGCCTTTTCCGTTAAATTCTTCCGCGTTTTGCCGATGATCACCCGATTCCTCCATTGTTTACGCAATAGCTTTCTCGGAAGTGGTCGGAGAATCGCGAATAGGGCGAACAGTTACAACATATAGTCTCGCTAATCTGAACTGTTAGTAAAGAAGTTTATTTTACGTGGGTTACATATTTGGTAACAACCAATTTTCAATACGGTCAACAAACAACATAAACATATATACAACATCAATTATGTTAGAAAGGGACAGAAACATCAGTTAGTATGGTTCTTTTGTGTGACACACTGTTTACTAGTGGGAAACATTTCTGAAAAATGATTTGAAAATTGCTTCCTGCATAACAAAGTTACAGGACGGAAGGGGAATTGTTCACAGACGGTGTAATTTCAGGAAAAGGGAGATAATTCAGTGATGAGCTACGGTAGAGTTATGGTTTTTGCACATGGCATACCGACTACTAATGGGAAATATTTGTGTAAAATCATTTCAAAATCGTCACATGCATAGCAATGGGAATTTCAGAAAAAGGTAGATAATTCGGTAGCACTTAAACTGAGAGCTATGATCCTTGCACGCTACACATCGCCGTTGTTCACAGACAGACAGACAGATGTCACACGCCAAAACATGATAGGTCTACGTCCTTTCGGGTGTATAATAATTAAAAATGTAATAGGGATTTACACGCTAGGAGTTAAGGTAAATATTCGTACGTGTTTGATGTTAATAGTAACATCAAACACGTACGAATATTTACCTTAACTCCTAGCGTGTAAATCCCTATTACATCGTAGCCTTAATCTAACCACCGAGACTCGAACAATACTATTATGTTGACTTGCCCGGGTCTCAGTTTTCAGAAAACACTGAAGTTATGAGTAGGTGTGGAAGAAAGCTAGGTTGCGTAACATTAGGCCGCATGCGTGAGAACCATGGACATCAGTAGAGTACGACAGCATGACCGACACGTCAGGAAGTAGGTGTGACATTTATCTAGAGTCAAACAGTCAGGCCTGTCTTAAAGGGCCATAGTAAATGTTAACACATTCCCTCATAGTCTATTTAGATCCAGCCTCTTTGAATAAATCTACCGAAAAGGAGCATTTACAAGAGAAAATGACACTTTACAATTGTGTTGTTTTGAAACCATTGTGATAAATAGAGCATTTGCTCCTAATGAGCAAATGCTCTGTTTATCACAATAGTTTCAAAAAGTGTCTTTTACAGAGCTTCCACCTGTCTTAAAGGGTGATAACGACACCTTTTCGAGAGTTCGAATTAGCAAGATGTTACTGTTGATTCTGCTAAATCATTTCAACTTAAGTTGCCAGGGACATTGCTATTTGTCCATATCTGGTCATAGGGCGAAACTTTCAATATCATATTTTTCTCAGAAACTGTGTCACAGCGTGAACTCACTGGTCAGGCACTGAAGATCATATTGTCTAGAGGCACCAATCACGTTATTCAAGGTCACTCAAGGACATGCAGGTTCGACCCCAACCGGGTCATACTTTTGTCAATACCCTTTCCTCAATGGGTATTAATTAAACAATATTACTGCATCAATACTCATGGATTTAATCCTTTCGTCCATATATACGCCTTTATACGCCTCTCTGTAATCGTCACATAAGAGGTTGGGTCTAAAAATAGCATATGAGGGAAAGGGTTAACTTCTATAAGTGCACATCCACGATAACATGTTTGAGCTGTGACAGAAACTTGATAAATTTATATTGTCCCATCAACAAACAGAGCAGACCCTGTAGGAGTCTACTCTTTTTTTGCGTGAAAAGGACCTAAAAGCCGTTTACAAGGGATATGGCTAAAATAGGTACCAATAACAGACGCCATGGCATAGCGTTATGGTAATATTTTTTGCTCAAAGTTTTGATCCAGATGTAATGTCGTATACCTCGACGATCAAACTCTTTTACCCCGCTATCTAATGAATATCCCTGCAAATACAATGACATCATGAATATTAATTAGTTGTGTTTCTATGATAGCATATGAACAAGAGAGTGATTGCCTGTAGACTGTAGACCAAGCTCTATATTATTTCATAAGCAAACAGATCCGGCCCTGATCTGTCGGCTCCTACACGTGTTGTCTCATCTGGGTCTTATATACAGTTGAACTTCGATATCTCGAACTCGGATATCTCGAACCTCGAGCTAACTCGAACTAAAAGTTCGGTCCTTCCAAAACTTACATTACATCATTTCTCTTAATTATAGAGGAGGTCCCTACAATGATCGCATATTTTCAATAATATCATAAAACTTGGTATTTGTTATGCTCTATCATTATTATGAAGGTTCCCAATTTAAACTTATATCGAAAAATGCCTCTGTGATACAAATAAACCGATTTCATCAATAACTTTTTATAATAATTTTTGTTCTACAACACAATATTATCGGCCTTTTCCGTAAATTCTTCCGCGTTTTGCCGATGATCACCCGATCCCTCCATTGTTTACGTAATAGCTTTCTCGGAAGTGGTCGGAGAATCGCGAATAGGGCGAACAGTTACGAAACTAAAATTCAACCCGAATAAAACTGAAACATCGGGGAGTAAAACCGGGATCGGTGATATCAAACACATGGATGTTTTGTCATTATAAACGGTAATTGGATGGGGCTTTTTGTGGTATACTACTTTTCAGCATATAAACAAATGAGTTTTGTATATTTTAAGTGTTTATGAAACGCGTCAAATGTAGGGACATCCCCTTTAAATCTATCACTACGGATATCTAGAAACATATATGACAGCTTAATACAAGTATAAAGGTACTTTACACCTGCATTAAGCTGTTAACTCGAGAAATTTTTCAGATTAGAATTCCGATAACCTGAACTTCTGTTATCTCGAACTAATTTGTATGGTCCATTGAAGTTCGAGATATCTAAGTTCAACTGTATTTGCAAATACGCTTTTCTGTGCCTTTGAAAACAGAATAAATCCAGATCAGACAGTTCCTACAGGAGCCGTCTAATCAGGGCATGCTCTATTAGCTTATGAATTTCTACAGTTTCCTGACATGAAACTTTCCGTGCCCATCATTGTAACTATTGATATTCTAGATGTCGTTATTTCTTACATGAAAATGCATGGTGTAAATATTTGAAAACCATTATTTTGATTCATTCATCCAGTGGTCTTTATAGAGAAATGTTAATGTACAGTGAAACCCCGCTAATGCGACCACTTAATAAACAGCCACTGATGTCGTTTAAAGCAGGTGATTGCTTAATGCAGGACGAAAGTTATGCAGAAAGCTCCTATAGGAGCTTTCTGCATAACTTTCGTCCTGCATTAAGCTACCACCTGCCTTTGCCACCCAGAATTATGCCCCTTTTTGGTGGTCGTATTAGCGGGGTTTTACTGTACATATTTTAATAAAATCTTTCTAAACCGGACATTAAATATAGTATAAATATCGGTCTTGGAGACCGGTGGCAGCTTAATGAAGGATGAAAGCGATACAGAAAGCTCCTTCGGGAGCTCTCTGTATTACTTTCACCATGCATTAAGCAGCCACCTGCCTAAATGTATCTACAGTAAAACCCCTCTAAACCGGACGTTAAATTTGGTATAAATATCGGTCTTGGGGACAGGTGGCAGCTTCATGCAGGGTGAAAGTCATGCAGAAAGCTCCTCGAGGAGCTTTCTGCATGACTTTCACCCTGCATGAAGCAGCCACCTGCCCAAAAGTATCTAAATTCTTCTCTACTAGAATTCCGGTTTAGAGGGGTTTTACTGTATTTGTCTCTACTAGAATTCCGGTTTAGAGAGGTTTTACTATATTACACAATCTTGCTTGCCATTTCGTTGTCTGTGACAGGTTACCGGTTATTTTTAAAGGACCTCTTCATCAAAATTATCACAAACTACATCCAGACCATAGCTGTGCTGGGCTGATAAAAAGGATCCTCTTCGAATAAGAGAACAGATTTCGGTGAATCATCCAAGAAACTCACCCATTTTTTAAGTGCACAGGTGATACTATTTGATCACTTCTAATCTGACAATATCGGCTACAATGTCAAATATGTGTCAATTTTGGCGATCTTGAGCTGCGGTATCGCCGAAGTGACACTGTCCCACCAGTTGATTAATAATCCTGTGAAGGGGATAAAAAGGAATTTAAAGTTATCTCAATTTATCAACGACTCTTAAAACAATAGTTATGGGGAAGTGTCTGTAGAGTGAAGTGTTCGTTATCCAGAGGAGAGATATGTGCGAAGGATAAAGGCAAACTTAGGCTAGGAGTCCGAGTGGTTGGGACTCAAACCCAATGTCCCATACGACTGCACACCGTCATCTCATACGGTATCCTTAATATTAACCTCGGACTTCATGAATATTAACCCATTCCCTCATAGACTATTTTAAATCCAATCAACTTGAATATATATACAGAAAAGGAGCATTAACTAGAGAAAAGGAAAAAATTGAATTTTGTAGTTTGAAACCATTGTGATAAATAGAGCATTTGCTCCTATAGGAGCAAGTGCTCTATTTACCACAATGGTTTCAATAGGCGAGTTTTACAGAGGCGTAGAAAGGCGTATTTATGGAGGAAAGGGTTAATTAATGTAACTAATAATGACGCCATTAATATGAATTTCATTATATTATATAAACACAGGTATGTAGAATCAGATCTATATTACTTTATTAACAAACAGAGCAGACACTGATCAGACGTCTGGTCTGGATCTACTCCGTCAGGTACTATAAAAATCATAAACTCACTACAGAGAGATGCTACTGAACAAGTATGAGATCTGGATAACCGACGACTTCCATGGCATCATTTACGGGAACCTTTCAAAAACAAAAACCTCGTTTCATCGCACAATCATTCTTTCGTTTTCTCGGCCTAAGGTTTGTTTTTCGAAAGCAGAAGCGTTAATTTATATTGGAAATTCCAGAGGTGTGGGGAATCCTAGGTAATTGATCATAGTCATCGGTGTAATTAGAAAACGATTTGGCGTGGCTATTTTCGGTTGGACTATATTAAGTGGTAAGGGACTGTCTTGGTATTTGACTACTTACCGCCGCCACATGGTGCTGGACAAACACAGACTAAATACCTGTGTTTGACTGAGCTAGGCGGGGTGACATCATTGACTTCTCGTACTTTTCAGTTTTCAGGTGCGGATCCAGGATTTCAGATTTAGGGGGGGGGGGGGGGGGGGGCGTAGAACTTTTTTTTGGAAAGGGGGGGGGGGGGGGCGTAGATTTTTATGTTTGATGACATAAATAAATAGTGTGTGTGTAATACATGTTGAATAAGAGCTTAAATGGGTGAGGGAAATAAACACTCCTACTAGATCATTGTTTTATAGAATTTTAGTAGATACAAAGACCACTAAATTGCATCAATTATTTTGTGTTTAAGGCAGGTGGCTGCTTATTGCAAGGTGAAAGTAAAACAGAACGCTCCTATAGGAGCGTTCTGTTTTACTTTCACCTTGCTTTAAGCAGCCACCTGCTCTAAATACCAACTAATTAACACAATTTAGTGGTCGTTATAGAGAGGGTTTACTGTATATAGATCTAAAATATTACTAAAAATGTACACCGGCTCCGCCCCCTCTAAATCCGCTCCTGGTTTTGAAATATCAAAGTTGTGCAGTCAGTCATTCGACTTGACCAAAACGTGTAGTAGAATGCTTTACTTATGTCCTACATTTTAACCCTTTCCCTCATTAATATTCATCTAATAATTAGTGACATCATGAATATTCATTAGCTGTATTTTTACAATGGCATATGTACACTTGATGGCTTGGCTGAGGCAGAAACTGTAGAATCAGATCTATTGTACCGTAAGCAAACATAGTAAACCCTGATCTGGGTCTACTCTGTTTGCAAATGCGCGAAAAGGCGTTTAAGCTACCATCTGTCTTAAAATTCGGAATTAGACAGCTTTTGTGTGGTCGTATTAGAGTAGTTCTACTGAATATAATATCGACATTTAACCTTTACCCTGCTGGACCAAGTTTAACCCACTCAAACTCAACTTGCTTTGTTCTTTGTGCTGATCAGACGGGTCTCATCTGGATCCAAACTGTCTGTAGGGTAATCAAGGATTTGTTCATAACGTGCTAGCGGCTACTGGTACAGTAAAACCTCTCTACAAAGACCGCCCGAACAGTCCTGGTCTTACAAAGGGAGCTTAAAACAGATGGGGCTTAAAACAGGTCGGAGCTTAGAACAGACGGGAGCTTAACACAGACAAACAGCTACAAGGATATTATCAAAACAGGTTATACTACACAAGCGTATTTAAAGAATGCGTTCAAGAATTTTATAGTGGAAACAGTATGAAGTTTGCAAATGGAACACTCGCACCAACCTTTGCCCCCCCCCCCCCACCCCCCCCCCCCCCCCCCGCCCCTGTGATTAGCTAGACGTCACGTTATGACGGAACTATTGTACTATAGATGTAACGTAAATCCCAAATACAAACAAGTACTCGCATCAGTTACTATAATTAGCAATCGTTAGCCAATCGTAGCGCTCATTTAAGCGTTAGCCAATCGTAGCGGTCCGTGTGCGTTGTCCGTTGTATTACTAAGCTGTTTGTAAGCAGTGGCCGAAACAGCCGTCAGCTAAAGCCTGTTTCATTTACAACAGCATGTGATAAAAAGAATCATTACAATTTCTTTCATGAAACGAGCTTACTACATTATATAATGAATATGACACGAGCTTTATAGTAAACTCGTTTCAGAAAATTAATTTGTAACGATCACTCATGTAAGATCCTCTATTTCTTACATGAATACTCATGGAGTAATTAACTTAAATTTTACCTTAATTCAAACAGTTTTAATCCAGCTGAGACTCCAGGATGATTTCGATAGTAGGTGCGGATCCAGGATTTCAGAATAGGTGGCGTAGACTTTTATGTTTGATGACATGACTTAATAGTGTGTTTGTAATATAATTATGTTGAAAAATAGCGTAATTGCGTGAAGGAAATAAAAAAAACTCAGATTAAATCATTGTTTTATTGATTTTTTAGTAGATCTAGATGAAAAAAATAATCAGAAAAGTTTGCTTGGGCAATTTTAGTGGGGCGTACGCCGGCTCCATCCCCTCTGAATTCGCGCCCGGACAGTTGAGAGAATCGAAAGTACGAAAGAAAATCACAAATCAAAACCATTATTACAGTAAGAAATACCTTAGACGCATCTAGTTACTCGGCGTCTCTTCTAAGCTACTTTGCATACATAACCGCACAGAAACAAATGTAAATGTGTGTATATGTATGTTCTTTTCTCAATGTAGCGCAACTTTGCATTTAGTATTTTCAATGGTCTCTGTAACTAATACTGTGCATTTTTAATATTGCATTGTTTATGTCTAGTATCCCTGTAAAGGGTCATAGACAGACAGTGTAGACCAAGATCAGAGTGTCCATGAAGAAATCCTCTGTTTATGGTCTGCAGTATTTGTTTAACAACACATTATTTTCAAATGGCCACATCGCCAAAACTTTTACCGAAACACACCTCAACGCAAAAAAAAAAAATAGATTCAATATAGATACACATGGTGGGCAAAATCACTAAGACATACAGGCTGAAATATGGGTCCAGATAAGATGTGTAAACTAAAACATTTTCAAAAATAACTTCTTCATTTCTCCACCAAACCCTATGTCGCGACCATCCTTTAGAATCGTCTGGAAGAGACGATTCTAAAGCATAGGGTCACAGCATAGGGTTCGAAAGAGTGATCACAGGGTTCGAAACGATTCCAAAGAGTGGTCGCAATGTTCACAGGGTTTGGTGGAGAAATGACGAGTTTAGTATGCGAGTACGCACAGGTATCTGGTGCTCAGATTATGGAATACTCCCAGTAGGAGCCGACCTTTAGTTTGCTAAGTAAATACTCGTCAAAAACAAAACTGTCTGCATCAATTCTTAATTATTTATTTGCCAATGTTGCAGCTATGATTACTTATGCAAACAGTTTGGATCTAGATGAGACGCCGAGTAACTCGGCGTCTCATCTAGATCCAAACTGGTTTTTACTGTAGTGGGGTATTTTGAAAGAAAAGGGGAGAAAATGAAACCAATGAACATTGTAGCAGACGACAAATTTTTCAGATGATAATATATGGCAGCGAAAGAGTTAATTAAATAAAGTTTCTTCTCCATGTATTTTCGTACGAGTGTCAAATAGGTTGTGTTCGGGCGAGATGCCGAGTAACTCTAGTATCAACAACATTATTCCGTCTGGATCTGGATTCAAACTCTTTGTAAATGATATGATAAATTCCCATAGAGCATGCTAGTATGTTAAATGTTAGTAACGATGACATATGGTTAAGTTCATAATATAACCTATTCACCTATTTGTTCTCAGCTAGAATGGATTATATGGTGGCATAGTTCCGCCACAACTTAAAGTGTTGTTGTGTTATGTTGTGACATACAGTAAAACTCTCTAAACCGGGCGTTAAATTAAGTATAAATATCGCTTTTGGATACAAGTAGCAACTAAATGCAGGATGAAAGTCATGCAGAAAGCTTTCAGAGCTTTCTGTATGACTTTCACCCTGCATTAAAGCATTCACCTGACTTAAAGTATCTAAAATCTTCGCTACCAGATTCCGGTTTAGAGGGGTTTTACTGAAAACGTTTAAAGATGTGAAATCTGGACTATTATCCTGAAAACCGATTACATACTGTTGCATTACCGAACCATGAATGACACCATGAATATTAATTTGCTGAATTTGCATTGTGGTATCATGAACAAAGGATTTTACATGGCAGAAACTGTTCTCTCGTAAGCAAACAGAGTAGACCCTGATCACACAGCTCCCACAGGAGCCATCTGATCTTGGTCTTATCTGCTTGCAAAGGTGCCAAAATCTCTCTGTATGGAGAAAATGGTTAAACTGCAATCATTTAATCACAAAAGCTGTGATTTAATCCATTCCCTCCTTAACTATTTTTAGACCCAACCTCTTTGAATTAATCTACCGAAAAGGAACATAAACTACAGAAAAGGAGAATTTAAGATTTGTGTAGTTTTGAAACCATTGTTATAAAAAGAGCATTTGCTCCTATGGAGCAAATGCTTTATATATCACAATGGTTTCAAAATGTGACTGTTACATATTAAGCGCAATAATGCGTCACTAGGTGGGAACGAAAGAAAGAAGTCTGTGAGCATGTATGCGAACATGTTCTGGAATTGTTATCTGAAAATAAGATAGTGTATTTGGATGGCTTCTGTCGAACATCGGAGCATGTAGGCGCAGTGACTGGACACTATTAATAGATAGCTTGTTTAACTCTTTGCACGCTAGCGGTGAAACTGTGATTACCTATGCAAACAGTTTGGATCCAGATGAGACGCCGCATGAAGCGGCGTCTCATCAGGATCCAAACTGTTTGTCTTCTTGATAATATTTTTGCAAAGAAATTAGAGAAAAGTTATTTTTAGAATTGAAGCAGACGACAATTGTTGCAGACGAAAAATTACTTAGCATGCAAAGAGTTAAGAGATAAGTTTTGCAGTAAATTAAAAGGCAAAGCATAAGGATAGTTAACTATTTCCCTGTTCTGTATTTATTCCAAATTCCAATACCTACTGAATATTCATGGACAAAATAGTTACAATGAAATATGGAAGTTGGAACATTGTAGACATTTTAGAAACTAAAGAAACAGGTCTATCAAATTCCATCAGCCAACAGAGCAGACCCTGATCAGACGGCTCTTGCAAATGCGTGAAAACACGTTTATATGAGGGAAAGGGTTAAGAGATAAGTTTTGCAGTAAGTTAAAAGGCGAGGCTTTTAAAAGGATTAAAAGGATAGTTAACTCAAATACCATCAGCCAACAGAACAGACCCTGATCAGACGGCTCAGAAATAATCCGTCTGATCTGGGTCTACACTGTTTGCAAATGCGTGAAAAGGCCTATATATGAGAGAAAGGGTTAAGTCAACATGTTCGTGAAATTGTTTTACAAAATGATTTAACCGTTTCTCTGTTGGATATTCATGTAAGAGATAGTGACATCATGCAAATGTATTAGCTAATTCGTACAATGGGATATGTGCACATTGAATGGTTGGTATTTGTAGAAACTGTAGAGTCAGATCTATTATAATTTTCTAAGCAAACAGAGGAGACTCTGATCAGACGGCTCCTACAGAAGCTCCAACAGGAGCCGTCTGATCTAGGTTTACTCTGTTTGCATAGATGTTTAACCCTTTCGCTGTCAAATTATGTCGTCTGCTAACTTTGTCGTCTGCTACAAAATTTCATTTTTTTCTTCATTTTTGTTTCAAAAAGATAGTAACAGTAACAAACAGTTTGGATCCTGATGAGACGCCGAGTTACTGGGCGTCTCATCTGGATCCAAACTGTTTGCATAGGTAATCACAGATCCGGCATTGGCAGCGAAAGGGTTAAAAGATGTTTGGTGAGAGAATTGGTTGAGTTAATGTTATTGTAGTGGCAGAAAATGGCACAAACAGGTGTTATATCATGACAAAATCATAATCTGGTTTTCATAAAAATATTGAGTATCCACTTACAATATTAACACTAACCTTTTCCCGAACTTCAAGAAGTTAAGTGCTGGCAGAAATGTGCCACCATATGTTTTACAGAGGAGAGTGGTAGAAACATATAATATACTGATCACTCAGCGTGCTAATGAGTGTCATATTTCATCACGTGCAACGAGGGGATTTTTTTGCCTTTTCAAGCTAAGGATTTGTCTTGCCAAGTCTGTTAGACTCTTAACCCTTATCCTGCTATAAAAATGATCAGCTGGCATTTGGACTTATTTCCGATTCGATTAATCCTTTGATAAAATATTGACCGAGTGTCAAACAGCGTATATCATGATGAGACGCTGAGTTACTCGGTGTCTTATCTGGATCCAAGTTCTTTGCAAATGCTAGCCCGAATACTGGGTTAAGAGTGAAAACCCAAATCTGCACTATGATCTGGATCTAATTTACCGAATGAGACAAGTTCCTTTTGTCAGTGAGATTTAGGCCAGGATTGTTATTATCAAAATATAATTCAGAGTTACCCAAATACTTAAATCGTCATTTCTCCACCAAACCCTATACTGTGATCAGTATAGGGTTTGGTGGAGAAATGAAGGAGATATTCTTGAAAATGTTTAAATATCCGTATCTTATCTGGGTCTCTAACAATTTGTTCACTAGTTAACCCTTATCTTGCCAATCGCGACCTGGCTGCCATTAGCAAACAGCTAAGAGATAAACGAGACACAGAGTAACTCATTGTTATCGGGATTAATGCTGTTTGACACTCGGTCAGTGGTTTATCGGGATCAACGCTGTTTGACACTAGGTCAGTGGTTTGTTGGGATCACTGCTGTTTGACACTAGCTCAGTGGTTTACCGGGATCAATGCTGTTTGACACTCAGTCAGTGGTTAATCGGCTCAATGCTGTTTGACACTCAGTCAGTGGTTTATCTGGATCAATGTTGTTTGACATTCAGTCAGTGGATTATCGGGATCAATGTTGTTTTGGCACTATGTCAGTGGTTTATCGGGATCAATGCTGTTTGACACTAGGTCAGTGGTTTATCGGGATCAATGCTGTTTGACTCTAGGTCAGTGGTTTATCGGGATCAATGCTGTTTGACACTCAGTCAGCGGTTTATTAAAAGCTTGTACGAATCATAAGTAGTATATAAACAATAAGTAGAAAGAGTATATAGCCTTTGCTAACTGAGTAGAACTAGATCGGACGATGTCTGTAGGAGCCGTCTGACCTGAGTCTACTCTTTGCATGTGAGGTAATATAATTATATAATGATATGATTCATCAGTTTCTGCTATGGTGATATATGTCCTTGATCATAATGCTAATATAAGAGTTCACATAATGAATATGTATAATGTCTACATTTCTTACTAAATATTCATGAGGTAAAGGGTTAAGCAGACATCATGTTTTCATCAGGATAAGAATTAACTATTTCCTCCTTAAATACGCCTTTCTGCGCCTCTGTAATAGTCGCTTCGTGAAACCATTGTGATAAATAGAGCATTTGCTCCAGAGGATCAAATGCTCTATTTATCACAATGGTTTCAATACTACACAGTTCTAACATTCTCCTTTTCTCTAGTAAATGCTCCGTTTTGGTAGATTTATTCAAAGAGGTTGGGTCTAAAAATAATATATGGAGGAAAGGGTTAACCCTTTAGTACACGAGTAGTTATGTAAGAAACAAGAGCATCTTGAATAGCAATTAGATTAATTGTTAAAATAACACAAGAACACGGGAATGTTTGGCCATGGTAGAAACTGTAGAATCATATCTATATTGTATCATAACCAAACAGAACAGACCCTGGTCAGACGCCTCCTCTGATCTGGGTCTACTCTGTTTGCAAAGGCGTAGAAAGGCGTATTTATGGAGTAAAAGGTTACATACAAATTTATTTTCTAAAGTTGCATTGCTAACGATACTGCATATAGACGCGTTGTTGAACTGCCACTTCAAAGGTATAGATTTGCACAGACACTGAGAAATATATGACTGATCAGGATCCATATTATTTAACAATAGGTCACATTCTTGCTTTAGGTCATACATTCTTGCGATCTCAGACTTTCGTGAGAGATCGCCGTGTAGGCAGACAATATTGGCAGGTTTCTAAAGGAATAACTGGAAAAGACACTTCATCCTTGCATCTTTCGTTACTAGAGAGTTGAAATTAATGACTTCTGTCGTCATAACGACACATTACCCTGATTTGTTCCCAACCAAACGACGAATTCCGACGGCTTCCGAACATAAATGTTTCAGCAACATTGTTACGATCTTTCATTTCCGTATCCGGTAAAGCACTTAACGGATAAGTGCGTATGTCGCAAAAATGTACTCGAGGGTAAAAACAACTTTTTTATCACTCGCAATTGTTTTCCCAACTAGCGCTCGATGATATTTGCTCATCGTTATGAGAGATTTATTTATATTCTCCCTGTTGGTGTGTTAGACTCGCTATAAATAATTTATACAATATAGTGTAACACTTTCAAACAAACGCACGTTTGTCTTTTCTTCATTACTTTTCAAACAGTGTAGACCCAAACCAACCACTGAGTTGAAAGAAAATGCTGCCTCTATCCAAGATCTACCTATGAAGTAAGCCTCTGATCAGGACATGCACTATTTGCATCACAAATCATTTACCAAAGGACTTATGGGCAAAACAATTATCAAATAAGTAAAGTACATATCTGAACGATTTTATTAAGAAAAACTACTAGTTTAACCCTTTACCCGATGTCTTTAGAGATGTCTTCAGTGCCTTTGCAAACAGAAAATACTCAGATCAGACGACTCATGTAGGAGCCGTCTGATCATGGTCTGCTCTGTTTGCTTATGGAATGATATAATTATATCATTTATGCCGTGGCAAACATTCATGTGTTCATAATTGTGCCGTTATAAATAATTAGAAAAATATTATCCATGAGGTTATTTTTTCTTACATGAATATTCATTAGGTAGTGTTTTAATATATTATTTCTACATGCACATTTTGGATTACCACTAGGGCTTTGTGTTTCAGAAAACAGGTTTTAGAGGTTTAGGGTGTAACCCATTCCCGCATATTGACGCCTTTTGACGCTTCTGTAAAAGTCACTTTGTGAAACCATTGTGATAAATAGAGCATTTGCTCCATAGGAGCAAATGCTCTATTTATCACAATGGTTTCAACACTACATAATTCTAAAATTTTCCTTTTTAGTAGTAAATGCTCCTTTTCGGTAGATTTGTTCAAAGAGGTTGGATCTAAAAATAGCCTATACGGGAATGGGTTAAGATGCTTTATCGCTTTCAACTCTGAACTTTCTGAGTGCAATAAGCCATCAGTTTGTATCGGTATGAAAGGCATACACTTGCCAGAATATTGTGAATGACACGCAGTGCAGACCCTGTTCAAGGGATTCTGTAAGAACCACATGTTCTATATGCGTGTCAAGCATTCCACGGGCGAATCGGTATAGCACACAACACAGAACCTGATCAGAGGAAACCACGAGTCACGCTGGCATGGTTGAGAATATTCTTTTGTTTTCATAATGGTAAAACATGTATCTTTGTCTCCAGTCCTTTACACGGGCCGGTGTTATATTTATATTTATATCTTATCGTCAAATGTCATAGATGTTCTGCATTGTTTTAACCATTTACCTATTCAATATTTATGTAAGAAATAATGGTATCGTGCATTTTTATTAGAACAGGATGGTTTTTAACTTGGCAGAATATGTAAAATCACATCTACGTAATTCCATAAGCAAACGGAACAGACCCTTATCAGATGCCTCCTACAGGGGCCGTCTGATCTGGATCTACTCTGTTTGTAACGGCATGAAAAGGAGTTTAAATGAGGGAAATGGTTAACCTATTACTTTATGAATTTTCACGCAGAGCTCCGCCAATAATCATTGTATTGAAATGTAAGCTACTGAAATTTATTGACACGGCAAAGAGGGAAAAGAGTCACATATTAGCACACAAAGCAGAAAATGATCAGACAGTTCTTACTGGAACTAGCTGTTTTGGATCTACTCTGTTTACAAAAGTGTAATAAGTTGGGATTATCAAATAAAGAGTAAACCTTTAACTAGCTGAGAGAAGTTTCAAACGTTCTGGTATCTTTCTTAAAACATTACAATCTGTGGTTTAACCTTTTCCCCGTTAACCCTTTCCCTCATATTGACGACTTTTGACGACTCTGTGAAAGTCACTTTGTGAAACCATTGTGATAAATAGAGCATTTGCTCCTATAGGAGCAAATGCTCTATTTATCACAATGGTTTCAAACTACAATATTCTAAAATTTCCTTTTCTCTAGTTAATAGTCCTTTTCGGTAGATCTATTCAAAGAGGTTGTATGTAAAAATAAAAGCCTATGTTTTAACCTTTTCCCTGTTAAACATGTTTGCGTGCACTGATCACTTTATGAATATTCATTAACTTGATTTTGATTATGTAAATATTTCAAGCGAATGTTTGGCATAGACAACATTTTCGGTCCATTTCAATATAATTCCATAAGTAAACAGATTAGACTCCGATTAAACAATCCCTGCAGGAGTTGGATGGCTAACATTGAATAAAACAAATAAAACTTTATAAATACAGGTGGTAGCTTAATGCAGACTGGCAGTAATGCAGAAATATCCCATAGGAGCTTTCTGCATTGCATTCACTCTGCATTAAGCAACCGCATCTGTACAAAATGTAAGAAGCTCCTTTTTCCAAGTTTTACGCCCCCGGGGCGCTTGTAAGAGACAGTAGGGAAGCGTCAACATGATATTACATATAGCTTCCTTATGTAGTGTTTAACCTGTTGAGCAATTTTGTTTGTACAAACTTACATCTACTTCATTTGCAGAATACAAGGTATAGTAAACATCAAACAGTTTGGATCCTAATATACTACTGTCTCGAATAAGGAGAGGCGTTTTACGAAAGTTCGTATAGAATCGTAAGTTACGAATGGTCGCATGTTATACCTTACGAACATTTCTGTCGTATGAAGTTAACTCACTTTTTCCTAGGCTATTTTTAGATCCAACCTTTTTTAATTAATCTACTGAAAAGGAGCATTAACTATAGAAAAGGAGAGTTTTAGAATTACATGTATGTAGTATTGAAACAATTGTGATAAATAGAGCATTTGCTCTATTTATCACAATGGTTTCACGATGTGAATTTTATAGAGGCGCAAAAATGCGTCACTAGGGGGTAATGTGTTAAACTAAAACATATCATGGTAGAACAGGTGATAATTTCAGCTATGTGAATAATAATGACGGTCGTCAATTGGGACTTACGACAAGTTTGATCGTACGATCTTTCGTAAAAGCGGACATTAGTCCAAGTGTTATCGCCGCTTTCCTCGTAGCCCACTTAGGAAGAACGTAGGGTACAACAAAATCAAAACAAATACCTTAAAACCTCTCTTTCCCGGAATTCTATAGTAAATATGAATTGAGATATTTTGGGGCAGGTGGCTGCTTAATGCAGGGTGAAAGTCATGCAGAAAGCTCCTCTAGGAGCTTTCTGCATGACTTTCATCCTGCATTAAGATGCCACCTGTCTCCAAGACCGAAATTTATACTTATTTGAACGTTTGGTCTAAAGAGGTTTTGCTGTGCAGCAAACGTTTCCTGTTAAATGGGAACATCCGTAAATGAGAGGTTATAGATTTGACACCAGCCACTGTTAAGTGTTCGGGTTTTATCTTAATGCATGACTTTTGGTTTTCCTGACATGATAAACCAGTGTAGAGTGCGGAGTGATATTGTAGTGGTAATATCAGGGCAATGATTACAAAATGGGCTTCATGTCTGATTCATATAAACACGATATCTGTAGTTAGCTTTGTGCGTGTGCGTGTGCGTGCGAGCGTGCATGGGTATGAGTGTGTGTCATTCTTGCTACACCCCCCCCCCCCCCCGTGTATGTTTTGTCTCTATCTGTCTCTCTGTTTTCTCCCCGTCTCTGTCTCTCTGTCTGTTTGTCTCTATCGTTTCGTCTCTGTCTGTCTGTATCCGTCTGTCTGTCTATCGGTCTGTCTGCCTGTCTCTGTGTCTCATTCTCTGTCTCTCTATGTCTCTCTCTCTCTGTCTATTTCTCACTGTACGTCGCTCTGTAATCCTCTGTTCTGTATATGTTTCAATCCCTCTATCTCTGTGTTTTTTCTCTCTCTTTACCTTTCTCTCTCCCTCCCATTCTTTCTCTGTATCTGTCTCTATGTATCTGTCATTTTCTGTCTGTCTGTCTGCCCCTGTCTCTGTCTGTCTCTGTCTGTCTCTCTCTGGCTCTGTCTTTCTGTCCCTCCCCCTCTCTTTCTCCCTATCTCTCTATATATATCTGTCTCTCTCTGTCTCTCTGCCTACCTTTGTTTCTCCCTCTGTGCGTGTGTGTGTCTCTTCCTCTGTCTTTCCGGTCCTCTCATTGTCCCTCTTTCTCGCTATATATGCCCATATCTCTATGTGTCTCTCTGTCTCACTCTATCTCTCTCTTTCTCCTTTGCAATATGCCATATATCGCTTCCTTTTTTGTCTTTTTGCTTTTCTCCTTCGTCATCCTTCCCTCTATCCTTCTTTCTCCCTGACTGTCTCTGTCTCTCTGTCTCTGTGTGTCTCTCTCTCTTTCTACTGCCGACCTGTCGCATATCTTCCTCACAGTACTACTGATACTGCTACTGACGACCCACCCACCATACATCTTCCTCACATTACTACTGCTGGGTCGCCGCACATCCTCCTCACACTACTACTGATGCTGCTTCTGCCGATCCGCGTCAAATCTTCAATTTTCTATTAATTCTTACATGAGTATTCATCAAGTAAAGGGTTAAAACGCTCAGACATTATTTATCGCATGTGGAAAGTTATAGAGGGATGGTTAAAATACCAAACTCATTTTTGCTGTTGTTTGTGTTTTTTATTGTTGTTTTTTTACCCTTTTCCCACTATTCCCGACCTGACTCGAACATGCGAACAGCTTAGATCTACATGAGACGCAGAGTAACTTGGCGTCTCACAAGGATCCAAGCTGTTTGACACTAAATCAATAGATTCTCAAAAACTTTGCTCGAGTCTGAAGTAGTCAAAATTGCACCAGATCCAAAGTTAACCCATTTGCTCCCAGTGGATTCTTCCATGTTTATATATTGGATTAGTCAATCTTTTATTAAAGGGATGCCTGACCTAACTTTTCAATTTCGTTTTGTTTCATATTGAAATTCTTATCAGCAAACAGTGTAGACTCTGATCAGACGCCGCATTATGCGGCGTCTGATCAGAGTCTACACTGTTTGCCTATGTCCAATATATGGGATCGTGGGAGCAAATGAGTTAAGAAGACATTATTGTTTCACAGCGGGGTAAGGTTTAAATGAAAACCATGGTTAGACAGAGGTCCAGATAAGATGCGAAAAATTAAACGTTTTCAAGAATAGATCATTTATTTCTCCACTAAACGCTTTACTGTTACCACTCTTTAGAATCGTCTCGGAGAGACGATTCTAAAGAGTAGTTACAGTACATGTATAGGGTTTGGTGAAGAAATGATGAGCTTAGTATTTGGGCACCCACCTTTATCTGTAGCTCTGTAAATTAGCCAAATGAAGATATAGAGACACACAAGTCATACATTTATTAGAACCTTATAACAGGTCTGAAAGGCAGGTAGTAGCTTAATGCAGGCCAAAGGTAATATAGAAAGCTCCTATAAGAGCTTTATGTATTACTTTTGCCATGCATTAAGCAGTCACCTGCTTTAAAGAATCCTGTGTTCAATAAATGATTGTCCGCTTAGGACAGGTTCTACTGTAAATCAATACACCACACTGAATCTTTGAGAAGAAACACAATATATACAAACATACAATATCAAATATCGTTTACAGTTGACTGGAACATAGTCGATGTCATATTGTCACGAGCTGGAGATACGAGTGACCACGACTTTGTAGATTATGGTCACTCGAAAGCCATATCATAGTGACTCTTGACAAATATGGGAATAGTCTTCGGCTATCGCAATAGTTCGTGTGAACTCGCCAGTTCCTACGATAGTACTGGATATGTTCCAAGACTGGACGTTCGTCCGATGACTTCCCTTACTGGTCAATGGTGTGTCAAACAGTTTGGATCCTGATAAGACACCATAGAAATCACATACAGTAAAATACCGAAAAATCGAATATTCGAAATTTTAGTAAAGAAGAATTTAGACCATTTTAGACAGGCGGCTGTTAAATGCAGGATGGAAGTCATGCAGGAAACTGCTAGAGGAGATTTCTACATGACCTTCACATTGCATTAAACTGTCATCTGTCTTAAAGGTCGAATATGTACTGTTCAGACACTGTCTGACTGACGAACGGCTGTTTTTTATCTAAATTGTTTGTCAGGCAACATACTACGAGCCCGAAGCGACTCTGCTTTGCACTGAAGTATGGTTAAGCCTTTCCCTGTTTTATATGCATGTACATAATGACGTCATGAATATTTATTAGCTGATATTTTATAATGGCATGTGTATTCAAGAGTGTTTGACATTGGTAGAAACCGTATAGAGTCGGGCCTATGTGTAGTTTCATAAGCAAACAGAGCAGACCCTGGTCAGACGGCTCCTCGAGGAGCCGTCTGATCTGGGTCTACTCTGTTTGCAAATGTATGAAAACGTGTTTGTGTGAAGGAAACGGTTAAGAGGCGGAACTTTCAAGTAAAACTTACTACGTGATACCATACTTTTCGAAATAGGCGAAATGCATAAGCATTGTTTCTCATGTGTTGTGCATTTATGCGCATTTTCTACATTTTTGTATGTAGATCATATGTGAAGCTATGGATTTTCTTGCTCCAGCACACAAATTCCTGAATAAATTCTGCTGTTGTTTACAACACCCATTCTACTTAACCAGCGTTGGCCTTCGAAGCCTAACACATGTTCTCAATGATCTGCCGTGTTCTATGAATGGTAAAATTAACAACGATGAATTTTCAAAAGGACTACATGTATTCCAAAATTAAAACAGGTCAAGCTTATGGTAAATATTTAGGGATTTTTCTTAAGAAAAGTGTAACCTTATAAACAGTGCAGGCCCTAGTGAGAGAGCTCCTCTAGGAGCCCTCTCATCTTGGTCTACACTGTTTGCAAATGACATTAGTAGTTTGTGTCCCGCACTGTAAAGGTTAAACTCCAGTCCGCTAAATAAAAATTTGTCGATGAAACTGTGGTCAACTTAGATTTACTTTGTACAGTAAAGTTTCGGTAATGCCACCGCATACGTTATCACCATATAAGTCTGTAAAGCAGGTGGTGGCTTAATGCAGGGTAAAAAGAATGCACAAAGCTCCTGTATGAGCTCGTAAAATAACGATCGCCCTGCATTAAACTACCACCTGTTGTAAAAATCTCGAAGTGTACTGCTTAGACTGGTCGTATAAGTGAGACGTTACTGTACATTTGTTTAAACACGTGGTCACGTTCAAACACGTGACCAAAGTGTCAGATTTGTATCCTGGCCATCTGGATCTAAAGTGTTTTCAAACTTCATCACATATTTGCACGCAGCATATTAATGATTAAAATACAGTAGAGTCTCGCTGAAGCGACTACATATTTATGCAGTAAAACCTCTCTTAACCGGACGTTAAATTTAGTACAAATATCGGTCTTGAAGACAGGTGACAGCTTAATGTAGGGTGGAAATCATGCAGAAAGCTCCTAGAGGAGCTTTCTGCATGACTTTCATCCTACATTAAGCAGTCACCTGCCTGAAATATCTAAATTCTTCTCTACTAGAATTCCGGTTAAGAGAGGTTTTACTATATATAGGAGTCGGTAAAACAGGTTGCTACTTAACCCTTTCCGTGTTCCATGTTTATTCCAAATTTCAATATCTACTGAATATTCATGGAGAGAATAGTTATAATGAAATGTGGAAGGTGGACCATTGCAGCCATTTTAGAAAGTAAAGACACAGATCTTTCAAATTCCATTAGCAAACAGAGCAGACCCTGATCAGACGGCTCCTATAGGAGCCGTCTGATCTGGGTCTGCTCTGTTTGTAAATGCGTGAAAACCCATTTATACGAAGGAAAGGGTTAAAGAAGTCCTGCATGAATTTGAGTCCTGCATTAAGCTACGACCTAAGTCCAGAATTAGACTTGTTTAATGTGGTCGTATTAGCGAGACATTAGTATAACAACGGAAAACACTATAGTTAGAACAACATATTGAAGATTTACCGCTACATTGCCGAGAGCCTTGATACAGTAAAATCTCTCTTGAATAAACATACAGGTCTTTAAAAGCGAATGGTTGCTTAATGCAGGACGAGGCTAATGTAGAAATCTCGTGTAGGAGCTTTCAGCTTAATTTTCGTCCTGCATTAAAGATACCATCTGCCTTTAACTCTTTCGCTGCCAATGTCACATCTGTGATTACCTATGCAAATAGTTTTGATCCAGATGAGACACCGAGTAACTCGGCGTCTCATTAGGATCCAAACTGTTTGATAACGGACTGTTTTGTAAATAAACAAAGAAGAAAAATAAAATGAAAATTGTAGCAGACGACTAACTTTGCTGACGACAAAATTAGGCAGCGAAAGAGTTA
Source organism: Azorinus chamasolen (assembly GCA_963576725.1). Lineage (NCBI taxonomy): Eukaryota > Metazoa > Mollusca > Bivalvia > Cardiida > Solecurtidae > Azorinus > Azorinus chamasolen. Next base: position 74,583,591 of record OY755245.1, read on the forward strand.
TAACCCAGAACTATTTTGGTGGCAACTTTAGATGGGTTTTTACTGTGCATTTGTATTTTCATTTTAAACAACTCAATGCTTTTCACACAAAAAATCGGAATTGCTGACATCAAGATAGAATTGCACTTTTTCATTTCAATGCACAAACTGACAATAATAATTAAAGGACGGAAAAGGAATGGATGGATAAAACATGGGACGAATCATATCCTCCCGGTCATATAAACGCTGTCCGTCTTTGACCAGTATTGTCACAGACGCTGTCTTGGAGGCTGCTATCGACTGTTCTTGTTGGAGCTGTCTCCTCTTTGTCTTGTACCGCCTGTTCTGGAACCAAATTTTCACCTGTGTTTCTGTCAGTTTTAAGGCATTTGCAAGATCTGTTCTTTCCGGCCCGGAAAGGTAACGTTGGTGACGGAACCGCCGCTCAAGTTCGAACACCTGCGCGTGTGAAAACGCCGCTCGTGACCGTTTCTTACGCGGCTTGCAGTCTCTTCCCACTTCTTTCTTCATATCTCCATTTTCGACTCCTAACATCTTGTCTGAAAAGATATAAGAATTCAAATTACATGTCCGTTAGCACTTACACAATATTATATTCAGATTTTGTAGAACATTTACTTTACGATAGAACCTAATTGAAGTGTCATCTGATGAATAAACAATGATTGACCAAGTCCTTCGGAGGCCCGATGTATCAACGTTTTACGCTGGGCATCTAAAACACAGAGAAACTCTAGCGGTATTAAGGGTAGGACATCGCGCCCGGGTTTCCCTGTATCCCCCTCCCTCTGGGGCGTCCAATTAGCCCACAGTTGGCAGAAACGGACGTTCAAAAACCAACAATCAATAGATAAACATTTAAATCTTAAAAGCAGGTATGCATTTAATGCATGACGATATGTGTACAGAAAGCTTCTAAAAAGCGATTTTCATAGCTTTCGTCCTGAGTTAAGCTACCGCTTATCTATAAGATCAACACCTTAATGTCCTGTGAGTACCCGGTGTAGGATTTCAGTACACTATACACTACACAAGATCCTCATTTGCTCAGTAGTATGGCGTCCATCTACCAACCAGAAGGTCATGGGTTTGTTAGACCACATTCGTAACGGATCACATTTGTAACAGATATTTTACGAATACAAATGTATGATCACATTCGTAACAGGTAAAATGTGTTACAAATGTGAGTGTCCAACATGGGGGTTGACATTGGAATCACATATGTAACAGGTTGAGTTCCTGAATGACAATGTTCAATTAGTTAATAGTAATAGGATTATCATTGTTTATGTTACAATGTTTCCTTGAGGGTCATGTCTCAACTTTTCACAACCTTAACAGCATATTTTAAAGATATAATTACGTACATGGTTGTAATATGTTTTAGGATACCTGCCTAAAATATATTGAAGAGTTTCCATTTTTCATAGAACTTGTCATATACGTGTACATGCACCTAGGCAATTATGTTAATGCGTGCCTATGATTAAATAAATAATACTTCTTAGTTCCTTCATTTGCTTTTAATTGAGTAATTAATACACTTTGTCAATTTTTAGCAACTATAAATCAAATGATAGAACTTTAGGAAAGAACACCTTAGTCATTTCTATTGTTAATATTTAGTTTGTTGATAAAATTTGTACAATGTTTCATTCGTTTGCGATTAGAGATGACGCACATGCACTTTTTAGTTTCCCTTTCTGCATGAAATTTGACGTGTTACAAATGTGATTGTATGTCATATAAAAATTCGGCATCGATCACATTCGTCACAAAATGTGTTACATATGTGCTCGATTTCCGGATCACATTCGTAACAAGTGTTACGAATGTGATTTGTTACGAATGTGGTCTTACATGGGTTCAAATAACAGCGGATGCAGTAGAATCTGTCTTAAGCGGAAATCAAATATTATTGGTCTGTAAAACAGATGGAAATTTAATGCAGAAAGCTCCTATAGGTGATTTCTGCATTACGTGTGTCCTACATTAAACGATCACCTGCTTTTAAAAAAATTTCCTATGTTAAATAAAAGAATGGCCGCTTAAGACATGTTCTACAATATAACATTCAATACAACATGGACGAACTCTTAGCATGCTAAGCGCGACCTTGCTCGCATTCGCAAACAGTTTGGATTCAGGTGAGATGCTGAGTAACTCGGCGACCCAACAGGATCCAAGCTGTTTGACACTCGGTCAGCAGTTTCTCAATCAGCTTTACGAATCATAAGTAAATAAAAAAAAAATACAACAGTTCAGAGTTTCGGCAGTCACATTGGCAACAGCGTAGACCCAGACAAATCATCGAATTATACACATGGCATCTGGTCACGGTCTGACCGTATGAATCTTCATGGACCCTTTACTCCATGAATATACATGTATATGTAAGAATTAATGACACCATGGAATGTTTAATTTTGTATATCGAGACAGGAAATCTTTGCAATAACAGAAAATGTAGAATCATTATACATAAGCGAACAGGGAAGACAAATCGAATGTTTCTACTGGAGTCCTCTGATCAGGGTCAACTATGTTTACAAAGCGTTAGAATGCGTCTTTATAGGAAAACGGGTTAAATAGTTGTAACACCTGCGCGTGTAAAAATGCCACTCATCAGTATTTCGTCTATGATCTGGATGGATGTTAAACTTCTTGAAAAGCAAATACAGTAACCCGTTCCCTCATATAAACGTGTTTTCAACAGAGTTGACCCATATTACACGGCCCCTATAGGAGCCGTCTGATCAGGGTTTGCTCTGTTTACCGATGAATGGAAATTGATAGATCTGTTTCTTTAGTTTCTAAATTGGCTACAATGTTCCACCTTCCATATCTTATTATAATTATTTTGACCATGAATGTTCAATAGGTATTGAAATTTGGAATAAATATAGAAAAGGGAAAAGGTTAATAAACAAACATGTATATCCTTCTTATTGGTAATGATGGTCTCAACTGTCTGGTATGTGTTACTTATATAATACATGTACAGTAAAATATCGCTAATCCACAGGTGGCTGCTTAATGCAGGATGAAAGGCATGTAGAAAGCTCCGAGGAGAGTTCCTATGCGAGTTGTCTGATCTGGGTCTACTCTGTTTGCATTTATAGAGGAAAGGGTTAAGAAGGGAAACAGCTGAGTTGAAACTGTACACTTAATGCCCTTTATAATCATAACCAGAGTGTGCATGATTTTTAATGCAACCTAAAATTATTACAAGTACAATGTAGATGGTTTTAAAGACAGAAAAAAGGGCATTATATGGATAAGATTAACGCATGTATAATGTTTATGATCTCCGCCTGTTCACAATTATTTCCCTTTCAATGCACGTAGTACAATGCACGTAGCACGTAGAACTCCACAAAATAGTTACTATTCAAGAACTGCCGTTGAATAATAATTGATTCACTTTCATAATGTGTAAACTCTTCTTCTTTTTTAAGTCGATAATAAGAAATGTTTAATTTTCATTTGGGAAGAAGATGATTAGGATGGCGATTTGCGGGAGCATTACATACATCGTCAGGTTAGAGTGTATAATATCAACGACCTGACGGAATTGCATTTATTGAGATCTCCCGTGGAGGTGTTTGTTGTTTGTTCCATGCAAGATTTGGGGTTTGCTCTTGGCGTGATTAGTTTACCATGACCAACGACAGAAGCGCCATTTGGTATTGTCATAACAGACAAATATATCACTGTAACAATCGTGCGCGGGGATGCCAGGCATTGCACAGCCGGTCCCGTGGTTTAAATCTTATCCTGACAATCGCGATCATACTTGCATTTGCGATTTCACTTGGATTTTAAGATGAGACACCGAGTTACTCGGCGTCTCATCAGAAGCCAACTGTTTGACATTTGATCAAACGTTTCTTAAACCTTAACGAATCGGACATAAGTAAACATTGCACCATGATTGTCAGAGTTTGAAATGACACCATTTTCACGACAGTATAAGGGTTAAGTGTGCGAGTGGATGAAGTGCCCAGTTTCAGTCTTAGGCCTTAGAATCAGGGACATGCATGCAATAAAAATCGCAAACAGTGTAGACCCAGATCAGATTTCTCCTAGAGGAGCCCTCTGATCTGGGTCTACACTGTTTGTTATTCAATCTCATCTAGCAAGTTTAAGCATCTAATACTGAGTGGACTCTATAGCTAAACACGGATAGACTATTCCACTCTGATAATGCAGCGGTGAAAGGGTTAACGGTAGGAATATATAGACATTAAGGTTGCATAGAACAGAACAGAACATGTTGTATAGTACGCCTGTGTACACGTCCACCTATTACACTGGAAAACAAATTGATTAAATTCCAATAGACAACTATATCTGGTTAAGGTTCAGTCAAATGACTAAGAATAATATCGTAACTCACAAATACAGTACACCGGCCCAAATTACAAACAGTCTGCGTAAACTTCATTAACGGTGGCCAATCTAACATTAATATTGAGTTTTTATTCGATTCAATAATGACTATCTAATAATTATGTAAACGAAATGTAGCTATACAATGTATAACTGTGAAATTTAGTCTAAACTGGTAAAACGCTGGTAGTTTGAATAAACGGTCGACAGATGTTTTACTCGAAGGTCTATAGTCGCATTGGTATAGAATGTACATGTATGTGTATATGAAAGAAAGTTTATGTAGATATCTGTATACATGTACATACATGTGCAGATGTATGCCTTCGTTATAGGCATGTGTGTATTTATGCGTGTACATACAAATAAGAAATATAGAAAAGAGATACATATATTTGTATGAGTTGCATTTTTATATATGTGTGTATCTGAGTACGTAATGTGTATGCATATATGATATTTTGTATATGTTATGTGTCTACATTTGTATATATCTGAGTATGATATGTGTACACATTTTTACTCGCATATATGTGTGCACGTGCACTAACATATATATTCGAGTGCATACTAAATGTACTTTGTGCTTCAGATTCAATAAACTTGGTTTCACGAATATTGTTATTATGAGATAATGAAAGGTCTTCTAAAACTGCGTAAACGCAGAATAACTGTGTATGGACGTCATTCTACAGTATATTAGGTTGACGCATTCTATAACTGTGTGTGGACGTCATTCTACAGTACATTAAGTTGACGCATCCTATAACTGTGTGTTGACGTAATTCTACAGTGCATTAAGTTGACGGATCTTATAACTGTGTGTGGACATCATTCTACAGTATATTAGGTTGACGCATCCTACAACTGTGTGTTGACGTAATTCTACAGTACAATAGGTTGACGCACTTTATAACTGTGTGTGGACGTCATTCTACAGTACGTTAGGTTGGCGCATCTTATAACTCTGTGTGGACGTCATTCTATAGTACATTAGGTTAATGCATCTTATTACTCTGTGTGGACGTCATTCTACAGTATATTAGGTTGACGCATCATATAACTGTGTGTTGACGTCATTCTACAGTATAATAGGTTGGCGCATCGTATTACTGTGTGTGGACGTCATTCTACAGTACGTTAGGTTGACGCATCTTATAACTGTGTGTGGACGTCATTCTACAGTATATTAGGTTGACGCATCATATAACTGTTTGTTGACGTCATTCTACAGTATAATAGGTTGGCGCATCGTATTACTGTGTGTGGACGTCATTCTACAGTACGTTAGGTTGACGCATCTTATAACGGTGTGTGGACGTCATTCTACAGTACATTAGGTTGGTGCATCTTATAACTGTGTGTGGACGTCATTCTACAGTACAATAGGTTGACGCACTTTATAACTGTGTGTGGATGTCATTCTACAGTACATTAGGTTGACACATCTTATAACTTGCAAGGTGTTTGTCTGGTTTATTTTTAGTGTTACCTGGACAATTAAACTTTATGTCGGCTTTTACATGTGTTTTCTTTTATTTATTTCGAAATAATATCATCGATTTGTAGCTTGTATATAAAATGTTTGACTAAATAGAGGGAACATGATTGTTGTTTCCGAATAAAAACGAAAACATTTTCTCACGGAAACTCCTTATTTGGAGCAAATCTAATGTAATACAAATGTGATATAATACTTTAATTTACTATTATATTATACATTCATTGACCAAATTTGGAACTATTTTCATAACAATTGTTTAAACGTGTTAGATCACATTGCCTGGCATGAACTATATTATTGCTTAACTAATCGTGGTGCAAAACCCATTGTTTATAATATCAAAATATATAGACTGAAGTAATTTGATAAAGGTGTTGTAAAACAAATATGGCACATTTCTGCCAGCTTTACTCAGTTTTTATTTCTAAGAGAATTTGCTTTCGTAAATTTCAAAATTGTCTACGGAACCAACTTTATGACTTTATATCATTTCTTGTGTCCATTTGCCAATGCAAAAATGATCTAATAAATATTCATGACGTCTCAATTTCTTACATAGGGTCAAGAGCAGTCTGTGAAGCATCTAAGCCTGAATGGCAGAAATTAAAAAAATGAACTCTCGACAAGTTAAATATTGGTTTGCCACAATTTTCTTTATGTTAGACCTTATATCTTCGTAAAACAGAGTTTGTTCTATGTCTCATACTGGTCTCGAAGTTATAAAACGTGTGAGTTTATATCAGAGCATTCTCAAGTACAGTAAAACCTCTCTAAACCGGGCCTTCAATTTAGTATAAATATCGGTAGGTCTATTGGAGACAGGTGGCAGCTTAACCCATTCCATCATATTGACGACTTTTGACGATTCTTTAAAAGTCACGTTGTGATGTGAAACCATTGTGATAAATAGAGCATTTGCTCCTATAGGAGCAAATGCCCTATTTATCACAATGGTTTCAAACTACAAAATTCTAAAGAGGTTGGGTCTAAAACAGCCGATGAGGGAATGGGTTAATGCAGGATGAATATCATGGAGAAAGCTACTAGAGGAGCTTTTTACATGACGTTCACCCTGCATTAAGCAGCCATCTGTTTAAAAGTATATTGATTCTTCTCAACTAAAAGTCCGGTTTAGAGGGGTTCTACTGTATCTGATTGGTCATGCGTCATTGTTTCACCATCAGTACAGCTATCCCTGTCAATTTGTATATATTTATTCATCATCACAATGACTACCATCTGGTAAGAGACTGGTAAAGCTGGTAAATTACAATTTACAATGACAAATGCCTGACAGTAACTCTATACTTCACAGATACGACTTTTAAAGCCTTTGCAAACAGAGTAGACCCAGATCAGACGGTTCGCGCAGGAATCGTCTGGTCAGGGTCTGTTCTGTTTGATGATGGGACTTATACAGATCTAATTTTACGGTTTTTGCAATAGGCAAACATTTGTGTTCATATGCCATAATAAAACATCAGCTAATTAATGAAATAAATTAAACGCGAGAAATAACGAAATAAGTACAGTAGGACGTCTCTGCAGCGACTACTTGATTGATAAATACAGCAGAACCCCTCTAATGCGACCACTTAAAGAATAAGCATAGCTGACTTTATGAGCAGGTGGTTGCTTAATGCAGGATAAAAGTAATGCAGAAAGCTCCTCTAGGAGCTTTCTGTATTACTTTTTTCCTGCATTAAGCTAGCACCTGCATCTGGCACCCAGAAGTGTACCTCTTTTAGGTGGTCGCATTAGCGGAGTTTTACTCTATGTATGTATGTGAAGAAAAGCTGCACCGGATGTCGTTATGCATCATTACTCCATAGATAAACTCTGGGAACAGAGTAGACCCAGATTAGATGACCTCTGTAGGCACGGTCTTATCAGTGTCTGCTGTGTTTGCTTATGAAAATATATAGATCTGATTCTTTAGTTTCTGTCATGGTCAAAATTACTATTGTTCATGATGCTACATTCAGTTAATCTATGTTCATACTATCATTATTTTTACATGTATATTCAATGGGTAAAAATGTTAAATTAAGACATAATAGTGAATTTCCGCTGCGGAGAAGTTAACCCTTTATTCCATGAATATTCATGAACGAAATAATGACATCATGAATATTAATTGTAAAATAGATATAATTATTTAAATGTTGCTACTGCCTTACTTTATTACACAAAGCCGCTACTAAATTGATGATTTAAGAATCGTAATGTATCATGTATTACTTATTTCAGCACCGATTCTTAAAGCATCCGATTTAACGGATGCGGGGTTGGGATGGGATTAGGGATGACGTCAATGACTTAATGTTGAATACTCGTATATGATGTTTTCTGTGTTTTCCGAGGGAACAGTATGGTAGGTTTTCTGTTTGGGTTTTTTGTAATAGATAGAATCTCATACTCGTGTTTTATCATGTGTATTACAGTCATGGGACTAAGAATAAAATGATACTCGCCGAGACTCGGGTCTTTTGTTCTTAAGTCAACACGTTTAAAACAAATTTCAAAATTGTCTACGGAACCAACTTTATGACTTTATATCATTTCTTGTGTCCATTTGCCAATGCAAAAATGATCTAATAAATATTCATGACGTCTCAATTTCTTACATAGGGTCAAGAGCAGTCTGTGAAGCATCTAAGCCTGAATGGCAGAAATTAAAAAAATGAACTCTCGACAAGTTAAATATTGGTTTGCCACAATTTTCTTTATGTTAGACCTTATATCTTCGTAAAACAGAGTTTGTTCTATGTCTCATACTGGTCTCGAAGTTATAAAACGTGTGAGTTTATATCAGAGCATTCTCAAGTACAGTAAAACCTCTCTAAACCGGGCCTTCAATTTAGTATAAATATCGGTAGGTCTATTGGAGACAGGTGGCAGCTTAACCCATTCCATCATATTGACGACTTTTGACGATTCTTTAAAAGTCACGTTGTGATGTGAAACCATTGTGATAAATAGAGCATTTGCTCCTATAGGAGCAAATGCCCTATTTATCACAATGGTTTCAAACTACAAAATTCTAAAGAGGTTGGGTCTAAAACAGCCGATGAGGGAATGGGTTAATGCAGGATGAATATCATGGAGAAAGCTACTAGAGGAGCTTTTTACATGACGTTCACCCTGCATTAAGCAGCCATCTGTTTAAAAGTATATTGATTCTTCTCAACTAAAAGTCCGGTTTAGAGGGGTTCTACTGTATCTGATTGGTCATGCGTCATTGTTTCACCATCAGTACAGCTATCCCTGTCAATTTGTATATATTTATTCATCATCACAATGACTACCATCTGGTAAGAGACTGGTAAAGCTGGTAAATTACAATTTACAATGACAAATGCCTGACAGTAACTCTATACTTCACAGATACGACTTTTAAAGCCTTTGCAAACAGAGTAGACCCAGATCAGACGGTTCGCGCAGGAATCGTCTGGTCAGGGTCTGTTCTGTTTGATGATGGGACTTATACAGATCTAATTTTACGGTTTTTGCAATAGGCAAACATTTGTGTTCATATGCCATAATAAAACATCAGCTAATTAATGAAATAAATTAAACGCGAGAAATAACGAAATAAGTACAGTAGGACGTCTCTGCAGCGACTACTTGATTGATAAATACAGCAGAACCCCTCTAATGCGACCACTTAAAGAATAAGCATAGCTGACTTTATGAGCAGGTGGTTGCTTAATGCAGGATAAAAGTAATGCAGAAAGCTCCTCTAGGAGCTTTCTGTATTACTTTTTTCCTGCATTAAGCTAGCACCTGCATCTGGCACCCAGAAGTGTACCTCTTTTAGGTGGTCGCATTAGCGGAGTTTTACTCTATGTATGTATGTGAAGAAAAGCTGCACCGGATGTCGTTATGCATCATTACTCCATAGATAAACTCTGGGAACAGAGTAGACCCAGATTAGATGACCTCTGTAGGCACGGTCTTATCAGTGTCTGCTGTGTTTGCTTATGAAAATATATAGATCTGATTCTTTAGTTTCTGTCATGGTCAAAATTACTATTGTTCATGATGCTACATTCAGTTAATCTATGTTCATACTATCATTATTTTTACATGTATATTCAATGGGTAAAAATGTTAAATTAAGACATAATAGTGAATTTCCGCTGCGGAGAAGTTAACCCTTTATTCCATGAATATTCATGAACGAAATAATGACATCATGAATATTAATTGTAAAATAGATATAATTATTTAAATGTTGCTACTGCCTTACTTTATTACACAAAGCCGCTACTAAATTGATGATTTAAGAATCGTAATGTATCATGTATTACTTATTTCAGCACCGATTCTTAAAGCATCCGATTTAACGGATGCGGGGTTGGGATGGGATTAGGGATGACGTCAATGACTTAATGTTGAATACTCGTATATGATGTTTTCTGTGTTTTCCGAGGGAACAGTATGGTAGGTTTTCTGTTTGGGTTTTTTGTAATAGATAGAATCTCATACTCGTGTTTTATCATGTGTATTACAGTCATGGGACTAAGAATAAAATGATACTCGCCGAGACTCGGGTCTTTTGTTCTTAAGTCAACACGTTTAAAACAAATGATAAAAACGCAAGGATTATGTAAGATCCTATAATTAACTATACTCTTATTAAGCGCGCCTGGGTTTGCATTTGCAAAGAGCTTGGACATGTCTAATCGGGAACCAATCTGTTTTAAATTCGTTGAAGTGTTTCTCAAAGAACTGAATGAATTTGAAGTCAGTTTAAATATCAGAAAATCACAGATTGGGCAAACATTATTTTTTTCAGCATGAAAAGTGTTAAATAACATATCACAATGTCATGAATGATATTATGGGTTTTTTTTATCATTTTTGTTTGTACCTCCCATTAATCATAAGAATTGGTAAATGCCATTACTAATTTGTTAACTATATATTAAACCAAAATGCAATTCCGCCCTAAATATTCATATAAACTATCTAGTTCACTTAAGACACATTTAAGTCAGAGATTGCATGCATACATATACAGTAGAACAGTCTTAAACGACCTTATATTAATTGGGCACAGGAATCTTGAAAAACAGGTGGTTGCTTAATACAGGACAAAAGTAATGCAGAAAGCTCCTATAGGAGCTTTCTGCATTACTTTTGACATGTATTAAGCTACCACCTGCCTTACAGACCCATGTTTAGACCTCCTTGTGATGGTCGCTTAAGACAGGTTCTACTGTATTTGAGTTTTCCTGAAATAAATTGTTATCAACCTTGTAACTGTGTTGTATCTCTGCGTGTGCAAATGTTGACTTGAATCTGTCGTTGTCGACTAGACTATTTACAAGAATACTTAATGGCGGTTTAGAAATTTGATTCAGTATAATTATATTGTTTTCAAATGAGGCATCAATTCAAAATCACTTATAAACTCGCGACAGGGGCCAGTGGAGAATTAATGTGTTTGTAGACAGGTGGATGCTTAATGCAGGGTGAAAGGTATGCAGAAAGTTCCTAGAGGAGCTTTCTGTCTGACATTCACCCTGCATTAAGCTGTCACCTGAGTTAAATATCAAATAATGGTACGTATTTGAATGTTCGTAGTATCTCATTTTTACTGTATTCGATAGCTACGAAGTACTCTGAATATCGTTGTAAGTGGACACAGAACTAATTATACCTTATGTTATGCTAACTCTCATTTTCTTACGTTTCTATAAGTAAGTATGGGGAAAAGTTCTGCTTTAACCCTTTACTTGATAAAAGCGTTTGCTCACTCTTTTGTAAACAGAGTAGATCCAGATTAGACGGCTCATGCAGGAGCCGTTAGGCTAGTATCTGCTATGTAAGCTGCTATGCTATGCAATGTGAAAGTAAAACAGAACGCTCCTATAGGAGCGTTCTGTTTTACTTTCCCATTGCTTTAAGCTGCCACCTACCCTAAATACCAAATAATTAACACAATTTAGTGGCCGTTATAGAGAGGTTTTACTGTAATAACCAAAATATCTCGTATTCATTTACCATTATAAAATATTAGTCAATAAATATTCATGATGTCATTTATTATTACATAATCATCCATAGGACTAATCTCCGATCAGTTACACTTTGATTTATTTCCAACTCGTGCAAGCTTTAAGAAACAACTGACCAGGTGTCAAACTGCTTGGATCCTGATAAGACGCCAGAATGATTACATTGTAAATACGTATTCTCATATTCTCATGTAGTGTGCTAAATGTTGGCAATCTCCTTAGAGACTTTCATTTTAAAAATCTAAACGGTTAAGTAATTCAACAGTCAATATATATGCAGCGATTTTGTTCTATGTAAAAAAAAAGATCAAACAAAAACAAAAAACCCGAATTTATTTCCTTTTAATTCATCACAATTCCGGGCAATCTTAGAATAGTTTGGACAGTACTAATATGTCTGTTCATGAAAAATATGCAAAAGGTTGATTCTATAACGAGGTTTATTTTCTTTATTTTAGTATCTACATGAGAGTGTTAATAATTCTAATAACAACATAATAACACTCTTCCGGTTTATTGCATGAAAATGTTTCTTGAGCATTCAAGTTTAACTGCTAGAAAATAAGTATACTGTCATAACTACGACATTGTTTTTTTCCTTTGCTTTTCTGTCTTATATTATATTTTTATTTAAACCGTTTTTGTGTTGGTGGGTTGTTTTAAATCTGAAGTTAGTTTTTCATTTTGAATATTATACATTTGAATAATTATCAGTTTTGAAACATTGTGCATTTTCGAGTGTAATCATTCATATTTATTGAACGTCAAACGCGCAGTAAAGAAGAACCTTTGTAGACCATCTGGTGCATAAACCTGGATGTCTGTAAAAAGGAGAACAAAATACAGAACAGATAATAATAATAATAGTAATAATAATAATAATAATAGTAATAATAATAAAATATTGATAATAATGAAATAATAATAACAATAATGACGACGACGACGATGATGATGATGATGATGATGATGATTATAATGATGATGATGATGATGATGATGATGATGATGATGATGATGATGATGATGATGATTTAACACAGATAGAAGGTAATGCCTATGGGAGTTCCCTACATAACTTTCACCCTGCATTAAATTACCACCTTCGATATAACACAGCATTAACCTTATTTTTAGCGGTCATTGAGGAGAGAATTTAATTTATTCGTAACATTGAGAAGGTGTATGTCCTTAAAATCTCCTTTATTCGAACTTTTGATAAAAAATGAATTGAGATTTTTAGGCAGATCGCTGCTGAATGCAAGCTGCTTTTTGCATGACTTTCACCCTGCATTAAGATTGCACATGTCTTAACCCTTCCCTTCATATAAACGCTCTTCATATCTGTGCAATCAGAGTAGACCCAGAGCAGTTTGCTTACGATATAGATCTGAGTCTGCAATTTTTGTAAAAGCAAAACAAAATGTATCTTGATTTTTTTTGCTCATTATGTCTGAAACGAAAATTGGACAGGAACCTGTCTTAAAGACGTACAATGATATTTATTTCAATTCTCGGATTAGCAATGTCTACTATATTACTGACCTACTGCACTAACATACTATTGACAAAACCATGGTAACATTTGACTTTTAATAACAGTTCAGATTCAGATGACATTGAATAACCAGAAAGTTCAATGTATAGTTGTTTAGCTTTGGGTTTTGATTTTTCTGATAATAATGAGCGCACCTGCAAATTATCTAAATGTGTCAGTTCGAAAAAAAAATTTTATATATATATATAATGATTATTATTATGTTAGAATACACGCAAATGTCCCCTGTCCTACCCCGGAGAAGGAAAATATATCATGGAAAAGAGAGAAATAAGAAACCAGAAGAAGCACAAGAAGAGAGGAAGAAGTAGAAAATGGGATAGTACCATAATAAACAATACTATAAAGCAGTAGGAAGAAACAGTTATCCTGCTTAAAACACAGATCTGTTGAAAAATTTATTTTCTTCTGATCCATCAAAGATTTTCACCGAGTGTTAGATAACGTTGGTCCAGGAGAGTCGAGGGTTACTCGGCATCTCATCTGGACTGAGTTTGCCCTTTTATCCTTGAATGTGTTCATGGACTGAGTTTGTTTGTAAATACCGGCAAGGTCGACCACGACAGGATAAGGCTTAAACAGCTTCTGTATTCCCCTGGGAGTGTGCAGTTTTAATACGTTAGTCAATGGAAGTAGAGTAAAACCCCTATAAACCTGACGTTCAATTTAGTATAAATATTGGTCTTGGTGACAGGTGGTAGCTTAATGCAGAGTGAAAGTCACGCAGAAAGTTTGCCTAAAAGTATTTGAATTCTTCTCTTCTAGAAATGCGTTTTAGAGTGGTTTTACTATACATTACAGTAGAATCTGTCCTAAGCGTCCATTTATTTATTGACTATAAGAGTCTTAAAAACAGATGGTTACATAATGGAGGACAAAAGTGATGCAGACAGCTCCTATAGTATTTTATGCATTACGTTTGACCTTAATTAAACTACCACCTGCCTTAACCTTTTCCTCCATAAATACGCCTGTCAAAGTCTCTTTAAAAGGCACCTTTTTAAATCATTGTACATGTAATAAATAGAGCATTTGCTCCTAAAGAGCAAATGCTCTATTTATCACAATGGTTTCAGAACTGCAACATTCTAATTTTTTCCTTTTCTCTAGTTAATGCTCCTTTTCGGTAGTTTTATTAAAAGAGGTTGGATCTAAAAATAGCCTATGAGGGAGTGGGTTAAATACCCATAATTATACCTCTTTTTGCCGGTCGTTTAAGGCAGATTCTATTATACTAAGTGATTCAATGTTTAGTCAACAACATTTTCAAACGCTTATATTCAACACAATCCAAGGACTATAACAAACAGTTACGAATAGAAACCGTTTTTCATCAATCAAAGAATATACAGCAAACCATTTTTAAGCGACTTTTTAAATATTGTCTAATTAGTGGTCTTAAGGCAGGAGGTAGTAATGCAGGTCCAACGTGAGCTTTCTGTTATACTTGTGCCCTGCATTAAGCCTGAAGAACCTGTTTTGTAAGAATCCTATATCCAATCAATAAATTGTCACTTAACTACATTACCTTGTCGTCCAACAGCTACACACTTCTTGTCCATCTCTCCAACAATATCTCGTCTTCCAGACAATCTATCCAATTTGTGTTTTAGTCCGTTTCTGTCAAGTGCATTCTGACTATTTTGACAACTAGAATCAAATTCTGCTTGAACTGAGCAGAGTCCATCCATCTGAAAGTCCGCTATGCGGTCAGCGTCTGCATGACGACACATGACGGAAGTGACCGACTCAGAGTCGGAAAATTCTTCGTCACTTTCGTCTTCCTGTTTGTCCTTCTCTCCATCATTTATCTGACTATCTTTACTCATGTTAACCATCATAGAAGCACTGTCAGAATTTAGAGAAAAAAATGATTTCTCATGGTGTACCTTATACGGATCCTGAAATGCTATTTTCTTGGCGACACACTTCTCCCTATACTCCTTGGGCACGTTCTTGTCATATACAGTTTCAGACATGCGATTCTTCCCTGTCTGTTGGATACTGGATACAGACAGATCTTGCAATCTAAATTGTTTGTAGATTTCAGCCGATTCAATTCTACCCGATGCATTAGTGCTTAAGTGGTCCTCATCTGATAAAGTACAGTCCAAATATTTATTTTCCTCCGTGTTTATTTTCGTTTTCTCTCTACTGCTGTCACTACTGCTGCTGTCTGATGCGGCTGTTGGCCTCGTCAAATCGAGCGCTGAATGCGCCACAGAGCCAGTTCGGTGCGTATCCCTTAGGCCTACACTAGCGTCCGAGTTCGAATCTCTTAAATGAAGATGATCCTTTAAGCGTACATCCGGCACCTTGATTACCGGGAATTTCCGAGACAAAATACTATCTATTGAAAAAGACACTTTTGATGGATTCCTCGAATTCGAATCTAAATCAGATTCCATACTGTCACCGTTATTTCTATTTTGTCTCGAGCTACTTTCACAGATTTAAACTTTTACCAAGAATTTCATCGAGGCATTAAAGAAATGAACGGTACTGAGCTGATGACTAAGTTGAACTGCATATTTATAAACTGCTCTTCAATAGATGACAGTTGTCCTTAGTGCGCAGTGGGCTCGGCTTATCACCGGCTAAACATGTTCCATTTAACCAAATTACAAGATGATTGCTCCTTATTGCTATTTTATCGTCTAATTGATAAGCTAAAGAACAGGCTACTAAAACTGTTAAGCTTGCCGAAAAGTGGGCGGAGTTTATTGCAAAAATAATAAACACAGGCGGGGAAAACCAGACAGACAGGTTAATGCACGTGCGTAGCGTGTAAACTATTCATTCCACAGCCAATAGACAATCGCTGTGCTGTGAGCTATTTACCAACGTTGATTTTCCGAACAATTAACTTCAATCGAGATTTGTTTGATCGCAAATATATCTTACAATGGTAGACTACAGTAAACCCCTCTAAACCGGATTTCTAGTAGAGAATAATTTAGATACTTTTAGGCAGGTGGCGACTTAATGCAGGGTGAAACTCCTACAGGAGCTTTCTGCATGACTTTCACCCTGCATTAAGCTGCCACCTGTCTCCAAGACCGATATATATGTTAAAATGAACGTACTGTGTAGAACCTGATCACACACTGTATAAAACTTCAGATTGTTCTCTCGTAAGAAGATTTCAAACACTAATTGTGGGTTTATTGATATTCCTGTTTAATGTTCTAATTCACCTTCCTCTGCAGAATTGTCGCCTGCTCCAACTCTCAAAGACGATTTTGTTTCCATTTCTGATATAAAAATAAGCTACCGAACAGTTTATACCCAGATGGCAGGGGTAGTTATTGGCGTCCCACGCAGGTCCAAACTGTTCGGCAAATATAATTCGGCCACTGATTCGCATTAGCTAACAGTTTGGATGCAGATCAGACTCAATAGTCTCTGAAAAACTTAATCGAATCGGAAGTAGTTAGAATTTTACCATATTCAAATTTTAGCTGACACTATTTTTTTTTCACAGCGGGATAAAGGATAAGACAGGAAATTGACGGGGAGAATGATGGCTAAATTCTAGTAATAATTTAATTGCATGCGGCTAATAAATTAGTTGTCATATTCCATCGTAATACCTGAACAAGCCCTAATCCTTGTCCATTTCTCTGTCAGTGGCAAATATGTGATTATCTGTGCAAACAGTTTGGATCCAGATGAGACGCCGAGTAACTCGGCGTCTCATCAGGATCCAAACTGTTTGATGTCGTGATTATGTTTCTAGAAAGGAACTAATCGAACAATTTAAAAACAAGAATATTGTAGCAGACGACAAATTTTTCAGACGACATTACGTGATGGCGAAAGGGTTAATGCCTAGTCTTAACTCGATCGCTATCGACGGAACCGTGATTACCTATGCAATCAGTTTGGACCCAGATGAGACGCCGCATAATGCGCGTTTCATCAGGATCCAAACTGTTTGATACTTTAACCATGTTTCTTGCAAAGAAATGAGAGAAAATTCATTTTAAGTGAAGTAGACTTTCAATGTTGCAGATGACAAATTGCTTAGCGTGGGTGTGTGAAATATTGACAAGACTGATAGTTAGAAACGCTTTTTGTAAAAAAGAAATATTTATCATTCAATCTTTTACCATGAATACTCATGTAAGAAATAATGATAGTATGAATGTCAACTAGCTATTTTTATAATGGTATTTATTAACAGAAACTGTAGAATCAACTCTATATTGTTTCGGATGCAGACAGAGCAGTCCCTGATTAGCGCCGTTTGGTCTTGGTTACTTGGTTACGTTTTAACGACGTCAAAACATGCCTCTGTCAGGTAGAGAGTTAACCCTTTCGGCGCCAAATTGCTAATTGTCGTCTGCAAATGAATTTTGTTAAATTATTCGGTAAAATAAGAAAATGAGATAAATAAATGCAAACTTCAAAGGAATAAAGCACAGAAATAGAAGTAGCGTTTGAGACAAAAATTGAAGTCCTTTGAAAAGGTGGCGTCTGATCTGGGACTGCACTATTTGTTGTGGTGCATTTTTGCGACATTGGCGGTGAAAGGGTTAATGGAATATGATTTTCGTTTGGATAACCATGGCGAAGAAATGTACGAAGATTTATTTTTTCACCAAAGTTACCAGGGATAACTCAATTATTACATGTATATAACTGAAAAGAAAAATAAGTGAGTGTAAGATTACATTGTTCAGTAAATATATATTTAGCATTCTGCTAATGGGCAAAGTTTCACTGACAGGAATTACGTGTATACAGTAAAACGTGTCTTAAACTTTTCTCCATGAATATTCATGCCAGAAGTAACAGGGTCATAAATATTAATTAGATTAATTTGTTATGATAGCGCATGGACACATAATTTGTTTGGCCAAGGCAGAACCTATATAATCATATTTATATTGTATTATAAGCAAACAGAGCAGACCCTGATCAGACGGCTCCTATAGGAGCCGTCTGATCTGGGTCTACTCTGTTTGCAAAGGCGTAGTAAGGGGTTAAGTTGCCATACATTTATTGAACATATGAGTCTTTAAAATCTTTAGGAGTTTTCTGCATTACTTTTGACCTGCATTAAGCTACCACCTGCTTTACTGCCCTATTATACCTCTTTGTGATGACCGCTTTAGACAGGTTCTACTGTATCATATAAAAGCAGTGATTTTGTCCATGCCTTAAACCTTTACTTTAGAATCCCGTCTCTTTACAACTCTGGGTAGATCTAGATCAGACAGATCCTGAAGTAGCCGTTTGATCATGGTCTGCCTTGTTTGCTCATGTATTAAAGAGTATTTACTGGCAATATATTTCTTTATCATTTATTTTAATAAAACATTAATAAAATCCATGTAAATGGTTAACGCTATTCTTCCCATATTGTTTATGGAAATTCGTCCAAAGCCGCCTGACCCGGGTCAACTCTGTTTGCAAAGTCGTTAAAAAGCATTGCTATGAGGTTAAGCATTAATACAGGTGGCAGCTAAATGCAGGATGAACGTTATGCAGAAAGCTCCTATACGGGTTTTCCGGCTTACTTTCGTTCAAGATTGCATAAACCCTTTTTTCTTAGACCAAACATGTAGACAAATCTACTAAAACGGAGCATTACTAGCAAAACGGAAAATGTTAGAATTGTGTAGTTATGAAAACATTGCGATAAAAAGAGCATTTACTTCTATGGACAAATGCTCTATTTATTACAATGGATTTACAGAAACGTCAAAAGGGGCCAATATGAGGGAATGGGTTAAGCACTAACCAGCTTTTAAACACATGTTAGTTAACTGAGTAGGCACTAAAGACAGGTTCAGTTGTAGATGCAAAACAATATGCATAGAAATGAAGGCACATACACATACAGTAAAACCTCTCTATAACGGCCACTAAATTGTGTTAATTAGTTGGTATTTTGGGCAGGTGGTTGCTTAAAGCAAGGTGACAGTAAAACAGAACGCTCCTATAGGAGCGTTCTGTTTTACTTTCATCTTGCTTTAAGCACCCACCTGCCTTTAACACAAAATACCTGATGTAATTTAGTGTCCGTTATAGAGAGGTTTTACTGTATTTAGCTGCATATGAACACTTTAACTCATACTTTGGCCCTGCATTAAAATGACACATGTTTTAAAAATCCAGAAGTATACTTCTTTTTAGTGATTCGAAGAATTAACAATACTTTACTATATACCCGTTACAATGTGAAACATAAAAATGACCTTGACGTTTAGAGTATATTGTGGTTTATATAAAAAATTGTTTTACCCTTTATCAAATGAATATTCATGTATAATGACTTTATGAATATTAATTAGGTAAAATTAATAAATTACGTTATAAATGGAGATTTTTGACAAAGGCAGACAATTTAAAATCAGATTTATATTATTTCAAAAGCAAGCACTAGTCATACTCGTACACTAATCAACTGGCTCCTACCTGATCTTAGTCTACTCTGTATGCAAGGATGCCAATAGGTGTCTCGACCACGTAAAAAATCTGCCTAATCCATTGACCTTTGAATACGGAAAACGAGTTGGCTGTCATTTGCAAACAGTGTAGACCCAGATCAGAGGCTCCTAGAGGAGCCCTCTGATCAGGGTATGCACTGTTTGTCATTCAGCATCCTCTCACAAAGCATACCCTTTCATACTGAATGAACTCCACATTTAAACAGTGATAGACAATCCACTTTGAGAATTCCGCATTTTGATGGTTAATAAAAAGTAGCCTCATAATTTTATTGTTTATGGAGGAAATTAACATACATTGTATATATACATGCATTTGCGGTGAATCATTCTATGCAACTTGAAATGAATCGGACGGCAATTATAGCCTGGTGAATCGTTTGATGGTGATGGTGTAGTAATAATGCATTCAGAAATCGAGAAGTGCCGATTATATGAATTTTAATGTAAGAAATATATTGACAATGATATGGCGGGTGAACACAGCAGTGTTTTAGCCTTGAAAGAAACTATAGAATCATCTAACAGTTTGGATCCAGATCAGACACTGAATAACTCGGCGTCTAACAGTTTGGATCCAGATCAGCCACTGAGTAACTGGGCGTCTAACAGTTTGGATCCAGATCAAACACTGGGTAACTCGGCGTCTAACAGTTTGGATCCAGATCAGACACTGGGTAACTGGGCGTCTAACAGTTTGGATTCAGATCAGACACTGGGTAACTCGACGTCTCATCAGGATCCATGATGTTTGATACTCGGTCAATCATTTCTCAAAAGACAGAACAAACAAATTGGAAATTAACCTATCCGAAATGTTAAGATAAGATGATTATTTATTTTGCGCTGGTTTTAATAAATGAACATTAGCCAGGCAGGCTATTTCCTGACAAAGGTCGTTAACCCTTTCTCTGTTCTATAGTCATTTCAAATTTCAATACCTACTAAATATTCATGGAGAAAATTGTTATAATGGAATATGAAAGGTGAAACATTGTAGCCATTTCAGAAAGTAACGAAGCAGATCTTTCAAATTCAATTAGCAAAGAGAGCTGACCCTGATCAGACGGTTCCTATAGGAGCCGTCTGATCTGGGTCTGCTCTGTTTGCAAATGCATGAAAACACGTTTATATGAAGAAAAGCGTTAGGTATGGAGACGTCGGTTGGGACTGTTGCACCCGAGATGCTCCGGGACAATATGCAACATAAAAGAAAAACAATATCGTTCTTGAAATCATTTCTGTTGGTCGTGGTGATTAAATGACATTCAATACTCTTCTAGCGAATTCGTGAAAACCTTTGCGAACGGTTTGGACAAATAACTTGTCTCATCAGGATCCAAACTATTTGACACTCTGACTATTGCGTGTGTTTATTATTGTGCTGTCCCTTTGTTCACTTTGTTACTCTTTATTTACTCATGCTAACAATATCAGACATGTATAGACATACATACATTCAGTACTATGTCACAATGTATCTATACAATTTAATACATATGTACCTATTATTTTGGCACAGAAATGTTTCAATACTTATGTTTTCCCTCACATATTATGTCGAAATGTAGTCAGGAATAAAATATCTTACAAATGTCCAAAGATTCATTTCTTCATTTTTTATATTGGACGATTCATATATTCCCATGACAGTCGTAAATAATTTTCAATTCCTTCATTAGAAGGGTTAACCTTTTTTTTTATTTTACACAGGTAAATATATCTCTTTACTTCTAAAAATAAAACATGTAATTTGAGATCTTGTTGACATGATCCCAGCAATATATACTCATGCTGTCAATTTTTAGCTCAGGATCATATTGTAACACGTTTTGAGATGAAATTTAACATTGGTTTGACTTCACAACATTCCCAAAATAGGTGAACTATGGTTTCTTCTTGAGATCCGCAAAAAATACATAAATTGTTTTCTACAATTTTCATTTTAAATAACAATGAATTTGTTGGTAGTATTCTATGCATTATTCTCGTTTGTAGCCATTAAATAGACATATCCCTTGTACATTTAAACACATAGCTGTATACATATTTCCAGTTTATATCTCTATTTTCAAACATGGATATCCACTTTATTTTACTAATAGGAACCTCATCATTTTTAGATAGAGTGTTATATACAAACTTATTCACATCCTTTCTTGTTAATATTGGATACATGTAACAATTTGCAGTTGGAAAGCCGACAATAGAACCACGATCTTCTTTTATAGTGAAACCGTATTTATCAATAACATATATATTAACATTTTCAAGCTATTATAATCAAATAATAATTGTCCCTTTTTTTGGTTATTGTTTGTTTTTGTTTTTTGTTGTTGTTGTTTTAAACTTATTGAAATTGTAGAAGACGACACTAGTTTCACGCTCCCGTTTTATGAAAGATCATACATGACGTTAGAGTACTGTCTTAAGTTCTAGCATACTCCCAGATGCGATCGGTGTGTGTTAGAACTTACGACAATTTCAGTCGTACGACCTTTCATAAAATGAAGCCCTGCAGGTTAAATTCCTTGAATCTATGGTACACCTACGCTTAATACAAATTAATAACAGTGTAAGGATTTCATTGTATAACATTAATCAAAATAGTGTCAGGACGATAATCAATGAAGTTAAAAAAAAGTTAAATCCACAGAAGTCAGTGTTGCCTAATACCGCTACTCGCGTCCTCACTCGCATTTCCAAACAGCTTGGATCCAGATGAGACGCCATGCAGCAACTCGACCTCTCATTAGGATCTATGCTATTTGGCACTCAGTCAAACATTTCCCCAAAACGTAATCGACTCGGATATGGTGAAAATTGCACCAGACCCAAATTTGATCAGGCATTATTTTTAATATCGGGATAAAGGTTAGACAGACATGCTATTCATACATACCCCGAAGAGGTCAAACAGTATACCGGACTTTAAATGTAGTATAAATATCGGTCTTGGAGACAGGTGGCAGCTTAATGCTGGGCGAAAGTCATGCAGAACGCTCCTATAGGAGTTTTCTGCATGACTTTCACCCTGCATTAAGCAGCCACCTGCCTAAAAGTATCTAAATTATTCTCTACCAGAATTCCCGTTTAGAGAGGGTATACCGTATCAGCAAGATGAATTATTTTTTAAAAAGACCTTCAAAGTCATCAAAGAGTATGTAGCTTATGTTATATAGTGCCGACCATCTCTATAACGACTATTGAATGTGTTAACATGGTAGCGAGTCTTAAAAACATGTGGTTGCTTAATGCAATACGAAAGTAATGCAAAAGGCAAAACCTTTCGTATAACCTTTGCCCTACATTAAGCTACTTGTAGCATGTTTTAGCATAAATTTCGTCCTGCATTAAGCTACCACATGCCTTAACTCTCTACTCTATTTTACAACATTTTAAGCGTTTTTTAAGTGATAATCTCTAATTGCAATGCTTTTCAAAAACGCCTAAAATAGTATATGCTAAAAAGAAGTATATCACAAGAACACCGTTTGAATAAAGGCTGAAGAATACAAAACTTTCATATACTTGATATCGAAGAACCCGGTGTATTACAATTATTTTGGACGCATTTTAGTTTGGTAACTGTTCGAAATAGTCTGATACTATTCTGTTGTACAACAAAAATATAAGTATCGACAATGAAAGGTTTATTTTGGATCACAGTGGCATTTTTGTATAAGTTCAAATTGACAATCTTCATCAGAATAACTGAACATAACCGTCATCATGCTTTTTTATTTTGTTGAAAATATGCGTTTATTGTAGAGACTGTCACTATGAGATGTACTTTGGCGTCAGATGTTGCAAATTTATTTGACGCCTCTGTAAAAGTCATGTTTTGACATCATTGTGATAAATAGAGCACTATGGAGCAAATTCTCTATTTATCACAATTATTTAAAACCTACACAATTCTAAAAAATTCCTTTTCTCTAGCAAATGTTCCTTTTTAGTATATTTATTCAAAGAGGTTGTGTCTAAAATGGTGTAGGAAGGAATGGGTTAAATTACATTCACGAAACAGCTAAGCATGCTAAAACATTATACTTTTACCACAAATGTCTACTATAAAACTTTAATATTAATATACATATCAATGCTGGGCTTAATTTGTCTAGG
The DNA here is from genome assembly GCA_963576725.1 of Azorinus chamasolen. NCBI lineage: Eukaryota > Metazoa > Mollusca > Bivalvia > Cardiida > Solecurtidae > Azorinus > Azorinus chamasolen. The sequence continues at coordinate 74,607,660 of OY755245.1, forward strand.
CCAAACATTCATGCACGGAAAAGTCTTGCCGGAAACTCGCAGTTGGTTGTATAGGCCATAAACTAGTTGCCTGCCAAAATTTACCACCCATGATTTTTGTTGTTTACAAAAAATAAGACAAAATAAGACAAAAATATGATTTGTTGTTAGTATAAATTTCATAATCTACTCGAAGTGGTATTTGTAATTTTTAGCATGCTTATGCGTTTCGTGTAGCTATATATTTTTCAAACTCCGACGACTGCATTTAATAGCAAGCAGGTGCCTACAGCAGAACAAAAATAATACAATAATTGGTACAGTTATCCATGTATCTTTATAAGTGGTACTGTTTAGGGTCTGATGTAAGTCTGTCATTTTAAAATGGGTTTTCTCGTTCATAAAATAATTCGATTATAAATTTATAATTATCATTTTCCTCATTGTGTCATTATCATTAATAATGGTATTAATATAATAATTCTTATTATATTTTTCTTCGTATTGTTATTAGTATTATTGTTATTATTATTATTGCTATTATTATCATTATTATTATTATCATTAATAATATCATTATTATTATTATTATTATTATTATTATTATTATTATTATTATTATATTGCGCCCAATAAACACCTTTACTATTTACAGAAGGACTGTGCAAATTACTTTTGATTCAGACTTGCTACAGTGTATACCCTGATCAGATAGTGGATTCTGAGGCGGTGGCTACATCCTTTGTAAATTTACACCACAAAGGCAATAAAGTCGTGTTTTTAAGTTGACCACCTGTCGTTATTCTCCAATCATTATCCGAATAGTGAATATGAACTGTCCACTGCCATACATTAACCGATTCATTCATGAATACTCATGTAAGAAATGATAACATCATCAACATTTATTTGCTGAACTTTTATTATGTCATATAATACACATGGAATGTTAGTTCATGCATTGGTAGAAACTGTAGGCAGATAATACCTAATGTAAACAGAGCAGACCCTGGTCAGGCTTTTTTACAGGGTCTACATATTTTGCAAGGGAGTGAAAAGGCGTTAATATGAAGGAAAGGGTTAAACCTTTCCCTCATATACACGTGTTTTCATGCATTTGCGAACAGGGTAGATCCAGATAGAGTACATTCACGGAACAGTAGTCCGAGTGAATAGTATTTGAAAACTGCTGATATCTAGAGTACATTCACGGTAACAGTAGTCCAAGTGAATAGTATGAACAAATATTATGTGTACGAAACATTTCAGATTTTTAGCGGATTTGTACCACATTTCAGTATTAAAAATGACAAAAACTTACTAATTTAACAGACTGACCGGTGGAGTATACATGTATATAAACACAATCAGATAGAAATGCAAACAATTTGGCAGACAGACCGGTGGATAAGGAGATATATACACGGACAGACAAAAATATTCTTGCCTACCACAACAGTGATGCTATCAAATCAGGTGTATATTAATGCAGGACAAAAGTTATGCAGAAAGCTAGCTTGCCGCATAACTTTGGACCTTCATCTTCTTTTAACCCTTTCCTCCATAAATACGCCTTTCTACGCCTCTGTAAAAGTCACATCTTGGAACCATTGTGGTAAGTAGAGCATTTGCTCCATAGGAACAAATGCTCTATTCATCACAATGGTTTCAAAAATACACTATTCTAACATTTTCCGTTTTTCTGGTAAAAATTCCTTTTGAGTAGATTTATTCAAAGAGAATGGGTCTAAAAATAGTCTAAGAGGGAATGGGTTAAGAGTCACTTAGGTTTAGTTGCCTATTAGCCGCTAAATCGAGACTCTCTTGTATTTACGTCGATATATTTGAATTCTTAACCATTCAATTTATATAAACGCATTTTCACGAATTTGCAAACAGAGTAGACCCTGTGTGCTTATGAAATTTGATAGAACTATTTCATTACTTTCTAAAATTACTACAATGTTCCATCTTCCACATTTCATTATAATAACCATGAATATTCAGCAGGTATGGAGATATAAACATAGAACAGGGAACGGGTTAATCAAAGATGAATTCGTCAGCGGTCCTCTTTCCAAAACGTTGTTTTCTTTGTGAATCCTAACTGGCAGGTCTTCGTGGATGAGTTATAGAGGCATAGAAATCTTGTTATTTCCTCGCCGGCCAAATCCACCGTTAATGGGATTCGAATTTGGTGCTGACAGAAGCCCTGTGAACCCGATATATCTTGGAAGTTAGGCGTTAAAAGATTTATATGCAGTGCCATATACCTTGAGCGATAAATTCTTCCACCCTCTCCCTCCTCCCATTACCTAATCGACGCGTCTAGAAGCTCTGGTAACTCGAGACAGACTGTAAAACAGTCGTCTTCTGCAGGTGAATATACTAGTGAAAGACTTGACCTAACTCTGTTGGACGATTCAATGAGCATGGGGTGTGCATTAAAGATCTAAGTCTATAATGGAATTTCGTCCGGATAATTACTTTCGACATGTCCACTTAAAACCAGGATTATAGTAGAGAGGAATGTAGATACTTCCAGGCAGGTAGCTGCTTAATGCAGGGTGTAAGTCATACAGAAAGCTCCTCTAGGAGCTTTTTGAATGACTTACACCCTGCATTAAGCTGCCACCTGTCCCCAAGGTCGATATTTATACTAAATTGAACGTCTGATTTAGACGGGTTTTACTGTATTATGCAAGGTCAGGTTAAGCTACTGATTCTGTTAAACACACGGAATGCATAATATACAACATAACAATATACAGTAAACCCTCTCTATAACGACCACTATATTACATCAAGTATTTTGTGTTAAAAGCAGGTGGCTGCTTAAAGCAAAGTGAAAGTAAAACAGAACGCTCCTATAGGAGCGTTCTGATTTACTTTCACCTTGCTTTAAGTAGCCACCTGCCCTAAATACCAACTAATTAACACAATTTAGTGGTCGTTATAGAGAGGTTTTACTGTAACATGAAATATCATTACATAATAGTATAATGTAGCATACCATAACAAAATAACATCGATAACATGACATAATAATATAACAAAGTATAACAACAAAAATAATATAGATAACATGACATAATAACATAGTATAACATAGCAACTACAGTAAAACCTCTCTATAACGGCCACTAAATTACATCAAGTACATGTACTTTGTGATAAATACAAACTAATAAACACAATTTAGTGGCCGTTATAGAGAAGTTTTACTGTATATCGTAACATAACATAACATAAAGTAAAGTGCTTAATACGCAGAATTATGCTTCTTGTTAATGGTCGCTCAAGACAGATTTTGCTTTATATTTATGAGCAGTGAAATAAATAGAAATTATCTTTTAAGTTATATTTATTTGCAGTGAAAAACCGATGGAACATATCGTGTCGATTTCAAAATTGTACAAAAAGGCACTAAATAAGTATTTGAACTGAAACCTGGTTCTAAAATACGTATAACGTTACATTTCTAAGTGAACGTTCTGAGTTTGTTGCCAGGAGCGACTGAAACTCATTTACTGCTGTGCACTATTTGCAATAATTAGGGAAAAGCTACATGAAAGCAAAACCTTTCTGAGATCTAGAAGATGACTGTTACACTGCAGTAACCATTTCAACGCTGAACTTTAAGCAGAGATCCAGATAAGATGAGTGAAATAAAACATTTTCATTAACTTCATTATTTCTCCACCAAACCCTATGGTGACTTTAAGATCGACATTAATACTGTTTTGGAGAGGATTTACTGTAAAGTTAAACAGAGAAGGTTTATATAATGATCTAAAATCGGCTTGATGACTTACTGGATTAATTAAAATTTAAATTACAAGAAAAACGATTAAAGGAAACATCCAGTCCTCAGTGTTATATTTTCTTAACCCTTTCACCGCCAATGTCGCATAAATGCACTACGACAAATAGTGCAGTCCCAACCTTGAAAAGGCGGCGTCTGATCAGGGACTTCACTTTTTGTCTCAATCTCTAGTTTTATATTTGTGCTTTATTTCTTTGAAACTTGCATTTATTTATCTCATTTCCTTATTTTACCGAATGATTTAACAAAATTGGATTGCGGACGACAATTAGAAATTTAGCGCCGAAAGGGTTAAAGGCAAAAACTATAGTGAAAAATATTATCATCATGTAAAATCCGTTTTTCTTCATCATTTCCCCCTAAACCTTTAACCCATTTATGCAAAGGGTCCCTAACAGGGTCACAGGAAAACAGTGTAAACCCAGATCAGAGGGCTTCACGAATTATTTTCCAATTTTCACCTCGGCAAAGAATTCTAGCAGAAACATCCCTTTAAATGGAAATTACGACCTAGCGAACAGCTTGGATCCAGATTAAACATTCTTATCGCGACGTGGATCCAGATAACACGCCGAATAACTGGGCGTCTCATCAGGATCCAAGCTATTTGACACGCAGTCAATGGCAGCTCCAAAGCTTGACCGAATCGGAAATAAGTGAAATTGTAATAGATCGAAGATAAAGCAAGATATGTTTTATAGCAGGCTAAAGGTTAACAAGTTTGGAAAACTAACTCATGAATTAGTCCTGACTAATGCTTTTTACTGCATTCAAGCCTTCACTGATAATGTTTTTATGTGACGATACCTTTTTCGCTAAGATGCATTATGGGAAATGAAGAGTGCGGACAAGCAGCTTAGACCATATTTAATTTGATGGTCGGTTCACACACAATAATGCCTAATTTGTCATAATATTCATCCCTGGAGATTTTAAGTATTGAACAAGTGTAAACGGTCTTGATTTGATAGCGTAGGAACATGTGTGCTTGAGTGCGGCACCCGGTCTTTGCGGAGCTCTTCAAACACTGTGTCGTTATCTTAAGTGGATTACGAAATTGGGTTTAAAATGCGAAATCAATTCTCCCCCTTCGTCGTATTGCCATCTATGTCAGAAGCAGGTGTCGATTTCACGGCAAATCCTTCCTGAAGTTTTCAATTATTTCTTAAATTGATGTCCGTTTAGACCACTCTCCCGTCTGTTTATCAAAACCTGAGAGACATTAGTAAATCGTGTTTTACTATTGTTTAATGCTATTGCTATTATGTAATAAGTGTGCGAACAGGTGAAAACACCGAGAAACAGTTATTATAATTTGGATCAAAACTTATCTCAAATTGCGAGAAGGAGCTTGCTGAGCAGTGTGAAGGACAGGCGGATTGTCATATCACAACGATTCGCCTTGTCATTAGGACCTATCAGTACACCTTAACCTCCTCTGTTATTAAAACGGACCCCTCCCTGTCTGAATATTGATTAAACAAAATGTGTATTTGAAAAAATATAAATCAAGAAAATTATTTGTATGAAAAACGTACAAACCCTCGGGAGTCCTTTGATCTGGGTCTACATTGTTCACAAGGTCTGATATACTTGGTTCCTAAACTTTAAGGGTTAAACCAAGTGCCCGGTGAAGTGACGATGATACAGGAATTCTCGTCGCTCGGGGCTGACGGGGCTTTAACCCTTTACCTGATACATATGCATGTTCACTCTTTTGCAAATAGAGTAGACCCAGATCAGATACGAGCCGTCTGATCAGGGTCAGTCCTGTTATGCAAAAAAACATAAATCTGATTCTACAGCGTCTGTCAATGCCAGAAAAGTCATGTGTTCATATTCCATTATAAAAAAAAAACTAATAAATATTCATGATGTCATGTCTTACAGGAATATTCATGAGGTAACGGGTTAATATTGCCGACACCTCACAGGGTCCTGCTTGTAATAAAGTGTCTAAAAGCCAAGGCATACGAAAGAGGATCAATTTGTGAACTCTAGGGAGTTAATATCGTGAACGACTCTTAATTTACATCATAATGTGTCATATTTCAGAAATATTAAGAAGAAAGAAAATTAATATAGAACTATTAGCTCTTATCCTGCTATTGATAATCTTGATCGGATTGCAAACAGCTTTAGATGTAGATGAGACACCGAGTAACTCGCTGTCTGATCAGGTTCCAAACTGTCTGGCAGTCGATCAGTAATATCTCAAAGGCTTGATCAGATCGAAAGCAGTTAAACGTACTCCAGGTCCATATTTGAGCAGACATTACATTTTCACTTTAACCTTTAGCCTGCTGAGCAAATTATTTTTACAGAATATTTCACCTGTTATATTTTCAAATTTCAAGCTATAATCAATGTGTCTACCAAAATACAATCAGGGTATCAAACAGTTTGGATCCTGATGAGACGTCGAGTTACTCGGCGTCTCATCTGGATCCAAACCGTTTGCATAAGTATTCACTTATCCACCCATAACAGGCTAAAGGTTGAGGTAAGGGATACTGTGATAGGTGGATATAAGGTGTCAGTGAATTATTTTGCCTTTTCCCAGATGAATGACTGGATAGCGGATAGGAGATGGCCTACGTGACTTAACGCTTTAAATACTTATGTTTTCAAAATGGAATTACCCATTAGCATGTAAAGATAGAGTCCATTGTATACGAAAGGGTCTCATTTGCGATATTGTTATAAATGCTGATGAAAGACGTAGACCCTGTTTGCTGCTCCAGGAGCTCTCTGACCTGGTCTACATTGTTTTTAAATGCCAATGCACTCTTTTGCCGCATCCATTGAGAATCAATGCGTTTAGAGGAAGGTTCAATCCTTTGAATGTGGCACATGTATGCACCAGTATTTGCAAACAGTGTAGACCCAGATCAGAGGGCTCCTAGAGGAGCCCTCTGATCAGGGTCTGCACTGTTTGTAATTCAAAATCCTCTAGCAAGGTTAAGCCGTTCATGCTGAGTGGACTCTGAAGTTAAACACTGATAGTCTAATCCACTCTGATCATCCAGTGTTGAAACGGTAAACAAATCACACAAACAGTTTCAGAAGCCCCTTCGGTACTATAGCATTAAGAAGTCTGGGTATATTTAGTTCGTCGTATAATTAAATCCAAAACATTTACAAATACACAGATTCCAACTATTTCCTCCCAGTTATTTTTCTCAAAGAATGTGTGAAAAACACTCCAAACCTCAGCCATTCTGCGAACACTTATAGTAATGTGATTTAATTGGCAAACAGTTTCTACCCAGATGGGACGCTTAATAATCGGCATTTAATCATGATCAATACTGGTTGATCCTAGTTTATTGTTATCATAGAAAAGACAGTATATTTCATTTTAAATAAAGAAACAGACTAGAGTCTGGGGCGGCGAAAATTTACGAAGTATGTTAAAGGTTCATCTTTGACCAGCAGAATAATTATTTATCTAGTGTCTACCATTGAATTATGACCACTTTAACCAGTTTTATATATTATTCTATGGTGACCGAGTCTTAGGGGAAATGGCAAACAATGTAGACCCCCAGTCAGTGTAGCATTGAAGGGTGGTTAACTAAGACACTGCGGCATTTGTGAATTTACAGAATCTTGGCTAACCCTTATCCCGCTGGTAAAAATAATGTCTGCGCAAATTTGGATTCTGGTGCATTTTCATTGACTTCGTCCGATTTGATAACGCTTTTGAGAAACTATTGACAGGGTGTCAAACAGCTTGGATCCTGATGAGACACCGAGTTACTCGGCGTCTCATCTAGAACTGTTTGCAATTGCGAGTCAGGTCGCGGAATGCCGGATAAGGGATAAATTAGGACCCACTCCAAAACCAATCATAAACTACCCAGGGGCGATTACTCTTGTAAACATTCTTGTTAGTGGAGAAACGGAAGCTTAAGAGTTGTCTATTGACTTTGTAAATGAGCATGGTCTTTAGTTCGTCTCACAATGTTTACATGCCGCGGGGGTTCAACTGATGGGTTTATTAAAACAGAACCAGTGTTGCTGTGCTGTTTAACTCTTACAGCGCTAATTTATTGTCGTCTGCAAATATTATCGTCTGCTACAATTCTCAAAGTTATGTTGTGTCTGCCAGTTGTCCTACAAATACAGCCAGAGTGCCAAACACTACGGGTCCTGGTGAAACGCTGAACCAACGGTATGCTGTACGAAATGAAGGAATTGTTTTGTAATTTTTGACTGTATATTACTAAAAGCCGATAATCACGTGCTAAACATATCAGAAAAAAAATATACAAATTGTGCTATCTCTTAATTCATCATTTCAAGTATCTGAGTAGTCAAGTGGTGGTGAAGTAGTAGTAGTAGTAGTAGTAGTAGTAGTAGTAGTAGTAGTAAGTAGTAGTAGTAGTAGTAGTAGTAGTAGTAGTAGTAGTAGTAGTAGTAATAGTAGTAGCAGTAGTAGTAGTAGTAGTAGTAGTAGTAGTAGTAGTAGTAGTAGTAGTAGCAGTAGTAGTAGTAGTAGTAGTAGTAGTAGTAGTAGTAGTAGTAGTAGTAGTAGTAGTAGTAGTAGTAGTAGTAGTAGTAGTAAATAGCAGTAGTAGTAGTATGTAGTAATAGTAGTAGTAGTAGTAGTAGTAGTAGTAGTAGTAGTAGTAGTAGTAGTAGTAGTAGTAGTAGTAGTAGTAGTAGTAGTAGTAGTAGTAGCAGTAAGTAGTAGTAGTAGTAGTAGTAGTAGTAGTAGTAGTAGTAGTAGTAGTAGTAGTAAGTAGTAGTAGTAGTAGTAGTTTAGTTTAAACATATTTTATTTCCAATTTTTTACAGGAAAAGGGGTTGGGCCACAAGTTCTACCAACTTAGAGTCGGCCCTTCCCCTACAGTTTCACAAATAATACAAATCTACAAATTGTGCTATCTCTTAATTCATCATTTCAAGTATCTGAGTAGTCAAGTTGTGGTGAAGTAGTAGTAGTAGTAGTAGTAGTAGTAGTAGTAGTAGTAGTAGTAGTAGTAGTAGTAGTAGTAATAGTAGTAGTAGTAGTAGTAGTAGTAGTAGTAGTAAGTAGTAGTAGTAGTAGTAAGTAGTAGTAATAGACATTTTTCGCTGCTGCTGAACACGGCTCTCGAGAAGCGAGTGGCGGACTAAATATGGGGGTCTTCTCAAAACGTATGATAAGGTATTAAATGTGTACCTGTATAACAAGGGCGGATAATGTGCCTTTAAAGACATTACCCAGGTCCATTCAATGATTCCCCCCCCCCATTGTTCTCAATAGGCGTGAAAGTAACAGTAAAAGCATGATACAAGTGTGCAAAATATGGCAAGCCGTCTCATTCTGTCTAGAGAGGCCCTGCCATAATAAGAAATAAAAACATATACTGCATTAGTGACAATCTAATCATTTCAAAATCATCAAATGTAAGAGACGGGCCTCACATGGAACGCTCCAGTGGTTCTTGACAGGCAAACTGCTATAGCTCTTACCATGTGCTGCATGCTTTTTCACAGGTTAGCTGTAAAGACCCAAGCCGGCCAAGGGAATGTCTTTAAAGAAGGGATTCATTTGATATTGTTTTGCTGTAACTTAATGACAACATGACCAAAAGAACATTTATGATATGTCATGAAACAGGCTTTGGATACCAAAGTCGGCGCTATGCGACCTATTCTGTGTGGCAGTGTGGTAAAACCCAGCTCATCCATCTAAAAATATTGAATATTTTCATGCAATTTAAGTCACTGAACAAAATAAGTTTAGTCATACATTAAAGATGCAAACTACGCTTGCTTAGTACATTTTATCACTCAAAATGCATACTGGCATAAACAATAAAACGTCCGAAAACGGAAAGAGATGTCGACCGTGCTTCAACCAGTTGCATAAAGGGAAGTAACTCCTCTTTTATTGTAACTGCTTAACAAGTCATAAACGAGATAGAATCATGTTTTTCTTATGAAAGTTAGCAGTAATGTTGAAAAGTAGCCAGTGACAAAAAACTGGAATTTCGGAGAATAATTCTTAAGCAGTCTGTGTGCAATCGTCCTTTGACAAAGACGATATGTTTCAAATTATCTCCCTTTACAGAATTAAATTTGTTAGCAGACAAGATATATCCTAACAAATATCCGCTTCTGACTGCTTACATATCTGCACAGCTGGCCAGAAAGTTTAATAGGGTTCATTCAGCATATCGAGTGAGTGTCGAGCATGCCATTGCCAAGCTCAAGTCTTACATAGCAGTGAACTATGTGTGGAGACATTCAATGTCCCTTTTAGGACGAATTGTGAAAATATGTACCGGTCGTATCTGCAGACGGAAGCATGTTGGATTAAATGATTAACATAATACTTAATTTTGTTTTGAACTTATTCATCTTTTTAGTTACCGATTTGGAGACCCATACATATTGGGTCCAGAATCGGGTACCTTTTCACCAAATGTCGTACGCATACGATTATTGTGTTGCCTTGCGAAGTTTGGGTAACCTTCTACTTGGTATGCAGTTGTCATCTGCAACAATTTTCTGCATTTTTGTACTGAAAAATATCAGCAGTGTGTCAAACAGTTTGGATCAAGGTGAGACGCCGCGTCATGCGGCATTTTGTCTGGATCCAAATCCACCCGTAGTAGGCGGAATGTTAAACAGTACATATCCCACCAAACCAAAAGGGCTAATCTGAGACCCAAGATGTTTGACAAAGCTTTTCATTAGTGCAGAAGTAATGAAATCAAACTACAGTAAACCCCCTCTAATGCGACAACCAAAACTATCTATAATTCTGGGTCTTAAATACAGGTGGTATCTTAATGCAGGTCGAATGCATGAGCTTTCTGCATAACTTTCGACCTGCATTAAGCAACCACATACTTTTAAAGACATTTATTTCCATTCATAAAGTGGTTGCATTAAAGGGGTTTACTGTATTTGTATTTGGAAAATAAGCAGACGACAAGAAAGCAGACGGTAATTAAATTTCAAACAGCATTACGTCCGAATGGTTTGAGAAAGTCCCCTCGAATAAGTCGTGCACAGTCACCCGCTACTCGCAATCAGCAGCAGCGAAAAATGTCTAATAGTAGTAGTAGTAGTAGTAGTAATAGTAGTAGTAGTAGTAGTAGTAGTAGTAGTAGTAGTAGTAGTAAATAGTAGTAGTAGTAGTAGTATGTAGTAATAGTAGTAGTAGTAGTAGTAGAAGTAGTAGTAGTAGTAGTAGTAGTAGTAGTAGTAGTAGTGGTAGTAGTAGTAGTAGTAGTAGTAGTAGTAGTAGTAGTAGTAGTAGTAGTTTAGTTTAAACATATTTTATTTCCAATTTTTTACAGGAAAAGGGGTTGGGCCACAAGTTCTACCAACTTAGAGTCGGCCCTTCCCCTACAGTTTCACAAATAATACAAACCTACAAATTGTGCTATCTCTTAATTCATCATTTCAAGTATCTGAGTAGTCAAGTGGTGGTGAAGTAGTAGTAGTAGTAGTAGTAGTAGTAGTAGTAGTAGTAGTAGTAGTAGTAGTAGTAGTAGTAAGTAGTAGTAGTAGTAGTAGTAATAGTAGTAGTAGTAGTAGTAAGTAGTAGTAGTAGTAGTAGTAGTAGTAGTAGTAGTAGTAGTAGCAGTAGTAGTAGTAGTAGTAGTAGAGGTAGTAGCAGTAGTAGTAGTAGTAGTAGTAGTAGTAGTAGTAGTAGTAGTAGTAGTAGTAAGTAGTAGTAGTAGTAGGAGTAGGAATAGGAGTAGTAGTAGTAGTAGTAGTAGTAGTAGTAGTAGTAGTAGTAGTAGTAGTAGTAGTAGTAGTAGTAGTAGTAGTGTAGTAGTAGTAGTAGTAGTAAGTAGTAGTAGTAGTATAGACAGACACATTATATGAGCCACCCAGTCTCATTTGGACAAAACCAGTGGACATATATATTAAGCAAGCACTCAGCAAGTGATCTACAGTTTATAAGAATACTGCTATTTCGCTAGCTTAATGCCAAACTGTTATATACATGTACATCCATTTGCAAAATTATAATTTCCTTTAATTTTCAAATATGTTTTTTTCTTTCATTCCCTTCACAAACAGTTTGGATCCAGATGAGATATAGTTTAGCTCAGTGTTTCATCTGGAGCTCAACTCTGTGGAAATATCATAACTAATACCAAAATAGTGTACAATATAACATCTCAAATGCGACAATTAACTATTTAAACATGGAATTCATTTAGAGCAGTTGACTGCTTCAAACAGAACAACAGTCAAGCAGGCAGCTTTCAAAGGGACCTTTCTGCACAAATTTCGTCCTGCAGTAAACTTCCATCTACTTACCTCATTTTCTCCTATTGACATCGTTTTGCGCCTCTGTAAAACTCATTTTTGAAACCATTGTGATAAATATGCATGACTTTCACCATGTATTAGCTGCCACGTGTCTTAAATCGACATTGATACTAACATGAACATCCCATTCAGAGAGGGTTTATAGTAGTTTCAATAATCATTGATATCACAAAAAGTACAACAATGAGTCATGCAGGAAACACCACATACAGAACAAACAGTCGCACGAACAGCAACACAAGGAAACAGCAAATGTACATAACTATAAAAACATCAAGAGACGCACACATACAATAGGGGAAAGATGGAAGCACCGCCTTGGAACGGTCAGTGACAAAATCACTGGGGGGGGGGGGTTAACCGGTTTTTGGGCGCCCAATCTCACACTTATTCCATCCCCACTCTAAAAGACAAACAGTGTAAATAAACGTATCCCCTCTCCGAATAATCTACAACAACCGCGATGGCAATTACAGTGGGTGGTAAAGTACATGTATAACGAAAACATTTAAGTGAACAAACTGTATCCACCTATCGCTAGTGTACTCAATGATTGAGCTGCAAACAGAGTAACTGTAGAAAAGTAATAAAGAGTACGACAAAAACGAAAAAGTACAGATATCCGACGTTGTCCTTCCGTTTCTGGATTTAAGAGGTCGCCTTCATAGAGTACTAAACCTTTCTTGTCGGCGTACATGCAAAGAGGCCAGCGTGATTGCCAACTGTAAAAGGGTTGACAACCAAACATGCAGTATGTTGTAGTACTATAGGATCATATCTCTTTTAAATGATTTTTTAACATATTTGATGAACAAAGTGAGAAAATGTTCAATAATTTTACGAAGTTTGTAAATCACATCGCCATAAAATCCAGGATGTGAAATACCGTGTCGCAGAAGCGCCTTGAGATTACATTGGTACTGGCCAATAAGTGAGAGATTTCGATAGTAAAATTTAGAGAAAGTTTTTCTTAGTTTATGGTATCTATATCCTTGCTTAAGCAGCTTTTCAGTTAAAATGAGATTTCGACTGTTAAACTCGTCAATAGATGAACAAGCTCTAGCAAAACGAATAAGTTTAGATATATAAACCCCGTAAGATGGGGCACGGGGAACATCTCCGGGCACGGGGAACATCTCCGTCAAGATGAGGGAAATTTAAAATCAAAATCATCTCTTTTGTCATATATTTTAGAAGAAATCATTCCATTATCAATTTTAAGGTCTAGATCAAGAAATGCTGCATAATTGTCGGACGGGTTAGCTTTATTCAATTTGAGTTCTTTAGGATAAATTGTAGGAATCAGAGCATCAAAGAAAGGGTTATCTAAGTTAAGAATATCATCCAAATATCGAGAAGTTTCATTGAAGGCTTTTATAACATCTTCTTATGATTGTAGATTCAAACGTAACATGAAATCTCTCTCATAGCAGTACAAAAACAAATCTGCGACAAGTGGTGCACAATTCGTACCCATAGGAATACCAATTACCTGACGGTATATAGCATTCCCATAACGTACAAATACCGGTATGTTATCCAAAAGAAAGGTTAATGATTCGCAAACTTCTGAGCAAGTCCAATTGGTGTAATATTTCATTTGCTCGTCAGTAAAGAAAGCTTTTTCAGCATTACATGCCAGAAATGATGTTTTTCCCGAGCAAATACTTTCTGGATTAAGTTAGTAAGTTTATCTTTAATTAAAATATGAGAAAATCGTGCGTGCTTACAGTAGATGCAAGATACCCTTTGTTCTTAAGTTTGTTTAAGACTTCTGAAGAGTTCTTAATAGACCAGAAGAGATTTATTCCAGAATTTTCATGTCTTATCACAGTAGAATTTTACATGTTCTTTTACCTTCGTTAAATAAGTCAAAAGTATATAGACAATTTAGTAGTTGTACATGAGCTAGAATTTGCAATGAAACGCGCTTTATATGGTTTTTATGTAGTTTTGGTAACCAATACATCGTAGGAAGTTTATGTTGTGTAATTTTAATATCTGTTCCAAGTTGTTCACACTTTTTGACATGGTCTGAAACGATGGTCTTTTCGTCAGTAGTAACTGAAATATATGACTTGGTATTAATAATTTCCTGCTTCAAGACATCGATATAATGTAATCGTCAAATAATAATCACATTATTCGATGCCTTACCAGCAGGAACAAAAACGTATTTTGAATGGAAATCCTGTAAACCCTTTTTAAGATGTCTAAAAGAAATTATAGGTTTAGGTGGAAGAAGAAAGCCTGGCAGACTGACCTACACCACATTGATCTCTAGGTGTCCCTTTTTAGTTAAAAAAAACTTTCATTTGAAATAGCACGCATTATGTATATTTTAACAACAATGTACATACATTTTATAGTTGTTCAGGTTGATTAAAGATATGTTCTGTTCTGTTCTGTTCCAATGAAATCGAGAACCCCACTTGACATTAGCATATGCGGAGATGACAAGTGAGAGTATTTGCATAATGTATGGGAGTGGATGGATGGATGGATGGATGAATTGATGAGAATACATGTATCATGACATAAGCAAACAGAGCAGACCCTGATCAGACGGTTCATGTAGGAGCCATCTGAGCTGGATCTACTCTGTTGCAAAGGCTCGAAAAACTGAGTATCCGCTGTGTTCATAAATCATATTGACGATGATTACGATGCGTTAGTCCTTTGAATGCTGTATTTTCAATGTGGTAGGTCCATCATCGGTACAGCCCATACAGTATGAAAGGGTATTTTTTTACGAGAGGAGTCTCAATGACAAACACTGCAGACCCTGATCAGAGGGCTCCTCTAGGAGCCCTCTGGTCTGGGTCTACACTGTTTGTAAATGCCATAACACACTTTTCACACTTTCAAAGGGCTAATACACGCACAATCAACAGTGCATTAGACTAATTAGTGGCATATGGCACGTGCTATCAATCTTGTTTATTTTTATAATCGCCCCTAATACGGCATGAAAGGACAGTTTCTAAACGCTTCTCATTTCTTATTTCGTTTCAATAGTTCTATTATGTTCGATGATTAGCGTTACCGGTGTTTTTATCCTGCCCCGCTGTTAAGAAAAATAAAATCTATTCAAATTTGGATATGGTACAATGTTGACTACTATCGTTTTGATTAATCTTTTCAGAAACTATTGACCGAATGTCAAAGAGCTTGGATCCTGATGAGACGCCAGGTTACTCGGCATCTGATCTGGATCCAAGCTTTTTGAAATGAGAGTCAGATCGCGAATAGTGGGATAAATATTAAGGCCAATATTTATTGACATTTCTTCAATTAGTATAATATCCTGAAAGCGATAACTGTGTATTTTGTAAACATTTGACTTCAAACTGGTGGTTGCTCAATACATGGGAAAAGTAATACAGAAAACTCCTATAGGAGATTGATGCATTACCCGTTGACCTGTATTAAGCTACCACCTACCCTACACTCACAATTAGACGTCTTTTTGATGGTCGCTTGAGACAGATTCTACTGTATTGAAATGTTTTATCACGCCCTATAGCGGTTCTTTCCATTAGGTCGCGCTTTCAGGACTATCTCTGTCTATTTATAAGACAAATATGAACATGAAAACAAAAAACAAGCGACATTTTGAGAAGACGATATCGCACCATTCAAAGGGCTTAACTCTTTCGCTGCCAATGTTTGTCGGCTGCAAATTTTGTCGTCTGCTATATATCTTTTTTTATATTTTCCTCATTTTAGTTGCAAAAACCATTGTCACAGTAACAGACAGTTTGGATCCTGATGAGATGCAGCGCCGTTTGCGTAGAGTTAACCCTTCCTTCATATAACGAGAATCGGTAAAACCGATGGATGCTCCCCAACTGCAGACAAATTTTAAGTATGAAAATTAACAAAGGGCAATAACTCCTAAATTATGCATAAGAGAGTGATGATGCTTGTGCACTACACTTCTCCTCATCAAGATCAATCTACCTATGAAGTTTCATGTTGATACCTGTTATAGTGTTTGTGTTATGCTCCGGACGAATTTAAAGTATGAAATATAACAAAGGGCAATAACTCCTGATTTATGCAAAAGAGAGTGATGGTTCTTGCGCACTGCACTTCTCCTCGTCGAGATCAATCTACAAATGAAGTTTCATGTTGATATCTATTACAGTTTTTTTGTGTTATACTCCGGACAAAGTTCGGACGGACGGACAAACGGACGGCTGAACGGACGGACGGACAAAGCGGCGACTATATGTTCCCCCAATGCCGTTGTTGGGGAGCATAAAAAACGTTTTAACGATCTCCTGTCTCCGATAGGAGCCGTCTGATCAGGGTCTGCTGTTTCCTTACAGAATTATAAAGATGTGATGCTATAATTTTGAGCAGAGCCAGTACATTTCTTGTTCACATGCCATTATAAATATGACACTAATTAATATTAACCCTTCTCTTGCTGAATTTTAAAATACATTTCTCCTTCTTTACCCATGCCCTGTTGTATAATTACATATATCTTCACTGTGTACAAGTATTTCGCTGTGCAATCACTGCTCTGGGGTGCACTGGTTGTACAATCAACTTGTAAATAGTGCAGACCCTGATGAGACAGCTCCTGCAGGAGCTGTCTCATTTGGGTCTTCACTATTTACAGGTACGTATATTGACGTGAATAGCAAGCGAAGGGTTAATACATGTACATTCATTTTTCTTACGTATTTTTTCATGAAGTAAAGGGTAATGCCATAATGAATTTTACTTTACTGTTGCAGTGACATTATGAACAATGGCTATTAACGCTTTCGCTGCCAACTTCTGTCGTCTGCTAACTTTGTCGTCTGCTACAAAATTTCATTTTTTTGATTTTCTTCATTTTTGTTTCAAAAACATAGTAACAGTAACAAACAGTTTGGATCCTGATGAGACGCCGTGTTACTCGGCGTCTCATCTGGATCCAAACTGTTTGCATAGGTAATCACAGATCCGGCATTGGCAGCGAAAGGGTTAACAAAGGCAGAAACTGTAAAGGGATTTAAGCAAGTTAAAAAACTGACCGATCACATGCTTGGGAATGATCTCAGATTTATAGCATCGGGGCCAGGGTACGCGGTTATAAATCTTCTGAGTCTAAGTCTGAGTCTCAAACTAGCTGACTGAACAGATTTTGAGCAAGTTCAAAATCTGACCAAATCAGATGCTTTACTCGAGCACTCGGGGTTATATCAATATTATTTTTAAGCAAACGAAACCAACCCTGATCAAA
Source organism: Azorinus chamasolen (assembly GCA_963576725.1). NCBI lineage: Eukaryota > Metazoa > Mollusca > Bivalvia > Cardiida > Solecurtidae > Azorinus > Azorinus chamasolen. The sequence goes on from OY755245.1 coordinate 74,624,996, forward strand.
CGTTTCTCACAGGAGCCTTCTGACCTGGGTCTATTCTGTTTGCAAAGATACCACAAGCCGTCTCTATCGGGAAAAAAATTAACCAAGTTAGAATTCAATACCATATAATTTGATACTGAGTCTGGTATATCTTGCGCGACTTAACCGTTAACGTTACCGTTAATGTTATTGGCGATGTTGAGATGTCTTATTAAAACATAATGCATCTAGACGAGACATCGAGTAATTCGGCGTCTTATCAGGGTCCACATAGTTCGAGACTCTCATCATATATTAGGACAGAAACTGAACAAAACTTATTCAAACAGAGCTCCAGATAAGATGCGTAAATTAAAAAAAATCAAGAAAAAAAATATCTCCACCAAAAATATCTCCACCAAACCCTATGTTGTGACCATTCTTTAGAATCGTCTCGAAGAGACGATTCTAGAGAGTGGTCATAACATAGGGTTTGGTGGAGAAATGACGATTTTAGTATGTGAGTACGCATTTTTATCTGTAGCTCTGATTGAACACATAGGCAGGCGACAGTTTTACAGACAATTACAAATCTGCTTAGAATAGATGGATGGCGTTTGTGATAGAGAAATTAATATTAGAATTAATTGTCGTGACTGCGTAAGCTATTAAATTGACCGAAGAAGCCGGGTTTCATATCAAATGAGAATCTACTTGGTATTTTCTAAATGACAAAAAGAAAATATGATGGATTTTCAGCAGGTGGCAATCAAGACACAGAGCGGAAGGATTTAGCAGGGAGGATGGACGCCTTTGATTGGATGCGTGATGTCGCCGTTGCACGCTAGCGATGAACTTGCAAAGAGCTTGGATCCAGATGAAACGCAAAAAATCGGCGTCTGACCAGGATCCAAACTGTTTGGCACTTTGATTGGCATTTTCAAAAGAAATTGGTGAAAACGAACAGTTAAGTTTTAGACAAATCCGAGTTTCGCAGACAATTACTTTATTGTCAATTACTTAACTCTTTCGCTGCCAAATAGTGTCATTTGCAGAATTCGTCGTCTGTACGAATTTCTAAAAATATCCCCATTTCTTTCAAAAAGCATTAAACCAGTACAAACAGTTTGGATACTGATGAGACGCCGAGTTACTCGGCGTCTCATCTGGATCCAAACTGTTTGCATCTATAGGTAATCACAGATGCGACACTGGCAGCGAAAGAATTAATGTGCTTAGAGCTAATACATGTAGTATAAGATTGGTCTTGAGAAATGATATCGGAAATTAAAGCGCTAATTCTCCGGCATAAAACCGATTTATTTTTTCTCTTAGGAATTATGGCACCACGGGTATTGTTCCTGGCTATTTTAAGTCAAACTGTTGAGTCGCTGACATGCTGTCAACCCTTTGAAGGCAGGAAATAAGTGTACTGGTATCTGCAAACAATGTAGACCCGACCCAGAGGGATCCTCTAATCAAGAGATGCACGCATCGTCATTAAAGTCCTCTTATGAGGTGTAACCTTTCAAACTGAATGGAATCTATCGTTAAACACTGCTGGGCCATTCCACTTTGAATATTCGGCATTCAAAGGGTTAAATATATAAATGATTAAGAAATAACAAGAAATCATTTTAACAAATTATTTGATTAAATTGATTACCCGCGAGATTTATGCTTCATTTAGGTTATAAAACCCTTTTCGTGCAACATAAATATGAAAAATAGACCCTAGCCGTGACCGTCACGTTGTTTAATGACATCAATATTTTTAAAAGGAACTGTTACGGGTATTTCCTTTTAGATGCCATAGTAACCAGAATTTTGCATGTTTGTATACCTTTGAAACAATCTTTATAGGAGCCTCCCTGTGATGTACAATCAAAACTGACCCACAAGTATACATTTAAACCCCTTACCGGATGAATGTTAATGCAAGAAACAAGGACACCATGGGTATTAATTAGACGAGGTTTTAGATACAGTAAAACCTCTCTATAACGGCCACTAAATTGTGTTAATTAGTTGGTATTTAGGGCAGGTGGCAGCTTAAAGCAAGGTGAAAGTAAAACAGAACGCTCCTAAAGGAGCGTTCTATTTTACTTTCACCTTGCTTTAAGCAGCCACCCGCCTTTAACACAAAATACTCGATTTAATTTAGTGGCCGTTATAGAGAGGTTTTACTGTAGTACATTGTATATGGACACAAGAACTATTGTCCATGACATTCAATAAAAACAGTGCAGACCCCGATGAGACGTTTCAAACAGGTTTCAACTGATCTGGGTGTACTCGGTTTGCAAGAGTCAACTGATCTGGGTGTACTCGGTTTGCAAGTGCGTTAAATATGTCTCTAGCAAGTGGAGGGTTACCTGGTTTTGTAATATACTCGGTCTCTCATCTGGAAACAAGCAAAATCCAGTCATGCCGCGCTTAACCCTTAACTTCATAGACACACATAACGCCTTTGCAAAAAGAGCACACCCATGTCAGATGGCTCCTTCAGGGGCCATCAAATCTTGGTCCTATACTGTTTGCACATGCGCAGAAATGCATATTTATGGAATAAAGAGTTAATGTAAGTGATAGCTCAATGCAGGATAAAGGTTATACTGAAAGCTCCAATTAAAAGCTAAATACTAGTAATAAACTAGCCTACATTGAGCAACAACCTGATCTTATTAACTTGCAATGTGTATTCATTATGTGGTCATTATAGGCAAGCTCTACTGTACCATGTACCACGGACGGACAGACGGACACCAAGCACAAAAACAAAATGCCCCCAGTATATTGCGAATAACTAGGATGTTTTTTTTTATACAAAAACTGCCCCCACCCCACCACCACTGGTGCGCGGGGACAAAATTTTCCATATAAAATTTTAAAGTCTCATGGCTCTAAATCATCAAACCTGAACAGGAATAAGATATGCACAACTAGGCATGGTGCTGATTCTATGAAGTTTCATAAAAGTCCGACCTAAGGTTTTGGAGAAACCGCGCGGACAATTTAAAATCGGACAGACAGACAGACGGACGGACGGACGCCAAGAACAAAAACAAAATACCCCCAGTATATTGGGAATAACTAGAATGGTTTTTGATACAAAACAGACGGATGGGCGCCGCCCACAAGAATGTCTCCCTAATATACTGGGGGAGACATAACTAGAATTGTTTTTGATAATAAAACTGATGTCTCCCTCCCCCTTATCCCAATGTAAAAAATTCAAAGTCCCATTATTCTGCAGAAAACCATCGAACAAGAACAGGAATAAAATATGCACAAATAGGCATGGCGCTGATCAAGCTATGATGTTTAATGAAAATCCGACAAAGGGTTTTGGAGAAACTGTGCGGACAAATTAAAATCGGACAGACAGATGGTCGGACGGACGGACGGACGGACGGACGCTGTCCCAAAAACAATATGTCTTCCCAGTATACCTGAGGAGACATACTTATTAACAAGGGTAGATTATAAAACAACAATATTGTCTGTTATTTGTTTTAATTCTGGCAGTAAGAAGATGCACACAATACAACTTTCTTTGTAGACCTAGTGATACAACATTGCAGCCCTGTCTATAACAGTATTTAGGTAATCAGTGGATGAGGTGTTATATCGTAAAACCTGTCTTTATAGGCCATTCATTTATTGAACATGGGAGTCTTAAAAAGCAGGTGGCTGCCTAATGCAGGGCAAAAGTAATGCAGAAAGCTCCGATAGGAGCTATCTGTATTACTTTTGACCTGCATTAACCCCTTCCGTGCCACAATGACGGGTTTATGATATCACATGCAAACAGTTTGGATCCAGATGAGACGCTGAGTAACTCGGCGTCTAATCAGGATCCAAACTGTTTGACACCCTGTTTACTGTTTTATAAAGAAAATGGAAGAACTGCACACCCTTACACTAAAAATAACAACGAAACTATGCCCAGCAGACGACAATGCTGGCATCGAAAGGGTTAAGCTACCACCTTCCTTACATATCCATAGACCTCTTTTTGATGGCTGTATAAGGCTGGTTCTATCATACAACTATACATTTCTCTGCCAAAGTCTACCTTGTTGGTACTCATGAGAATGGCCTCCAAGACTACTAACTACCAACAAGACTGGATCTGGCTGAGAAAAAAATGAGATCTGGATAGACGTGATGCCTCTTCTCTGCTGGTCTGACACTAATCACTTACACACAGGTAAAACAGCTAACAGTTATATTTGTTGATCTGAACATAATTTACCAGAAATCATTTCTCAACAGAACGTAAATTCTCCATAACAGAAATTCACAAAAATTTAATAACTTATTTCTAACTGTAGTAATACACGGGGGTATATTTGCTTCATCATATATATCCATCTGCTTCAAATATGATGTCCGCATCAAATATATCTCCTTGCGGGCTGTGTTATCGCCCCATGCAAAAATTCAATATTATCAAATAGATCTATCTGCCATTTCTTTTCAAATACAACAAATGGGAGTGTCAAGCAGTGACTAAGAAATTCATCTGAATCCAAACGTGCGGCCCAGACCATCTTGCATTCACAAGCAACATAATACAGTAAAAGCTTGATACTACGAACACTGAAATACGTACCATTATTGATCTTTAACACAAGTGACATCTAAATGCAGCGTTAAAGTCATGCAGAAAGTTCCTAGAGGAGCTTTCTGCATGACTTTTGCCCTGCATTAAGCAGACATCTGCTTACAAAGACATAAATTCTTCATTGCTAAAATTTCCTAGTATCGAGTTTTTACTGTATTACTAGGTAAACCCTGTATCTGGTGTATATTCATGTAACAAACAATATAATTATGACCATCTATTAGCTAAAATTTCATAATGGCATACGATAACAGGACTTGGCAGTCGCTGTAGAATCAGAAACTCATAAAATTTCAAAAAGCAAACACAACTTCTATTGGAGCATTTTGATCTGGGTCTACTCTGTTTACAAAGACGTCCAAAGATGCCATCTATTGGGTATAGGATTAAATGACTTTCTGTATGGCAACTTTTTCATATAAAAAACAAATAAGTCTCCTGAACAATTGCTTTGCTTCAGTGGTCAAAATATTTAAAAACAAGATAGTGTCCTTCCATGCTTTAATATTCTGTAACTAACAAGATAGTGTCCTTCCATGCTTTAATATTCTGTAACTAACAAGATAGTGTCCTTCCATGCTTTAATATTCTGTAACTAACAAGATAGTGTCCTTCCATGCTTTAATATTCTGTAACTCTGTAAGTTAGCCGTGAAATCAGAACAACATGTGCAAATAGTTTAGATCCAATGAAATGCTGAATTACTTGTCAGGATCTAAATTGTGTGACACTCTAATATTGAAATGAAAGATGGTGATCTCTTCCATGCAGTGAAATACAAATACTTAGTAAAGGAACTTGCTTTACACTCAAACTTGGTAACAAACCTCTACAATGAGCTTGACCATGACCTCCACGATATTGGTAAAGGTCATGTACGTGACTCTTTCAGGTTACGATTAACTATAAAATATCGATTGTGTAAAATTATATGACAAGGTTTGGTTGGGGTTTAGAGCGGAAAGCAATTTTATTCACCTTAGTATTCACCCGTCCATGGCCTTTACCTTATACAAGATACAACCACAGGTTTGACAATCTGCCAAAGTATGCAGCAGTAATTAACCCTTCGCTTGCTATTCACGTCAATATACGTACCTGTAAATAGTGAAGACCCAGATGAGACAGCTCCTGCAGGAGCTGTCTCATCAGGGTCTGCACTATTTACAAGTGGATTGCGCAACCAGTGCACTCCACATCAGTGCTTGCACAGCGAAATACTTGTACACAGTGAAGATATATGTAATTATACAACAGGGCATGGGTAAAGAAGGAGAAATGTATTTTAAAATTCAGCAAGCGAAGGGTTAAATTGCATTAACCCTTCTTCATATAACTAGTCACATCAGAAATAATGCCATCATGAATATCAATTAGATAACTTTTTATAATGATACATGTATACGAGAACCAAGGCAGAAACTGTACAATAACATGTATAGAAAAATCTCGATTATTTGAATACCACAATGTGAACCATTATCGATCTTTAACCCTTTCCTCCATAGGCTATTGTTAGACCCAACCTCTTTGAATGAATCTACCCAAAAGGAGCATTTACTAGAGAAAAGTAAAATTTTAGAATTTTGTGGTGTGAAACCATTGTGATAAATAGAGCATTTGCTCCTATAGGAGCAAATGCTCTATTTACCACAATGGTTTCGAGAATTGGTTATTACAGAGGCGTAGAAAGGCGTATTTATGGAGGAAAGGGTTAAGACATGTAGAAGCTTAATGCATGGTGAAAGTCTGCATGGTCTTCACCATGCATTAAGCAGCCACCTGCCTAAAAGGGTCTAATTTCTACTATACTAAAATTTCAAATAATCGAGATTTTACTGTATATCATTTTATAAGAAAATAGAACATACACTGATCAAACAGGAGCTGTCTGATGTGGTCTATTCTGTTTGTAAAGATATTAACTCTTTTCTTCATATAAACAACTTTTCATGCATTTGCAAACAGATTCGACCCACATCAGACAGCTCCTACAGGGTCGGCTCCGTTTGCTAATGGAATTTGATAGATCTGTTTTCTTTAGTTTCTAAAATGGCTACAATGTTCTACATTCCAAATTTCATTACAACTATTTTTTCCTTGAATATTAAGTAGGTATTGAAATTTGGAATAAATATAGACTAGGGAAAGGGTTAAACGGCATTTTTATGGAGTAGAGGGTTGATATTGATAACAACATGACTTGCCTATGAAGATATTGGCTCTGGTCATTTCAGGTGAAATGATACGAATATCAGATGAAGCATGGGGTACAGTTATGGTGCAAAAACTATACTGCCAACAAATGGACAACAAGCATCAGAACAAAATACTTCTCTTTGGGCATATGGACTAGTATCCCTTATAATGCTGTAAATATCCATGTCTCCTCAACCTCTGACATGCTGTGTTTTAACCCATTCCCTCCTACTGACACATTTTGATGCCTCTGTAAGTCACTTTTTTAACCATTGTGATAAATAAAGCAGCTTCATTTATCACTGTGGATTCAAAACTAAACAATTGTAAAATTTTCCCTTTTTCTAGTAAATGCTCCCTTTCGGTAGATTCATTCAAAAAGTTTGGTCTAAAAATAGCCTATGATTGAATGGAATAACATACTTGGATTTTCTGAGTGTCAAACATCTTTGATCCTGTCGAGGCATCAAATCATTAGGTGTCTCATCCAGATCAAAGTCAATTGCTAACGAAAGTCATGTTTCATTTAGCAAGTTAAAGGTCACTCTTTGAAGAAGATTAATAGTGGATTTGTGACAAGTCATGTCAACAATTTGGATCCAGATAAGATGCCAATCTGACCTGGTCCTGAGGTAACAAAACTTTTTGCTTGAGGCTGAGTTCTTTCTGAAGCATTTAATTTGTAAAATTCAAATTTTTCTCTGTTCTCTGTTTATTCCAAATTTCAATACCGAATGAATATTCATGGAGAAATAGTTAAAATCAAATACAGAAAGTGGAACATTGTAGCCATTTTAGAAATTGAAGAAACAGAACTTTCAAAGTCCATTAACAAAAAGAGCACACCCTGATCAGACAGTTCCTATAGGAGCCATCTGATCTGGGTCTACTGTTTGCAAATGCGTGAGAACACATTTATATGAAGGAAATGATTATTCACGCTCAAAATCTAACCCATTAAATGCTGGAGAATGAACTCAGATTCAGACCTTTTATAACCTCAGAGCCAAGAGCTTTGAAGAAAAATAAAATATAGTCTTCTTCGAGAATGTGTAGTACACAACAATTTTTGTAGCAGGCAACAGTTATTCTATGGTCAAAGGGAGAGAAAGCAAAAAAGTGCACATTTTACAAAAAAGGCAGAAACCGTATCTATAACATATCTATATCATCACAATTAGCAGACCCTGATCAAATAGCTCCTACAGAAACCTCTGATCTTGGTCAACTCTGTTTACAAGGCATGAAAATGGTTCTACATAGATAAATTATAGCAACAAATACCATTCATTGACTGCATAAATCCTAAATTGTGTAGAACATGAATTATAATATTTAACAGTAACAATAATAATAGCAAACCTATTTTATGCTAATTTTATACAATTGATACATCTGGTATCAGACATAATTTGTACAACCAACGACATACATGCACTGAACCATAACCATGCAGCAGATAGGGATGACTTTTGCAAACTGTTTGAACCCAGAGGTAATGTAATGTAATGTAGCATCTGAACAGGATCCAAACTAAATGACACTCTAATTGAATTCTCTACAGAAATTTAATAAACTATAGTAAAACAAAAAACCCTCAATACAACATAATTCCGACTAGTAAAGGCAGATGGTAGCTAAATGCAGGGTGAAAGTAATGCAGAAAGCTCCTACGGGAGCTTTCTGCATCACTTTCACCCTGCATTAAGCAAGCACCTGCTTATAAAGAGATCCACGTTTATTCATTAAGTGGTCGCATTAGAGCGGTTCTACTGTATGTTCTTTGAAAATGAGGGACGAAAAAATGTACAAAACAAAATATGTTCAGCTGGCTTAAGTTTAAATTCACTAATTATCTAACTGGCAACAGGCACTAGCTTTCTGCACAGAAACACATTCTAAGAACAGTGACATTGAACTGTCATACTGAGAATGTACAGTCACAATGAGAAAATGTACAGCCACATCAATGAGAATGTACAGTCAAAATGAGAATGTACAGTCAAAATGAGAATGTACAGTTGCATTGAGAATGTAGTCACGCTGAGAAAATGTACAGCCACATCAATGAGAATGTACAGTCACAATGAGAATGTTATCACACTGAAATTGTACAGTCACACTGAGAATTTAGTCACATTGAGAATGCATACTTGTACTGAGAATGCAGTCACACTAAGAATGCAGTCATACGGAATGTACAATTTCACTGAGAAATACAGTCACACTGAAAATGTACAGTCACAATGAGAATGTGCGTATACAGTAAAACCTCTCTATAACGGCCACTAAATTACATCAAGTATTTTGTGTTAAAGGCAGGTGACAGCTTAAAGCAAGGTAAAAGTAAAACAGAACGCTCCTATAGGAGCGTTCTGTTTTACTTTAACCTTGCTTTAAGCAGCCACCTGCCTTAAATACGAACTAATTAACACAATTCAGTGGCCGTTATAGAGCGATTTACTGTACACAAAGAAAGCAGCCACACTGAGAAAGTAATCATACTGAGAATGTACAGTCTCAATGAGAATGCAGTCATACTTATAAGGCAATATCACTAAGAATGTACAGTCACAGAGAATGCAGTCACACTGAGAAAGCAGTCACACTGAGAATGCACAGCTGAACTGAGAATGCACAGTCACACCAAGTAAGAATGCAGTACACTGAGATAGTAGGCATATGGTGAAGTAAACTACAATGCATGCACACATTTCTATTAGTTTCAAACAGTGTAGACCCAGGTCAAGGACCATGTGTCCAGAGTGGTAACCGATCTGAGTCTAGACTGTTCCAATACTCTTATCTTGATATGGCGATATTAGCCACATCTATTTTCGTTGGTTTGAGTTTAACATAGAAATTTCCTGAATCAAGTTACTCTCATTTTAGTTAGCATATTATACAGCTACTACATACAATGTAGACCCTGAGCAGAAAGCTCGCCGAAAGCGCGATTACTAATCTAGGTCTACACTGCTTCTCAGAAAATATGTCTACAGCTTTGTTATAATCCATGTTCCTTTTCCATCTTTAGATGGCTAGAAGTGTATGTTTATACTTAATGCCAATAAAGATTTGTATTGTATTGTATTTAAGTCACTGGGTTTGTTTTGGTTCACTGGGTTTGTTTTCAACACTGGGAGAAAAAACAAGCATTCAACTCAATTTACAATAAAATAGACAATTAAAGACCACATTGGGTAATTAATATGTTGGCACAGGCAGACAGAGGTTAGAAATCAGCATATGTATCGGTTCACTGTATTTCTCTACATACTGTATAACATTCTGTGGAGAGGCATACAAAAGATTTATCAGAGGTCCAGATAAGACGCATAAATTAAAACATTTTCAAGAATAACTCCTTTATTTCTCCACCAAACCCTATGTTGCAACCACTCTTTAGAAACAATTCTACAGAGTGGTCACGACATAGGGTTTGGTGGAGAAATGAGGATTTTAGTATCTGAGTATGCATGTTTATCTGTTGCTTTGTTAATTACTTGAATGTGAGAAGTGAGTGTCCTTGCATTTGCAAACAGAGTAGACCCAGATCAGACAGCTCCTAGAGAAGACCCCTGTTTAGGTGTCTACATTGTTTTCCATCTTATAAATCCTGTCACAAATTTTAGACTTTCATACTGACTGACCTGATGGGCCATTCCACTTTGAAAATTCAGCATTCAAAAATGGTATTCACATCTCCCAATAATGAAACTAGAAGGACAACAAGGTGTCCAAGTATAAGTGATAATCTTTGCAAACAAAGTCGATTCAGACTATGATTCTTATCATATTAGAGCCTAAATTGTTCAATCATCTAACACTGTTGGTTTTGTTTTGAACCCTTTTACTCCATGAATATTCATGTTAAAATAATTACATCATGAATATTAATTAGATTGTTATAATGGCACATGGACACGGGTATTTCTGACCAAGGCAGAAACTGTAGAATCATATCTATATTATTCATAAGCAGACAGAGGAGACCCTGATCAGACGATCCTACAGGATCTGGGTCTATTCTGTTTGCAAAAGCGTAGAAAGGCGTATCTATGGTGTAACGGGTTAACAAAATAAATGCCAGAAAAATGACAAGTTTGAGTACAAGCAGATGATAAATATTGTATAAAACAAGTTTTTATTAACAAAAACAAAGTCACAAGTAAATCATATTTCTTAACCCTTTTACTAGATAGATTTGTGGATCATTGAGATTATAACAGCATTTTAACCCTTTCCTACATATAAACACTTTTGTTCAAGCATTTGCAAACAGAGTAGATCCAAATCAGACGGCTCCTATAGTCACAGTAAAAGCCATCTGATAAGGATTTGCTCAGTTTGCTTAGAAACAATATACATCTGATTATACAGTTTCTGTCTCCGCTAAAAAATCAAAATTTCATATTTCAGTATAAAAAATCAGCTAAGTAATATTCATGTCATAATTTCTTTCATGAATATTTATGGAGTAAAGAGTTTAGTGAAAATAAAACAACAGCCTCTTGATAATACTGTATGATACCAAAATGTCATTTTGACTGTGGGTTTTGAACACCAATGCACCCATATTGCGCAACTACCCGTAAGTATACAAACAAACACAGGAAAAGAGTGTAACCCTACTTAATATGGCTCCAGAAGGATCTGCACTATTTAATGGTGGTTGTGGAGAGGTTATAGAGCATATCCAAAAACTGAGAATACAGGTGGTGGGAACAGAAAGTAATGATCTTTATTCCTAAAAGTTTATGAATGTCCTGAGTAGGGCTGTTACATGCACATAATTTAATAAAGCTTTAAATGTTGCACAATAATAAAATTCACTTGCTGTTTATTTTTCTACTAAATGTTTACATAACCCTTTCATCCATAAGTATACCATACTACATCTTTACAAACAGAGTAGACCCAGATCAGATGGCTTCTATAGGAGCCATCAAATCAGCATCTGTTCAGTTTACTTAGGATATAATATAGCTATGATTCTACAGCTTCTGCGATGATCAAACATTCCTGTGTCCATGTGCTATCATAACAATTAATCTAATTAATATTCCTGATGTCATTATTTCTCTCATGAATATCCATAGAGTAAAGGTATAATTGTAATAGCTTGGAAAGAATGATTTGAATACCATACTTGCCATTGATTGTCCAACAAATAATTTTGTATTTGGCATCTTGGATTTGGAACTGTCAAATCAATTGTTTATTTTACCCTTAGCCACAAAGTATTGCAACTATTGTCTACTATATATCATGAAAAAAGAGATTCAGATTTGGAAATTTTGTAATAATTCTACACATATTAGATTAATTGGTTACTTAATATTAAAAACATTTAATCATAAAGCTCCAGATAGAACTGTAAATATGACATCCTTAGTTTCTAAGTAAGAAAAGTCAGCATCCACATGTCCCATTACCCCTAGTGCGACCTTAACGTACAAAAACTTTACATTTTAAAGAAAAGGAAATTTTATCACATTTTCCTTTCCCTGTTGAATATTCATGCAAGAATTAATGACATCATGAATATTTATCATCTGATTTTTACAATTTTTGCACGCCGAGGCATCCTAGTAGAATATTTCATTGAGGACTAGTACAGCAGTGGAGAAGTAGCACATTTTTTTGTGAAATGGGAATAGTCAGTGAAAACAAGAGCCACATGCGGCACCAACGCTCATCTGATTTGGTGCTTGTCCAGCTAAATTAAAAAAAAATGAAAAAAATAAAGGGCAATTACTCAAAAACTTGAAATCAAGAGTTATGGTTCTTATGTACAGGGTGTCCCAAAAAAACCGGAACCCTGGATCAAATGTGTATTTTAACCGATGTAACAGGACACTTTAAAATATAAATATGTACTGTTGTAGTTAAGTCATTTGTGCATATGTCTGCCAAAGTTCTCATAAAAATATGCATTGGTTTTAAATATATGAGTTTTTTAATGAATGCACCTAAAATCTGTTTTAACATGATATTCGTACAATGCATAGTCCATGCCTTTTCATGTTTAAAACGGAGTTTTGGATGATTTCATTTAAATGCTGATACCTTAAAAACCAATTAATATGTTTAGACAAAATTTAGACAGCATATGGCAAAATGTTGTCTCTACTAAGCAATATGTGTATACTTTTAATTTAAGTTAGCAATGTTGATATAAATGGGATAACTTGTAGGTCTTAATCCAGGGTTCCGGGTTTATTTTGGGACACCCTGTAGGGGCCTTCCCTTCAATGAGATCTACTAACCTATGAAGTTTCATGTTGATACCTCTTATACTTTTCGAGTAATGAGCTACATTAAAACTTTTTCATGCCGACAATGACAACGCTAACGACCAAGACGACTATGACCCAGTGATCACAATAGCTTGACTTTTCTTCAAAACAGACGAGCTAATAAATGACTTTACATGTTTATAAGACAGATAGAACCGGTTTATGCCATACGGCAAACCCAGTTTTAAGGGACCATTATCTGATTAAACACAGATGTCTTAAAACAAAAGCAGATGGTAGCTTAAAGCAAGACTAAAATCATGTCTGCTTGATGCAGGATTAAAGTTATGCAGAAAGCTCCAAAATGGTTGCTTAATGCAGGGCAAAAGTAATGCATAAATCTCCTTTAAGAGTTTTCTGCATCACTTTCATTCCACATTTACCCTTTCCCTGTTGAATATTCATGTAAAAAATAATCACATCATGAATATGTATACAATTAATTCTTATGATGGAATACGAACATAGGAATTGTTGGTCATGTCAGAAACTCTAGAATCAGTTCTATAATACAGTGCTCCCTCCCTACAACGATCCTCTCAATAACGATTCCCTCCTTACAGCAACGCATGTCACTGTTTCCGAAACAACAAGGCTCCAGAAACAACCTTTTTCCATCGTATTTTCTTTATGCCTCCATCAAACCCTATGTTGTGACCACTCTTTAGAATCGTCACTTTGTGACGATTCTAAAGAGTGGTCACAACATAGGGTTTGATAGAGGCATAACGGTTTTAGTTCTCGAAATACACCTTATCTGGGAATCTGCAAACAAGCTAATTATGTTTGATTTTCCCTCCCTATAACAACTCCCTCTGAACAACACATACAATCTGTGTATCCCAAAGGATGTCGTTGTAGAGAGGGAGCACTGTATTTCATAAGCAAAGAGAGAATACCCTGATCACACGGCTCCTAAAGGAGCAGTCTGAACTGGGTCTACCATGTTAGCAAAGGCATGAAAAAGCGCTCACATGAGGGAAAGGGTTAAGCTTCAATCCGCCTTTAAGACCAAGAAGTATACTTCTTTTTAATGATTGCATAAGACAGACCTTACAGTAATAAAATAGTTAACATATATAAATGCACAATCCTACATCAACCAATAACCATATAGCCATACATAACATTTGTATGATTTAACCATTTCCTTAATAAACACTTATGCTTGAATTGGTCACTTCATGAATATCATTTAACCCTTTCCCTCATATAAACGTGTTTTCACGCATTTGCAAACAGAGTAGACCCAGATCAGACAGCTCCTAGAGGAGCCGTCTGATCAGGGTCTACTCTGTTTGCTAATAGAATTTCAAAGATCTGTGTCTTTACTTTCTAAAATGGCTAAAATTTTCCACCTTCCATATATCTTTATAACTATTTTGTATTGAAATTTGGCCTAAATACAGAACAGGGAAAGGAAAATAATGTTCATAATGTAAAATTTTAAGGGCATTTATCATTTGACAAAAACTGTAGAATCAGATCTATATCATTTCACAAGCAAACAGAGCAGACCCTGATCAGATAGCTCCTACAGGAGCAGTCTGATTTGGATCTACTCTATTTGCAAAGGCATGAAAAAGCGTTTATATGTTGGAAGGGGTTGAGATGAGAGCTAGGATCACATTCTTTTGAAATCCACTACACTGAATAAATTATCACAAGTTCTTGGTATTAGCTACTTTTTCACTTTCAGTCTTATCAGTTTCATTATGACTGTCCAAGTCATTTTTCACTTTTTCTTCGATCTCTTTTTCCTGAATTTTACGTTCATCTTCTAGTTCTTGCTCTTTCCTCAGCAAAGTCATCATAGTTGCCACCTGGGTTTTGTTCATTTTTAGATTCTCTCGGATCAATTCCTCCGTCACCTGAAATGAAAGGTTGTAACTGAGACTTAAGTAATTAAAATACATGGGGCCCACTTTGGCATAACCTTTATAAACAGGCTGGATCAAGCATCTCATCAGGTTACATTCGTGCAAGACTCCACCCATTACAAATTCATTAAATTATTGTATTCAAAACAGAACTTTAACCCTTTCCTCCATAAGTTATTTTTTGACCCAACCTCTTTGAATAAATCTACTGGAAAGGAGTATTTACTAGAGAAAAGAAAAATGTTAGAATTGTGTAGTTTTGAAACCATTGTGATAAATAGTTTATCACAATGGTTTCATATTTAGTAACTTTTACAGAGGCGTCAGGGTTTTCCCTGACCCCCTTTTTCTATTGAAATGTCCCTTAAAGTTTACAAATGACCCTCAAAATTAAGAGGGTCTGTTCTTTACTTTAAAGAAAGGGGGTCAAGAGGACCCTCAAATTGGTCTTTTTGAAGTGGTCAAGAGAAAACCCTGAGAGGCATAGAAAGGGTATTTTTGGAAGAAAGGTTTAAGAAATAGATAGACATGGATGAAGAGAATCTAATCTGTACAATACAAGAAAACATAGCAGACTGGGTCTTATCTATTTGCAAAAGGCTCTGTCAAGTAAAGGGTTAAAATGTAGATAAAAGTTTTGTACTAAGTCTGCTATATTCAACATACACGCACAACAAATCACAGCCTCCTATTTTATCTGCTTGCCGTTTTAATCCTTTCCCTCATGAATATTTAAACCTTTACTCATTAAATACATTAACACCTTTCTGTGCCTTTGCAAACAGGGTAGACCCAGATCAGATGGCTCCTGAAGGAGACATCTGATCAGGGTCTGTCCTATTTGCTTATGGTATAAGTATGGCTCTACAGTGTCTGCCATTGCCAAAAATTCATGTGCCTTTGTGCTGTAATAACAATTAATCTAATTAATATTCATGTCATTTTTTCTAACATGAATATTCATGAAGTAAAGAGTTAAGTCAGAAATAATGCATCATTGATATCTATAAGCTGAATGTTTAAAATAATGCATGAATACAGGACTGTTTGGTCTGGTAAAAACTGATCAATATTTCCATAAGCAAGCAGACAAGACAGGTAACTCCATTATAGGGAGAGGCAAAGTAAAATTGTGTGATGCACAATTATACCCCATGGCAATCAAACACACCACATTTCATTGCAGTCCATTGTCATATATGGCATTAGTTTGGGTTAAATGATCTTAGTATTCCAACACCAACAGGCCAACCGACAATTCAATCAACAGGGCAACTCCTATATACCCTCTTAACTTTGTTTGAGAAGTTATGAAAAGTTGGCCTCTTGTATTTAAAATGGAATATGCAAACAGTGCAAATCCAGAACTGTGTGTGTGTGTGGGGGGGGGGGGTCCTCTAGAGTCTGCATTGATTGTCATCCAAAGTCCTCATGCAAGTGTCAGCTTTTAATACTAAATGAACGACTTATGGACCATTCTACTTCAAATATTCAGCATAAAAACGGTTAAAATATATGTCAGTGCAGTGCTCAATTAAGCAAAATTCCATTGCAACAGGGTTGCCACTAATCAGAGGAAAAAAAAAATCTGACAATTCACTGACATTTCCCTGACATAATTTTAAATTTCCCCCGACATGTTATTTTGCTACATTTGTTTTTTCTGTCATAACTTGTGTTGTATTTTTGAGGAAATTTAAAATATATGGTCTTGATTCTCATTTTCAAAATTCCCTGAAATTTTCTCATATTTTCAATTTCCCCTGACATTTCACAAAATTCCCTGACAATTCCCTGACCTTGATTTTTTTTAAATTTCCCTGACTTTTCCCTGACGTGTGGCAACCCTGTGGCAGCAATACAATAACCAAATCAGAAGGGGCCTTTTTTCATCCTTTTTATACTGAAAACATTCTTGTATCTGAAACTTCCTTACCTTAAGTACATCATTAATATCAATCAATCCATCCTGATCATCGTCAAGAACTTCAAGCACTTTTTGCATGCGAACATCATCAGGGATCTTCTGCAGACGTCTGAGGGATAGTAGCACCTCGTTCACACTGACCAAATTACGCCTGAAACAACAAAAGCAGTAACCCATGCCTAAGATTATAAAGTACTAACAATCAAAACATGCAGAGAATAATTGATAAACCTAGAAGTGCGTGTGATCAATAGCAAAGGAAATAACTCTAGTGTGCACTAGTTCACATAAATGATTCAGTCTTATATAGATTCCTGTATCTAGATCAAATATGAGTTAAGTGTATTAATGTAAGAAATAATGATGTCATGAGTATTAATTAGCTGAATCTTTATAATAATATATGAGTGAGTGAGTTGGGTTTTATGTCCGACCAACAGTATTTCAGTTATTTGCAGACTGTACCCGCATGAGACAAGTTATAGTGCTGCCTCACTGGAACGCCCCTGCCGCGGGCCGTGGCAAGGGCACCCCACCCAGTCACATTATCCTGACACCGGGCCGACCAGTCCTAGAACTACTCCTTTAATGTCAAGCGTAGACAGGGGAGCTACTAGTACCAACTTTTAACGACTTTTGGTCTGTCGCGGCCGGGGATCGAACCCACAACCTTCCGTACCGCAGGCGGACGCTCTACCACTGAGCCACGCAGCCGGTTAATAATACATGAATACATGAATATTTTGCCATGGCAGGAGCTATAGAATAAAATCTATATTATTTCATAAGAAAACAGAGCAGACCTTGATCAAACAGCTCCTACAGGAGCCATCTGATCTGGTTCTACTCTGTTTGCAAAGGTGTAGAAAGGTGTATTTATGGCATAAATGGTTAATGCACAAAATAAGAAAGAACACAAAGTTCTACCCTAAGCAGACACATAGAAGGATGAAAAAGGAGAAGTCTAAATAACGCCAACTCCCAAGGTTAAAGAGGGGTCAAACATATTTAACTTCATTGTTGGAAACTTCTTATTATCAAGACTAAACCAAAATGATTTGTCAAGAAGGTAGCAAACATTTGAGTATAACCCTTTCCCTCAATCATATAAACACATTTTCACGCCTTTGCAAACAGAATACCCTACGGGAGCTGTCTGACTAGGGTCTGCTATGGTTGCCTGTAAAATAATATAGATATGATTCTACAGTTTCCGCCATGGTAAGATATTCCTTGGTTATAATGCCATTACAAAAATTCAGCTAATTGATATTCATGATGTCGGTATTTCTTACTTAATGCTCATGAGACATATTTTTAAAACTTATTATCAGCCTTCATTGATATCTTACTTTTTGTCTGATATGGCTTCTTTCAGTTCCTCCTGAGCATTCTGTTCGCCCTCATCTTTGTGTTTCAGCTTGACCTGTTCTATCTCCAGCTTCTCCTGCAGTTCCACCCTCTTCTTGTTAAGGTCATCAATGGTGTCTCCCAAATCCCCCAGGTATCTACCCAGCTTTGCTTGAAGCTTTTGGGCTCCTTTACTATCCACCTTCAGTTCCTGCAGGGACAAGCTACGAACTCCCTGCAAGCAAATATGAATGTAATACAAGTTACAGTTGAACTTCGATATCTCGAACTCGGATAACTCAAACTTCTGGGTTACTCAAACAAAAAGTTCAGTCCTTTCAAAACTTACAACACCGAATTTCTCTAAACTATATCGCTACAGATGTCTAGAAACACATGTAACAACTTAATACAGGTCTAAAGTAGGAGCTTTCAGCATTACTTTAGACCTGTATTAAGTTGTGAACTCCAAGAAATAATTCAGGTTAGAAAAACTCGAACTTCTGTTATCTCGAACTAATTTGTGTAGTCCCTTGAAGTTCTAGATATCTAAGTTCAACTGTATCTGATAAAACCCACCTCCAACTCAAAGGTTTAACAAGTTAACCTTTTACTCCATGAATATTCATGTCACAAATAAATACATCATGAAACAAGAGATGTTTGTAAAACATGTATACCCCCCCGACCCCCTGACCTTTGATATCTAGTGACCTCAACTATAGAGGTCATTTAGCGGTCATGACTAATCACCACAGCAACTTTGAAGATCCTTAGCCAAACCACTGATCATTAATGATCTGAAAACATTTCACATATTAAGGTCATGGTGACCTTGATCTTTGACCTAGTGACCTCAACAACTATAGGGGTCATCTAGTGGTCACGACCAACTACCACAGCAAGTTTGAAGATCCCGAACCAAACCATTGAGCAGTTGTTAATAGGAAACCATTTCATCAGTTAAGGTCATGGTGACCTTGACCTTTGACCTAGTGACCTCAAAAATATTAGGGGTTATCTACTGGTCATGACCAACCACCACAGCAAGTTTGAAGATCCTAAGCCAAACCCTTGAGCAGTTATTGATCGCAAATCATTTCACCAGTTAAGGTCATGGTGACCTTGACCTTTGACCTAGTGACCTAAAAAACAATAGGGCTCATCTAGTTGTCATTACCAACCACCTAAGCAAATTTGAAGATGCTAAGCCAAACCCTTGAGCAGTTATTGATCAGAAATCATTTTACAATTTAAGGTCATGGTGACCTTGACCTTTGACCTAGTGACCTCAAATACAATAGTGGTCATCCAGTTGTCATGACCAACTACCGCAGCAAGTTTGAAGATTCTAAGCCAAACCCTTGAGCAGTTATTGATCGGAAACCATTTGACCAGTTAAGAGCATGGCGACCTTGACCTTTGACCTAGTGACCTAAAAATTGATAGGGGTCATCTAGTGGTCATTACCAACCACCACAGCAAGTTTGAAGATCCTAGGCCAAACCCTTGATCAGTTATTGATCGCAAACCATTTCACTCTTTAAGGTCATGGTGACCTTGACCTTTGACCTAGTGACCTAAAAAACAATAGGACTCATCTAGTTGTCATGACCAACCACCTAAGCAAATTTGAAGATTCTTAGCCAAACCCTTGAGCAGTTATTGATCAGAAACCATTTTACCAGTTAAGGTCATGGTGACCTTGACCTTTGACCTAGTGACCTCAAAATCAATAGGGGTCATTCAGTGGTCATGACCAACTACCACAGCAAGTTTGAAGATTCTAAGCTAAACCCTTGAGCAGTTATTGATCGGAAACCATTTAACCATTTAAGGTCATGGTGACCTTGACCTTTGACCTAGTGACCTCAAAATCTATAGGGGTCATCTAGTGGTCATGACCAACCACCACAGCAAGTTTGAAGATCCCAAGCCAAACCCTTGAGCAGTTATTGATCGGAAACTATTTCACCATTTTAGGTCATGATGACCTTGACCTTTGACCTAGTGACCTAAAAAACAATAGGGGTCATCTACTTGTCATGACCAACCACCACATTAAGTTTGAAGATTCTAGGCCAAGTCGTTTATTAGTTATCGTTCGGAAACCATCGATCTACCGACCGACCGACCAACAGACCGACCGACCGACATGTGCAAAGCAATATACCCCCATTTTTTCAAAAGGGGGGTATAATAAGAGCTGTTTGAGAACAGCATGCTCAGTATTTTTAAGTATTGTCTGGTAGTGAAGGACACCAAACATTGTGATGCCTGTCTGAAAATTAACTGAAATTTATCAAAATTAATTGCAATTTATGGAAAACAAGAAATGTCGACATGATATCAAACCGGGTTTTCCTTCACTATTAAGTAGTGATTTCTAAGTTCAAAGGGGCATAACACACAGAAAAATTGCAGAAGGAACACGAGCTTTCACAGTCACATGACAAATGCCCCCAAAAATTGTACCCTGTGACCTTGACCTTTGACCCATGGACCAGGGAGTTGACATATCATCTTTGTGTGGTGAACAATTGTGCAAGGTTACTTTGAAATCCATTCACAGATAAACAAGTAATTGTACCCTGTGACCTTGACCTTTGACATATGGACCAGGGAGCTAAACGCGACACACCATCTTTGTCTGGTGAACATCTGTGCCAAGTTATATTGAAATCCATTGATAGATAAAGAAGTTACAGACCGGACAAAAAAATTGTGACAAAGCAATTGTACCCTGTGACCTTGACCTTTGACCCATCGACCAGGGAGTTGAAAGCGACACATCATCTTTGTCTGGTGAACATTTCTGCCAAGTTATATTGAAATCCATTGATAGATAAAGAAGTCACAGACCGGACACGAAATTTGTTACAAAACTATTTTACCCTGTGACCTTGACCTTTGACCCATGGACCTGGGAGTTTACCGCGACACATCATCTTTGTGTGGTAAACATCTGTGCCAAGTTATATTGAAATCCATTGATAGATAAAGAAGTTACAGGCCGGACAAGAAATTTGTTACAAAGTAATTGTACCCTGTGACCTTGACCTTTGACCCATGGACCTGGGAGTTGAACGCGACACATCGTCTTTGTGTGGTGAACATTTGCGCCAGGTTATTTTGAAATCCATTAACAGATTAAGAAGTTATAGAAGGAACACAAATTTGGGACGGACGCTCTGAAGGAAAGACGGACGGAAGGACGGACAATGCGATTACTATATGCCCACCGTTGGGGGCATAAAAATCCAGTTTCAAAGGAGTTGTGCTTACAAGATTGGCAGACGCCCCTCCAACTGCCTGTCCGACCGCGTGCTCGCCGTACATCACCATTTCAATAACCAAATTTTCCATGGAAAACCCAGTTAAAAATATAACCAACACATTTGCTAAATTCCTTCAACTTTTGAGTACTAAGGGTACAGTATAAACCACAGATTCTGTACAAATGTTTAACATCAAGTTAACCCTTTTCCTGCTCTATATAATTTCGATACCTATTGAATATTGATGGTCAAAATAGTTATAATGAAATTTAGAACATCGTAGCCATTTTAGAAAGTACAGAAACAGATCTTTCAAATTCCATTAGCAACAAGATGTGTTTGTGAAAATTTATTACCCCCCCCCAACCCACCCCAGCTTCATGAGATACACATGCCTACCTTATATCAATACCTTATATCAAGTCTGTATCTCTACTAGTTCAAAAGTTATGGCCAATGTTAAAGTCTGTGACCTTTGACCCTGAAGGATGAACTTGACATGTCTCAAAATGTGCAGTTTCATGAGATACACATGATGCCAAATATCAAGTCTCTATCTTTACTGGTTCAAAAGTTATGGCCAATATATTTGACCTGACCTTAAAGGATGACATTGACATAGACATGTCACCCCCTCAAAATGTGCGGCTTTATGAAATACAATGCACATATGCATGCCAAATATCAAGTCTCTAACTGCACTGGCTCAAATGTTATGACCGATGTTTAAGTTGTCCTCAAACAGACAAACGGTAAAACAGACAGGGCAAAAGCAATATGCCCCCCATATCTGATCTGGAGAGCATTTATCCGTACAAATTTATCCATCTGTGTACAGTAGACCTTTGGTTGGTTTATCATATGCACATGTAACAGGATTACTAAAAACTATTCATCATAAATGCAAAAGTATGAAATATGAACCACTTGTACCTTAGCTCATTTCAACTTAACCCTTTCCGTATTCTGCGTTTATTCCAAATTTCAATACTTACTGAATATTCATGGACAAAATAGTTACAATGAAATATGGAAAGTGGAAAAATGTAACCATTTTAGAAAATAAAGAAACAGATCTTTCTAAGTCCATTAGCAAAAAGAGCACACTCTGATCAGACAGTTCCTATAGGAGCCATCTGATCTAGGTCTATTGTTTGCAAATGCGTGAAAACATGTTTATATGAAGAAAACGGTTAATACACATGATTTCTTTAAAAGAAGTTGGCTACTCAGAACAGGTCAAAGATATTGCAAAACGAGACGATATGTCTCTGTCAGACAGCAAATAATACAGAATAATATAAAATATAACAGTAAATAAGCATAATAGCTGTAACTAAATATGAAAGTGTATCTGTTTGTACAATACAATATCTGCCTTAACCCATACCTCTGTGTAGTCTTGGAAGTCTTCTTTCACCTCTTCAATCTCATCTTTCTCGTGCCGGGACATGTCTTCAATGGCCTTCTCAATATCGCCCAGATCCTGGGCTGTGATGTCAGGCTCAACAATGTCCTCCACCACCTCATCTCCAAGTTGAGATGCTAAATAAAGAAATAAATTGATCCATTTAACCCTTACCCTGTTGAATATTCATGTAACAAGATGTGTTTGTGAAACACTATGCCCCCTCATATATTTGACCTCTGACCTTGAAGGATGACCTTGACATGTCACCCCTCAAAATGTGCAGCCTCATGAGATACACAAGCATGCCAAATATCAAGTCTCTATCTCTACTGGTCCAAAAGTTATGGCCAATGTTAAAGTCGGCGATTTGACCCATATATTTGACCTCTGACCTTGAAGGATGACCTTGACCTTGACACGTCAAAATGTGCGGCTTTATGAGATACATATGTATGCCAAATATCAAGTCTCTATCTGTATCGGCTCAAAAGTTATGACCAATGTTAAAGTTGCTGACAAACAAACAGACAAACAGACAAACAGACAGACAGGGCAAAAACAATATGCCCCCCGACTATCGTCTATGGGGGCATAAAAAATAATTACACCATAAACATTTATTAGCTGAAATCTATAATGGCATATATACACAGTAATGTTTAGTACTGGTAGAAACAGCACAGTCAGATCTATACACAGTAATGTTTAGTACTGGTAGAAACAGCACAGTCAGATCTAATTTAATTTCATAACCAAACACAACACAGTGACGATTTTAGTATTTGAGTATACACCTTTATCTGTAGCTCTGTTAATATAGATCCATAATTACATGTAATTTGAAAAGACTTTACATGGTGTAGTTGCCAATTAACTAGATTTACCTAAGTTAAATCTTCTTGTAAGACTTTCATAAGAGCTTTAGTAGATCTAATGACATCATTCAGACATCAACAAACTCTATAAGTACAGATATCACATAATATAAGATTTATCATGCTGCTTTTAAAACTCCCTTTTTAAGTAATATTAAACAATCTGGCCTATTTCACTGAAAAAATCTCATTTCAAGCTAAATTCTAACCTTCAGCTACTGAATCAACAATTTGTTCGGCAATATCCTTCATAGGTTCAGCCTTGTCCACCAGAACTTCTTCTACCACCTTTTCAGGCTCCTTTACCTCTGCAGGGGCTGGTGTCACTGTAGGTTTGGCAGCAGCAGCTTCTGCTTCCTTCTCTTGTTTCTATCAATTGTAACCAGAACATTTAGTCAGGCTAGTAATATCTAATCAAGGCTAGATGTGTCTCTTTATGGTATGGGAAATATTGAAGACTCTGACAAGCCTTAAAACGAGAATTACAACATCTACTAAGAGATGACACTAAAAAGTGCCAATTAGCATTTGCAGAATTATTTTTCTCACATAATCTGCCTTGTGGGAGTGCCGTAACTGAGTGCCGTAAATCGTGGAAATGCACTAGCGCATTTTTCATGCAAATTAGCAATCGTTAGCCAATTGTAGTGCCCATTTAAGCGCTAGCCAATCGTAAAGCTCGATGTGCGTCATCTGTTGTAATACTACACTGTTTGTAAGGAATGGCCGAAACAGCCGTCAGCCTGTTTCATTTTCTATAGCATTTTAAGGCTTATGTGATAAAAAAAAATCATACATTCGTGTTCATTAGAAATTGTTTTCATGAAACTCGTTTACTATTATGAATATGACACTCTCTAAAGCTTGTGTCATATCATTATAGTAAACTCGTTTCATAAAACAATTTCTAATGAACACGAATGTAAGATCCTCTATATATCGACCGCAACAAGGAATGTTGACCCTGATCAGATGTCAATGTGGCCTTCAGTCTGGATTGAAACTGTTATATGATCTTAAGCCCATATAGCATCTTTCTTATGTTGAAGCTCATTGATTTACAAATTATACTGAAGAAATGATTGATGCTGACACCTGCAAACCAATGACTATGTCAACAATAAATTGTTCTAGATTTAGTACTGATACTTGTATCAGAGGTCAAAAGCTCCGGCAAATTAGTATTGCACAACATCAGGAAAATGTGATTTGAATCAGTCGGTATGTCATGCATGTAAACAGCTGGAATGTTACGAGTTTGGCCCTCAAACAGACAAGCATAACTAGTTCATGTCTCCTACATGTGCTTTTCTGATCAAGATTTAGCTGTCTAGCTATGTAACTCCCGGAAATAATGAATTAGAAAAAATCAACACTTAATATTACCTTCAGTTTGCTGAATAAATTCTTTTACTCAAAAATGCCATGGTAAATAATTAGAATCCTGATAAGAGGCCAAGTTACTCAACATCTGGCCCCGTATTTATTAAACCTTTTGCTTGAGTCTGAGATCATTCTCAAGCATCTGATTGGTCTGATTCTGAACTTGAATTTCCTTCAGATCTGATTACATTTGAAATACAGTTACCCACAAATTTCAAAAAATGTTAGAAGGACTATTCTTACCTCTTTCTCATTTTGCAGCTTGATGACTTTCTGTTCCTCGTGCAGCACCTTTATCTTGGTTTGTTTGTCCACTTCTTCTCCGAGGGACTCGGCTGACTGAACCTTCACCTTATCAACCTGTTAACACAATTTTAAACTTTTATCAAACCATTAACCCTTCACCTCTTGAATATTCATGTAAGAAATACATTTATCACATAATCTGCCTTGTGGGAGTGTCGTAACAAGAGTGCCGTAAATTGTGGAAATGCACTAGTGCATTTTATTATGCAAATGAGCAATCTTTAGCTAATCGTAGTGCTCATCTAAGCATTAGCCAACCAAAGCGCTCCATTCGCGTCGTCCGTTGTATTACTATGCTGTTTGTAAGGAATGACCGAAACAGTCGTCAGCTATAGCCTCCCCCCCCCCCCATGTGACAATTTTTTCCATGTAAAACTTTCAAAGTTCCATAACTCAGCAGAAAATCACTGAACCTGAACAGGAATAAGATATGCACAACTACACATGGTGCTGATCAAACATAAAATGCAACCAAAGGTTTTGGAGAAATTGTGCGGTCAAAATTTTCCATGTAAATTTTCCATGTAAATTTCGTCAGCTATAGCCTCCCCCCCCCCCCATGTGACAATTTTTTCCATGTAAAACTTTCAAAGTTCCATAACTCAGCAGAAAATCATTGAACCGGAACAGGAATACGATATGCACAACTAGGCATGGTGCTGATCAATCCTATTACGTTTCATGAAAATCTGATCATAGGATTTGGAGAAACCGTGCAGACAAAATTTTCCATGTAAAAATTTCAAAGTTCCATAACTCTGCAGAAAATCATTGAACCGTAACAGGAATACGATCTGCATAACTAGGCATGGTGGGGATTAATCGTATGAAGTTTCATGAAAACGCGACCCAAGGATGGCCCCTCTGACCTAGGTCTGCTCTCTTTGCAAAGGCATGAAAAGGCATATCGATGTTGTAAAAGCTGAATAAACTAGAGGTTTTTGTCAAAAAAACGGATGTCTCCCCTCTAATAAAAACAATATGTAAAGGGAAATCACTAAAAATGTTATGGTCTTGATGAATGATACTTCCCCTCATTATGCGTTTTCCACACTACATTTTTCAAGAAGAAAATGATAACAGCTAATAACTCTAAAAATACTGATACCAGATTTATGGCCCTTGTGTATGACACTTACTTTCATCATGCTCTTTCCAAAAATAAAATGTCATTCCAATAGCATCAGTCGAACAGGAGTTATTGATCGGCCAATAAATGTAACAAAGGGCAATAACTCCAAAAGTATTGAAGCCAGAATTATGGCCCTTGTTCATGACACTTTCTCTCATCATGCTCTTTCCATGTATGAAGTTTCAATACGATGGCAAGAGCCATGTAGGAGTTATCGTCCGGACAAGAAAGAATTAAACAAATGTACAAGGGGCAATAACTCTAAATTTATTGAAGCTCGAGTTAAGGATCTTATGCATGACACTTTCTCTTATCATGATCGTTCTATGTATGACGTTTCACTCCAATGGCATGTGTCACATAGGAGTAATCATCCGGACAAAAAAAATTGATTTTTTTTTACAAAGGGCAATAACTCCAATATTAGTGAAGCCAGAGTTATGGACCTTGTGCATGACACTTCCTCTCGTTATGATCTTTCCATGTATGAAGTTTCAATCCAATGCAATGAGCCATATAGAAGTTATCGTCTGGACAAAAAAGTGTGATTTATTTTACAAAGGGCAATAACTCCTATATTAGTGAAGCCAGAGTTATGTACCTTCTGCATGACACTTCCTCTCATTATGCTCTTTCCATATATGAAGTTTCAATCAACTGGCATTAGGCATATTGAAGTTATTGTCCGGACAAAAAATTATGATATTTTTTACAAAGGGCAATAACTCCAATATTAGTGAAGCCAGAGTTATGGACCTTGTGCATGACACTTCCTCTCGTCATGATCTTTCCATATATGAAGTTTCAATCCAATGGCATGAGCCATATAGGAGTTATCGTCCGGACAAAAAAGTGTGAATTTTTTTTACAAAGGGCAATAACTCCAATATTAGTGAAGCCAGAGTTATGGACCTTGTGCATGACACTTCCTCTCATTATGCTCTTTCCATATATGAAGTTTCAATCAACTGGCATCAGGCATATTGAAGTTATCGTCCGGACAAAAAGTGTGACAGACAGACGGACAGACGGACGTACTAACAAATGGGTAGTTGTGTGACTTTTTCCTTTGATCTTTTCTTGTGGGACTAGTCCCACAAGAAAAACTATTTTTGGCTCTAACTTTGGAAAAGAATGATCTGGAAGCTAACCCTAACCCTATGTCCCACAACTGGCCAGGTTAATGTCACAAGAAATGGCCAGGTTAATGTCACAAGAGATGGCCAGGTTAATGATTTTACTTGTGTGACTAGTTAGAAAAAGTCACACAACTACCCATTGGTGAGTGCGGACAGACGGACAGACGGACAGACAGACAACTCTCACGAAAACAATATGTCTCCCCCATATAAATATGGGGGGAGACATAATAAGCGTTTACAAAATAAATGCCCTCAAATCTTTGAAGTCTTTCATTTCTAATTCAACTAGAAAATTGTGTCTGTAAGACACAGTGATGCCCCCGTGTAGGTGCTTGCCTAGCTGCACTTAAAATTTCCAAGTCATTTGACCTTGACCTTGGGCTTGCGGGCAGCATGGGCTGGGTGTGCAATGAAAGTATGGATGGTGTTTAAGGTGTATATGCAATTCCATGGCAATAGCTACAGTGGTTAGGGAGATATAAGACAAAGAAAAAACTGTGACAAAAAACTGCACGTAAATGTGACAACCAACTGCACGTAAAATTTCCAAGTCATTTGACCTCAACCTTGGGCTTGCGGGCAGCAGGGCTATAGAAATCCGGAAAATCGCCGGTCTGGACCGATTTTTGCATTTTGAGACCGGTTTGTATTTTAGAATCTTAAAAAAAATCGGTCCGAAAATCTTAAGCAGACAACGTTTGTAATCAAAATCATCTGCTGAAAGTAACTGTTTTCATTTGACCCCAGTATTACGTGTCAAGAGATTAAAGGCTAGAGGCCCCAGGCAGTCAGTCCAGTTCCACTTGGTCTCTTCTCAGCTAGCCAATCAACCATGGTAGTAATATTGATAAGACATTTATCTCTTATGACACAAATCGAAACATTACCTACCTTGTACCTGTTAACAAACACGTTACAGTCCATAGATTTAGGCTACTGTAATTATATTAAGGCTGAAAGGTCACTGAGAAATAACATCTTTGCATCGGGTAATCAGTTTTTTAAGAGCAAATACTCTCTTGATATCCATCAGCAACACAATTAACTTTGAACAATCATAACAAAAAGTCAACAACATGTCCGCTTGTTTCAAGGTAAAGATTGACCTATTTTTGAGACTCCACATTAAAGAGCTCCTTAGGTAGATCCACAGGGGTCTGAAGTATGCCTGGACCCAAAAATGGCACAACTGTGTAAAAAATCCATTCTGGGTCGAAGCCATTGATTACATATATATATACATAAGAATGTATATATATGTAATCAATGACTTCGACCCAGAATGGATTTTTTATACAGGAGCGTCATTTTGGGGTCCAGGCAAACTTCAGACCCCTGTGGGTAGATCTACATTTATCTGCCAAAAATATGCTGCAGTGAACAGAAAAACAATGTTGGCTTGTTGCTTTCGTTTATCTGATGAGAAATAAGTATGCATCATAAACTAAATGATAATAACTAATCATGTAAGATTTTAAATACAAACTAGTTTTCTTGCTTCTCTATCAAAGTCTTCAAAACTGCCATTCATGCAAACTTGAAATGTCATTAGTTTTCGCGAATGTCAAATGGTGTTCACAAATTTCGATATTTCATGCTATCATATTATTATATACAAACTATAAGTTGGCAATAGCCCCTCATAAACATATTACCGGGTGGCTTATGTCCGCATATCACAAGAAGACAAGGGGCAAATGTCCGCTCATCAAGAAATAGGTGGCAAATGTCCGGGGAAAGGGGGGGCTAATGTCCGTTTACCGGCTGGACCGGTTGGGATTTGAAAATTTCTAGAGCCCTGGCGGGCAGCATGGGTGGGGTGCCAAATGATAGCACAGATGATAATTGATGTGTATGTGAAGTTTCATGTGTATAAGTCTAGAACTTACTGACTTATAACACTTGAAAAACTGTGACAACCAACTGCACCTAAAAGCGTGACAGGCGGACGGACGGACGGACATGTGCAAAACATAATGCCCCCTGACTATCTTCAACGGGGGCATAAAAATGTGATCAAGTGTCAAATAGTTTGGATTCTGATGAGACATTAAATTAAGCAGAGGATCCTCCGGATCAAAACTGTTTGCAAAGTTAATCACAAGTTTGCCACAAAGATTGTAGTTACAATGCTTTGCACTAAATCCTAATTATCATAAAGGTCCATACTGTTTATGGAGCAGAGTACATGTAAGAGTGTCAAACATGATATTGCAGCTCATCTTAGTCTACATCGTTTACATAAACCAGAAGATCATGCTTCAGCTAGTATCCAACCAGGTCATACTTACTTGCAGGCTACCAAATACTTACAGTTGATTCAGGCAATTCAGAGATGGTCTGTTTAAGAGCTTCTGCAGGTGACAGGTTCTCATCTAGGTATATAAGTCGTGACAGCAGCAACAGAGAGGAGGGCACTTGAGCCTACAGTAGATAAATACAATGCAAATACCTACTAAATCATTCTGTTGCTTAAAATGCATACGATGAACGTGGCTTGGTGACCACTAAGGTTCAATGGTGATTGTTACAGACAATTAGCCAGTAGTCTCCAAAGAGATAATTTCGAATTATGTAAGATTAACAAGTCCAATCCTTATCAGCCGCTTTTTTTTGACAACTGTGTATAAATGGAGAACCATCCAAGGTATGTTTCCGCCAATGTACACTGAAATCAAGCAAGACTGATAGACATCTATGCATGATTTCATACATATCCATCCTGTGAATTATAAAGTAATGTTTTGTGGAAAATGCTGACAGACTGGCTGACAGACAGGTGCTGTATGACAAACAGCAAAGGGTAACAAATGCAACAAGCACTTGCTCAGGTGACATTAAAATCCTGACAACATGTTCCAAAATGTTCGCATATTTTTCTACAACAATCTTCAAACACCCTTAATATGAAGACAATTAACCCTTTACTCAATAAATATGCCTTTCTATGCCTTGCAAACAGAGCAGACCCAGATCAGACAGCTCCTATAGGAACCATCTGATCAGGGTCTGCTCTGTTTGCTCATGGAAATTGTAAGATCTATTTCTGTAATGGCCAACTCTTTATGTGTTCCAGAGCTATTATGAAAATGCATCCTATTAATATTCATGATGTCATTACTTTTTACATGAATATTCATGGAGTAAAGGGTTCAATCAACCCTATGTTTAGGTTCAACTGCCAGTCTGTACCATATAGCCATTTAACACTTTTCCCAGAGGAGAACCTATTATATATATTTGACATGCCATTTGTTATCAACTTCATATAAACGTTCCATTAACTTTAGATTACAGCCATAAACAGAGGATCTTTGGTGAGTTGTCTTTTAAGATCACATGTTCCTAAACAAGCCTAAGAAAATGTTATTAAGCAAGCCTTTTACGAGCTTAATAACATTTTCTTGACGAGTTTAGGAACATGTGATCTTAAAAGACCATGAGCATCAGATTCTTTTTCTTAAATAACCAAAACAGTGTGGTTTCTCCATTTTACTAACATGTAAACATTGTTTTCCCAAGTTTGACTTCATATATGACGGATGACATCATATATGTTCTAAAGTGTTCTTACACGAGTTACTGATCAAGGAATCTTAACCCATTGTTCTAACCTGAAGATAAGGGAAGTTATGTGAGAAACATGAATTCTTAACTTTCTTGATTTCTTTTCAAATAACCATCAGTGTGAAACTGTGTGTATCTGACTGTATCTGTGTCCTGATAACATGACAAGTTACTTAGCATTTCATCTGGATCAAAACACAATAAGAGGTAGATGAAGCTGCTAACCGTTAGATGAAGTTCAAGCCACTGCTCCAGTTGTAATCGTAAGCGCTCCTCCGAGACACCAATGGCTCTCATGCCTCGGGCTCTGCAAGCCTGCTGGAGCTCCCAGATTGCAAGGCTGTCCAGACCTTCCTTCTGTATCAACTGCAACAACAAACAATCAGTAGTAACAAATTATCAATGACAAATTATCAAATCAGAGCAGCAGTACAAAAAAACCTCAAATCGACCACTTAAAGAATAAATATATGAGTGGCCTGTAGAGCACGTGAAGCCTTTCCCTTTCCCTGTTCTATATGTATTACAAATTTCAATACCTACTGAATATTCATGGACAAAATAGTAACAATGAAATATGTAAGATGCAACATTGTAGTCATTTTAGAAACTAAAGAAACAGATCTATCAAATCCCATTAGCAAACAGAGTAGACCCTTATCAAAAGGCTCCTACAAGAGATATCTGATCTGGGTCTACTCTGTTTACAAATGCATGAAAAAGCATTTATAAATATAAGGAAAGGGTTAATCCAGAATAAAAAACAAGATGTGTTTGTGAAACACTATGCCCCTTGCTCAATTTGACCATTGACTCTGAAGGATGACCTTGACATGTCACCCCTCAAAATGTGCAGCTTCATGAGATACACATGCATGCCAAACACAGTAAAACCTCTCTATAATGGCCACTAAATTGTGTTAATAAGTTGGTATTTAGGGCAGGTGGCTCCTTAAAGCTTAAAGCTTTAAGCAGCCACCTGCCTTAAACACAAACTACTTGATGTGATTTAGTGGCCGTTATAGGGAGGTTTTACTGTATCAAGTCTTTATCTCTACTGGTTCAAAAGTTATGGCCAATGTAAAAGTCGTTGATTTGACCTATATATTTGACCTCTGACCTTGAAGGATGACCTTGACATGTCACCTCTCAAAATGTGTGGCTTTATGAGACGCATATGCATGCCAAATATCAACTCTTTACCTGTACTGGCTCAAAAGTTATGACCAATGTTATAGTTGGTGACAAACAAAACTGACAGACAGGGCAAAAACAATACCCCCGCCCCTGATCTGATCTGGGGGGTATAATAATTCCTTTGACATTCTAATAAGTCTATTTGGCCATGCCTATAACAGTTTACTAGTATATAGAGAAGAGATGTTTATAAACATGTATCTGCATCCCTCTAGCAGCCATCCTGTAATTTCTACCTTTGTCCTACCAACCACAAATTTATTATGGGTCAATTATTCATCATAACCAATCTCCTGGGGACTCTACATGAAAAGATCAATTAGTTATTAGACAGAGACCATTTTGTGTACTGATCATCAGACCAACAATGAACAAACATTCCGAATGACATGCACA
The DNA here is from genome assembly GCA_963576725.1 of Azorinus chamasolen. Classification (NCBI taxonomy): domain Eukaryota; kingdom Metazoa; phylum Mollusca; class Bivalvia; order Cardiida; family Solecurtidae; genus Azorinus; species Azorinus chamasolen. Next base: position 74,657,929 of record OY755245.1, read on the forward strand.
AAGAAATATACCCAACCATTTTAAAAGGGGATGGGGGTGTTAAGTTGTTTTACAAACTTAGATCTGACAAGTCTTACCAATATAATACAGACTGATATGCTTGGTCAGATTCTAAGCCAATTTAGAAACTAAAGAAACAGATCTATCAAATTCCATTAGCAAACAGAGCAGACCCTGATCAGATGGCTCCTATAGGAGCCATCTGATCTGGGTCTACTCTGTTTGCAGATGCGTGAGTGAGTGAGGTGGGTTTTACGTCCGACCAACAGTATTTCAGTTATTAGCAGACGACACCCGCATGAGACAAGTTATAGTGCTGCCTCACTGGAATACCCCTGCCGCAGGTACATGGCAAGGGCACCCCACCCAGTCACATTATCCTGACACCGGGTAAACCAGTCCTAGAACTACACCTTTAATGTCGAGCGTAGACAAGGGAGCTACTAGTACCAACTTTTAACGACTTTTGGTCTGTCTCGGCCGGGGATCGAACCCACGACCTTCCGTACCGCAGGCGGACGCTCTACCACTGAGCCACGCGGCCGGTGAAAACAAGTTTATATGAGGGAAAGGGTTAAGCATTCACCTGCCCTAAATACCAACTAATTAACACAATTTAGTGGCCGTTATAGAGAGGTGTTACTGTATATGCCACTATAAAAAATCATCTAATTACTTTTCAGGATGTCATTATTTCACACTAGAATATTCATCAATTAACCCTTTCCTTCATATAGACTTTTTTACTCCTTTGCATACAGAGTAAACCCAGATCAAATGGCTCCTGTAGAAGCCATCTGATCAGAGTCTGCTCTGTTTGCTTATGACACAATATAGATCTGTTTTTAGTTTAGTTTAGCATTTGTCAAAGCAAAACATTACTTTTTTTTTACATTATAAAAATATAATTAATATTTATTATGTCAGTATTTCTTACATAAATATTGAAGAGGTAAAGGGTTAAAGGGTTAACTAATTGGAATATGCAGTAATACATTACCTTGTCATCAACCATCAGCTCCCTCAGCTTCACCTCTATTTGGAATCGTAAGATTCTTTCATTAGGAATCTGTCCAATGAAGTCAATACCCAACAGTTTGCAGAGACCTTGGAGCTGGTCTACACGGAGATCATCCAGTGTCAACTCATCTTGGAACAGTCGAGAAAACTTCAAGATTTCCTCATTGGTAGGCATCATCTCAGCACTCTTTACCTAAATAGATAAACATAACCCTTTGACTGCTGACAGAGGAATGATCCATTACTGTATAACCCTTTCCACCTTTGCAAACAGAGTAGACCCAGATCAGTCAGCTCCTATAGGAGCAGTCTACTCTTGTCTGTTCTGTTTGATTATGATAATAATATGCATATGATTATACAATTTCTGTCATAGCCAAACATTCATGCGTCCATGTGCTGTTATAACAATTGATCTAATTAATATGCATGATGTCTTTATTTCTTGCATGAGTATTCATGGACTAAAGGTTTAACAGTAGAATCCATTAAGTGTGAATGATTTCCATTTGCTAGAGTATTTAAAATGACAAGCACTGCAGAACCTGATCAATGGGCTCCTCAAGGTGACAGAAAGAGTGTTTAACCCATTACCCCATAGGCTATTTTTAGATCCAACCAGTTTGAATAAATCTACCGAAAAGGAGCATTAACTAGAGAAAAGGATTTTTTTTTAGAATTTTGTAGTTTGAAACCATTGTGATAAATAGAGCATTTTGCTCCTATAGGAGCAAATGCTCTATTTATCACAATAGTTTCAACAGGTGACTTTTGCAGAGGCATCAAAAGGCGTCAATATGAGGGAATGGGTTAACAGTATACCAAATTAACACTAGAAAAACTGCATTTTCCTAGTGGCAAGTCTGATTATGTGTATACTGTCAAAGGAAGAAAGCTTTGAAGGTCTCCAACGGCCTTCCCTTGGTAAGTGAGAGAAGTTACTAAAATGCAACACTGTTGCCACTATTTATTGAATGCCGTTCAAATTAAATTCAGCTTTCTATGCATCTCTTGATAGCACAGCTTCTTTTACAAAAATGCAATCACATCAATATTGAAAAACTTTTTATTTTGAAAATCCATACATTTTTGGGGTTTTTTTAAGTTTCAATGAATATGAACCAATCAAATTTCAATTAAGAAATTGTTTGTGGCATTTTGACCAACCTTTTCTATGAACTCTGTGAAATCCTCTATGGTGGAAGTGCCCTCTACATGTTCTGTCTTGGCCCTGCCCATGTGTTTCAAGCTCTCACTCAACAGGGCACCATACTCCAGTTTCTTCTGCAGTTTCTGCCGGTCACGTTCATTCTTTGAAAATAAATAACAATCTCTAAACTACAGCATGATATATACATGTAGTAAAATATTATCAGAAATCTACACTGGGTACTGTCTAATTCAAGCATAGGTCAATCTCAATATACAGTAATACCTCTACCAACAGTCACCTCACCATGATGGTCATCTCTCCATAATGGCCGGATTCTTTTCCCCCAATGATATTAAATGCATTTTAACTTCTCAATAACTGTCACCTCTCTACTCTGGCCAACAGCCAGGTATTTTCACCAAAAAATTAAAATTACATCCCAGCGGTCAGGGCATAAGATGTTGTTTAATCGGGTTATCCTTTCCCTTATATAAGCGTGTTTTCACGCATCTGCAAACAGAGTAGACTCAGATCAGACGGCTCCTATAGGAGATTTGGTATTTGTAATAAACATAGAACAGGGAAAGGGTTAAGGCAGAGACCGGCGACCAGTCGACCACTCTGGCTGATAATGGCCATAAATTTCTTTGTCACTTATCCATAACTTTCAGTCCTCTCATTTTAGTAACAAGCAGGTATCGAAATTGCCTATGGAGAAACTTATACATGTACATGACGTAACCATATCTGACGAAACTGGTTTCCCGAATAGTATATATGCTTACATTTATCTGTAGAGTGGAAGTTGGAAACCAGCTTGAATCACTTGATTTCATGGGTATTCCCCAATAATGTAATATTGCGTGAATAACCAACACTCTTTGTAAACAAAAAAAGAAACTGTAATAATTGATTGAGGGTCCACAATTGGCCATGACCGTTAGTGATATATATTCAAAGGTGACAAAATGTCTGCTGTTGTCAGTCGATAACCATGAAAAGTGTTTTCACACTTTACATTTGCAGAGCACCTGGGGGCTTACATCAGTGTGTATAAGCCATTTGGGATGAAATAGACTGGCTGCGTTAGGCAGGTCACCGTTAATACCAGGTGTAATATATAGTGTTTTTCAATGGGAGGGTCCTGTGGCCGCTGATACCAGGTGACCAGTGAAGCAGGTTGGACTGTAGATACAAATATTTGGTCATGACAGAAACTGCAGAATCAGATCTATATTATATCATAAGTAAACAGAGCAGACCTTGATCAGACCTCTTACAGGAGCCTTCTATTCTCAGTCTACTCTGTTTGAAAGAGGCATTGAAAGGTGTATGTCAGATAACACACAGACGATGATCCACTATTAACCCTTCCCTCCCTACAACAGCCACCTCTCTACAACAGCAACTTTGCTCCATTCCGGCTGCTGGCTGTTGTAGAGAGGTTTTACTGTAATATAAAAATTTATGTCATGCAATCTCCTAAATGTATATATTCATAAAAATATCTGTATACCATTAGCACCCTAAATATCCGGACAACCTCTCAATTAGTTTGTAAAGCTAAATAGGTCGAGATGGCACAAACATGATAACTTTAAATAAGACAGACATAGTAACAAATAGTGCAGGCCTCAATCAGATGGCTCCTTCAGGAGCTAATTGATCTGGGTTTGCACTCTTTGCCTAGGTTAATCTGTCAGAATACTTCGGGTGATTAGTGTAATGGAAATACATGTATGGTCGAAGGTGTATACTTACACACAAATGAACAGCTATTTCAGCATTTATATAAAGAGTAGTTCAAAATTGAATGTATAATATCAGTTATACAGATCATTGGCAGGGTATCTGACTTTTTATTCCCTGCTGAGGCAAACCAAGTTGCCCTAGCTGTTAGGCGAGGGCTACATGTACTTTCTTCAGCTAATGGCTCTGGCAACATGATTTTCCTCAGCAGGGAATAAAAAGTCAAGATCAACCGCCAATGATCTGTATAACGATTTTATTATACTGCAAAGTTTAATATTTGTAACAGTTAATTAGCGTTGCCAATGTAGGTTGTTTTGTTTCCCTTAAGGGGTCTCATACTATACCACTCTGTGACCTTAGATCACCATGTAAAAACCCGCTTATTACATTTGTGGATAGAAAGGGATCTTTCAAGTGCATTAGTTTCTCAAAAGATTGAAAGAATCAGATGTTAGTAAATCTTTCAGCAGATCAGAGATTAAGCAGACACTATTTTTCAGCATGAGAACAGTTAAAAATAATTGCAGGAATGGCGCAATTCCAATGTCATTTGGATGACGTCAAAATGACGGTTTTATAATATTAAAAAAATGGCTGTTGGAAGGAGCAGCTATACTGCAATTTACAGGTACGTTTACTGTGCCTAAATAAAATCTGAATTGAATTGGGCGTGGATTGTCTTTGTAAAAGCCGAGGTTTGGGGCTGATCGGTACATGCACAAGCATATGGACAACATTTGCAGCATCAGAGCAGAATAAGACCTTCGCCATGTATCGGGTTCTGTTGCTATATATTTAGAACAATTTACATTGTTATACAACAACTATAAAAAAACAAAGTTTCTCAATGGATAACATGTTCCACCCCAAACTCTTGTTATTTCGTTTGAGAGCGGTTGTTTGGATCGAATCGACGAATTGACAATTGAAGTCAGTCGGCCATTTTTTTTGTTGTAGCAATGAAGCGAGGCCCTCAACGGGGGAAATTCCATTGTTGCTGATGACTCTGTATATACATTAGAATTTTGAGGGATACACGACTCTATATACATGGGTAATTGGCCAATCAAAATCGAGGATCTTACTTTACAGAATATTAATACACTACATACATGTAGAAAGATGTTGTAAAGTATAAATCAGAGAATCAAATTGGAAACTTCTTAATTCGGACAGATGATAGATACAGCAATTAGTAGTTCAAACTAGAGGTTTTTGTCACAAAAACGGATGTCTCCCCTCTAATAAAAACAATTTGTATTAAAAGGGAAATCACTAAAAATGTTATGGACCTGATGAATGATACTTCCCCTCATTATGCGCTTTCCAAACAAAATGATAACAGCTAATAACTCCAAAAATATTGATGCCAGAGTTATGGCCCTTGTGCATGACACTTACTTTCATCATGCCCTTTCCATAAATAAAATGTCATTCCAATAGCATCAGCCGAACAGGAGTTATTGATCGGACAAAAATGTAACTAAGGGCAACAACTCCAAAAGTATTGAAGCAAGAGTTATGGCCCTTGTTCATGACACTTTCTCTCATCAAGCTCTCTCCATGTATGAAGTTTCAATACGATGGCAAGAGCCATGTAGGAGTTATCGTCCAGACAAAAAAGTGTGAATTTTTTTACAAGGGGCAATAACTCCTATATTAGTGAAGCCAGAGTTATGGACCTTGTGCATGACACTTCCTCTCATTATGCTCTTTCTATATACATGTATGAAGTTTCAATCCAATGGCATGAGCCATATAGGAGTTATCGTCCGGACAAAAAAGTGTGATTTTTTTACAAAGGGCAAAGCGTTAAACAAATGTACAAGGGGCAATAACTCTAAATTTATTGAAGCCCAAGTTAAGATCTTATGCATGACACTTCCTCTCATCATGATCTTTCCATATATGAAGTTTCAATCCAATGGCATGAGCCATATAGGAGTTGTCATCCAGACAAAAAAGTGTGAATTTTTTTACAAGGGGCAATAACTCCTATATTAGTGAAGCCAGAGTTATGGACCTTGTGCATGACACTTCCTCTCATTATGCTCTTTCTATATACATGTATGAAGTTTCAATCCAATGGCATGAGCCATATAGGAGTTATCGTCCGGACAAAAAAGTGTGATTTTTTTACAAAGGGCAATAACTCCTATATTAGTGAAGCCAGAATTATGGACCTTGTGCATGACACTTCCTCTCATTATGCTCTTTCCATATATTAAGTTTCAATCCAATGGCATGAGTCATATAGGAGTTATCATCCGGACAAAAAAGTGTGAATTTTTTTTTACAAGGGGCATTAACTCCTACATTAGTGAAGCCAGAGTTATGGACCTTGTGCAAGACACTTCCTCTCATTACGCTCTTACCATATATGAAGTTTCAATCAACTGGCATCAGGCATATTGAAGTTATCGTCCGGACAAAAAGTGTGATGGACAGACAGACGGACAGACAGACAACTCTCACGAAAACAATATGTCTCCCCCATATAAATATGGGGGGAGACATAACTATACTTACAATTCTATTGAACCAAAGGAAGTTACATACAAACAAAATTTGAAATTTGGGAAACATGTATCTCTAGTCATTCAATGCTGAATTTTCAAAGTGGAATGGCCCATCAATCCAGTATGAAAGGGCATAATTTCCAAGATGATTTTGAATGACAAACAGCGCAGAGCTTCTCCAGGAGTTGTCTCATCTAGATCTACTCTGTTTGCAAATGCATGAAAAGGAAAGGGTTAATAGGGTTGGAGTAATCATAGCTTACTTGTTGTTCTTTGCTAATGAAGGCTTTGGGCATAAGACCTTTAGCTACAAGGAATGGCATTGCTATTTCTCCAAATGGTATGACACATGTGGCAACCAGGGGCACCATTCGTATAAGGTCTGCCAATGTCCTGGTGAGCTAAGAAAATAAAAGAACAAAAGAATCTCTTACATATAACATATTACTCTATAACATATAAATCCATTAGATATACCAAGCCCAGAGACCAGCTATGATCTGTTAACTCAAAACGGTTCATTCAAATTTTTGAAAGTTGAAACACTATTGAATACAGTGAAACCTCTGTATAACGGCCACTAAATTACATCAAATGTTTTGTGTTAAAGGCAGGTGGCTGCTTACAGCAAGGTGAAAGTAAAACAGAACGCTCCTATAGGAGCGTTGTTTTACTTTCACCTTGCTTTAAGCAGCCACCTGCCCTAAATACCAGCTAATTAACACAATTTAGTGGCTATGATAGAGAGGTTTTACTGTATACATGTGTCAATACTCAATAGCTTTAATCCTGATGAGATGTCAAGTCAGTAAATATTTCCTAAATCTAATGAAATCCATATACATATAACTTTACCTTTAATTTGACATAAATTAATGGTCAATATTGATTAATTTCTAAAGGTTGAAATGTACATGGGCTGCAACTAATATGGGTCAAGTACATACACAAACTCAGCAAATGATTCCTAAATCAAACAAAATCCATATAATTTAAAATCTAACTTAAATAATTTAACTACTAATTTATATAATTCAACATCTGATTTAATATAATGGTCAATTTAGACAGAAATGTACATGTGGTTGCATTTTAATGGATCTAGTGCTGGACCATGAACAGTAGAATCTATTCTCTGCACTCAATTAGCTGTCAGATGTGAAGTTTTGAACAGAAAATAACATGATATTACATGTCATGTCTTGATGAAAATATCGCCAAACAAGCAGAAAAAAAATATTTTAGTGTATATGATGTCAATGAATTACATGATCATAAAATGTAAATAAGATAAACTTCTGTTCTATTTTTGAATTTATTGCTTAGTGCAACAACAAAAGAGAAATTAGAACTGAAGAAAAATGCAAGCAACTGGATCAATATTCATTGTGTTGCTTAACCCATTCCCTCATATAAACGCATTTTCACGCATTTGCAAACAGTGTAGACCCAGATCAGATGGCTCCTAGAGGAGCCGTCTGATCAGGGTCTGCTCTGTTTGCTAATAAAATTTCAAAGATCTGTGTCTTTACTTTCTAAAATGGCTACAATGTTCCACCTAAGTCCTTCCATATTTCATTTTAACTATTTTGTCCATGAATATTCAATAGGTATTGAAATTCGTAATAAACATAGAACAGGGAAAGGGTTAAGTTAAGTGGATGTCGAGTCTCAACTGGGACCACTGTCTCATATGTTCTTGTTTACTCTTCTCTGATATTAGCCTTGAATGAGACTCTGCTGTCACATTCAGCTTTCGTTTCCTTTGAGTACAGACATCACATGACAATATGGTTCCATGCTTATAAAACTTTTTAGTTGAGTCTGAGTTCGTTCTCAAGTTTTCGATTGGCCAGATTTGAGCCATTGGTTCAAATCTGGCCAATCAAAAGCTTGAGGAAACAAACTCAGACTCAAATAAAAAGGTTACAGTAGCTCATTTGTATTGAGTGAACTAGGGATTTCTGTGGTAAATCCTGTTTATTTTCAATGTTTACAATTTTGCACAAGGAAAAGTGATGCTAAAATATAATGGGACTTTGACCCATACCTCATGACTAGTCATATGAGAAACAATTTAAACTAGAGTTGTTTTTGATACATTAACTGAGGTCTCCCCCATTCCCTACCCCCCCCCCCCCCCCCCCTCTACCCCCCAAAAAACAAACTCATCCAGTGAGTGTAGCTGTCTTAAAATAAAATATTTTGTTACTAGTGGTATAAGAAATGTATCCTGTCCCCTGGCTTTGCTTATGACAAAATCATTAATCAGATCCCTACTATCATCATTTAAAGTTTCTGGAGGATCTGGGAAGATGTTACCATAAAGGCTGTGGATTTTTCTTATTTTCATTACATGTAATTGATTTTGAATAAAAAGATGTTTTAGCCTGCTTTGATACTAGCTTAACTTTTTGACTCCAACATTTAAATTGGCCCTCATTTTTATGTTTCTTTGAAGAACTAAGAAAATTGCTTAGTTCCTTGAATATTCCTTATGTGTATAAAATCATCAAAGACAAAGTTATTAAAGAGAAATACAGCTTTATATAAAGTACAGTAGAACCCCTCTAATGCGACCACTTAATGAATAAACATACCAGTCTTTATAAGCAGGTGGTTGCTTAATGCAGGACAAAAGTAATGCAGAAAGCTCCTCTAGGAGCTTTCTGCATTACTTTTGACCTGCATTAAGCTACCACCTGCATCTAGCACCCAGAATTATACCTCTTTTAGGTGGTCGCATTAGCGGGGTTTTACTGTACATATTTAGCAAAATATTCTTAAAGTCATTGAATGAAAATTTACTCCTTAGTTTTGCTATAGATGTAGACAAAGCATTTCTCCTTAAGTTGGCCTAAGCTTAAAATATTCCTTTTAAAGGACTTTAGAAAGAATATGGACCCAGATCTACACTATTTCATCAGCAAACAGAGCACACATGATCTAGGTCTACTCTGTTTGCAATTGTATGAAAAGGCATCTATTAGGGCCCCATCAGAACTTCATATATATATATATATACTGAACAGACAAAAGGACATGTCAAAATATGCGTGCCGATAGCTTGCAAGCTTAGAATGGGTACTTTGGTACCTGTATTTTCTTAACAATTCAGCCAATAAATATTCATAATGTAATTATTTCTCACATCATCACATGAATATCAAACAGGGAAGGGGATATATATACAGGTAAACCTCTGAAAACCGAACACCTTCGGACCGAACAAAATGTTCTGTTTTCAGAGGTGTTCGTTTTTCAGAGATTTTTCTTAATGTGAAACCTGAAGGTAATGAATGTGATCTTCTGTAATATTGTTCACTTCTTTTGATCTTATCAGAATAAGACACAAACATCAGTTTCTACTATAGATGAGAGTATTAAGTTACAAAAGAATAATCATATTGTAATATTGTTTTATCTAATTTATACTTTGCCACATATGGATGACGTCGGAGCAGGTATGATTGTGTTAAATGTTAAGTGTTTACATCAAACTGACTGTTAGATTCACTGCCTGATTGATTTTATTTATCTTTTATTATTTTTCATAATCAAAAGGCTTGTTCATGCAGAATTAATCTAAACTTAATTTTCTCACCTCAGATAATGAAGTTATCTCAGTCAATTGAAGCGCTGGTAATATGTAGCATGAACATTTAAGTATGTAGGCATCATGATTTGCATGTTGAGATCATCTTCCCTTATTTTCAATAAATAGGTGTGAAAAATCATGCCTAATTAAAGTTTTCTTATGATTTCCAAAAGCAACATCAGCTAAAGTATTAGCCTATATCCCTGTTGTGTTTTTCACACCTTTGTAGTAACACAGGCAGCTGTCATACACAGTAGGGGTCCAAAAATTCCCTAGTCAAACTATCAACAAGTCAGCACCCCTAATTGGCCCTCAGGGTATGTTCGGTTTTCAGAGGTGATTTACAATGGAAATATAGGTTTCTGTTCCGGAACTTGTGTTCGGTATTCAGAATTCAGAGAGTTCGGTTTTCAGAGAGCTTTTCTATATAGAATATATAAGGAAAAATTCGGGACCAAAATATTTGTTCGGTTTTTAGAGATTTTCGGTTTTCAGAGGTTCGATTTTCAGAGGTTTACCTGTATATAGTTATAGAAAATATCTTTCTGTACCAACCTGTCTGTATTCTCTGCGCTTCATAGCTGATCTTCCTTCCCTGAAATACTTCCATAATAAAGGTGTGCTGATTCTTAAGTCTGTCCAAAACAGCTTAAATCCGTCCTTCATGTGAATCAAAAAGCCTTTAATGCCATTCCATATATACCTCAAGTAGCCTACTTTTGACGCATTTGCGTGAAAGTTTGACAATTTCTGCCTCCATGTCAGTTTCACCACTACTGCTTTTGCACGCTCATTTTTTGCCTTTGATTCACCAGAGTTTTGCTTTGTTGCTGTATCCACACTTTCAATCTTTCCAACATTAGTAGATGTGTTACTGCCATGCTTACTTTCTGTATTGCTTTCTTTGAAAATATATGAGGTGGAATGAAATGAGTGCTTTGCCGACAGGTGCCATGACGTGACAGCACTGTGGTCTATTTGTGATAGCTGAAACACTTTGATATTGTAATACGTTGGGGAGCAGCCATATAAAGGCCTTGTCCTACTTCTGTGACTCCAAACATGGCTTGATTTTCTTCTGCAAAATGATCCACTGTGAGGGAACCTTTTCCTGCTGGTGCTACAAGACAAGAAAGGAAAATACATGCAAATATGAAATATATTGATATAAAACTAGCAATGAACCAGAGAGTTAAAAAGTGTTTTCTTACCTCAGTTATTTTGCCAACTTTATTCCGTAACATGCAGACCTGCATGGATCATTGACAGAAAAAGAAAACTAGTAGGCAACACTCATGTACTTGTTTTTTATGCCCTTACAAACAGAGTAGACCCAAATTTGACAGCTCATGTAGGAGCTCTCTGATCAGGGCCTGCTCTTTTTTACTTTAATATATAACTGATGATCTATTTATGCCATGGCAGTAATGGACAGTGTCTTTCATAAATATTCATGAAGTAAGGTTTAGAGATCAGTTTTGGACAAAAGCATTCTGCTTGATAAATAAGGTACATTTATACATGTAATTAGACATTGCTCAATTTCGAAAAAAAAAGTCCAGATAACCTCTAAAGATGAAGCTATGCTAAGATTTCGCAAGAACAGCTCCTTTATTTCTCCATCAAACCCTATGTTGTGACCACTCTTTAAGGCAATTCTCAAGAGAAATGACAATATTCCACAACAAGAGCCGTGTGCAGAGCCAATGCTCGTCTGATTCGGAACTTGTCAAGCTAAATTTAAAAAAATTGTAAACGATAATGGGCCATAACTCCAAGAGTTTCAAATCAAGAGTTATGGTTCTTATGGAGGGGCCTTCCCCTCAATGAGATCTACTAACTTATGAAGTTTCATGTTGATACCTCTTATACTTTTCGAGTAATGAGCTACATTAAAGTTTTTGTACGCCGTCGCCGACAACATCAACAACGACTACGACGCAGTGATCACAATAGCTTGACTTTTCTTCGAAAATGACAAGCTAAAAGAAGTATTTGAAGCGGAAACAACCTGTCCAGGCCTTTATCTGGCGTCTATATGGGTCTGTTAAAAGGACCCATTCCCAATGCCAAATAGGTTACATTTTTCCAAATTTTGTGTGGTAAAATTCCTACGTTGACCAAATTTTGATTTAAATGCTGAACAAGAGCTGTCAGAGTCACATGACAAAATGCCCCCAAAGTAATTGTACCCGGTGACCATGACCTTTGACCCATGGACCAGGAAGTTGAATGCGACAAATCATCTTTGTGTGGTGAACATTTGTGGTAGGTTATTTTGAATCCATTCAACGATAAAAAAGTTATAGAAGGTACACGAAATTTTGGACGGACAGACGGAGGGATGGAAGGACGGACAATGCAATTACTATATGCCCGCCATTGGGGGCATAAAAAAATGCCAATCTATTACCATAGCTGTGAACGAAATTGGAGTATTAATTCATTCGAGGCATTCATTCATAATATGATTTGGCGGGCATATAGTAATTGCCCCCATGTAGTAATCGCATTGTCCGTCCCAAATTTCCTGTCTCTTCCGTAACTTTTTTATCTGTGAATGGATTTCAAAACCATATGGATTCCTATCTAACGATGAGTCCCGTTCAACTCCCTGGTCCATGGGTCAAAGTCATCCTTCAGGGTCAAAGGTAGGGGGCATAAGTGTTTCACAAACACACTCTTGTTTATAGTTTAATTAACACTATACCTGCTTGTATCTGTGTGCTGGACTCCACAGGCATACAGCTGTCTTGACAGATCTGAAAATATATTAACCACTTAAATTTTAACCTTTACCTCATATAAATGCCTTTTCATGCATTTGCAAACAGAGTTGAGACAGATCAGAAGGCTGCTGTAGGAACCATCTGATCAGGTTCTGCTCTGTTTGCTTATGGAATTATATAGATCTGATTCTACAGTTTCTATCAAACTGAAACAATCCTGTGTAGACTATGTTCATATACAATTAAGAAAATTCAGCCAATAAATATTCATGATGTCATTCTTTCTTACATGGATATTCAAAAGGGAAAGGATTAAAACAGCAACAATACCGTAGATGCAAAACTACCATCTGCTGAGTAAAACAGCAACAATACCGTAGAGGCAAAACTACCATCTGCTGAGTAAAACAGCAACAATACCGTAGATGCAAAACTACCATCTGCTGAGTAAAACAGCAACAATACTGTAGAGGCAAAACTACCATCTGCTGGTTGCTTTTTTCAACCTTTTACCTGTTGAATATTCCTGTAAGAAATAATGACATCATGAATATTAACTGAACTTTTGTACATTGTATTTGCATTATGTTCACAGGAGAGTCAGATCTATTATAAATTCATAAACAAAAAGAACAGACCCTGATCAGATGGATCCTACAGCAGCCATCAAATCTGGGTCTACTCTGATTGCAAAGGGATGAAGAGGCATTTATATGAAGAAAAGGAGAAAATTAATTTTAAAGTGTTTCTTTTAGATACATATTTAATTTCATGATTACAAGATATATGGGTGTTCAGATAACAGATTGCAGATGACAGCATAATATATAAAACCGTTAAATCTAAGAAAGACTCTGAACTATTGCATGAAGATCTAGATGCTGCAGCTAGATGGGAGGGGGATTGGCTCATGTCCTTCCACCCCGACAAATGTAACATACTTAGAGTAACATCCAAAAAGAACCCCATAAAATATAATTTCAGTTTACATGGCCACCAACTAGAAGAAGTTACAAACTCAAAATACCTAGGTATTACATTACAAAATGTTCTGAAATGGGATATAAATAATATTACACCTAATGCAAATAAATCTCTAGGCTTCTTAAAACGTAACCTAAAAGTAGGATCTAGTAAAATAAAAGAACGAGCATACCAGTCCATAGTTAGGCCAAAACTAGAATACAGCAGCTCTGTCTGGGATACACATTGATTGAACAACAGAATCAAACTAACCAAATAGAGAAAGTCCAACGTCGTGCAGCAAGGTTCGCTACTAATCGATACCACAACTCAAGATTAGTCATGTTCTATAAGATAACTCATCATCTAGTGGCCATATATCCGTCAAATCTATTAATGCTTAAGACAACTCGCACAAGGCAGAACCATGATTTCGTTTATCAACCCATCCAAACCTCTAAGAATATATATAAAATCTCTTTCTACCCTCGCACAATCATTCATTGGAATGCACTACCACCCGCTGCAGTCATGGCAGATACACCTGAAGGCTTTAGATCCCAGGTCACCATCCCTGTGGTCAGGGCACTGTAACGGGGTTTAGTAGAGTGTATATAGTTTTAAAGTACTAACAACGGTCCCAGGGTGTAGCACTCTCTCTTGTACAAAATTCACTTGTTTTCTTTTATTACCCTTTCGGACCCCTTTTTTTTTGTTAAAGTCCTAACATCCCGCGTGACACGTGCTTTCCTCACATGTGTATAATAGTCAATGCTGACTGAACACATTAGAAGGAGATTTGTTGTTGTTGTTGTTCTAGGCCATACGGCCGCAATGACTTCACAGGTACGTTTCTCTCAGGTATTGCTCAGGTAATGTCTCACTGGTATACTTTGTAGGATAGATAGATAGATAGATAGATAGATATATAAGTTTTGAATACTGATATCCCATTTATCTTCCTTTTATAATTCATGGCACAAAACCGACCATACATCAAGCTGTAATTATGGATTCCTATCTAACAAAAATGACCATCTGATAAGATGGTTTGCCACATACCATCATTTATATACATATGTATCTAAATTTATACCAAGAGACCAAGTCACTTGTAAAACATGAGGGTCATCAGTGTTCCCATTCACGTACATATGTACGTATTTCACGTTCAGAATACTAAAATAACGTATACATTTTGAAAGAATGCATAAACTTTATGTGACATGCATGTAGAGAAAAAGATCTGAAAAAATAAAACAAATTCCTAAAGCGTATCTTCACTTGCATTAATCAACGAAAGTGAAATTAGCCACCGTATTTGGCCAGACGATAACTTCCGAGATTTCCGAATTCCACTGTGTAATCACACATTCTCAGACATATGGCATTGTAAGGATACTCGCTGAGGGTATCGAATGACTCGTTTCCTTTCGTCTGTTTACGACGGTTACAACATGGCAGCAAAGGAGCAAGCAATAATTACCGACCTTTTGAAAAAGGACCGAGAAAAGAAACTTATAAAGTTGGGCCTTCTGAAACAGAAGTTATTCTCCCAAAACTAGATAGAAGTAGAGCGAAGTGCTTTAAAAATAATTGGTCAACATTCCTGGCTTTGATATGACAAAGAACAAGAAACCATGCACTGTTCAACATGTGAGGAAGCAGAGCGTTACAGTGCAACTCGTCTTGCAAAAATAAAAATGCTTTTGTTAAATTCTGGTTAATGATTATTAACCCTTTCACTGTTCTATTTTTATTCCAAATTTCAATACCTACTGAATATTCATGTACAAAGAAACAGATCTATCAAATTCCATTAGCAAACAGAGCAGACCCTAATCAGATGACTCCTATAGCCATCTGATCTGGGTCTACTCTGTTTGCAAATTCGTGAAAAGGCGCAAGGAAAGGGTTAGAGCAATTTTTTTTGTACCCCCACTTTTCAATGAAAAACCCCAACTTTAAGAAATTGTAATCAACAGGGGGTGCAGAAAACCTCCAGAAATAAAATCAGTTGGGAACACTGGGACTCATGATGACCCTACCTCCCTTACCTGATTCAATGTTTATTTTTCTTCAATTGCGTTGTATAATCATTTAATTCAAATTAATCATTGTTACGAATTTTTGTTGGACCGAATAGTCCTGCTAAAAATCCCACAACATGAAATTTCTTGCCTGGAAATGCTATTTTAATACTGACCAATTAGAGCCCACGAATCAACAGGAAATAGGTCAAGATTTCGTAGCAGCCAACTCGGTCTATTTAGCAAGTAATATTAACACTTTTGATGATTTAAATCTGAAAATTTATAATTTCAAGATAAATGAATGTTTTAAAATATATCTATGCAAAGAAAAAAGACTTAGAAGGCACAACTATCATACTCATAAGACAGTTTAAAATTTATGGAATCAACAGGACAACGTGAGAAAAGGCAGCTACAGTAATTATGCAATCATGAAGTATGAATTATCTCTCTGAAATTCTAACTGATGAATATCAAACTTGATTAATTCTAAAGTTACACTACATTGATAATTAACTATGACATAGTTGCTGGACATCGACCTACATTATTTTCATGTCAAACAATTTTCGAGCCTTGAAGTCAAGGGTAAACGAGTGGGTGGGGGCAGAGAATGGCGATACTTACGATTCTCTGTCAGCCGTATCCTCTGCAACCATAAATATGCCATGACTACATTTCAACAAACATTACTAGTGTTAGCTACTTGAATGAGAAAGTTTATACGCAAACTTCAGATTGTTTACAGGCAGCAGTCGGCTAACTCCATTTTTACCGGAAGTTGCAGACTCACAGGTCTCAGTGTAAAACACGAACTTGAAAGAGAATTTAGTAAGAGGTGTTTTTTTGCGGTTTGACAGGAAAAATGTAATTTTCGGCGTTTCAAGAAAGAAATGTAACCAGGTGTTATAACATAAAACAAGAAAACGTTTGCCGGTTCCAATATATTTATATTTTTGCAGAACAAACAGCCTGAAACAATATGAACACTTATAAATATCACAGACTAAAGGTTTCAAACAATTCAGAGTTCCGATATTCCAGTTACTCGCGGTCTAAATATACCAAATAATTAACAATGGAATTCAAATAGTTTTCTAGATAAGTACAGATAACTTACCAGGCTATGGCACGCTAAATGAACTTATAATATAACAAATAGATTATAGCAGCTGTGAGCAGCATTTAATCCTAAGTATCTAAAACAGATATCTTTACAAGGTGTTAAATTACACCTTGACTAGATGACGAAGAGTGCAGGTGTAATGAGGAAAAGTGACCCTGTAGTAGAATGACCGGGGGTCGATTTATTATATAGTACTATGATCCCCGGTCATTTTACTATAAAGTATAGTGACTCCCTTGTCATAGTATAATGACCCCCTCCTTATAGTATTGTGACCCACTCTTTTTAAAATATAGTGACTTCACAAAAATACCTCCACCAAGGGGGGGGGGGGGGTCGATATATTATAAAGTACCATGAACCCCCCCCCCCCCCTTGTCATTTCACTATAAAATATAGTGACTCCCTGGCAAAAATACATCCACGATTGGGGGGGGGGGGTCGATATATTATATAGTACTATGCCCCCATGCCACTTTACTATAAAATATAGTGACTCCCTTGCAAAATTACATCCATCAGGGTGGGGTCGATATTATACAGTACTATGACCCCCATGCCATTTTACTATTAAATAAAAAAAAAAGGACCTAGTTATAGTCTACTTTCAGTCAGAATGATCGCTCAGCCGACTGTACATTTACCCCCTGGTCATTGAGTCATTCGCCTACAATGTTGAGCACTGCTAACATATGACGCAATCATGCAGCCACAGTACCGGCTAGTGACCCTTACAGGTACCCATTTTAACCCCTGGGTCGAGAGGAGGTGCGGGTGGGAGTCACTGAAAAGCACCTCTGAATTTCCGGGAAGGACCGAGATTTGAACCCCGGACCTCCGTATTGATAGTCAAGCGCGTTACCACTAGACTACCGCGCACCACCGCAAACTATAGTGATTCTCTTGCCAAAATACATCCACCAAGGGGAGGGGGTCGATTTATTATATAGTACTATAACCCCATGCCATTTTACTACAAAATATAGTGATCCCCTTGCAAAAATACACACATAGGGGGTCGATATATTATATAGTTGTATGACCCCATGCCATTTTACTATAAAACATACCGACTCCCTTGCAAAAATTCATCCACGATGGGGGTCGATATATTATATAGTACAATGACCCCATGCCATTTTACTATAAAACATACCGACTCCCTTGCAAAAATTCATCCACGATGGGGGTCGATATATTATATAGTACTATGAACCCATGCCATTTTACTATAAAACATACCGACTCCCTTGCAAAAATTCATCCACGATGGGGGTCGATATATTATATAGTACTATGACCCCGTGCCATTTTACTATAAAATATAGTGACTCCCTTGCAAAAATACACCCACGTGTGTGTGTGTGTGTGTGTGTAGGGGGGGGTTCGATATATTATATAGTACTATGACCCCATGCCATTTTACTATAAAATATAGTGGATCCCTTGTCAAAATACATCCACCAGGGGGTCGATGTGTTATAAAGTACTATGACCCCATGCCATTTTACTATAAAATATAGTGATTCCCTTGCAAAAATACACCCACCAGGGGGTCGATATATTATATAGTACTGTGACAATTGGCTCCTTTTTGATAGTTTTACCCATTCCTCAACTTTTGTTTATTTGGGTTATTTAGTAGTTTAGAGAGTATTTAGTGCCCTAAGGAAGCGACTAACAATTAATGGAAAGAAACTACCCAGTAATGTGAGTAATTACATCGTATTTGCTAGTTATAGTCTAAGACTTATTGGTTTATAATATTGAAACGATGCTTTGGTATATTTGTGCAATAAAAGGTATTGGAATGGCCAGCTACGTGATTCAAGAACGACAACATGTGGGGACGAATAAGTTAAGCGTGGTACCAAGAATTAACAGGGTACCACTCATAAGTGTATATAAACAGTGATTTTCTATTGCATGGCGCATTTGCCTCTCGATCGACGTAGAGTTAACATCGTTGATAATAAATGCCATTATTGTTTTAACTTTGGTTAGTGTGCGGAAGGGGACACTCAGACCGGATTGTATGTTTATATATTTTATATAAACTGCGTTCCAACGTGCAGAGTCTCCTATACCAAATACACGATATACCGGGTTATAACAGCGCTTAACAGATAGGACTGAGTGTGTACTGAGTACATAGGACCGAGTCGGTGTTTGACTCAGTCGTTGGTAGACTCGGTGCTGGACCCATTCATAGGACCCAGTCATATTGCATGAGTCTCAGTGATCTATACGTTCACTGAACCCGTAGGTCTAGGGCTTGTATATCTGACCCGTGTTGGAATACCGGCCTTGGAGTTTATACTGTTTCTTACTATTTGGTATTAAACACTGCATTTAAAATTTAGTTATATTAGAACTGGTTAGACTGGGTAGTTTCTTACTGAGTAATTCTGTTTGATTCTGTATATATTAAATCATAGACCCAATCATTGTTTGATTCTGTATATATTAAATCATAGACCCAATCATTGTTTGATTAAGGGAATATCCCGACCCATTCATTCATTTAGTTTGTTTAATCACAGAAGCAGATAGCTTGAGGAAAATTATATTATATAGTTCTAGTGTATTTTGACCGAGTCATACATAAGCAAAGAAGCTCCAGGAATATTTGTATATATAGGGTACACTTGGTCAGGGTACTGAGTGAGACACGCTCGAGACACGTTACATAATTTGGTGGCAGCGGTGGGATGTTGAACAGATAGACACACATCTATCTTCTTACCCATTAGTACTTGATACAGCATGGATACAGGCCTCGAACGTCGACTTAAGGCGTTAGACGAGAAATTAGAGAATATGTCCAGACGGAATGAAGCCAGTAGGCTAGAAGCAGAGATAAGCGTTCTTGAGCAGCAGCTGCTGACCTTTGATCAAGGAGACTATGAGAGACATGGTGCAAGTGAGCAACTCAGTAGCACCAGGACGGATGGTCAGATTCATGTACCTACACCGAATCAGCAGCCTACCCAATCACATTGGTTTTCACCCAGGAAACACAAAGTTCATGAGACTGAGAACATTCCAGATCGGGTCATAGACAAAGTATGTACAGAACCAAAGTCATCATTTACTAGGAGACCGAAACAAAATGAACACAGCACTGGTTCAAAGGTTGGACCCAGTCATGGAGTGAAGGTGAAACCAGCTACATATGACGGGACCGGGTCATGGGCAGACTACATTGCTCATTTTCAAGTCTGTGCGAACATCAATGGATGGAGTAATGCTGACAAAGGCTTATACCTTGCTGTGTCACTGAGAGGACAGGCACAGGGTGTGCTTGGGAACATGACGAGTCAGTCAAATGACTTTCACAAACTCAGTACCGCATTGCAGGAACGGTTTGCTCCACCGAATCAGACTGAGTTGTACCGGTGTCAGCTCAAGGATAGAAGACAAAAGGCCTCTGAAAGTTTGGCCGAGTTAGCACAAGACGTTAGGAGACTTACAAACTTAGCATACCCCAGTGCCCCATCAGATCTGAAAGATATTCTTGCTAAAGAACACTTTCTAGACTCATTACATAGTTCAGAAATCCGAATAAAGGTTAAACAGGCCCGACCCACAAATTTGAATGATGCAGTCCAACATGCCATTGAACAAGAGGCATTCTACCGAACAGAACAAAAGAGAGTGTCTGACAAAGGGCAGTTATACTCAACTTGTGCTCCAGACACAGATACTGGGACATGTGAGATGAAAGAACTTAAGGATGCACTGAGTTCATTGCAAAATGAATTCAAAAGCTGGACCAAGCGGAATGAGTCTAGGACTGAACCCAAAGGTACGCAGCACAACAGAACATGGCAGAAACCAGAGAGACCCAGGCACGATAGTAATGGGTTCAGAAATCGAGGCAGAACAGAACCAAGAAAATGCTATGAGTGCGGGTCTGAGCAGCATCTCAGGTACGACTGTCCCAAGCTGAAACAACAGTCAACCCAGTATGGAGGTGGTAATTGGAATGGACCCAGAGAGTATGAGAAGAAAAAGAAGAGCAATTGGAATGGCAACAATACAAAACAATATGGTCATAACAAGGACGATGGGTCTGTGAACACATCTGGCTATAAAGGTTCAGGTCTATACTTGACAGGAGAGATAGCAGGTCGAGTCGTGGATTGTCTGGTTGACACCGGAGCTACATTGACTCTTATCTCGTCCAAGGTATGGAACAACATCAACGATGGCAGCAAACAGCTGAATACTTTTGACCGAAACATAGAATCAGCATCGGGTGATCTCATAAACAGCCAGGGGAAGACAAGAGAAACGCTGAATATAGATGGTACCCAGTACCAAATCGATGTTGTTGTAGCAGACATTGAGACTGATATGATACTCGGTCTTGATTTCCTCAAGAAAGAAAGAGGAAAGCTGGATTTCGAAAACAACAGTCTGGTCTTAGGACAACAGAGTGTGACCCTGTCATGCACAGGATCACTAGGCTGCTACAGGGTGGTAGTTACTGAACGGGCCGAGATACCCGCAAGATCTGAAATGATTATTAAAGGCAGAATTGAAAACAACAACTTGAGCAGGACTGAACCATGCCTTATTGAACCCATTCCGAAAGACTGCCATTCAGAAACAAATATAGCAAAATGTTTGGTTCATGCAAAAGATGAAATACCGGTTCGGGTCATGAATCCAACAAATGAAAAGCAAGTTCTTTTCCCTGGAACACGGGTAGCAACTGCAAGCCAGGTATGCGAAATACAGAAGACCAAGTTTCAAACCGAACGGACAGGGAAAGGAACCTCAATACCCTCACATTTGCAAGACTTATACAATAGGACTGTTGTTGGGTTAGACCCGAAACAGAAGAAAGAAGTAGCTGTACTTCTGAACAAGTATGATGATGTATTTTCAGAATGTGAAAATGACATCGGGCGAACTGGTATCATTAAGCATAAAATCGACACCAGTGATTCGCACCCAGTCAAACAACCAATGCGTCGTATACCCATGCACATGAACAGCGAAATTGACACACAAATTGACCAAATGCTAGAGAAAGACGTGATTCAGCCATCAAAGAGTCCATGGTCGAGTGGCATTGTGTTGGTCAAAAAGAAAGATGGAAGTACACGATTCTGCATTGATTACAGACGACTCAATGATTTGACAGTGAAAGATGCATATCCTCTTCCGAGGATAGATGA
The DNA here is from genome assembly GCA_963576725.1 of Azorinus chamasolen. Lineage (NCBI taxonomy): Eukaryota > Metazoa > Mollusca > Bivalvia > Cardiida > Solecurtidae > Azorinus > Azorinus chamasolen. Next base: position 74,680,011 of record OY755245.1, read on the forward strand.
ATGTCTCGACCAGTTAGCTGGCAACCACTGGTTTTCATGTCTTGACTTGAATTCTGGGTACTGGCAAGTGGAACTCGATGAAGCAGACCGCGACAAGACGGCATTCAATAGTAGGAAGGGATTGTTTGAGTTCAAAGTAATGCCGTTTGGTCTTTGTAATGCACCTGCAACATTTGAAAGACTCATGGAGACTGTTTTGACCGGGTTACAGTGGGAGATATGTTTGATTTACCTAGACGATATCATCGTCACAGGTAAAAGCTTTGATCAGATGATCACAAACCTGTGTCAAGTGTTAGATAGATTCCGAGAGGCAGGACTCAAACTGAAACCGAAGAAGTGTCACCTCTTTGCCAAAGAAGTTGAGTTCCTGGGCCACATCATATCAGCCGACGGAATTAGAACCGATCCCAAAAAGACTGAAGCGATCAGAACTTGGCCAGAACCAAAATGCGTTAGAGATGTTCGATCATTTTTAGGTCTATGTAGTTATTACAGACGCTTCATATTCAATTTCGCAGACATAGCAAGACCACTACACAAATTGACAAACCTAGGTCAAAAGTTTGAATGGATCGAGTCTTGTGCTGAAGCATTTGAAATACTGAAACAGAAACTGACCGAATCACCCATTTTGACTCATCCAGACTTTAGCAAGTCATTTATACTGGACACGGACGCAAGTGACCAGTCCATTGGCGCAGTTCTGTCCCAGGTGACAGACGGGAATGAACAAGTGATAGCGTACGCGAGCAGAACACTGAGCAAGTCTGAGAGAAAATACTGTGTCACCCGAAAAGAGCTACTAGCGTTAGTTCACTTTGTTAAATACTTCAAACACTACCTGTATGGTAAACAGTTCCTGGTTCGGACCGATCACGGCTCCTTGACATGGTTGCTAAATTTCAAGAATCCAGAAGGACAAGTCGCAAGATGGCTTGAAGTCCTGTCATCATTTGAGATGAAAATTGAACATAGAGCTGGTAGGCTACACAAGAATGCTGATAGTCTCAGTAGACGAACATGCAAGCAGTGTGGACTTGATTGTGTAGTAGCAGAGAAAGAAAGATCAAATCCAACTGCAAGACAGTTACACGTCTCAGATGCTGAGACCAAGACAGATTCAGAGACATTGGAGCTGAAAACGGCTCAATACAATGACAAAGACATAGAGTTGGTCAAGAGTTGGATCCAGCAAGGGTATAGACCGAAGTCAACAGAAGTATCGGAGGGAAGCTATTTCATCAAGTCACTGTGGACACAGTTTGACAGGCTAGAAGTCAAGGATGAGATGTTAGTACGAAGATGGGATGTCCTCGGGACAAGCATAGTGAATTTGCAGGCCATAGTTCCTCTTTCACAAAAAAGGAATGTTCTCAAATATTCGCATGACATCAGGGCATCGGGTCATTTGGGCATCAAGAAGACACTAAGTAGAATAAGACAGAAGTATTATTGGCCATGTCTTCAGAATGATGTAAAGAACTATGTGAATGGGTGCGAGATCTGTGCCAAGAGAAAAGGGCCAATGAAGACCAAAAGAGCACCGATGCAAGTGACAAGGGCTGGATATCCTATGGAAAGGATCGCCGTAGATATACTGGGGGTGTTGCCTGAAACAGAAAATGGCAACAAATACATTTTGGTAGTAGCAGACTACTTTACCAAATGGACCGAGAGCTACCCAATGCCTAATATGGAGGCATCGACCGTAGCCAGACTGATTGTGGAGCAACTAGTATGTCGTTTCGGTGTGCCTAGAAAGATACACTCAGACCAAGGGAGACAGTTTGAGAGCAATCTGTTTCTGGAAATGTGTAAATTGCTCCAAATTGAAAAGACCAGAACCACGCCGTACCATCCTGAATCGGATGGCATGGTCGAAAGGTTCAATAGGACATTGTGTGAGATGTTAAGTGCATATGTGACCGAGAACCACAGAAGTTGGGACATGCACTTACCCTATGTCATGATGGCATATCGCTCAACAGACCACGAGACAACGGGAATGAGTCCAAATATGCTGATGCTTGGGCGAGAAACTACAGCTCCACTAGACATCTTGTATGCAATGCCGACAAGCATAAAATCTATCCCGTCAGGTCAGTGGGTCTGGGAGTTACAAGAGGCATTAGAAGATGCACACAGCTTTGTCAGGGAATACACGGGTAGATCTGTTAGGCGTCAGAAACGGTATCATGATAGAAAGCTTAGTTATGAGACTCTAGATAAGGGTGATAATGTTTTTGTATTTTTTCCAGTTAGAAAGGTAGCAGAGTCATCGAAGCTGACTTCATACTGGAAGGGACCGTTCCAGGTGAACGAGAAATTATCTGAAGTTTTGTACAAAATTAATTGTGGCAGATCTGGTTCCTTTCAGGTAATTCATGTTGACAGATTAAAGAAAGCCAGGGACCAGTTACTGATCGGCGAAGAAATTGTACCACAAGCCGAACCATTTTCTCCGGCTGGAGAAATTGACCCAGTCACTGACCCGGTTGAAGACGAAACTGTTGAAGACTTAGGGTCATGCAAACGCAAAAGAAGGAAGCCTGTGTGGTCTCATGACTATGTATTTTCTCTTTGCAGGGCTAACATGGCAAAGACGAAAACTACTCCTCGTACAATATGTGCCATATGCAAATGCTCAGTTCCCCCTGATCAGAGTTACCAGGACCATGTCGTTAGATGTGTCAACAGTAGATTGAAGTGTGAGGCCTGTGGCATGGACTTTAAGAACAAAGAATGCCTTAAACGGCACATGAAGAAAAAGCATCCACAAGAAAGTGGCGATGATATACCTCACAGTGATCATGCAGATAACAGTGACTGGGACGAGGATCCTGCTATAGAGGTAGGAACCAGTGAGCTAGAAAGTGGGCGAGTCGTGAGAAAGCGAACCTCACCAACGCCTGTTATGGCACCTGCTAAAAAGGCAGCAACAGCATCAGCTGTTGAAAGCAAATCTGCTTGGGTTCAGGTTCAGACGGAACATGATCACAAGACAGTTCAAGCTGAACCAAATGTTTGCAACAAGAGTGTACAAGTTGATCTAGGAGAAGACACCGAAAGGAAATACACGTGTGAATACTGTGAGATCAAGTATGTGAATGAAGTTATGTATCACTTGCACATGGGATGCCATTCTGTGACGGATCCGTTTAGGTGCAATATCTGTGGTGCAGGCTGCAATGATCCAGTGTCGTTCCAGGTGCATGTCACCAGAGGGCACACAGTGCAGAATTATATTCATTGAGAATCAGGGAGAACATTTTGTTCAAGTTTTATCCAGTTAATATGAAACTGTTTACTGTTGTTTGTTTAGTGTTAGCTTAGAACTGTTCATTTGTTAAACTTTCAGGGGTTTTTTTTATCATTGTGTTAAGCGGGACGCTTAAATCGGAGGCGTGGGTAATGTGACAATTGGCTCCTTTTTGATAGTTTTACCCATTCCTCAACTTTTGTTTATTTGGGTTATTTAGTAGTTTAGAGAGTATTTAGTGCCCTAAGGAAGCGACTAACAATTAATGGAAAGAAACTACCCAGTAATGTGAGTAATTACATCGTATTTGCTAGTTATAGTCTAAGACTTATTGGTTTATAATATTGAAACGATGCTTTGGTATATTTGTGCAATAAAAGGTATTGGAATGGCCAGCTACGTGATTCAAGAACGACAACATGTGGGGACGAATAAGTTAAGCGTGGTACCAAGAATTAACAGGGTACCACTCATAAGTGTATATAAACAGTGATTTTCTATTGCATGGCGCATTTGCCTCTCGATCGACGTAGAGTTAACATCGTTGATAATAAATGCCATTATTGTTTTAACTTTGGTTAGTGTGCGGAAGGGGACACTCAGACCGGATTGTATGTTTATATATTTTATATAAACTGCGTTCCAACGTGCAGAGTCTCCTATACCAAATACACGATATACCGGGTTATAACAGCGCTTAACAGATAGGACTGAGTGTGTACTGAGTACATAGGACCGAGTCGGTGTTTGACTCAGTCGTTGGTAGACTCGGTGCTGGACCCATTCATAGGACCCAGTCATATTGCATGAGTCTCAGTGATCTATACGTTCACTGAACCCGTAGGTCTAGGGCTTGTATATCTGACCCGTGTTGGAATACCGGCCTTGGAGTTTATACTGTTTCTTACTATTTGGTATTAAACACTGCATTTAAAATTTAGTTATATTAGAACTGGTTAGACTGGGTAGTTTCTTACTGAGTAATTCTGTTTGATTCTGTATATATTAAATCATAGACCCAATCATTGTTTGATTCTGTATATATTAAATCATAGACCCAATCATTGTTTGATTAAGGGAATATCCCGACCCATTCATTCATTTAGTTTGTTTAATCACAGAAGCAGATAGCTTGAGGAAAATTATATTATATAGTTCTAGTGTATTTTGACCGAGTCATACATAAGCAAAGAAGCTCCAGGAATATTTGTATATATAGGGTACACTTGGTCAGGGTACTGAGTGAGACACGCTCGAGACACGTTACATAATTTGGTGGCAGCGGTGGGATGTTGAACAGATAGACACACATCTATCTTCTTACCCATTAGTACTTGATACAGCATGGATACAGGCCTCGAACGTCGACTTAAGGCGTTAGACGAGAAATTAGAGAATATGTCCAGACGGAATGAAGCCAGTAGGCTAGAAGCAGAGATAAGCGTTCTTGAGCAGCAGCTGCTGACCTTTGATCAAGGAGACTATGAGAGACATGGTGCAAGTGAGCAACTCAGTAGCACCAGGACGGATGGTCAGATTCATGTACCTACACCGAATCAGCAGCCTACCCAATCACATTGGTTTTCACCCAGGAAACACAAAGTTCATGAGACTGAGAACATTCCAGATCGGGTCATAGACAAAGTATGTACAGAACCAAAGTCATCATTTACTAGGAGACCGAAACAAAATGAACACAGCACTGGTTCAAAGGTTGGACCCAGTCATGGAGTGAAGGTGAAACCAGCTACATATGACGGGACCGGGTCATGGGCAGACTACATTGCTCATTTTCAAGTCTGTGCGAACATCAATGGATGGAGTAATGCTGACAAAGGCTTATACCTTGCTGTGTCACTGAGAGGACAGGCACAGGGTGTGCTTGGGAACATGACGAGTCAGTCAAATGACTTTCACAAACTCAGTACCGCATTGCAGGAACGGTTTGCTCCACCGAATCAGACTGAGTTGTACCGGTGTCAGCTCAAGGATAGAAGACAAAAGGCCTCTGAAAGTTTGGCCGAGTTAGCACAAGACGTTAGGAGACTTACAAACTTAGCATACCCCAGTGCCCCATCAGATCTGAAAGATATTCTTGCTAAAGAACACTTTCTAGACTCATTACATAGTTCAGAAATCCGAATAAAGGTTAAACAGGCCCGACCCACAAATTTGAATGATGCAGTCCAACATGCCATTGAACAAGAGGCATTCTACCGAACAGAACAAAAGAGAGTGTCTGACAAAGGGCAGTTATACTCAACTTGTGCTCCAGACACAGATACTGGGACATGTGAGATGAAAGAACTTAAGGATGCACTGAGTTCATTGCAAAATGAATTCAAAAGCTGGACCAAGCGGAATGAGTCTAGGACTGAACCCAAAGGTACGCAGCACAACAGAACATGGCAGAAACCAGAGAGACCCAGGCACGATAGTAATGGGTTCAGAAATCGAGGCAGAACAGAACCAAGAAAATGCTATGAGTGCGGGTCTGAGCAGCATCTCAGGTACGACTGTCCCAAGCTGAAACAACAGTCAACCCAGTATGGAGGTGGTAATTGGAATGGACCCAGAGAGTATGAGAAGAAAAAGAAGAGCAATTGGAATGGCAACAATACAAAACAATATGGTCATAACAAGGACGATGGGTCTGTGAACACATCTGGCTATAAAGGTTCAGGTCTATACTTGACAGGAGAGATAGCAGGTCGAGTCGTGGATTGTCTGGTTGACACCGGAGCTACATTGACTCTTATCTCGTCCAAGGTATGGAACAACATCAACGATGGCAGCAAACAGCTGAATACTTTTGACCGAAACATAGAATCAGCATCGGGTGATCTCATAAACAGCCAGGGGAAGACAAGAGAAACGCTGAATATAGATGGTACCCAGTACCAAATCGATGTTGTTGTAGCAGACATTGAGACTGATATGATACTCGGTCTTGATTTCCTCAAGAAAGAAAGAGGAAAGCTGGATTTCGAAAACAACAGTCTGGTCTTAGGACAACAGAGTGTGACCCTGTCATGCACAGGATCACTAGGCTGCTACAGGGTGGTAGTTACTGAACGGGCCGAGATACCCGCAAGATCTGAAATGATTATTAAAGGCAGAATTGAAAACAACAACTTGAGCAGGACTGAACCATGCCTTATTGAACCCATTCCGAAAGACTGCCATTCAGAAACAAATATAGCAAAATGTTTGGTTCATGCAAAAGATGAAATACCGGTTCGGGTCATGAATCCAACAAATGAAAAGCAAGTTCTTTTCCCTGGAACACGGGTAGCAACTGCAAGCCAGGTATGCGAAATACAGAAGACCAAGTTTCAAACCGAACGGACAGGGAAAGGAACCTCAATACCCTCACATTTGCAAGACTTATACAATAGGACTGTTGTTGGGTTAGACCCGAAACAGAAGAAAGAAGTAGCTGTACTTCTGAACAAGTATGATGATGTATTTTCAGAATGTGAAAATGACATCGGGCGAACTGGTATCATTAAGCATAAAATCGACACCAGTGATTCGCACCCAGTCAAACAACCAATGCGTCGTATACCCATGCACATGAACAGCGAAATTGACACACAAATTGACCAAATGCTAGAGAAAGACGTGATTCAGCCATCAAAGAGTCCATGGTCGAGTGGCATTGTGTTGGTCAAAAAGAAAGATGGAAGTACACGATTCTGCATTGATTACAGACGACTCAATGATTTGACAGTGAAAGATGCATATCCTCTTCCGAGGATAGATGAATGTCTCGACCAGTTAGCTGGCAACCACTGGTTTTCATGTCTTGACTTGAATTCTGGGTACTGGCAAGTGGAACTCGATGAAGCAGACCGCGACAAGACGGCATTCAATAGTAGGAAGGGATTGTTTGAGTTCAAAGTAATGCCGTTTGGTCTTTGTAATGCACCTGCAACATTTGAAAGACTCATGGAGACTGTTTTGACCGGGTTACAGTGGGAGATATGTTTGATTTACCTAGACGATATCATCGTCACAGGTAAAAGCTTTGATCAGATGATCACAAACCTGTGTCAAGTGTTAGATAGATTCCGAGAGGCAGGACTCAAACTGAAACCGAAGAAGTGTCACCTCTTTGCCAAAGAAGTTGAGTTCCTGGGCCACATCATATCAGCCGACGGAATTAGAACCGATCCCAAAAAGACTGAAGCGATCAGAACTTGGCCAGAACCAAAATGCGTTAGAGATGTTCGATCATTTTTAGGTCTATGTAGTTATTACAGACGCTTCATATTCAATTTCGCAGACATAGCAAGACCACTACACAAATTGACAAACCTAGGTCAAAAGTTTGAATGGATCGAGTCTTGTGCTGAAGCATTTGAAATACTGAAACAGAAACTGACCGAATCACCCATTTTGACTCATCCAGACTTTAGCAAGTCATTTATACTGGACACGGACGCAAGTGACCAGTCCATTGGCGCAGTTCTGTCCCAGGTGACAGACGGGAATGAACAAGTGATAGCGTACGCGAGCAGAACACTGAGCAAGTCTGAGAGAAAATACTGTGTCACCCGAAAAGAGCTACTAGCGTTAGTTCACTTTGTTAAATACTTCAAACACTACCTGTATGGTAAACAGTTCCTGGTTCGGACCGATCACGGCTCCTTGACATGGTTGCTAAATTTCAAGAATCCAGAAGGACAAGTCGCAAGATGGCTTGAAGTCCTGTCATCATTTGAGATGAAAATTGAACATAGAGCTGGTAGGCTACACAAGAATGCTGATAGTCTCAGTAGACGAACATGCAAGCAGTGTGGACTTGATTGTGTAGTAGCAGAGAAAGAAAGATCAAATCCAACTGCAAGACAGTTACACGTCTCAGATGCTGAGACCAAGACAGATTCAGAGACATTGGAGCTGAAAACGGCTCAATACAATGACAAAGACATAGAGTTGGTCAAGAGTTGGATCCAGCAAGGGTATAGACCGAAGTCAACAGAAGTATCGGAGGGAAGCTATTTCATCAAGTCACTGTGGACACAGTTTGACAGGCTAGAAGTCAAGGATGAGATGTTAGTACGAAGATGGGATGTCCTCGGGACAAGCATAGTGAATTTGCAGGCCATAGTTCCTCTTTCACAAAGAAGGAATGTTCTCAAATATTCGCATGACATCAGGGCATCGGGTCATTTGGGCATCAAGAAGACACTAAGTAGAATAAGACAGAAGTATTATTGGCCATGTCTTCAGAATGATGTAAAGAACTATGTGAATGGGTGCGAGATCTGTGCCAAGAGAAAAGGGCCAATGAAGACCAAAAGAGCACCGATGCAAGTGACAAGGGCTGGATATCCTATGGAAAGGATCGCCGTAGATATACTGGGGGTGTTGCCTGAAACAGAAAATGGCAACAAATACATTTTGGTAGTAGCAGACTACTTTACCAAATGGACCGAGAGCTACCCAATGCCTAATATGGAGGCATCGACCGTAGCCAGACTGATTGTGGAGCAACTAGTATGTCGTTTCGGTGTGCCTAGAAAGATACACTCAGACCAAGGGAGACAGTTTGAGAGCAATCTGTTTCTGGAAATGTGTAAATTGCTCCAAATTGAAAAGACCAGAACCACGCCGTACCATCCTGAATCGGATGGCATGGTCGAAAGGTTCAATAGGACATTGTGTGAGATGTTAAGTGCATATGTGACCGAGAACCACAGAAGTTGGGACATGCACTTACCCTATGTCATGATGGCATATCGCTCAACAGACCACGAGACAACGGGAATGAGTCCAAATATGCTGATGCTTGGGCGAGAAACTACAGCTCCACTAGACATCTTGTATGCAATGCCGACAAGCATAAAATCTATCCCGTCAGGTCAGTGGGTCTGGGAGTTACAAGAGGCATTAGAAGATGCACACAGCTTTGTCAGGGAATACACGGGTAGATCTGTTAGGCGTCAGAAACGGTATCATGATAGAAAGCTTAGTTATGAGACTCTAGATAAGGGTGATAATGTTTTTGTATTTTTTCCAGTTAGAAAGGTAGCAGAGTCATCGAAGCTGACTTCATACTGGAAGGGACCGTTCCAGGTGAACGAGAAATTATCTGAAGTTTTGTACAAAATTAATTGTGGCAGATCTGGTTCCTTTCAGGTAATTCATGTTGACAGATTAAAGAAAGCCAGGGACCAGTTACTGATCGGCGAAGAAATTGTACCACAAGCCGAACCATTTTCTCCGGCTGGAGAAATTGACCCAGTCACTGACCCGGTTGAAGACGAAACTGTTGAAGACTTAGGGTCATGCAAACGCAAAAGAAGGAAGCCTGTGTGGTCTCATGACTATGTATTTTCTCTTTGCAGGGCTAACATGGCAAAGACGAAAACTACTCCTCGTACAATATGTGCCATATGCAAATGCTCAGTTCCCCCTGATCAGAGTTACCAGGACCATGTCGTTAGATGTGTCAACAGTAGATTGAAGTGTGAGGCCTGTGGCATGGACTTTAAGAACAAAGAATGCCTTAAACGGCACATGAAGAAAAAGCATCCACAAGAAAGTGGCGATGATATACCTCACAGTGATCATGCAGATAACAGTGACTGGGACGAGGATCCTGCTATAGAGGTAGGAACCAGTGAGCTAGAAAGTGGGCGAGTCGTGAGAAAGCGAACCTCACCAACGCCTGTTATGGCACCTGCTAAAAAGGCAGCAACAGCATCAGCTGTTGAAAGCAAATCTGCTTGGGTTCAGGTTCAGACGGAACATGATCACAAGACAGTTCAAGCTGAACCAAATGTTTGCAACAAGAGTGTACAAGTTGATCTAGGAGAAGACACTGAAAGGAAATACACGTGTGAATACTGTGAGATCAAGTATGTGAATGAAGTTATGTATCACTTGCACATGGGATGCCATTCTGTGACGGATCCGTTTAGGTGCAATATCTGTGGTGCAGGCTGCAATGATCCAGTGTCGTTCCAGGTGCATGTCACCAGAGGGCACACAGTGCAGAATTATATTCATTGAGAATCAGGGAGAACATTTTGTTCAAGTTTTATCCAGTTAATATGAAACTGTTTACTGTTGTTTGTTTAGTGTTAGCTTAGAACTGTTCATTTGTTAAACTTTCAGGGTTTTTTTTTATCATTGTGTTAAGCGGGACGCTTAAATCGGAGGCGTGGGTAATGTGACAATTGGCTCCTTTTTGATAGTTTTACCCATTCCTCAACTTTTGTTTATTTGGGTTATTTAGTAGTTTAGAGAGTATTTAGTGCCCTAAGGAAGCGACTAACAATTAATGGAAAGAAACTACCCAGTAATGTGAGTAATTACATCGTATTTGCTAGTTATAGTCTAAGACTTATTGGTTTATAATATTGAAACGATGCTTTGGTATATTTGTGCAATAAAAGGTATTGGAATGGCCAGCTACGTGATTCAAGAACGACAACATGTGGGGACGAATAAGTTAAGCGTGGTACCAAGAATTAACAGGGTACCACTCATAAGTGTATATAAACAGTGATTTTCTATTGCATGGCGCATTTGCCTCTCGATCGACGTAGAGTTAACATCGTTGATAATAAATGCCATTATTGTTTTAACTTTGGTTAGTGTGCGGAAGGGGACACTCAGACCGGATTGTATGTTTATATATTTTATATAAACTGCGTTCCAACGTGCAGAGTCTCCTATACCAAATACACGATATACCGGGTTATAACAGCGCTTAACAGATAGGACTGAGTGTGTACTGAGTACATAGGACCGAGTCGGTGTTTGACTCAGTCGTTGGTAGACTCGGTGCTGGACCCATTCATAGGACCCAGTCAGTGACTGAGTCGGTCATAGGACTGAATCATATTGCATGAGTCTCAGTGATCTATACGTTCACTGAACCCGTAGGTCTAGGGCTTGTATATCTGACCCGTGTTGGAATACCGGCCTTGGAGTTTATACTGTTTCTTACTATTTGGTATTAAACACTGCATTTAAAATTTAGTTATATTAGAACTGGTTAGACTGGGTAGTTTCTTACTGAGTAATTCTGTTTGATTCTGTATATATTAAATCATAGACCCAATCATTGTTTGATTCTGTATATATTAAATCATAGACCCAATCATTGTTTGATTAAGGGAATATCCCGACCCATTCATTCATTTAGTTTGTTTAATCACAGAAGCAGATAGCTTGAGGAAAATTATATTATATAGTTCTAGTGTATTTTGACCGAGTCATACATAAGCAAAGAAGCTCCAGGAATATTTGTATATATAGGGTACACTTGGTCAGGGTACTGAGTGAGACACGCTCGAGACACGTTACAGTACTATGAGCCCCGTGCCATTTTACTATAAAATATAGTGACTCCCTCGGAAATATACATCCACGTGTGTGGTGGGGGTCGATATATAGTGACTCCCTTGTCTAAATACCTCCACCCGGGGTGGGGGGTCGATATATTATATAGTACTATGAACCCCCCCCCCCCCCCCTTGTCATTTCACTTTAAACTATAGTGACTCCCTTGCAAAAATACATCCACAATTCTTAATAGATCTAAATATGACCAGTAATGCCACGATGTTATTGGATTAATACTTCTTTTCTTGTTAGGCTAGCAGCTTCATAAAAGTTGAAAAGGATATTTTTTCACTTTGACAGTTTCAGTTTAAGCTGTACTTCACACATCTTTGTAATGTGAATTATATCTAATCAAGGAAAGTAACTTTAAGGTGTTTAAGTGGGAGACAAATAAATTCTAACATGCACAGACAACATGCACATGAACATCTGCAGTTTTCAGTACATGTATTTGATTTGTTTTCATTGCTTTCAAAGGATCTCCCTTTTCTCAGATTTTATAAATTAATTGTACTTGTCACTTTGAGGTATATAACACATTTTGAGCAAGTTAAACAAACATAAATTATCAGGGGCAATAACATTTTTTTAGGAAATCAATGGACACAAGTCACACAACTAAAACGATCATTATGTTACCTGACATTGTGTGAAGCAATCACTTAAAAATAGATGACCACATAATGGTTCATATTTGCTACGATCTAAGTCTTAAGAGAATCAAGGTAAGAAACTCTAATAATTTTTAATGTCATAACTTATCTATCAATCTCTAAACATGTTCCTTGATGTTTTCAAAGGAAGTTTTCATTTATGTAACTAGTGACACAAACACATTATTGAATTCATACAATTGAACAAGGTACAAATCATCAGATGTTTAACTATTTTAACGCATATTTTAACTAATCAAGAGCAATACCTTCAAAATAACAAGAGAGAGGGAACTGAAATCACAAAGGTTCAAAACAATTCATGCTGGGCAACAGTTCTGTGAAGTTTCAAGACTAGTCCTATTTGAAGCTCCTTCTCGAAAATGCACAAATATGTTCTGGTCAGATACTTTTAAAGCATTTTCAAACCTGATCAAGTGTCAGGAAATTGAAAAATACAGAATTAAACATTTTACAATGAACATATTTTAATTGCACAAAAGAGCGTATTTTTAAAAACATGGTACAATGCAGGAATAAATTGCATTGGAGATATTTTGAATGCTCGAAACTCTATAATAAGCCTTGATGAACTGAACCAAACTTACGGTTTACAAACCAACCATTTAATATATCGTGGCATGAAATTAGCGATAGAAAAACTATTTAAATCAATTAATTTAAGTATATCAGAATTAACTGATTTACAACGACATTTTATTCCCCCTTACATCAACATTCTATTCAGAGAGGAAAAAGGTTCGAAACCAATGTATAACTGCCTAAATAAATCACCTGAGCAAACAGCATGTAAAACCGCATAGTGTACCAAATTAAACTCGTGCAAAAACTTAACTATAACTGATTTGAGAAAGATTTTCAGTTTGCCTTTTTCAATTTCATATGATTCCTTTATGCAATGGTTTCAAGTGAGAATTCTACACCGCATCTTAGGAACAAACTATTTCCTGCATAAAATAAAGCTGTCGGAAAATATGCATTGCAATTTTTGTAAAACAGAACCAGAAACCATCGAACATCTATTTTGGCATTGCCCTATCAGTCAGTCCATCATAAGAGACTTGTTGACTTTTGAAGACAGCCCTTTTCTTCCGATAAATGCCAATGTTATAATTTTCGGTTATTTAGCCGATCTGGACATAGCAAAAAATAACATTATTATTTTTATTAAAATGTACCTTTTTCAATGTAGTAGTAAAGATAACATGACTACTTTACTCGGTCTAAAGAGGTATATCTCTTTTAAATACAATATTGCACATATCGTAGATTTGGTGGCAAAAAACAAAGAAACAGAATTTAAAAATAGCTGGGATAAAGTAACACATCTTATAACTTAAGAAAATATACAAATACCTGTAGCAAACAACAAAAAGATCTTTAACACTAAAATATACTGGCCACAGAGGTTTTTTTTGTTATCTTTTTTCCTTTATTTGCAAAGCTCTTTTTTCAGTTTTTTTTTTGCTTTTGTTTTTGTCCCTATTGTTTTTATTTATCCCCTTTGGTATTTGAGGGTCCTGTAAATGTTTTAAATTCACTATTTGAGCAAACATATATAAGATTTCAAATGTGTATATAATATAACATGTTATATGTGTTTGTGAGGTGTAGAGAGGGATGGTTCCCCGACCCTCATACACCAATTACGGGGATAATAAACGATTTAAAGAAAAAAAGACTAGTCCTATTAAATTTAGAGTTATGTGTGGCTCAAAGTTCGTTATAAACTATAACACATTCCAACTTGTCGGGGGCAACAACGCCAAATTAAAACCAGGGACAGGGAGCTGAAATTATAAAGATGCAAAATTACTCACGCTGGTCAACATGCCTGTGAAATTTTAAGACTCTAGCCACATTAGTTTCAAAGTTATGAGTGCTGCAAAGTTTATCATTAATGTAAAATTCAACTATTCAGGGACAATAACTCCAAAATTATCCGGGGAAGAAACTGAAAATATAAAGGTGCACAACAGCTCATGCTATGCAATATTCCTGTGAAGTTTCTAGACTCTGGCCATATTGAATTCGGATATATGTGTGGCTCAAAGCTCGTAAGAGTACGACTCACTCGATCATAGTACTATAACCGGGGTCATAGTACTATATAATAAATAGACCCCTCGGTCGATCTCCTACGGGGGTCAGTTTGTTATATGAGGGGTCAGAATTTTATATGTATGTAGTACATTATAGTACTATGGCCGGGGGGGGGGGGGGTTCATAGCACTATATAGTAAATTGACCCCCGGTCGATCTACCACGGGGGTCACTTTTCCTCATTACACCGGGTTAGTATGATTATTTGTCCATTACTTAAACCCGGAACGGAACGGAACTCGGAACGGACTATATTTTGAACGGTAATATGGAATGGAACAAAATTTCTCGGAACGGAAGTAAATATAGAAATAAAATATAGAACAAGACAAGCATTTATGCAAGCATCTAGATCGCCCCCAAATTTTTATTACCAGGGTGTGGGGCACTTGGGAATCAGCGGTTCAGAGAAGGAATTTAAATAATTTGATTAGACCCCATCAAAACATGAATATTTATTTCAATATAACAAATTAGTGAAATGAATGAAACTGTTTAATTTGTTATGGTCTAATCCTAATGTCCAGTTTTTATTGCCTATGATTTTATGTACGGAAATCAAATCTTATGCATTTTCCTCGTTTGTCTGCCTAGCCCTACATATTCTATATAAACAAGATCATGTGTTTGTGAAACACTATGCCCCCTCATATATTTGACCTCTGACCTTGAAGGATGACCTTGACCTTGACATGTAACCCCTCAAAATGTGCAGCCTCATTAGATACACAAGCATGCCAAATATCAAGTCTCTATCTCTACTGGTCCAACAGTTATGGCCAATGTTAAAGTCGGTGATTTGACCCATGTATTTGACCTCTGACCTTGAAGGATGACCTTGACCTTAACATGTCACCCCTCAAAATGTGCGGCTTTATGAGATACATATGCATGCCAAATATCAAGTCTCTATCTGTACTGGATCAAAAGTTATGACCAATGTTAAAGTTGCTGACAAACAAACAAACAGACAAACAGACAGGGCAAAAACAATATGCCCCCTGACTATTGTCAATGGGAGCATAAAAAGTTCAAATCTCAGGCATTTCTTAGGAGTTTCTCAGGCATTTTGTCTAATAAAGTATGATACCCCTGCAATTTTCATTTACATTGTGCTTAAATTGCGACAATTAACACCTTCATTGACTTTCTCCCGAATATAAAAGTTATTTGCAAACAGTTTGGATCCTGGTCGTGCAAATATTACGTAACTCGTCTGATCAGTATCCAAACTGCCTTAACCTCATGCTTAATTATGAAAAATAACCTCTTCACTTTCTTGATCCAGAGTATAAATGTTATTAGCAAACACGTGAATCTCATAAAACTATTCGCCGCTACACTGACCATCAGTAATAGAAGAAACTATCCACTGCCCCTTGCACATAGCACAAAGAGAAACTATCCACTGCCCCTTGCACATAGCACAAATGGAAATCACATTCCATAGATGAGCAGGGGGCGATCAATAAAACTTGCTAAAACCAGGAACGGAAAACTCGGAACGGATTTTGGTCTTTTTTTCTCGGAACAATATAGCATTAGGCTACTTAGTGACGACGGCATTACTATCATTGACGTCACATGGACGTTGTTACTGTGCTAAAACCTGCATTTACCTTACATTAATGTGTAACTACAAATTGGATCCAGACGAGACGTCTCAAAGTAACGGTTTCATCAGAATTGAAGCTATATGACACATTGGGTTATAGAAACTATATGACACAATGGGTTATAGAAACTATATGACACAATGGGTTATAGAAACTATATGACACAATGGGTTATAGAAACTATAGAAACTATATGACACAATGGGTTATAGAAACTATTTGACACATTGGGTTATAGAAACTATTTGACACATTGGGAAACTATTTGACACATTGGGTTATAGAAACTATTTGACACATTGGGTTATAGAAACTATTTGACACATTGGGTTATAGAAACTATTTGACACAATGGGTTATAGAAACTATTTGACACATTGGGTTATAGAAACTATTTGACACATTGGGTTATTTATGAAATAACTACTACATGCATCATTAGGCAAACAACAATTACAGTAAAACTCTTCTAAACCGGACGTTCAATTTAGTATAAATATAATCTGAAAATGGGTGATCCTTCGAAAGCAAAAGTAGAAATGCAAAAAGAGAAAATTGCAGACTCGGTTTTATTGAGTCTGTTCATGAGTAATAATTAAAAGTGCAACACTACTCACGCCCCCTAGCACCGGCTTAAGCAGTATTCAATTTTCAAAACTAATAACATCAAAACTTATGATATCGGTCTTGGAGACAGATGACTGCTCAATGCAGGGTGAATGTCCTGCAGAAACCTCCTAGAGGAGCTTTCTGCATGACTTTCACCATGCATAAAAAGTAAAGTACCTAGTTATAGTCTACTTTCAGTCCGAATGACCGCTCAGCCGATTGTACATAAAGCAATCCCCTGCCTAAAAGTATCTAAATTCTTCTCTACTAGAATTCCGTTTAAGAGGGGATTGACTGTACAGGCGCAGATTTAGAGGGGCTGAGCCGTCGTATGCCCCGCACCCCTAAAATTGCCCAAACATTTTTTATAATAGTATTTTAGATCTAGATCAACTAAAACCAATAAAACAATGATTTAATCTGAGTTTGTTTATATTTCCTCACCTAATTAAGCTCTTTTTCAACATGTATTACAAACACACTACTTAGTTATGTCATCAAACATAAAAAAAATCTACGCCCCCCCATACACACACACTTTAAAAAAAACCTGGATCCTGTTGTACATAGCATGTTAAAATGGAAAAATCTGACACTATCCTGACAAATATAATATGCTACACAAGCTTTTTTGAGATGAAAAACTTTTTCAGATGTCTTATTTGCATCATGCCGATAATGACAAGAGTTCCGGTCTGGGCCAGGGACCACCAGAAAACCCTCTCGTTGGTGCTCTCGCTGGTGAAACGAAACCTCTCCTCCCTCGTCTGTGAAAAAAGAAACAACACACAGGCATCAATTAACGTGATACGAGCAGTCTCTTTTGACGTCAAATACTTTTCATCGGCAAACAATATCGTCTAGAGTGAAATTTTAATTTCTTCTCTATTCTAAAGCGTGATTGACGTGTCAAACATTGTACATGTATATCCTGGTGAGACGCCGAAAACTAGATCCAAAATCACATGTTCGCCCATTTCAGCAAGTCAAGTGAGTCGCTTTCCGGCGATTTCGGCGGTGGAATAATTATGCCTTACCATGTTGCAGACTAGGTAACAGAACTGTTGTCTGCATAACGCATTCAAAGTGTCAATTACAAATACATGTATAGTTTGTATCCTTCTAAGACAACGAATTACCCGGCGTCTTATCTTGACCCAAACTGTATAGGCAATCACAAATTAGCAATAATTTTGCAACTCATTAGTATATATGTTCTGCGCATTATTGGAATATGGACAATTCTAGAATTGCCCTGCGTGTTTTAGGAATTCCAATAATGACGGACAATATTGGAATTCCTAAAACGAGCAGGGCGATTCTAGAATGGCCCGTGCGCGTTTTTGGAATAGTGGACAGAGTTGGAATTCTCCATTTACATACATTTATAGATTTTCAATCATAATCTATTTTATTCATCACCTATATGAATTGTACTGTACGACTCTCAGACAGATTCCAGTAGAATAGTGAAAGCCTAATGTAAACTGCATTACCCTTGACCTGCATTAAGCTACCACCTGCCTTACAGACTCATAATTAGACCTCTTTTCGATGGCCGCTTAGCTCATTACCAGTTCTATGTTTATTTCAATAAATGTCAATACCTACTGAATATAGGCTAACATTCATAGACAAAATAGTTATAACGAAATACAGAAAGTGGAGCATTACTTGTAGCCATTTTAGAAAGTAAAGAGAGAGAGAGAGATAGATCTATCAAAATTCCATTAGCAAACAGAGCAGACCCTGACCAAACGGCTTCTATAAAAGATCTGTCTGATCTGGGTCTACTCTGTTTGCAAATGTGTGAAACCACGTTTATATGAAGGAAAGGGTCAAGACAGATTCTACTTTAAACAGTTTGATACTCGCATTTCTTTTTTTTAAAAGAATGGCAGAAAGTCTCCTTCGAATTCAAGGGCTCGTATTTCTACTTTCAGTTGCGATCGTCGTATTTTAGTAACTTGACCTTAGCTGTTACACGCTAAACTGTGCAATCATTTCCTCTATACGAGTGACGGCGGTCGTCGTAAATACAGCAAACCTTCTCTATAACGACCACTAGTATGTGCTAATTAACTGGTATTAAGGGCAGGTGGCTGTATAAAGCAAGGTGAATGTAAAACAGAACGCTCCTATAGGAGCGTTCTGTTTTACTTTCACCTTGCTTTAAGCAACCACCTGCCTTTAACACCAAATACTTGATGTAATTTAGTGGCCGTTATAGAGAGGTTTTACTGTAATGACTTATAGGCCTCTAGATAAGAAGTGTAAGCTAATGAAAGTAGTGTTTAATTTCTCCGACAAACTCTCGGAAAGGAGATTTTATGTTGCAACAACAGAGGAATTGGCTAAGACAAAAGAGATTTTGTCAGATATGCGTCTTATCTGAAACCCTGACTTACGATACTTTGGTCGTACAGCCCTGACTTACCATACCTTGGTCGTACGATCTTTCGCAAGATGGGTCCCTGAACAGTTTTACTGAAGATTATTTCAATTAACGGGAAAATCCTAGTCACAACAAATCAAGTCAGTTAACAAATGAAGATGTGAGGGGTCTCGCTTCTTTAATTAAACAAGAGCAATACAAACGGATGTCAACACTCATCTTTTACTGCGAACAACCGATATACACGTATTAGCCCATTACCTCATAGGCTATTTTTAGGTACAACCTCTTTGAATATATCTACCGAAAAGGTGCATTAACTAGAGAAAAGGAACATTTTAGAATTTTGTAGATTGAAACCATACTAATAAATAGAGCATTTGCTCCTATATGAGCAAATGCTCTATTTATCACAATGGTTTCACAAAGTGACTTTTACAGAGTCGTCAAACGTGGTAAATATCAGGGAATGGGTTAAAGGGACATAACTTTCAGATACCAGTTTAGGGAATGGGTTAAAGGGACATAACTTTCAGATACCAGTTTACATGGTATAGTAGTGACCCTTTTACAGATAGGCTGGGTCCTAGTAGTGGTTACCGTAGCATCCCCCCCTAGACTTTTTTTCATGGGTACCAAATTGTTCGTTGGGGTCCTTAGAACACATTTTGAGCATGCCCCCAAAAATAAGTTTGTCCCAGCTATGTTTTATTTAACGGTTTCCATGGTAACCCGAGGTAATTTTCGAAACTACCTTGGTTCAGAAAATGCGCCATAACTTTGTTTTTAGAAGCGATAGAAGGACAAAACAAGTACCAAAGTAAAGCAGAGACATATAGCTTGAATATGATATATGATTTTATTAATATTCATAAATGCATTCTTATGAATATTAATGAGGAAGTAAAAAATGTGATTTTTTTAGAAAAAAGGAGTTTGTTGTTTAGTCTGAGAGGCTTATTAATGCACAGAAATTATTGAATTTAGGTTTAAGTTGTTCGTTGGAGTCCTCAGAACTCATTTTGAGTATTTCCCCAAATAATTTTGTCCCATCTATGTTTTATAAAACGGTTTCCATGGTAACCCGAGGTAAATTCCGAAACATCCTTGGTTCAGAAAATGCGTAATAACTTTGCTTTTAGAGGTAATAGAAGGGCAAAACAAGTACCAAAGTAAAGCAGAGACATATAGCTTGAATATGGTATATGATTTAATTAATATTCATAAATGCATTCTTATGAATATTCATGAGAATGTAAAAAAAATGCGTTTTTTAGAAAAAAGGAGCTTGTTGTTTAGTCTGACAGGCTTATTAATGCACACAAATTATTGAATTCAGGTTTAAATTGTTTGTTTGGGTCATCAGAACACATTTTAAGCATTCCCCCAAAGTAATTTTGTCCCATCTATGTTTTATTGAACGGTTTCCATGGTAACGCGAGGAGGTAAATTTCGAAACATCATTGGTTCAGAAAATGCATAATAACTTTGCTTTTAGAGGCAATAACAAAAACCAAAGTAAAGCAGAGACATATATCTTGATTATGATATATAATTTTAATAATATTCATATATGATTGCTTATGAATATTAATGAGGAAGTATAAAAATCCGCTTTTTTAGAAGAATGAGTTTTTTGTTTAGTCTTAGAGGCCTATTAATGCACAAAAAATATTGAATTCAGGTTTAAATTGTTCATTGGGGTCATCTGAACACTTTTTGAGCATTCTCCCAAAATAATTGTGCCCCAGCTATGTTTTATTAAACGGTTTCCGTGGTAACCCGAGGTAAATTTCGAAACTATCTTGATTAAGAAAATGCTTCATAACTTTGCTTTTAGAGACAATAGAAGGACAAAACAAGAACCAACGTAAAGTAGAGACATATAGCTTGAATACGATATGTAATTCTATTTATACATATAATGCATTCTTATAATGCATTCTTATGAATATTAATGGGGAAGTAAAAAATGCGTTTTTAGTTTGACGAGTTTGTTTTTAGTCTGAGAGGCCCAATAATATACAAATAGTTATTGAATTCAGATTTAAATGTTTTAATATCAACATACAAATAAAGGAAAACATCTTTGGTTCATGTAATATTTCTAAAACATGTATTTTTAAGCTAATTTGCATATAACGTGCGTAAATGAATAAGCAATTTAACATAAGCCCTATATTTAGCATTGTTTCGAGTGTACTATCTTTTCTATTACATGTATTTATTTTATGTAAAATACCAGAACAACAAACATTGACAAGAGCAGAGGGTCATTACTTCGGGTTCTTGAATATTAATGCATATTTATGAATATTAATGAGATGTAAAATAAACACACTTGAATGAGCTGTTCTTTTTATCTGAGATTATTTTAGTTAACCAGTATAGAGCTTGATACTGACTGAAACAGCGATATTGATGTTCATGTATATAAATATGTAGATAATGAATATTATTTCAAAATCATGAATATTAATGAGAATGTAAACTGTTGTAGGAAAGTAAGTTTTTCTATTATATTGCAATATACATGTATGTGAACAACACATTTCTTGTAAGAAATTACAGTAGAGGAATTGAGCCTCATGCATGTTTTATGAAGAATATTACTGTTATGGGTGTTTTGCAATGCAATAGAAAATATATAGCATCTCGACTGTAATCATCAGCTTATGTTTACCCATATTAGCCTTGCGTGACTTCTAACTTACTCGCGATGCCTTATGCATTTGCTTGATTATTTACCACAGCATGCCAGAGCAACGCAAGGCTTCTTGCGAGCATTTCGCGACAGGCTGGACAACTCATTAAGTGTGTCTGGCCTGCTGCGGATGCTCCGCGTCAGCTCCCTGTCCAGTTTCATCCCTCTGGACAGGGGAGACGTGGGAGCTTGCTGCCCGACGGAAGAAGTATTCTTCTGTTTGGCCAGCGACTCCCTCGCAAAAGACACATCACTGTCCTCTAAAGCTCAGAAGAAGCCTGCTTCTTCTTTAAAATCACTTCCGTCAACAGCCCCTGTGGTGCAGTCGATTCCCCAGTTGTTAGTTGCAGATCGGCACCCAACTGCTGGCCCGGGCGCGGGTTCCCCGTTTACCACTTGAATGGTACCCATTGTTCTGGTTCCAGGTACTATTGTTGCCAGGTCTCCCGGTCCGCTTGTTGTGTGAAGAGTTTTGCCTGGTCCCGCTGAATCTAGGCCCAGTTATCCGTCACCGGTCCCCGGTGTCCTGGTGTTAGTGCTTCCGTTTCATGACATCACCAGCAGACCGGTCTACCGAGCCCCCGCCCAAAGATGTCACTGTGTATTCTTTGGCCCGGTGTCCTAAGTTTGCTCTCCAACGGTCCTCCGGTGGCCCGGTCTGGTCCTTTGGACCAGGATACCGAAGTGGACCGGTAAATCTACCAGTCCAATCTTTTCTACAGGGCATTCTGTCTCTACACCGCATTACAGTGGTGAAAGTCAACAGGAAGCTGCTCTGGCTAAGTCTAGACGTTCTTGGTCGTCTAGACCCTGCAATTACTCTTCATCTTCTGAGTACACCTCGGACTCCCCAGCCCCCATCCCACCCACCCCGTAGGAGGCGTAAAAACCTTCTTATTCTTCTAATGGGAACCTGCACTCGCACCGCTCTCATCGCAGATCGAGGTCTTACCATTACTCTTCTATGCGAAGACATCGCTCTGCCTCCTCAGATTCGCCGGCTGGTCGCTATCGATAGCCGACACTCATTCTGGGAACCAGCAAGCTTCACCTAGAGGGAGAATAGCTCTCACGTGAACCCACAGTCCACACTTCTATGTCTGTGGCGGGTCCCACTCTTCCCGGGTGCTGCCATCCATGGCGTTCACCAGGGCGGATTCTGAGGGAGAGCAGGAAGACACTTTGTCCATTATGGCTCCTAGGGATGGTCCTATTTTTTAAGGGAATCAGACTTTGTGGAAGCCTCTCACTCAGATTTAGACGGGACTTAGTCCTCTTTTTCTTTAGATGATTCTGAACATCAATATTTTCTATTGAGAATGCGTGTGAAGATTGTTTAAGAATCATCCCACCCTCTGTCTGCCCTAGACCCCCGAATCCTATTCACAGGGGTCCTCTATCCACTTCCGTGCTAGTGTCATTCGAAAAAGTGGACCTCCCTAACCTAATTAAGTCTAGGGAGTCTCTTTCTCCTTCCATGGGATTTGTTTCCCGTTTGCCTGACCTGGACGAAGATTTTTGTGCCAGCCCGGCAACTGGGTGGATCATGTCCGCTAAACTCTTACGGACAAGGGTTCCCTGGGTATCTCTTAGGCCTCCGGTTTCAAATGAAAATCGACCTGGGATGTTTTATCAGATCCCCTCACTTGATTCCGACAGCGACAGCCCAAGGGGCGGGCATTAGTCCCCCCCCCGTCTCTCTCTCTCTCTCTCTCTCTCTCTCTCTCTCTCTCTCTCTCTCTCTCTCATTCACTTCTTTTGCACCGGCAGTTGCATCCAACAGATGGGATTCGCTTCAAACATTGACGTATTATTATTGACGTACGTATTATTATCGATATTTAAGACAGGTGACAGCTTAATGCATGGTGAAAGTCATGCAGAAAGCTCCTAGTGCACTAGTGCAGCTTTCTGCATGACCTTCACCATGCATTAAGTAGTCACCTGCCTAAAAAGGTCTTAATGCTTCTATAAAGAAAATTCGAATAATCGAGAGTTTACCGTATACTCAAAATAATACTAAATACAATGCTCATAGAAAATTGCTTATTCATATACGTACATTATATGCAAATAAGCTGAAATACGCATGCTTTATAGAAATATTACCTGAAACAAAGATGGTTTATTTTCCTTCACATGAAAACATTCAAACATGAATTCAATAACTCTTGTTTATTAATAGGCATCTCAGACTTAACAATAAACTCCTTTTTTCTAAACAAAAATTGGATTGTTTTACTTCCTCATTAATATTCATAAGAATACATTTATGAAAATTAGTTAAATTACATATCATATTCAAGTTATATGTCTTTGCTTTATTCAGGTTCTTGTTTTGTCCTTCTTTCGCCTCTAAAAGCAAAGTTATGACGCATTTGTTTAACCATGGATATTTCGAAATTTACCTCGGGTTACCATGGAAACCGTTAAAAACATAGCTTGGACACATTATTTTGGGGAATGCTCAAGTGGTGTTCTGCGGACCCCAACGAACAATTTAAACCTGAATTCAATACTTATTGTGCATTAATAGGCCCCTAAGACTAAACAAAAACTCATTCTTCTAAAAAAGCGGATTTTTATACTTCCTCATTAATATTCATAAGCAATCATATATGAATATTATTAAAATTATATATCATAATCAAGATATATGTCTCTGCTTTACTTTGGTTTTTGTTTTGTCCTTCTATTGCCTCTAAAAGCAAAGTTATTATGCATTTTCTGAACCAATGATGTTTCGAAATGTACCTCCTCGCGTTACCATGGAAACCGTTCAATAAAACATAGATGGGACAAAATTACTTTGGGGGAATGCTCAAAATGTGTTCTGATGAACCAAACAAACAATTTAAACCTGAATTCAATAATTTGTGTGCATTAATAAGCCTATCAGACTAAACAACAAGCTCCTTTTTCTAAAAAACGCATTTTTTTTACATTCTCATGAATATTCATAAGAATGCATTATGAATATTAATTAAATCATATACCATATTCAAGCTATATGTCTCTGCTTTACTTTGGTACTTGTTTTGTCCTTCTATTACCTCTAAAAGCAAAGTTATTACGCATTTTCTGAACCAAGGATGTTTCGGAATTTACCTCGGGTTACCATGGAAACCGTTTTATAAAACATAGATGGGACAAAATTATTTGGAGAAATACTCAAAATGAGTTCTGAGGACTCCAACGAACAACTTAAACCTAAATTCAATAATTTCTGTGCATTAATAAGCCTCTCAGACTAAACAACAAACTCCTTTTTTCTAAAAAAATCACATTTTTTACTTCCTCATTAATATTCATAAGAATGCATTTATGAATATTAATAAAATCATATATCATATTCAAGCTATATGTCTCTGCTTTACTTTGGTACTTGTTTTGTCCTTCTATTGCTTCTAAAAACAAAGTTATGGCGTATTTTCTGAACCAATGTAGTTTCGATAATTACCTCGGGTTACCATGGAAACCGTTAAATAAAACATAGCTGGGACAAACTTATTTTTGGGGGCATGCTCAAAATGTGTTCTAAGGACCCCAACGAACAATTTGGTACCCATGAAAAAAAGTCTAGGGGGGGATGCTACGGTAACCACTACTAGGACCCAGCCTAAGATTGTATAGCCATGATGAGAATGAATAGCTGCCTGAAGTCATCAAGTGTGAAAGGGATAACTGTATGAATGTTGAACCTGTGGTCAACGTTTTTGCACAACGACAATGAAGACGGCGCATGCGCTCATTACAACGACAACGAGTCCATGGGCGTTAGGCTAGAGCAATACATTCATTTGTTTTCCTTTGGAAAAAAACAACAACCGAGACGAGCTTAAAATGCGAAATCGTACATTCATTTAAGCGCTTTTGAGCACACATACCGTGTGAAAAGAGCGCTATATAAATATGGTATAATAATAATAATAATAAATAAATAAATTAATTAATGCACAATATAAACCAACCCTAAACAACACTCACGACCAACTTATGGGATAAATTCGGGATAGCCCTTGCAAACATCTGGCTCGAGACGAGACGCCGAATCACTCGACGCCATCTTAGTTCCATCTGTTTGACATCAGATCGTGTATTTAATAAGAAATCGTTTCAACGAGTGGTTATGCTAATGATTCTTTTTATCGACGACATTTGCTCTGCAGTTTAACCCTTTCACCATAAACACGCATTTCTACGTCTTTGCAAACAGAGTAGACCCAGATCAGACGGCTCCTATACTGATCAGGACATGCTCTGTTTGCTTATGGAAGAATATAATTATACCTGATTCCATAATTTCTACTTTCGATAAAAAATCCATGTGCCTAACCCTAACTCATGCCATTTTGAAAATTAATCTAATTAATATTCAGGATGTCGTCATTTCTTATATGAATATTCATGGAGTTAAGGGTTAAATACTTTATGATAGCAGCGTGTCGAGACGCCTCACCAAGATCCACACTTTTAGCAATACCATCCCTTTAACTCTTTGCGCGTTAAGTAATATTTCGTCTGCAACAATTGTCGTCTGCTTCAATTCTTAAAATAAACTTTCTCTCATTTTTTTTTTGCAAAAATATAGTTAAGATGACAAACAATTTGGATCCTGATGAGACGCCGCATTATGCGGCGTCTCATCTGGATCCAAATTGTTTGCATAGGTAATGAGTTTCGCCGCTAGCGTGCAAAGATTTAAACACCAAGTAACTCTGTTAGCAAATACTGGTCTTCTGCTATAATATTAACCCTTTCCCTGTCCTATAGTATTTCAAATTTAAATACCTATTGAATATCCGTGGGCAAAATAATTATAATAAATATGGAAGGATGGGTATTGTACATAGCCATTTTAGAAACTAAAGAACCAGAACTATCAAATTCTATTCTAATAATTAGCAAACAGAGCAGATCTGGGTCTACTTTGTTTGCAAATGCGTATAATCACGTTTTTATGAAGGAAAGGGTTAAACCAGTTTTATTTCTCTTCAAAAATAGTGACCGGGGTCAAACAGTTGGCAGCGAAACAATTAAATTGAACAACTGGGTTATGTCTTGTCACAGCATGCGTCTATTTCCTATGATTTACGGACATAAAAACGTACAGAAAAGGATGATTTTGATTTTATTTTTGTTCTATGATTCTTGAATTAATTCCATTTTTGATATTTTTTTATCGATATCTCTATCTTAAATTTCATTTGTTTTAAATATTCTGTAAGCATTATATATACTCAGTTCTGTACATGCAATTTATTTATGTGAAGCGCTTTTGAACGCACATATCCTGTGTGAAAAGAGCGCTATATAAATATGGTATGTGCTGCACTTTCAATTACTGCTCATGAACAGACTCAATAAAACCGAGTCTGCAATTTTCTCTTTTTGTGTTGCAATTTTTGCTTTCGGGGGATCACCTCCCTTCAGAATTTATAATCTTCACAACAACAGGTGTTAAGTGCTTGTGTGGCGGCCGTAAAACGTCGCCCCGTACTTCATTCTCAGTGTTGTTATACCTTCTGATCCTTCGAGATCATGAATTTCAGTACTTCTTGTTCTGAAAATTGAATACCGCTTAAGCCGGTGCTAGGGGGCGTGAGCAGTGTTGCACTTTCAATTACTGCTCACGAACAGACTCAATAAAACCGAGTCTGCAAGTTTCTCTTTTTGTGTTGCAATTTTTGCTTTCGGGGGATCACCTCCCTTCAGAATTTATAATAATAATAATAATAAATAATGTCAATAGTCTGTCCTATAATAGGACTCATTCCCTCGTAGACTATTTTAGACCCAGCCTCTTTGAATTAATCTACCGAAAAGAGGCATTAACTAAAGAAAAGGAGAAGTTTAGGATTGTGCAGTTTTGAAACCATTGTGATAAATAGAGCATTGATTTTGCTTTTATGGAGCAAATGCTCTTTTTATCACAATGATTTTAAAAATGAATTTTACAGAGACACAAAAAGGCGTCAGTATAAGAGGATGGGCTACGTTATTAACACTTTGAATGCTTAATGTTCAATGGAATGGCCCCATTAGTGTTTAACGGTGAATTCATTTCAGCATTAAAGGGTAAACTTTATAAGGATATTGAATTACAAACATTGCAGACCCTGGGTCTATATGGTTTGAAAATGCCGGTGCCCTCTTTCCTGCTTTCAAATGATTAATTCTAATTTTGCCATTGTCAATGCAATCATTTGTTTGGCATTTGCAAGTATATTTGTGTGTAAGATCAAGATCGGATGCCAAGTCGTATCTGGGTCAAGCCTATTTAGCAGTCTGCCTCGATTATACCAAATTGATTGACGTGTGGAATAAAGTTTGGATGTCAACTGAACATGGACAGTGTCATAATGATACAAATAAAGGTAAACTGAATATGGACAGTGTCATAATGATACAAATAAAGGTAATCTGAATATGGACAGTGTCATAATGATACAAATAAATAAAGTTAAACTGGACATGGACAGTGTCATAATGATACAGATAAATAAAGTTTGAAGTTAAACTGGACATGGACAAAGTTTGAAGGTGAACTGAACATGGACAGTGTCATAATGATACAAATAAATAAAGTTTGAAGTTAACAGAGCACGGACAGTGTCATTAAGATACATAAAGTTTGAAGGAAAACTGAATATGGACATTTTGTTTTCCAAAGTCAAACCTTGCAAACAAGAAAGCAGCTGAAACTTTGGTTTTGTATGAAGCTGCAAAGCTGGAAGTAGTAGTAGTTAAGGAAAGGTGTGTGTGGCTGGGGTGGGGGAGGGGGGTATGTGCAGCAATCTAGTAGTAAAGGTACAACGAATTCACAAGAAGAATATTACTCGAATATTCAGCTTACCTAAACCTTCAGAGCAACTTGCTACATCTAGTACTACACATACATGTACACATATAATCAGTTACCAAACATTAATTGTCTTCCATTTACCCCTTCGCCTGGTGAATAATCGTGTAAGAAATAACGATATCATGAATGTGAATTAAATGATGTTTTATAACGGTCTGTGTACACAGGACACTCCGGCCATGGCAGAAACTGTAGAATCAGGGTCCATGCTTATAAAGCTTTTAGTTGAGTCTGAGTTTCGTTCTCAAGCTTTTGATTGGTCAGATTTGAGTTCTCAAGCTTTTGATTGGTCAGATTTGAGCCAGAGGCTCAAATCTGACCAATCAAATGCTTGAGAACGTACTCAGACTCAACTAAAAGTTTTATAAGCATGGACCCTGATCTATATTGTTGAATATTCCTTAACTCATTCCCTCATACACATAGTCGTTTAACACAGACCGAGAACAGAGGACTGGCTTCTAGAGTAATCATAGTCATTTGACACAGGCACAGACGAGATCAGAGGGCTGGCTTCTAGAGTAATCATAGTCATTTGACACAGACACAGGTGAGATCAGAGGGCTGGATTCTAGAGTAACCCTCTGATCAGTGTCTGCACTGTTTGTCATTCAAATTCCAGTAGCAAGTTCAACTCTTTTGGCGCCAAATTGAAAAGTGTCGTCTGCAATAATAATATTAAATATATTTTCTAAACTAAATAATAAAGGTATAGTAGTGAAACATTTGTTTTTAAAAACCTGTATGCTTGGACTAAAGTAATACAGAAAACAGTGAAGTCCCAGGTCAGATGCCACCTTCAAAAGGTGGCATCTGACCCTGGGACTGCACTGCTTTCAATGGTGTCAACAGGCGACATTGGCGCCGAAAGAGTTAAGCAATTCGTAATGAGTGGACTATATAGTTAAACACCACATCACCATAGAAACTTCTGAAAGAAGGATGTACTTTAAACATAACAATTGTCATTTCTCTAACAAACCTAAACAATTCAAAAGAGTGGTCACAATTTTACAGACTGATGGAGAAATAAATTTGCTTTATATCTAATACATGCCCTAATAAATATTCATGATGTCATATTTCTTCACATCTATTTGACATATATTCAAAAGGGAAAGGGTTAAAACTGAAGGAGAAATAGTCCAGCTGAAATCTCATCACCAAATGAACAGATGACCCAACTCCAGTATAACCCTATGTATTTCATACTTGATGCTGGCGCTTGGTACCGCACTAAATACTCTTTTCAATGCAGGCTTGTATATTTACACCACAAAAAGCAGAAACTTTGTATCACTTTTATTCCAGTAAAATTAGTAATCATATCATGATCCATACACACCCTATCAGAACACACAACATCTGGAAAATTTATGTTTGCATAAATATGTCTCAAAAATATGCTATAAGAGAAAATGAGATTTAATCAGTCATAATTAAAGTACAGTAGAATCTGTCTTAAGCAGCCATTCACCAATTGAAGGAAGGAGTCTTGAAAAACAGGTTGTTGCTTAAGCAGGGCAAAAGTAATGCAGAAAGCTCCTATAGAAGCTTTTTGCATTACTTTTGACCTGCATTAAGCTACCACCTGCCTTACAGACCCATAATTAGACCTCTTTTTGATGACCGCTTAAGACAAGTTCTACTGTACAATAAAATCTCTCTTCAAGGACCACACAAAAACAGTCTAATTCTGGGTCTGTTAGGCAGGTGGTAGCTTAATGCTGGATGTAAGTTATGCGGAAAGCTCCACAGGAGCTTTCCGCTTTTCTTTCATTCTGCACTACGCAGGCATCTATTTTAACCCCTTACTTCAGAAACACCTTTTAACACCTTTGTAATCAGAGTAGCTCTTGATCAGACAGCTCCTACTGGGTCTGCCTGATCAAGATCTGTTCGAATTATTTATGGAATTAAAAAGATCTAATTCTACACTTTTTGACAGGTACAAAAATTCCATTGTTCATATGCTACTATAAAAATTAGTTAAATTTAATATTCATAAAGTTACTATTTCTTACATGAATATATTCATCAAGTAAAGGGTTAAATCTATACCTGCCATATTTTTTTCAGTCAATATAGAAAGGTAGCATTCTTTCCTAGCTGGCCTGATACTGATTTCACTACCATTCCGATGGACTGTATAAGTTAACTCATTGTCTCCTAATGACGCCTTATTGTGCCTATATAAAAGTTATTTTGTGAAACCATTGTGATAAATAGAGCATTTGCTCCATAGGAGCAAATGCTCTATTTATCACAATGGTTTCAAAACTACACAATTCTAAACAAAATCCTTTTCTACAGTTAATGTTCCTTTTCAGTAGATGTATTCAAAGAGGTTGGGTCTAAAAATAGTCTAGGCGAGAATGAGTTAACTTTGAATGTGGGTAGAGCGATCCAATATACACACAGAGCTCCAGATAAGAGGGCTAGTTTTTGTGACTACTTGTTAGAATCGTCTCAAAGGACAATTGTAATGAGTGGTCGCAACATAGGATTTAACAGAGATATAATAAAAATCTTGCTGAAAGATAGATGTTCAGCTTACCCAAATTACGCTCAATACTTTGGACTCCTGATCTCCAATTTCCATTGAGCTGTCAAACTGAACAATTCAACTTTTGCACCGTTTGATAGCTTTCAAATGGACTGCCATATTAGCAAATAGTTGATACCTTGAGCAGCTTGATCAGGGTCAACTCTATTTGATTATGTTTGTCTGTATGAATACTTAGGGTAATTATCCACCCCACCTTATTTAGAGCCCTGTACACAGGTATTATTAATAGAATAAGATTATAAACTAGAGTAGTTGAGGATCAGATTCAAACTGAGAAATTATTGCTCACTTCAATTCAAAGTTGTCTTACTAGAAACTATCTAAATGCCCTCTTTCCTTAAAAATAGACCAGACAAATATTCAACACTTTAGATAATAATTTAGATAATAATTACATCAATGAGATGAATCAACTGCATCCATACTGTTTAAGACTTTGCTGTAGATGTTATTAACCCTTTACTCCATAAATATGCCCTACTCCATAAATATGCCTTTCTACACCTTTGCAAACAGAGAAGACCCTCATCAGATGGCTCCTATAGAATCCATCTGAATCAGGATCTACTCTGTTTGCTTATGGAATAATATAGATCTGATTTTACAGTTTCTGCTTTTGAATTTTTTTTATGTGTTAATACATGTATACCATTCAAAATCTGATGTTATAATTTCTTTTATGAATATTCACGGATTAAAGGATTAATGTCAAAGAGTTTGGACCCTAATGTGTCACTGAGTTACTCAGCACCTCATCTGGATCTAAGTTGTTTGTTACGGTTATCATAAATTAGTCCATAGACGACTAGTGTTGAAAGGGTTATTACTGAATTCTGACTGCATCAGCAAATTGTATCGTACAAATCCCCTACCCATTCAATATGAACTGAAAGAATTATGTACAATGAAAATGTACAATTTGCAAATTCCACATGGGACGAATAACAGGTGAGATATGAGCAGCCCTCCCTACATGAATATTTATAACCATCAGATCTGTAAGTCATATAAACCACACCTATCATTCATTTCGTTGCATATTGTCACACATTCAAATCCATTTGCAACTAAAATGGCAGACATCAGGACAAAAAGGAATTTCAGAAATTGCAAAAAGTGCAGAACCAAAGCACATTGAAAGCAGATAATTATATATTGTTATGTCTATTAACCCTTATCCTGAGGAATAACTTTTCTTACAGCTCAGATTCAGGAGACGCAGAGTACACTAGCGTCTAATCAGGATCCAAGCTGTATGAAACTTGCTCAATACCTATAGTTTCTCAAATGCTTTCAAGAGCGAATTTGAAGTAAATAAAAAATATTCTTGAACAAAGTTTGAAAACACATTCATATTTACAACTGGGTCAACGCTGCAATCCAGTTCAAATGCAGCTACCCGTATGGTTCTGCACAGTTTGCAAATGTCAGAGTACCCTTTTTCCTGACAAACATCAGTAAAACGTAAACAGTCATGAAAATTAAGTTTAATCCTTGCAATTCAAACAGTGAAAGTTGTTCTTGAACAGTTCAATTTTTATTCCACATATTTTTTTTACCTGATATTAATTGGCATTCCATCTATAGCTTGTTCCCTCATAGGCTATTTTAGACCCAAACACTTTCAAAAAATCTTCAGAAAAGGGGCATTTACTAGACAAAAGAACATTCTTGAGAATTGTACAGTTTTGAAAACATTGTGATAAATAGAGCATTTGCTCCTATGGAGTAAAAGCTCTATTTTTCACAGCAGTTTCAAAAAGTGACTTTCGCAGAGGCATCAATATGAGTGAATGGGTTAACGGTATTAACCAAACTGCTTGCATAAGGAATCATAGATGAGCAAATAGCATGTTAAATACCCTGACCATAACCCATCTGAATGTTGAATTTTTCGAAGTAGAATTGTCCATCACTGTTTAACCATGGAGGTCATTCAGTATGAAAAGGTATACAGTAAAACTTTGATAATTCGAACACTAAAATACGTATTATTATCGATCTTCAAGACAGGTGGCAACTTAATGCAAGGCTTTCTGTATGACTTTCACCATGCATTAAGCAGCCACCTGCCTAAAAGGGTCTAAATTCTTCTATACAGAAAATTCGAATAATCGAGATTTCACTGTATTTTGTAAGAGAATTTTGAATGACAAACATTGCAGACTCTGATAAGTGGGCCCCTATAGGAGCCCCTTTGATCTGGGTCTACACTGTTTGCAAATACCAGTGCACTTGTTTCCCGCATTCGAAGGTTTAACAATAAAATAGTATACCACTGTCATTAACACTAACAGTCATTAACAGTCAACATTTTAGATGTGGAGAAGAACAGGTAACACTTGCATACAAACATTTACATGTTTTCCACTAAATCACACACAAACAACACTCCTGTTCATAATTTACAATACACAGTTCAGTGCAAAAGACATGTACATATACAGCAAATACAAAATACAGCTCTTTTGTACTGACCCATTAATATATACATGATCCACAAAATATCAGGTATTAAAATGGTATTCTTAATAGTTTTGCAGAGGTTTTTGCAAACTTTAAGAATTCATCTACAGGGCGGCAGGAATGATCTATATAGCTTCAAATTATTATTACTAAATATACAGCACTTGAAAAATATGTAAGGTACTATCTTAAAAGCACCTGTCAGATTGGAAACATGAGTATAATAAAAACCCTTCTAATGCGGCCATCAAATAGAGATGTAATTCTGAGAAGCTTAATGCAGGACAAATGTTATGCAGAAAGCTCCTGCAGGAGCTTTCTGCATTACTTTTGTCCTGCATTAAGCAACCACCTGCTTATACAGCCATCTACGTTTATTGATAAAGTAGCCACTTCAGAGGGGTGTTACAGAATATCTAACTTGCTGTGATTCTTAATAAGATCATGAGAAAAATACAGGTGAACTTAACAGTGCTAAGAATATGTTTAAAATTTCACCTTTTTTCTTCTATTTAAATTAAATGACTAGCTAATGAAGGATGAAATACCATTACTGGTATGTAATAATTTAAGGTCAAAATATCTTGCACTGTTACATTATTTTTTCACATTTCAGATGGTATCAAAGTAAATGAATTTTGAATACAATCCTAAATTTCAATGTCTTATACTAGTTTCTTGGCTTCAAAAAAGCTCTTTAAATGTCTCATTTGCCAGAAGCCGGTGATGAGGAGAATGACTGTCTGAACAATGGACCACCACAGTACGCGTTGATTTGTGCTTTCGCTGGTCTGGCGGAAACGCTCCTCTCGATACTGAAACGATGATAATGTGCAAAGCATGTACATTGCGGGTAAAGGGTACAGAAAAGTGGAGGGCCTAGTGCAAAATTGTTTTAACCCTTTCCTTCATATAAATGCTTTTTCACTTATTAGCAAACAGCAGACCCAGATCAGATGGCTCCTATAGGAGCAGTCTGGTCAGTGACTGCCCTGTTTGCCAATGGAATTTCATAGATGTTTCTTTACTTTCTAAAAAGGCTAAAATGTTCCATCTTCCCTTATAACTGCTTTGTCCATGAATATTCAGTAGGTATTGAAATTTGAAATAAACATAGAACAGGGAAAGGGTTAATGGAGGACCTAGCTTAAGACTGTTTTAACTTTACACAAACACTTCAGACACACTTTTATACCTAACCCTTTCCCTGTTGAACATTCAAGTAAGACATACTGACCTAATGAATAATAATTAGCTGATATTTTATAACAGCATATGTAAACAGGAATGTTTGGTATTGATATAGACTGTAGTCATATCTTTTATAATTCCATATAAGTAAACAGAGAAAATCTTGATCAGATGGCTCCTTCTGGGGTCATCTTATCTGGGTCTACTCTGTTTGCAAATGTGTGAAAAGCCTTTATATGAGGAAAAGGGTTATCATTTATAAGCATTACCTAAGTTAAGTAATTATTTTCCTAAAACTATCAGTTTATTTTTCTTTCAAATCTATTGACCAATGTGATTAGAACTTGTCAAACAGTTAGGAGCCTACCCCATAGATTCCAGTTAAAACATGTATTTCCTAGGCCCTCTTAATATGGGTTAAAAACATACACGAGTCTCACCATGAGATAAGAGTGTTCTAAGGAACACATGTGTAACCTGCTTAAGTGAAAATGTGACGAAGAAAGCATGACTGACATGTCTGAGATCTGAGAGGTCAGAGAAGTGATCCCAAAGTATCCTGCTTTTTTTCAAAATTTTGCATGCAAACAGTTTGAGATCTAGAACAGCTGACTGATCAGAGTCTACGCCGTTCTGCAGTCATCAGCCATTGCAGTACTAGAACCAATCAGTGTAGATCCCAGGGCTGTAGTTAGGAGGAGTATTGATCCAAATCTCTTATTTCCCAGTCAAATCATATCTTGTGGTATTCATTATAGTGCCATGTGGAGGAAATTTTAATGAGTACCAGAAAGATAGGGTGTGACATAAAAAATATTGTTATTAGATTTCCTAAATAGATTTCTCTACACTCTGAGAGTCTGATCTATGCTAGTGGTCAGTATTGATATAGGTCAAAGTCATTTGCACAGTGCTGAATACATATTTTCTCATGGTGCAACTCGGTGTGAAAAGGAGCCTCTATAAGGAATAGGGTTATTTTCATGAGAAAATATGTCATAAGCAAAAGATTCATGGATATTTTGGAAAGTGCATACACATGTATATACAGTTCATATGACATCTAATGCAGTGGGTGAGATGTACACAAAACTGATATGATGCTGCTTAAGATGTACACTAACCTTTTATTCCATAAACATGCCTTTCTATGCATTTGCAAACAGTGCAGACCCAGCTCAGACGGCTCTTGTAGGAGCCATCAGATTAGGGTTGGCCCTGCTTGCTTATGATATAATATAGATATGATTCTAAGTTTCTGCCATGGCCAGAAATTCCTGTTTCCATGTCCTATTATAACAAATGATATAATTAATATTCATGATGTCATTATTTCTTAGATTAATATTTATGGAGTAAAGGGTTAAATTATTTAACAATCTTGCTAACAGCAAAGGAACTACACGTCTTCCAACAAGACATTTTGCAGGTAACTATGCATACAGCATACATTAGTCCAGACATTAGACAGAAGCAAAGAATTACAGCCATACATTGTACCTAACACTCCAGGACAAACTAACCCATTTCATTTAACCAGTTGAATACCCTGTTCAATATTCATGCATGAAATAATCACATCATGAATATTAATTAGATTCATTCTTACAATAGCATCTGAACGTTGGACATTTTGGCTCAGACAGAATCTATAGAATCAGATCTATATTATACCATAGGCAAACAGAGCAGATCCTGATCAGATGGCTCCAACAGGAGCCATCTGATCTTGATCTACTCTGATTGCAAAGGCATGAAAAAGTGTGTAGATGAGGGAAAGGGTTAAGAAGCCAATTTTTCAATGCAATTAAAGTCAATATAACAAGGAAAGAGAGTATTAGAGTTTAGCACTTTAAAGAGAGTTGCATTCATTTCAGCATGATTTAACAGTCATACTGACACTTTTCATGTTTATGCTGTTCCATATGAATATAAATAGTACATCAATTAGTACTTGTACTCAAGTCTATTTGAAAATATTTGTATTTTTATTCAAGGTGCTAATGGAGTGGACATTCCTCTGGCTAACATGGGACCTGTAGGGTGAGGTGCTATTTGGACTCAACACTTACGCGCTGGTAGTTTTGTTCTTTGGTGATCTGTTCCACCTGGTCCAGGAGCTGTCGGATCCTCAGCTGTAGCTCTGACAGTTTGTCCTTGGCCTGTATCTGCTGGTAGTCCACTGCATGTTCGCCTACCTGGATATCCAGGTGCACCCGCTAAAAGCAACATTAGCATTTTAGTCTATATTCCACAAACCAATATGAAACAATGTTTCAAATGAACAATGTTGACTACATCCTTTTTACGCCAAAATGAATGAAGTTTCACTTGAACAAAGAGACTGCTTGTTGACGGTAGTGATGTTTAGAGGGATAATTTCTATTCACCTACATGTATTACTCCATACAGAGTGTATACACATTTGATGCCTTTGTAAACATAGCAGACCCAGGTCAGACAGCTCCAGGATGTCAGAATTTCTAACATAAATATTCATGAAGAAAAGTGATATAGAGAATAATAGGTTAGTGCCGTAGATGGGACGCCTTTATCCGACGAGGGGAGAAAACGTTGAGGCGAGGCTTGCCGAGCCTCAACTGTTTTCTCTCAAAGTCGGATAAAGGCGTCCCATCTACGGCACTAACCTATTATTCGATTTATCCAGTCAATTTAGTTTTATCTTTTTTCATAGACTCATAAAACAACAATCCTGAAATAATTTGCATTGAAAATGCGGTTTTTCGATCAACAGACCTCCCTTTTCATTTCCATTTAGACGTAAAAAATGAGCTACCGCAGAGGAAAATAATTTCGATACTTACATTACACGAGGGGAAAATGTGGTTGAATTTGAAAAATAAGATCATTTAAATTGAGAGGCAATATGTTAATTCAAACAGACATGATTTTATTCTCCCTGGGGTTCTCTGGTCAAATTCGAGTTCCGTCGTCTTGGTTTCTATTTTTAGACAGGGCTAACGTCACTCATAAATCGATGGAACTGAACAGGCTATATTTAGGTCTATGACAATCAACGCCCCTGTAAGAGTTTATCAATCAAATTATCAAGAGAGTGAAAAGAAACATTTACTATTTATCTGTCAATCTTTGCTTCCTGACTTGATTTTATCAAAAACGTGTTTCGCCAGCGTTGGATTAAATTAATAAAACTGATAAATCAATGTCACTTTGTATGTGGCCTCAGTGGCGTAATCGGTAAGCATGATGTCTCTAGAGTGATTAGAAATTGTTTTTAAAGGATCAGGCGCGGGCTCGAATCCAGCAATAGCCATTTATTTTTTTATTTTTTCTTATTTGAATAATTCTATTGGTGAATTTTCTGCTAGATCTATTTCGTCAACATAGTTTTTATGCATATTTACAGAAAATTAAAATAGTTCCATAATTAAAGAATCATTACGCCTATCTACTAACCTAATAAACCTTCTACTACCGACAGTAACCTCATAAACCTAAGTTTATCTGCACCCCCTTTATTATGTCACTAGAGAAGCCTGGTGACTGGATAAAACGTGTACCTAGAACATACCAGCTGTTTCCAAACATGTCAACAGCACACAGAAATATATCCTAATAGTTGATGACTAGTCAGTGACAGCTGAAATTCAGTAGACAGGGATTTTCCCTTCGGCTAAAATTGTCATCTGCTTCAAATCTCATAGTACTATTATTTTTGATTAAAACACTGAACATTCACCATACATGTACAGGGCTCAGTCCAGAGGTCCAGATAAGATGCTTAAATTAAATCAATTTCAAGAATAAATTCTTTAGTTTTCAACCAAATCCTATGTTGTGACCACACTCTTTAGAATCGTCTTGAAGAGACGATTCTAAAGAGTATTCACAAATTAACATAGGTTTTGGTGAAGAAATGACGATTTTAGTATTTGAGTGTGTACTTTTATCTGTAGCTCTGTCAGTCTATGACAAAAAACTGTCAACCAGTATTCTGCTAAGGAAATTATATTCATCTTAGTTCTGTATTCTAAACATTGATCAATTCTTCAAGCTTCATTCAATAGACAACCAGCTACAGAGCAAAATGTTTGGATCCAAACTGTGTCTCATCCGGATCCAAGCTGTTTAGTTTTTCTTCTTACCAACTGTCCTTTAGAAAACCAGGCACTTGAGTTGGAATGCAGGCATATCACATGCTCCCCTGCTGAGTGGGATGTAAATGTGAATCTTCCCTCAGAGGCATATGTCTGAAAAAGTGGGAGCACAATTATTTCATTTGACCAACCCAGAGCGCAGCTACAGATAAGGGGAGTAACTTATGATGTCAATATTTCTTACATATGAATATTCATCGAGTGAAGGGTTAAGAATTACTCCTTTATTTCTCAATTAAACCCTATCATGTGACTACTCTTAGAATGTTCTCTTAACCTTTCCCTGTTCTGTATTTAGGCCAAATTTCAATATCTACTGAATATTCATTAACAAAATAGTTATAAAGAAATATGGAAGGTGGAACATTGTAGACATTTTAGAAAGCAAAGAAACAGCTCTATCAAATTCTATTAGCAAACAGAGTAGACCCTGATCAGATGGCTCCTCTAGGAGTCATCTGATCTGGGTCTACTCTGTTTGCAAATGCGTGAAAACACGTTTGTATGAGGGAAAGGGTTAAAGACGATTTTACAGACACGGTTTGGTACGGAAATCATGTTTTAGTATGTAACCCATTGTACTTCCATCATCCCATAAAAGGGACATTGGCAAACGATGTAGACCCAGATCAGAGGAGCCCTTTGACCAGGGTCGGTGATGTTTGTTATACCAATTTAATGTCAAGGGCTTTCATGAGTGCATAATTACAGTAAAACCTCTCTATAATGGACGCTAAAATGTGTTAATTAGTTGTATTTAGGACAGGTGGCTGCTTAAAGCAAGGTGAAAGTGTCCGTTTTACATCACCTTGCTTTAAGCAGCCACCTACTTAGCTACCTACACAAAATACTTGATCTAATTTAGTGGCCTTTATAGAGGTTTTACTGTATTTCTTTTGCAAAAACACTCCACATGAAAATGAATGGATTGAAAAATCTGATTTGTCATATTTAATGGGAATAAATCACTCGCTATTTATGGTTCTGTAATTAGTAGTTATAACTAAAGCTTTCATAAGGAAATAATAATTATTTTACTTTACTCCACTTATATGAAGCCCTGCTACAGGAGGTAGTATAATGTATAATCTATATATGCAAAACATCCTACTTTAATTGTTCTGTTAGAAAGAAAATTTACTGGTACTTAAGATATATACATGTACTTACAACAGTTAATGTAAGAATGAGCAAAGCCACAAGAAAAGGGGGCAGAGGCTTCAGGACTAACAGTGTGGATCCAGATCAGTCACCTTGTTTGATGTGGCATCTGATCTGGAGCTACACTCAACAGCTTCTGCATTATTCTATTTCTCAGCTGACAAACAATGTAAACCATCTGATGGTCAATACCCAGAAGTCACAACTTCCAACTTGTGGCAGAACTCAAACATTTCTAAAAACATGTATTTTACATATCTAAGGATTGAATCATAAGAAAATGTATTTTATCATTCTTAAATTATACGTACAAATGCCATGTGAAGATACACCAGTTAAGAGTTATCATATGTAAGAAAAACAAATGTACTCAAATTTATAAACAAAGTTACAGTTACTCATACACAGATTTGTAGATAAGAGAAGTATTTAGCCCTTTAGCTGTTCAATGTTTATTACAAATTTCAATACCTACTTAATATCCATGGATAAAATAGTTATAATGAAATATGGAACGTGGAACATTGAAGCCATTTTAGAAAGTAAAGAAACAGATTTGTCAGGTTCCATTAGCAAACAGAGCAGACCCTGATCAGACGGCTCCTCTAGGAGCCGTCTGATTTGGGTCTACTGTGTTTGCAGATGCGTGAAACACGTTTATATGAGGGAAAGGGTTAACCCTTTAGCTGTTCACTATTCATGTAAGAAATAAAGACAACATGAATACTTAATAGCAGAATTTTTATACTATAAAATTTTCAATGAAATGTTTCACTTTTGACAAAAACTGTAGAATCAGAATTTCAGATATATATCATGGCATAAGCAACAGTGCAGATCCTGATTTGGGTCTACTTCTGTTTGCAAAGGTATTAAAAAGTGTTTATATGAAGGAAAGGGTTAACCCTTTACTCAATAAATAGTTATTAAATATGCCTTTCTACACCTTTGCAAACAGAGTAGACCCAGATCAGATGACTTCTATAAGAGCCATCTGATCAGGATCTGCTCTGTTTGCTTATGGAATGATATAGATGAGATCTGACACTACAGTTTATGCATTGGTAAAATTTTCATATGTTAATATGCCTTTTTAAAAACTAATCTAATAAATATTCATGATGTCATTTTTTCTTCCATGAATAGTCATGGAGTAAAGGGTTAAGAAAATTATCTCATCGATACTCAATTACTCATTAGTCTGATAGAGTTGCATGTTTAAATGTATTTTTTTTAAAGCATTGTTACCATTCATGAAAACACCAAAAGCCACAAGGAAAACAAGCACACAGGTATTTCACAATATATGGGTGTTTTGTTTGGAAAGAGAGGAAGATGAAGGTGCGGAAAGAAAGTTGGTTCAACCAAAATGAAACTGGTAAAGTATGTGTTCAACTGAACCCATGCAAAAGTCTTAAAGAGTGTGTATCATGCACCATAAAATTTAATACACACAGAACATTTAATGGATTTAGTAATTGTTGATTCTAATTTATAACCATTTACTCCATAAATACACCTTTCTACGCCTTTGCAAACAGTAGACCCCGATCAGATGGCTCTAGGAGCCGTCTGATCACTGTGATCAGGGTCTGCTCTATTTGCTTATGATATTATATAGATCTGATAATGGCCAAAACTGTCTGAGTTTATAATGCTGTGATATGAGTTAATAACTCATTAATATTCATAATATCATTAGTACTAACATGAATATTCATGGAGTAAAAGGTTATGAGAAAATGAAACATTAGTTTGTAAAATTCCTGTTGAATGGTAAACATAGCTGGCATAATTCACAGATAAAGAACTATTTATTTAAAATTTACTTTAAATCTTTAAAAGAAGTTAAGATTGCACAGTGTTTAAACAGAGTTTTTAATTTCTCTCAATAAATTCTTTCATAAACGCTCAACTAAATATTGATTATTTAAACTGTTTGTATTACAAAACAGCTAAAATGTAAATTGTATTTTGTTCTATTATATGTTTATAGAAATAAACTGATCAATAAATTCACATTTGTGGCTCTACTATCATATAGTGTATAGTAACATCTCTCTGTATCAATCATTTAATAAATATACCTTGACCTAATGAATATTCATGTAAGAAATAATGACATCATGAATATTAATTAGCTAATTTTATAATGGTATACGATATGTATATAACTACAGGAATTTTGGCCATGACAGAAACTACACAATCAGGTAATATCCAATGATTCCATAAGCAAACATAGCAGAACCTGATCAGACAGCTCCTACAGGAATAGTCTGATCTGGGTCTACTCTGTTTGCAAGGGCATGAAAATACATCTCTATCAATTAACGGTTTAGTCATAGGTGTAATTTAAAGCAGCACAAATTTAAGGTAATGCAAAATTTGGAGCTCTCTGCCTAGCTTTCATTCTACAATTATCTACCACCTGCCTATCCCTTAACCCTTTCCCTGTTCTATATTTATTCAAAATGTCAATACCTAATGAATATTCATGGTCAAAATAGTCATAATGAAATGTGGAAGATGGAACAGTGTAGCCACTTTAGAAATTAAAGAAACAGATCTGTCAAATTCCATTAACAAACAGAGCAGACCCTGATCAGGCGGATCCTATAGGAACCCTCTGATCTGGGTCTACTCTGTTTGCAGATGTGTGACACGGTGTTTATGTGAAGGAAAGGGTTAACTAGACAACCCTGCCTTTTTATGCCTTTGAAAACAGAGAAAATGCTGATCAGACATGTTCTGCAAGACCTGCTCTGTTGCTTATGTGCATTCTCTACTGTTTGAATCTATTTATATTTATGATACAAGAATAAATATAATTATATAATGGGCAGAGACTTGCATGAATACTAATGAGGTAAGGGGTACATGACCCAGAATTAGCCCTCTTTTGGTTATAGAGAGGTTCTGCTAACCATCAAACCCTACACCAGGTGAACCAGTTACCGTAAACATGGGATAAAATTCAAATATGAAAATGTTACAAA
This sequence comes from Azorinus chamasolen, assembly GCA_963576725.1. NCBI lineage: Eukaryota > Metazoa > Mollusca > Bivalvia > Cardiida > Solecurtidae > Azorinus > Azorinus chamasolen. The sequence goes on from OY755245.1 coordinate 74,723,128, forward strand.
ATTAGATATGTATAAAGCCTTTGAAAAGTGAGTTGCAAAATTTTGGTATTGGTCAAATCTTTAACATTGTGTATATCTACTTAGATAACCCTTTGCCTGTTTAATATTTATGTAAGAAACAATGACATCGTGAATATTTATTAGCTGAATTTTCAAACTGTAAAATTTTCAAAGGAATTTTTCGCTCTGACAAAAGCTGTAAAATCGGATCTATATCATGTCATAAGCAAACAGAGCAGACCCAGATCAGACGGCTCCTATAGGAGCTGTCTGATCCGGGTCTACCCTGTTTGCAAATGCATGAAAAGACATTTATATGAAGGAAAGGGATAATACAGAATAATTTTGTACCCAACAACCAAACAAAGTGTTGATAATCATACTATATTTAAGCTATTTTTACCACTGGGAAATGACAAAAGATGATAAAACTTATATTCTCATATATGAACTCACTCTAGATAAAATGACTTTGCCTTCTGGGTCTTTAATTTCTACAAGCATTCCAATTCCTGGAGCTGAGGGGAGATAATCCTTCACAGAAAAATCAAACAGTTGTACTTTGTAGTTTCCTGGAAATGATGGAGTACTGGGTTAAATATTGTTTTTGCAAGATTCTTAATTTCTACCATTACAGAAGCCTGTCGAGGACCACTATACATGTATCTGGGTCATGCATACATGCAAGTTAGTTTTCCCACAATAAACTGGCAGTATCATTGGCTTCTTTTGGTCATCTATCTGAAAGTCCCTGTAGCACCCTAAACGATTGTTGCCTGCAGTATTGCTCTCTGTTTCAGTGCTCAAAGTACATATTTTCTTAACCCTTCACTCCATAAATAGTTAAATACGCCTTTCTATGACTTTGCAAACAGAGTAGACCCAGATCAGATGGTTCCTATAGGAGCTGTCTGATCAGGGTCTGCTCTGTTTGCTTAAGATATAATATAGATATGATTTTACAGTTTCTGCCATGAAGGGCCAAAACTTCCTGTGCCCATGTCCTGTTATAACAATTAATCTAATAATTAATATGATAGTTACATGTGTATAATGACATCATGGAGTATAATGGGTTAAATTTCTTATCAGAAACATGATAAGATTTTCTGATCCTAATGAGATGTTAAATTAAGTGTTTTTCTTTTTCAGTTATAAGAGAATGATGGTCGGCTCCAAAGTGTTGTAAGGGGAAAATGGGAGAAATTACATAAAAAAAAGAAACTTTTCCACGTTTCAATACATCAAATATAATTCTAAGCCACTTCGTGCACACATTTACATAAACAAAGAAGGGACGTATCTATGTTTGAATTCTCCATAAAACACTGCACGCGCTGTAACGGCTTAACGTGATGTAATATGGTTTCGAAAACTCGTACGTCAAGAAACGTAGTGCCGTTGTGGCGGTGCAAATTATAGTTAAATTAAAGTGTTAGAATCGAAATAATAAATTTATACCAGTGCTTTAGCGTGCAATCGAACACGGGTAGTTGTTGAGATGCTTATAATTAAATCACTCGGCCTATCGGCCCCGTGATTTAATTACTACGCATATCAACTCCTACCAGAGTTTGATTGCACGATAAAACACTGGTATGAATTTATTATTTCTTAAATAGTAATTCATTATAAAGTTTGGATTTTTTCGTTTAATTTGCCAACAATTCTAGTCACCGGTCATCCATGAAATTTCGAAGCAAATTTGATAAACTCAAGAAATCACTACAGAAGGAGAAATTTTATTCAAAGTAGGGGGGAAATATATAATTTATCAGGTGGGGAATGGAGCCGAATATCAGCCCTAAACTGTTAAAATTAGATATGTAATTTACTAAACTAGTATGGATCCTAATCTGAGTTAATTCATTGACCTATGATCAGGACTGAAACTGATCCCCAGTGCCTGATTTTATGTTCAGGTCATTAAGTGAAAAGGATATATTCTCCATCCAAATAAGCAACTATTTGACACTGAATGACTGGCAGCGTTTTTTCTGGGTTTTTTTTAACAAGCACATTCAGGAAATATTGACTGCACAACATTTTCACAGACATCGGGCTCCACATTAGCAAAAGATGGAGTAAACTAAACATTTAATAGCAGTATATTCTTCAAAAAACTTTAAACTGTGACTAGTAGACACATCATGGTTTGGTGGAGCTCTGCAGACAACAATTTGTTTGCATGCAATACTGTCAACATCAGTGCTGCAGGCAAATCTACCACTCTAGCCAACTAATAGATTGTTATGCTCAGGTTATATGTGCATGTGTCTGGTTAGAAGAAACAAACATTGTCAGTAAACAGCCGATGGATGTTTCAGGAAATGACAGGAAAGAAAATCCTCAAAATCTATAATTAGTCATGAATTTATTTAATAATATAACAATACAACATGTATCCTTTAGTCCTTTCTTTAATATAAATGCTTTTTCATACCTATGCAAACAGAGTACACCAAGATCAGACAGGTCCTATAGCAGCCATCTGATCAGAGTTGCCTCTGTTTGCTTATGAAATTATATAAGATATGACTCTACAGTTCCTACCAATACCAAAAACTCTGGTGTACATATGCCATATTAAAACATCAGCTACCGTAATAAATATAGTCCTACTATTGTTAACAAAAATTCAATTCTGCAGTTTCAGTTAACCCTTTTCCTCACATAAACAGTTTTTCTGTAGGACCCATCTGATCAGGGTCTGCTCTGTTTCCTTACATGTATGTCATGATATAGGTCCGATTATACAGTTTTTGTCAAAGCAAAAACTTGTTTTTGTTTTAAATGTTTTATTTCCATTTCAGAACCCTCATCAGACAGTTCCTACTGGAGATGTCTGATCTGGGCCAACTCTGCAAAGAAGTTAAAAGTATATTTATGAAGGAAAGTGTTAGTGTTAAGTTTCCCAAAACATCCAAACACACACTACAAAGAGGAAATTGCTTCAACCATTCAGATCTAAGACAACTGGACAGCTTTTTCATTTATTTAAATGTAGTAATGTTCTAATTGCAAAACATATACCATTAAGTCAACATTTTGGATGGATTTGAGAAATGAAGCACACGTTGTAAAAATGGTACTTGGACATCTACACTTGATCATTAGTACAGTGTTTACCTTAGATTTTCAAACACCTCCCAACTTGACTGCTTTCACAAGTTTGTAAAGTTTAACCCATTCCCTCATAGTCTATTTTTAGATTCAACCACTTTGAATAAATCTACTGAAAAGGAGCATAACTAGGGAACAGGATTTTTTTTTAGAATTTTGTAGTTTGAAACCATTTTGATAAATAGAGCATTTGCTCCTACAGGAGCAAATGCTCTATCTATCTTAATGGTTTCAACATGTGACTTTTACAGAGGCGTAGAAAGGTGTATTTATGGAGGAAAGGGTTAACCTTTTACTCCATGAATGCTCATGAAAGAAATAATGACATTATATTAATTAGCTCATTTTTTATAATTATAACATAAAAATCAGTTTTTTTGCCAAGACAGAAGCTGTAGAATCAGATCTATATTATTTCATAAGCAGACAGAGCAGACCCTGATCAGACAGCTCCTACAGAAGCTGTCTGATCTTGGTCTACTCTGTTTGCAAAGGTGTAAAAAGGCATCCGTGGAGTAAACGGTTAAATATATCAATTCTGCATCATTTGAAAAAAAAACTTTAAATGAATCTATGGGGTAGCAAACAGTGTTGACCCTAATCACTAGAGGAGCATTTTGATCTGGGTCTATACTATATGTCTATATGGCTAAACATCCCGGGTAAGGCATAAAAAATAAATATGTTTCTGGTGACACAGCCACACATATATATTTTTTAAATAAATACATCCCTCATAGACAAAGAATCTGAAATAATACTAAATATAATACAACTAAATAAATAGCACATTTGAATTCCAGTGAGGAAAAATACAAAATTATTATTTGCAGTCAGTAGGGCCACCAGAAACATGTATATGATTTGTATTGTTTATGTCCACTTATGGTATGCTATTTATCTGAAGTGATTAAACAGTTTGTCTAGTACCATTTTCAATTTTGCAAATTAAAAGACTTAGGGAGTATATATAGGAAATCTGGTAGCAGTAGTTCCTATATAATTCTTTCTCTGCCAAACCCTGATACTAAAAAGAGAAGTAATTCTACAGCACAAACAAGACAGAGTTAAGAGACTTGGCTAAATAAGTATACATTGTATATGCATCTTATCCATACCGCCTCAAAATGTCATTTAATTTGTGAAAAATTGAAAACATGGAGAATTTATTTCAAGACATATCTAAAAGCTTTATAAAACAATGTACCAACACTTATATATATTAATATTAGGAAGAACACATCAAATATTTCACATGTATAAAACTTTACAATCTTTCCAATCTTTTAATGATCTCATATACAAAATGGTTGAAGCAATCTCTCTAAGATATAACAACGAAAAATACATGTGACTATTCATTGTTTGACTTATCTTACCCTTGAAAGTATGACTTTGTCGTCATTATCTCTTATTTCTACGTGCATGCCCAGGCCCTGCACCGTGGGCACATAATCATTCACATTTTGATCAAATATTTCAACTTTGTATTTACCTGGAACAAAACAATGTACAAGTTTGCAAAAATACATATAAATTTAGCAACTTAATGTATAAACATTTACATGGTATATGGTATGTTAAACACAGCCATGCCATGACATGATGAATTTTGACATAACAACTTAAACATTTTCGGCTAAGCCACCAGTGAAGGTAAGCCTTAGTTCTTCATTACCATAGTTCATATTATCAAGAAAACAGATAGGTTAAATGTTTTACTACATGCTTTGTACCATTTCTGTCCTAAAGTCTGTGGAGGAAAAGTGCAACTAGAACTATATTTATAGCATCACTTGTACCTCAGGTCCAATAACAGAATGTGTGCTCTACTGACCGGGCTATTTGGACTGTTATGAGCATCACTTACCCAAAAACACTATACTCATTCCCTGTACATTTCAGAGCTGAAGTGACAGGAGAAAAGGTGCAGCTGGTATAGACTTGGACCCTGGAAACCTTGCTCACTGGGTTGGTGCTCTATCAAATGAGCTAATAAGACTGCTATGACATTCACATACCACAATCACTAAAATCATTCCCCTCAAATTTTCAGTGGTAACCCAGCTCTCAGATCTATATGCTCCCTACTCTGGGGTGCCATGCACTGCAGACACCATTAAAGTGTCGGGGAAAAATAGCAAGTACAGGGATTAAACCCAGTGCCCCTTGCTAACAGGGTGAGCGCTCTAACAAGTGAGGCAACACGCCGCAACAGGGATGCTATAAGTATAACATCCACATACAACAATCACTACATTGTTGAGTAATCTCTGCCCAAAAGTTTTTCCCTCTGCGTGGGCCTTCACGCACTTCTGACATAATTAAGTGAATGGAGGACAAGTGAAGTACTTGCGTCAAACGCTCCATACCCAACCTAGAGAGCTAACAGGCAGTTAGGGATTGCATATCCATAGCCGCTACAACGCTATACTAATATTACTTATCAGGAACTTGTGTATTTATAATGAAGCGGGCGGAATGGGTTCGCTGCTAGCAAGTTTCCAGAGTGCATTAACTTCTCATGATGCAGTCCTTTTCAAGTAGATCGGTCAACTACTATCCTTAGTACTTAGAACCTAAGACTTAGTACTGTCTTCTATACAGACCCATCAAGACTAGGCAAGATCACTTCGACTCCAGTCAGACCTTATTTTACAAGTTCAGGAAAACCCATACTTAGGGGTCACTCTTTCTGAAGATCTGAAATTCAGCAAACACATCAGTAAAGTAATCAGTAAAGCCAGCTCAACTCTTGGATTCCTGAAAAGAAATCTGAAGCATTGTCCAGCACCCTGCATAAAAACTGCATACCTATCACTAGTCCGATCAACATTGGAATATAGCTCCATTGTATGGGACCCACACCTCCAGGGAGATGTTAATAAATTAGAAAATATCCAATGTAAAGCCACACGATTTATCACTGGTGACTAAAGGTCAAGGGACCAAGGCTGTGTCACAAAAATGCTGCAGAAACTATAACTTCCCACCCTTCAAGAAAGGAGGAAAATGGCACACCTTACCGTCTTCTTCAAGGTGGCTATGGGGCTGGTGCCAGCAATGCCTGCAGATATCTATCTGGTTCCAATCCGTGGTTAGAGACTAATAAGGCCAAAAGCATATAGTTAACAACCCGGTGACATGTTCTGCCATGAACAATCCACAGGGCTTTAAAGAAATACAGTGCAAAAGTGAAATCTACAAAAACTCTTTCTTCCCCAAGACAATAAATGAATAATACTTAATAGAGAGGAACAACCTTGACACCTCGGTTGTTAGTGCTAAGACAGTACAGAGCTTTAGATCAGCTCTTCAAAAGTGCAATAAATATTCGCCCTCTTTAACCGCTATGCGTATGCCGAAAGGCCCTGTAATGTATACATCCAGATTCAGATTGTAGAACTGGAACTTTTGAGTAGTTCTAAGCAAACGGGTAAATAATGCTGTATCTTGTGTTTGTGTACACTTACCGACAACCATTGTCTCATCAGGAATCTCTTCGATGAAACATTTCTTTTCGGTTTCCCCTATATGAAAATACAGGGCAGACGCTACAGTTAAACAAGAGAAAAATAATAAACAACGTTGCAGTGACATGTTGCAGTTTTTAACAGGAAATAGCAAACCGGTTATAGATACTGGGCATGCGCATAGCCACGTTGGAATACGAACATAAATCTAACACTAGCTTTGTACTGAAATAATTCGAAACTTAGGATTCGCTAGCTCTACATCTTATGATGGGGATGCTGAGCGACAGGGAATGGAAAGAATGATGAATAGAAAAAGACCAGAGCCGATAAATGTTCGAATATCAGACGAAGAATATTCCCGACTGGAAAATAAATATGATATTCTTAGAAATGAGGTACTCTTTTGGTTTATATCTGGACTTTTTAAGTTTATAACACGAAAGTAATGATATCGTATTGGTCCATGTAACAGCGAATTCGCTTGTCCGGACAGTCTTAAATTTCGGACAATCTATCTATCTATCTCTGTATACTGGCAACCCCTCTCACGAGTGTTACAGCCAGGAAAATGTGCACGTCAGAACTGTTAGTGAAGTGAAAGATAAAAAGAAACCCACAATAAATATTTTAGGGTATAGTGAGACTTAAAGGAAGAAATCAGTTGGTTAAAATTTGGGTGAGGTGAGATAAAAGAAAAGAATAAAAACACTGAACAGGGACTAATACTGCAACTTTACCACTGCCCTCTTAAACTGGCCTAGATCAGGCAGGGTAGCGGTATCCATAGGGAGTTGGTTCCAGAGAGCGATACTGTGGGGAAAGAAAGAAAACTTCTGGTAATCAGTGTGGACTTGAATCTGTCTGAGGGAGAGGGGATGCATGTGTCTAGTGAATCTGCTGGGTGTTTGTATGTATGATGGGAGTGGTATTGCGACTAGGTTGTGGTAGATCTTGTAAAGCATAATTAACCTGGAGTCATATCTGCGATGTTCCAGAGACCTCCACCCAAGACTATTTTGCATGGCTGTTACACTCGCAAGAGGGGAGTAGTTGTGTGTGACCCATCTAATGGCACGACGTTGGACATTCTCAATTTTCTGAATATAAGTTTTGGTGTGAGGGGACCAGATAGTAGAAGCGTATTCCAACTGCGGCCTGACCAGGGACTTATAGGCTAGTTCTCGCACTTTCTGATTACGAGTAGTAATATTCCTTTTAATAAAGCCAAGAGATTTGCTTGCATTGGATGTAATCCGGGAAATATGAGAGTTGAAATTTAGATCTGAAGAGATATCAACATACATGTGATAACTACCGGATTGTGCGGGAGACTACCGGATTTGAGCCCAACTCCCGCAAGTCCCGGCCGGGAGACGAAATCTCCCGATTTCTAAATAAAAATGATTTTTATTTTTTCCCACCCCATTTTCTATCATTTTTTGACATACGCGCTTGCCAGACGCCTCAAAGAACCAGTGTTGTTGACTTATTTACTGCCCTGTTTATCATGGCAGGCACAGCGCCGTGTCCCTTTTGTAGTACGTCGCCATGTTGCCCCTTATCAAAGACCACCGCAGCATTCCCTAAATACCATGCTGAGTAATTGTGACCCCCAGTAAAAGGGATTAAATGGTCAGCATGGTGTGTTATTTACCTTGGCATGTGTGTATTCCGTAACAGAAACAATCGTGTATGAATATGTCTCTGGTGTATTACACTGTCGTCATTACATGTATGCTTTTTTCTTCACGGTCAGATTCTACTAAATTTCTGTTGAAGAAAATCTTATTTTCTCAAAGTCTGACACTAAACATCTAAATAGTTACTTTATTGAATTAATTTAGGTTATAAGTTTATTTATAAATGTCCACATAGCATAGCTGTAATCAAAATGTGCTTTTATCAGAAAAAATGGAACTCGAAATTGGTTGCCTCAAACCACGGATTTTTCGAACGGTGAAATGTGTCATTTCATAGAGGCAAACACAAACATTGTTTTCCACAGACATTTGGTAATATATTCAAATAAAATTGTGTATGTATTGAGTATAGCATATAAGGATGTCAAATACACAAAAAAATGAGAAGATGTGAAGCATTTTTCTAACAGAAAATGAAACTACAAAATGCAAAGACAGTGTACTAGTGTTTGGATAGTACCATATTTCGGACAGAAAGTGACATGTTTATTTCAGAATATAAATGTCTGGATATATTGCATTACAAAAATAAATGAAAATAATAAAAACAATAATGTCAATAAATTATAATAATATAATATAAGAATGAGAATAATATAAATAATGATAGTAAAAATAATTATAATAAACACAAGTCTATCCATTGGCCAGTAAAAAGAATAATTATTTAATAATAAACACAAGTCTATCCATTGGCCAGAATGGAATGGAATAGAAAGAAATAGTAATTAGAAGAGAGTATATGGTAATATATACCAGCATACAAAAGATAGAATAGAAAGGAATAGTAATTAGAATAGATTATTATTTATATGGGCACAGAATAGATAATAGAATGGAATGAAACACAAAGGAACTAGAATAGATAAGAGGATGGGATGGAATGGATTAGAAAGGAATGGGAAATATAGTAGATGTGGATGGATGTAGAACAGAGAATAGTACAGACTATAATAAGGAATAGGATATAAATAGAATTAATACAAACTAAATTACACAGTTGTAATGTGCTAGATAGGCAAAAAAGTTCCAATGCCCTAGTAAATAAGATGGTTTGTCGCGCATAAAAGTGCCTTTATCATACCTCCCTTTCAACCAGGGGTAAAGGGGGGAGGGGGTGTTCTTTTCATATTGCCCATTCAGAGACATATAAATATAGGTCTCTGACCTATTATACCAACAAATAACTCCAAAATTTTCCATCCGCATAAATCTCCCTCTTTGACACCCAATCTCCCTCATTTGAAAAGCTAATCTCCCTCTTTGCCTCGAAAAAATTATCACATGTATGTATCAAGTCCTAGATATTTAGCATGAGAGACAGATTCTAGGACTTGGCCATGAAGGTAATACTTGTGTTTGATGACATTTTTCCTTTTTGAGATGTGAAGATATATACTGTTCAATTTCCTTCTGATTAACTAAGACATTCTGTGTAATTTGGTACAGAAAACATAGGGTCAGTTTTGCATTAACTTACCAAAACAATCCTTAAATGTTTCAAGATGTTATGATGAAAAACTATAAAGGTTATTAAAATAATATCTGTCTAAGACTCGCCTGCAAATTCGAATTTATCTGTAGTGATTGGTGGAATTTTTAATCTTCTTTTTCCAATCAAGTACCAATCCCACTCTGGGACAATGTCGTACTGCTGTTTATGTACAAGGTTGTGTGAACGGCGCATAGTATATGCAGTGCAGAATAAAAAGTTTAAAAACTGCAGTCACCAGGCCGACTTAGTCCTTCATAGAAAGCCGCCGCATATGCTAATATCAACATTTCCCTTCGTTATTATTGATATTTTACAGTTTTCAGTTTCTGGCATATGCAACGTCTTTCACTCATTTTCAAGAAAAACTCGGCGCATCGTTCCGCACGTAAATCCGGGGCGGAATGATTCAAGAGACATATTGAGCAAAATAAGTATGTTTGACCACATAATTCACTTCAGTCCTGTAAAATAACTATTTCAGACAAATTTTGTCAGAAAAAAGTTAACTGTACTCACCGATTGTGTTTATTTATCTGATTTTAATCACTCCTACACTTTTCATCGCTGACCCTGGCCTGTTTTCCGGGAATTCCCTTGATTTGCATACGAGGTTAACGGAACTTGTTCACGAAGTAATTATTTAAACGAAATCCATTATTTATTCAGTAATTTAGATCTATGCTAAAAAGTTACTGACTGGATGGCTGGTTATTTCATACACAAAAACAATTACAGTATCCGCAGGAATATAAGACGCAGTTTTTTCCCAGGTTTCGATACTCAATAGGATGGGTGCGTCGTATACACAGAATTGCAAAAAAAGATATTATTCTCGAGTAAAAATGAAATTTACCACGGCATCTATTGAATCTTCCGACTCGAGTCCGCCATCTTGTATCAAGTTGCGCAACTCTTGCAGAACTTCCATAATAGATTATTATTTACTATGAAGTGTTATCTGAGTGTTTTAAACTTACCTGAAAAGAAAGTCCGTGCTTTATATGCATTTTATTTGTGAATACTGGACACAGTACAAAAATTATTAACTTGTTTCATTTGTGCACTAACAGTTATTCATTTAGGAAAGTGTAACGTTCATATAGGGAAAAGGTTAAGTGCTGGTCTACGTATCCACTGAAATTCTAATGAGGAGGGCGGGGCTTATATGCTAATGCACTTGATCCAGAAACATTTTTCTGTAATGAGATTTTAAACACGACACATGACCTTTCTGTAAAGACCGCCATCTTTGTTGTTTTAACACACTATCACACTAACACGCTAATGGTCACGTTATCTATCGGTTTATGACTTTTTAACAAAAGATTGTGGTCTGACAGGCTTGTGGATTACCTGTCAATCTGTACACATGTGGATTACCCGTCAATTAGACTTGAGCTTATCAGCTTGTCTACAAATGTTGCCTAGAGTGGTGAATTTGATATGCCCGACACGGTATGGAAGTATTTTCAAAATCTTGACTTTACACACATACTTTTATGTGGCATATTTATGTATGCTGTCATACAAACATAAAATCATAACAAATACTGAAATTTCCAAATCTTTATTGTACCCACATCTATACACATTAAATTTTACTAGTCCTATTATGTGCATATGTGGCAAGTAGCGTTACACAAACACCACATTGAATGAATCTTTCGTAAATATTCTGCGCACAGGAAAATGGATATGCTGTGTTTTGGGTCAATATTTTAAGATGCGACTTATCTACACATGTAAGCATTTTCCCTCCAGATTTCCCTTGAAACTAAGGGTGCGTTTTATACATCTTTGCGATTTATATTCATGCGGATACGGTACTCCGATATTCTTAAAATAATTAAAATCTGAGCACAAGACCTTTTTTACCTTTTTAATATGTACATGTATATACGACGATTTTAATTGCACAGCTTATTCTCAACGGCCATGTACAGAATTCACAAAACTTCGAGAATACTCTAACTGAGGCATGAAGTACTTTGGAAGAAGAATATTTCGTCTACACATTCACTATGCATTCGTATAATTGTATTAACCGCATCACTTGATATAAACATTGCAAACATTTTGAAGATGTGTTCGACTGGGAATAAACTGTCAGCATTATTTACCTATACATAGGTGAGTGACATGGTTTTTAGGTAACTAGTATATAATGTTAAACTGTTTTGTGTATCAAATGAAACCCATATTCTCAACTTACTGAGATAAATGACGGAAATCGATTCACGTAGAAAATGAGTTGGGGATCTGGCCCATAACTTTTGGACGTTGATGCTTGCAGAGATATATAATTTTTAATAAAGAGCAAGCGAAACGTCTAAATAATTTGGACTACTGGCAGACTATGTAGGGACTAGGCTTTTCTTGAAGGCCTCAATGCTATCTGTCATCATGGTCAGCTGGGGTATCTGATTCCACAGTCTAATGGCGGAGGGAAAGAAAGAGTGTAAGTACACGTCTGTGCGGCAGAAAGGGAGTACATACTTAATGGTATGCCCTCAAGTGTTGATGGAAGCAGGATTAAAAAAATTCTCCACTGGTCTGGGCCGGTAGCCTTATGAGGGTCTTGATCTTGTACGCCCTCAACACCAATATCAAATGAGTGCATAAAACTGCATATCAGGGTAGGAGCTTGCACCTAGTGATGGTATGTTGGACGTGTCCTCTGTGGTGAAGACACTACTGAACTGGTTGTTGAGTAATGTCGCTTTAGTAGCTGGGTCACTGTGGGTCATTCCTTCTGACTTCAAGGGTTGAACATCACTGTTGTCACAACGTTTGCCCTTGACCATGGAGTAAAGCTTCTTTGGGTTTCGATCCATTGTCACCATGTCGCTAATGTAGCGGTTGTATGCCCTTCCTGCACTTATACCGTGTGTCCACACTAGTGTCTACTTCTAAAGCAGTGGCTTTAGCTTTGAGGTGGGCTCTCTTTTTCCTTCTGGAGAGGCGCTTGATTTGCCGGGTAATCCATGATTGGTTGAAGCCTGTGGACGTCATTTTTTATGGTACATGGGTGAGAATGGTCATATCAACAAAGTCCCTGAAAGTAGACCACAGTGTGTCTATGTCAGTGTTTTGTGTCACTGTGTATCGGGTGGTGAAATCACTGCTGAAGTCTTGAATGGTCTTACGGATAGTGGCTGTGTCTGCTTTTTTCCATAACAAGATCTTCCTGGATGGTGGTTTCACTCGTGTGGCAGTGGTCTGTGCCTGTACGAAAACAGCATCATGGTCGCTGACTCCTGGGACTCCAAGGTCAAGGTCACTCAACTTGACTTAGAAGTTCTGCTTGATGGATCCTTCTCAAATTTCCCCGCAATGTTTATCTGGATATGCTACAGTAGCATGGGTTTGCCCCGGTAAATATATCCAAGGTCAAGGTCACTCAACTGGACTTAGAATTTGCGTTTAGCAAATATGTTAACCTTAATTTGTCTGTCAAAACATCTCTAACTCAAGTTCTGCTTGGTGGATCTTTCTCAAATTTCACTACAATGTTTATCTGGACATGCTACAGTAGCATGGGTGTGTCCCGGTACATATATCTAAGGTCAAGGTCGCTCAATTGGACTTAGTTAGAATTGGTATTTAGCATTTGCGTTTAGCAAATATGTTAACCTCAATTTATGTTGAACAAGGCCTCAACGGGTGTATATTGTGCCCACTGACACTCTTGTTATGTTTTGCTGTTGAACTGTATCAGTGACTGTGACAGTGAGTATCAGTTTCAGTTAACCCTTTCCCTGTTCTATATGTAGTCCAAATTTGAATACCTACTGAATATTCATGGACAAAATAGTTAAAATGAAATATGGAAGGTGGAACATTGTAGCCATTTCAGAAACTAAAGAAAATGTCTATTAAATTCCATAAGCAAACAGAGCAGACCCTGATCAGACGGCTCCTCTAGGAGCCGTCTGATCTGGGTCTTCTCTGTTTGCAAATGCGTGAAAGCACGTTTATATGAGGGGAAGGGTTATACTGTTAATCAGTGGTCTTTTTGCTATACGAGGGGTGTTCCAAAAATAATGTCACTTGCATCGGTGCTCATATAGCGGAAGTGCTTTTGTTCATTTTAATTTGCTCTGCCCTTTAAAATACTCTCCGCCAACCAGAATACACCTTTTTAGCCGGTCAATCCATTTTTGGAAGCATTTTTCATACTCTTCAATGGGGACACCCATCAGACACTGATAAACAGCAGATCCAAGGGCATTTCTCGAATTGTATCTCCTTCCAGATAAATGATATTTAAGTTTTGGAAAGAGAAAGTAGTCGCAGGGGGCCAAGTCTGGCGAATACGGAGGGTGCGGAAGGACGGTAACCTTCTCTGACTCCAAAAAGTCAGTCACAATACGTGCCTTGTGAGTGGGTGCATTATCATGCAAAAGTCGGACATACTTAAGTCCTGTTTTGGGGCGGCTACTTTTGTAGTAGTTCTTCAATTTTCTCAGAACAACGTTTTTATAGAACTTGCCTGTGACCGTTCTGCCTTTTGGCACCGGGATTTGAATAGCTGGACCCTTATTAGTGAAAAAAATAGCATACAAATCCTTCTTTACCGTTCGTATTCGTTTGGCAATACTTGGGCGTCTGGCATTTTTAGTGGCCCATATTCGGTTGGAAACCTTCCGCTTTGGTTCAAAATAATACACCCAGGTCTCATCACCAGTGACTATATTATCAAAAGCCTTTTTACTATATTTTGGGTACATTTTGAGAAGTTTTTTTGCCATTGTTACACGCGTCTTCTTTTGCTCATCCGTTAACAAATGGGGTATCCATCTTGCATTTATCTTTCTAACTTTTAGGTGTTTCTTCAAAATTGCATGAACTCTTGCTAACGACAAGTTTGTCATTCGAGCCAATTGTCTTACGGTGAATCGAGCATCAGTTTTGAGGATATTTCGGATTTTTTCTATGTTACCTTTGGTCGTAGTTGTTGCAGGACGACCTGGGCGAGCAGCATCTTTCAGTTGCTGCTGCCCAGCACTAAATTTAGCTACCCACCTACAAACAGTCCTGTGGGACATTTGGCCCTCCCCATAAATGTCACACACCTCGCGGTGAATATCTACAGCCTTTATGCCGAGTAATGACCTACCTTTTATATAGGCCCTAATTTCAAGAACATTTTCAGCTCGTTTTCCTGTCATTTTGTGTATAGTCTAACGAATAGGCTATGAAACGATGTACACTGTACCGAGGCAAGTGAACGTGTGGACGAGATATTTACCTGTGTCACGAGCCAGTGATCACTCAATCGACACGAGGTGGTTTTGTGCATGAATTCCACGATTTCCGCGAAATAAAGCACAGATGACATTATTTTTGGAACACCCCTCGTACCAGTACAATTCATGGCATATTAGTTATGTGTTGCCAAGCCAAATTAAATTAATTAATGCCTACTTCATGAGTCATGTACTGGATCATTTGCTGTTAACTGCCATGCATTCCTTGACTACTTTTTCCCCAAACTTTTTGCAACATTTGTTGTTTCAAAAACGTAGTGACTACGCTTATGCTAAGTGTTGAATCATAATGAAATGCTGAGGAATTCTGTGTCTCATCAAAATCAAGAATCCAAACTGCTAATCATTATTCCCCCACAAACAAAGTTGGGGGGGGGGTATACTGGAGTCACCATGTCCATCCGTCAGTCCGTCCACCTTGTCCGGATCATAACTTCCAAAGTATAAAAGCTATTGACTTCAAACTTTATATACAGAACCCATTTACACATGTAAAAAAATTGTCTGATTGAAAATAGCTTCATAAATTTACCAGTATGTCTATACAGATACTGCAAGCATGCTAAACGGACATACAGGTTTTTCTTTTGTATTTATCTAGTTCTTGGCATGTAAAAGGAAGTTGGACAGCAAATGTGAAGCTTTGCTCATTCTCAGTAAGGAGCTGGACCAATGCAGAAGCGAGAGAGACCAGTTCAAGCTCATGGCTGAGCAGCTGCGGGAGAGATATCAGTCAATGAAGAAACAACATTCAGGACAGGTAAATGCACTCAGGGACTTGTTTCATACACTTGTGTGTGTCTGCAGTTTGAAAGCAACCTAAATCTAATCTAATCAGTACTACAGTGTATGTGACATTCGTCTGCAAAAGTTGTTTTCTTAGAACTTCAGTTCTCAAATTTCGTTTTTAGGCCTTTAGGGGACAGGGTATTAAGTTTTACCTCCATCCATCTGTCCTGTATAATTTTAGTCAAAGATTTCTTGACTTGTGTATGCTGGAATTATTTGGCCCTTGGTCTGAAGTATAATCATAGTGAGTTGTACCATGTCTTCCCTTTTTAGGCCTGTCATTCAGCGGGGCAACCATGTCCCACATGGACACATTTTCTTTTATTAAGAAGTAGTGTAACAGTTCAGGGCTGCATCTCATCTGAATCCAAACTGTATGCAAAGGTCATCACAATTTGGTCCATAGTATTGAAAGGGTTAAATAAATGAAAGTTTATCTCTATGTATGCAAATTTGTTGTTTTGCTTCAATTTCAACCCTTTCCCTGTTGCATATTCATGTATGAAATAATGATGTCATGAATACATGTATTTAGTAGCTGAATTTTTATAATGGCATATTATGCACACTGTAATCAGGATTTCTTTATACTGGTTGGAACTGTAGAGTCAGATCTGTTGTAATTTCATGAGAAAACAGAATATCTGGTCTACTCTGTTTTGCAAAGGTGTGAAAAGATGTTTATAATATATGAAAGAAAGGGTTAAATTGAATATTTCTTTCTGAGACATGAGTGGTTAGATCGATCCTGATGAGATATGGGGTTAATATAACTGATAAGAAATATGATAAGACTAGGTGTAAGATCTTTACTCTCCTTCAGGTTTAGGCTGTTGCACATGTTATATGGTTTAATTACTGAACAACAGCTGGTTGTTATGAATGGACTGCATAGGTACTGCATGTACCATAGATATGAGGTCACCCAGTCCTGCCTCTCCACCGACATGTAAAGCTGAAGTCAATTGGACACTGATTTTATAACTTTAACCCTTTGCCTAATGCAACTTTATGCATTTATTGATCACTACAGTAGAATCTCTCTATAACGGTCACTGAATTGTGTTAATTAGCTGTTAGTATGGGCAGGTGGCTGCTTAAAGCAAGGTGGAAGTAAAACAGAACGCTCCCATAGGAGCGTTCTGTTTTACTTTCACCATGCTTTAAGCGACCACCTGCCTTCAACACAAAATACTTGATGTAATTTAGTGGATGTTACAGAGAGGTTTTACTGTACATGCATATTCATTAATTAAATGTTTAGAAACTTTGGCTTCTAAGGCAAAAAATGTAGGACAAGACCTACATCAGTCCACAAGCAAACAGAGCTGACCCTGATCAGATGGCTCTCACCTGGGTGTACTCTGTTTGCAAAGGAGGGAAAAGGCCTGAAGTGGGAAAAAGTGTGAGGGAAAGGGTTCAATCAAATTAATGGAGTAACAAATATCAAGTAAGTAGCCCCAGGTCAGCCATTGTATCTCTAATTAGGATGTGAGTGTATTATGTTTGGATTAACCCTTTCCTTCATACAAATACTTTTTCATGCCTTTTCAAACGGAGTAGACCCAGATTATGTGGCTCCTGTAGGATCCATCTGATCAGGGTCATCTCTGTTTACTTATGAAAATATCAGATTAAAGCAGTCTAAACAACAAGTTTGAAACCGTGTATTGTCTGTTCTATTCCTTTATAGCTTAGTGAAATTATAATAGATATGACTGTACAGATGTTACCAATACCACAAATTCATGTGTTAATATGCTATTACATGTATAAAAATTCAGCTAATGAATATTCATGATGTTATAGTCAAACAACTAGGTCTGATGGGTCACAGGTTCGCCGAGTTCATTTATAAGGGAGATCAGCATATCAGATATCCATGTGTCATTATGCTCCACAAAGTGGTGGCATATAGGGTTGCTCTTGTCCGTACGCACATCTAGAAGAATTTGTCCTTTTCTTGGAAAGTATTTGTCCAATCCTCACAAAACTTTACACACATATTTGAGGCCATTATATCCTGGTCAAGTTTGATAGCCATGTAAATTGCTTTAGTCGTTTAGGTGTTGCGGCCCTTTATTTGAAAAAATTACTTTAAAATATACTGTCCCGAATCTTTCTTTGTGATTTTTACCCTTTTATTTCCAATTTCATTTCAACCAGCATATATTTTCATTGTTATAAAATTTTCTACCATGAAATATCTCTAAACCGGACATTGTTGGCCTTTAAGGCAGGTGGCAGCATAATTTAGTAAAAAGGTAATGCAGAAAGCTCCCTCAAGAGCATTTTGTATTAGTTTTGTTCTGTATTAAGCAGCCAGCTGCCTAATGAGCTCACTTTCGTCCTGACTAAGTGATCGGTTCATAGAAATTTTACTGCAATTCATTTCAATACAAATTTCTCCCTCACTGGCAGTGTCTGTCTCAGATTTGTCAACTTCATTATCATCAATATCCGATGTCAGGTCTGAAGTTTTCAATGATTTCACCTACAGTAATGTCTGATGCCCAATATGTCCTTTCAATGTCCTCAACGCGTGTAGTACATTGACAAACGTGTATAAATGGTCAGTATAATTATACAGAATGAACTAAAATAATGCTAAATTACTATTCATTCAAGATTAAGAAAAGTTTAAAGGTTGACGCAGGATTCAAACCCACATTTAATAAAAAGACTACCATCGCAATGCCTTCTGCATTCCTAGACTTTACCTACTGCACTAAATTGCTGACAACAATTCTGCTTTCATTTTTATCTAATATATGGTATTAAAGTCGGCTGTTTAAAAATGGTCCGAGAACATGCGGAATGCTGCTCTCCCTATAAAATGGACTCGGTTGACCTTTGATACGTCAGACCTTGTTGTTTGACTATAATTGTTATTATTATACAATCCGCAAACTTGATTGAGAGGGTATACTGGAATCGCCCTGTCCAACGGTCGGTCGGGCGTGTGGTTTGTCGGTCTGTTGGTCCATATTTGAACATGGGTGGTTTGTGTCGCGAACTTCTCCGTCAGTTTTAAAGTTATTGAATTTATATATGGTATACGAATAACCACGAATGGTAGGTGTGCAAGACGCAATTTTCATGTATTTACCACTGGCCATTGCTGAATTATATCTCCCTGAACATTTGAGTATTTTTTTTGTCAATTTGGCATAAAACATGGGGAGTTGGTATCGCACACTCCTTCAATTTGAAAGTTATTGAATTGATACTTGCCATACATAATAACCACAAAACTGTGACCACCTTTTAGCCTCATTTTTTAAAGAAAAATCTCTGCTTATAGTTTGGCAAAAATCGGGCGGGTGTGTGGTGTGCCGTCGTTAACAAAACTTTAACATTGTTTATAACTTCTGATTTACTTTAGCTAAACAATTCATATTTGGTATGCAAATAACTTTGCCATTTTTAACAAACTTTAACATTGCTATAACTTTGGAACTACAAATGCTAGGCAATTCATCTTTGGTATACATATGGCTTTGGTAAATACCTTTCAGTTGATATAAAGATACATTTTGTATTTGAAATTAGGTCAAGGTCACTATTGGTCATCATTGAAAAACTTCAACATTTTCTCTTAACTTCTGAACCACATCTGCTAGACAATTCCTATATGGTATGGAGATAGCTTTGGTGAAGGCCTTTCAGTTAATACAAGGATACATGAAATTGGGTCAAGGTCACTATTTTGAAAACTTGGCTGTTTTTAACAGTACTGTGCTGATAAGACGTATTTGCAAAGAGGTTAATTTTTACGCGTTCTATAATGAGAACTATAGAAACTTATAAACATGGCAATAAAATTGCCAATACATAATTAACATGTATAATTCAAAATTCATGGAGTAAATTTATGTGGAAGCCTTCCAGCTGACTTGAGGATGGTCAGTCGTTCTACTCAGGTGCCAATTATAACCTGATATTGGATTCAGGTATAATGTTTTAGGTTTCAAATTGCACCTTGGTTCTTCCTCCTCCTGTAATTAGTTTGACGTCATGAATTAACTGAAACTCTGTTGAAGCGATGAAAAAACCTATATCAATAAAAAATCATTAGGCAAATTGTTTTAACACAAAGAAACTCCGGCTTTAATGCGTTTTCCGCATTTTTTGCTTGTTAGAAACATGCCGTGGAGATGATTCTAAAGAGTGGTCATAGTATCAGGTTTGGTGGAAAAATAAAGGAGCTTCTCTTGAAAGTTTATTAATTATACCCCCCTTTTGAAAAAATGGGGGTATATTGCTTTGCACATGTCGGTCGGTCGGTCGGTCGGTCTGTCGGTCGGTAGATCGATGGTTTCCGAACGATAACTAATAAACGACTTGGCCTAGAATCTTCAAACTTGCTGTGGTGGTTGGTCATGACAAGTAGATGACCCCTATTGTTTTTTAGGTCACTAGGTCAAAGGTCAAGGTCACCATGACCTAAAATGGTGAAATAGTTTCCGATCAATAACTGCTCAAGGGTTTGGCATGGGATCTTCAAACTTGCTGTGGTGGTTGGTCATGACAAGTAGATGACCCCTATTGATTTTGAGGTCACTAGGTCAAAGGTCAAGGTCACCATGACCTTAAATGGTTAAATGGTTTCCGATCAATAACTGCTCAAGGGTTCAGCTTAGAATCTTCAAACTTGCTGTGGTAGTTGGTCATGACCACTGGATGACCCCTATTGATTTTGAGGTCACTAGGTCAAAGGTCAAGGTCACCATGACCTTAACTGGTAAAATGGTTTCTGATCAATAACTGCTCAAGGGTTTGACCTAGGATCTTCAAATTTGCTGTGGTGGTTGGTAATGACCACTAGATGACCCCTATTGCTTTTTAGGTCACTAGGTCAAAGGTCAAGGTCACCATGCTCTTAAATGGTCAAATGGTTTCCAATCAATAACTGCTCAAGGGGTTGGCTTAGAATCTTCAAACTTGCTGCTGTAGTTGGTCATGACAACTGGATGGCCCCTATTGTATTTGAGGTCACTAGGTTAAAGGTCAAGGTCACCATGACCTTAACTTGTAAAATGGTTTCTGATCAATAACTGCTCAAGGGTTTGGCTTAGGATCTTCAGACTTGCTGTGGTGGTTGGTTGTGACCCCTTGATGACCCCTAAAGTTGTTGAGGTCACTAGGTCAAAGGTCAAGGTCACCATGACCTTAACTGGTGAAATGGTTTGCGATTAATAACTGCTCAAGGGTTTGGCTTAGGATCTTCAAACTTGCTGAGGTGGTTGGTCATGACAACTAGATGAGCCCTATTGATTTTGAGGTCACTAGGTTAAAGATCAAGGTCATCATGACCTTAACTGATGAAATGGTTTCCAATTAATAACTGCTCAATGGTTTGGTTCGGGATCTTCAAACTTGCTGTGGTAGTTGGTTGTGACCACTTGATGACCCTTAAAGTTGTTGAGGTCACTAGGTCAAAGGTCAAGGTCACCATGACCTGAATATGTGAAATGTTTTCAGATCAATAAATGATCAGTGGTTTGGCTTAGGATATTCAAAGTTGCTGTGGTGATTAGTCACGACCGCTAGATGACCTCTATAGTTGAGGTCACTAGATCAAAGGTCAGGGGGTCGGGGGTATACATGTTTTACAAACATCTCTTGTTTACGCATCTTCTCCAGACCTGGTCACAACTATTGGTTCAAAGAAATAAAAACAACATTGTCATGACTTGTATACTTATCATGAGCACTGCATATCTCTGACATGGTGAAATAATCTTCTGCATTTGCAAAGCTTTAATTGGACTCGGCACATATATATCTGTCTTTCTGGAAATGTCATTAGTATTCAGAAAGTCGGTATCTACGTCAATGCCATAAAATGGACAATGCAATAAAACATTGATCTGGTTTACCATGGTGATCATGGTGTACTTAATATTAAAACCTCATTCATGTAAGATGAGGAACTGAGTTGAAAGAACAATAAAGTTGTGTCACAGCTGTTGTAAGTTTCCCCAAAATAGAAATTCTGTACATGTATGTCTATAAATACCTCATTCAGATAATGAGAATATTCAGTTCATCTAGACTACTCAAATACAGTAGAACCTGTCTTAAGCGGCCATTCATTTATTGATCATAGGAGTAATAAAAAGCAGATGGTTGCTTAATGCAGGACAAAAGTAATGCAGAAAGCTATGGGACATTTCTGCATTACTTTTGACCTGCATTAAGCTACCACCTGCCTCACAGACCCATAATTAGACCCCTTTTTGATGGCTGCTTAACCCTTCGCTTGCTATTCACGTCAATATACCTACCTGTAAATAGTGAAGACCCAGATGAGACAGCTCTCGCAGGAACTGTCTCATCAGGGTCTGCACTATTTACAAGTTGGTTGTGCAACCAGTGCACTCCACAGCAGTGATTGCACAGCGAAATACTTGTACACAGTGAAGATATATGGAATTATACAACAGGGCATGGGTAAAGAAGAAGAAATGTATTTTAAAATTCAGCAAGTGAAGGGTTAAGAAAGGTTCTACTGCAATACAGTGATGTTTTTATCTCACTAAACATTGGTTTCTGAGTTATGCTATGGTTGAGGTTTTCACTGCATATATCATCAGACATCAACACTTCTTTCTTGAGGGATAAATCTGACTAAAGGCCATAATGATACCTGCATATTAACATAAGTATTTCCTTTTAAACATTTAAATTATATATCTATAGGGAGATTTTTTTATGCCCATCAGATCTGTGATATGGCACATACTGATTTTGCTCTGTCTGTTGGTTGGTTGGGTTTGTCGGTCACAACTTTAACATTGGCGATTATTTTGTCACCATTGCACATACATCTTTTAAACTTGGCATGCATGTTCAACTTATGGAGGCGAACATTTTAAGAGTGACATATCAAGGTCAAGGTCATTAATCAGGGTCAAAGGTCATATTTGTTTTTGCTCTGTTTGTTGGTTGGTTTGTCTGTCACCAACCTTAACATTGGCTATAATTGTGTCACCATTGCACATACAAATGATACATACTTCAAACTGGGCATGCATGTGCAACTTTTGGGGCCAAGCATTTTTAGAGGTGACTTATTAGGGTCAAGGACCTGGTCATACATTAAGATCAAAGGTCATTTCGGGGGCATAGTGTTTCACAAACACATCTGTTTTTCCTTTTTTTTTCAGACAGTTGTTGTCATCGACTTGTGGTTCTACGTTTGTCTGTATTCATACTTTGTTTATTTATTTTTTCAGCCAATGAGCAACTCGAGGGAATACAAACGGTATTCTGATATGCAAAGTCAGGTGTGTAATACTTACCAACTTGCAAGCTTAAAACAAGCTTAATACAGTTCTGAGTAGAATTTGTGATTATATATAATGTTATTTTAAATGAATGTAGCTCTTTCCTCTAGCAATTTTGATTTAAGAATATTGAATGGACTGAATTTTCACAATTACACATTAACAAGGACTTCTTTTGACTGTGACTGAAACTTAAGAATCAGATCTATATTATTCCATGAGCAAACAGAGCAGATCCTGATAAGACAGCTCCTATAGGAGCTGTCTGATCTGGATCTACTCTTTTAGAAAAAGTGCCAAAAATGTCTATATTAGAGAAAGAAAGGGTTAAACAGTTTTGCACTTAACCCTAGTTATATCTCTCTAGATCTTTTTCTTTCAATTTTGATTTTGAGAGGTATTATAAGTACTGAATTAGATGTATTCTTTTTGTGAAGTTATCATAAGTATCACTAATATACCAGTAGTATAGAATGATTTAAGTCTTCAGTCACTCTTAATCATTCAAAATGGATTGAATAGCAAAGCCTTTTTCGTGTTGCAGAGTCTTGCAAAACTGCTGTTTGAAGCAAAAGAGACCAACAAATCTCTACAGTTTGAACATGATGATCTCAGACAGAAGCTTCAAGATGCTCAGGGTGATATCAAGGTAAGCCCAGTCCTGCCATTGAAATATGTGAATGTTCCAGAGCATTAGCACTTCCCCCCATATAAACGCTTTTTCATGCATTTGCAAACAGAGTAGACTCAGTATTTATAGAATCTGTATTATCATGGTCTGCTCTATTTGCTTATGACATGATAAAGATCTGATTCTACAGTTTTTGTCAAAGCTAAAAGTTCTCTTGAAAAATTTACATTATAACAATTCGGCTAATAAATGTTCATGATGCCATTATTTGTTATATGAATATTGAACTTGGAAAGGGTTAGATGAGAGGAGTATTTAGGAAATCTAGGTAACATACTGTCTGTATTTCTCTATCACACCCTATCTTGCTGGTACTCGTTAGAATCACATACAAGGCAACCTAATGAGTACCAGCAAGATAGAGTTTGCCTGGGAAATAAGAGAGTTAGATAGATAGTATAGGCACAGTTGGGAAATAAGAGATTTAGGTAGATAGTATAGGCACAGTTGGGAAATAAGAGATTTAGATAGATGGTATAGGCACAGTTGGGAAATAAAAGAGTTAGATAGTATAGGCACAGTTGGGAAATAAGAGATTTAGATAGATAGTATAGGCACAGTTACACCTTTCAACACATCAATGCTTGAATTCACAAACTTTTTTCATCAATTTATTGTCAAATACAGTATCAAAGAGTCAAACATGTTTGGTCCATGTAAGAAATGATGCCATGTAAGAAATAATGACAACATGAATATTAATTAGATTAATGGTTATAGTAGCACATGGACTCGGGAAGTTTTGTCCATGGCCGAAACTGTAGAATCATATTTATATTATAACATAAGCAAACAGAGCAGACCCTGATCAGATGGCTCCTATAGGAGCCATCTAATCTCATCTGGGTCTACTCTGTTTGGAAAGGCATAGAATGGCATGTAGGATAAAAAAAAGAGTTTTGTGTAATCCTCACCAATCTTTGAAGTAACTGCAATTGTTATAATCCCTTTGTCATGTTAGATAAAAAGTTGCATTGCTTCAGTCACTGGTGTTATGGGCCTTTGTATGTGAAATGTAACTAGGCTTTATCTGCTCACTAGTTTGGGATGCTTGTGTTCAGTCTTCATCAAACTTGGATGTAAAGTTTATGGGCATTATATCTGTCAAATTATATATATAAGTCTGATGTCGTACCATAAATTAGATGCAGTAAACCCCTCTAATCCGGAATTTTAGTAAAGAATAATTTATATCTTTTTAGGCAGGTGACTGCTTAATGCAGGATGAAAGTCATTTGGATGGAAGTCGTTAGGGAGCCTTTGCATGACTTTCACTTTGCATAAATTCTTTACTCTATAAATGCCCCTTTCTACACCTTTAAAATCAGAGTACACCCCCATTAGATGGCCCCTGCAGCAGTGCAGGATCTGTCTGATCAGGATCTACGTTTTTATGAAATAATATAGATATAGTTATACACTTTCTGCCATGATAAAAAATTCTTGTGTTCAGACATCATTATAAAAGATCTAGTAATTAATATGCATGATGTCACTACTTCTTACATGAATATTCATGAAGTAAAGGGTTAAGCAGCCATCTGTCTTATAGACAGGCATTAATACTGATTTACATGTCAGGTCTAGAGGGTTTTACTGTTTATTGCTCTGCTTATTTTATGTCAGTTTGGATTTCTTTTATTGACAATATAAAAGAAATAGTAGAGAATCAGATCTGTAACATATATATACACAGATCTGATAGCCCCAAGAGTTTGCAAAATAGTAGAAAAAGAGGGATTTCGATTGTCAAGTAAATGGTTTAACCCTTTGAATGTGGACATGCATACACTATCAGTTGAAAACAGTGTAGACCCAGATCAGAGGGCTCTTAGAGGAGCCCTCTGATCAGGGTCTGCACTGTTTTCATTCAAAATCCTTTAGCAAGTTTAAGCCTTTCATGCTGATTGGAATCTATAGTTAATCACAGATTGTCTTTTCCACTCTGATACTTCAGCTTTAAAAGTGTTAATAATATACTCCACTGAACCTTCACTGGCAGTTATTAAGCAAGCAAATTACTTATGTATTTCAGCTGTTGAGAGAACAGATTGCCAGGCAACGTGTGGGAACCACAGATGAGGGTATGACTACGCGGCATTTCCCAGCACATGAGAGAGAGGAGCTTGTACAGAAGCTTGAGTCTTCCAAAGACCAGGTATTTTGTTGAATAAACAAAACTGTAGATAAGAGCGGTAATAATTTATTCAAATTTCTTATTTGTCGGTCAAAATCATTTATTGTTGGTATTTATTAAAATAATACGTAATAATACATTGCCACAGAAAAAAACCCAGTTATACGGTATAGATCTCATTCTACAATGTCTGCTGTTGGTAAAAGTCAGCTAATAAATATTCATGATGTCATTATTTCTTATATGAATATTCATGGAGTAAAGGATTAAAGCTGTAGCACTGTAGATGCTTTTTCTGTTTCAGTATCTTCAGCTTGAACGTGATTTACAGACAGTATTGGATGAGAAGGAGGAACTAGTCACTGAGAGAGATGTGTATAAGACTAAGTATGAGAGGCTGAACCAAGAGCTCAACTACATCCTGAAGGGCGACGAAAACAGAGTCGTAGATATTGATGCACTAGTCATGGAAAACAAGTAAGAAACCGATCAAAAACCTTAACCTGATAGAAATGCATTTGCAGTCATTTGCAAACAGAGTAGATCCAGATCAAAGGTCTCCTATAGAAGCCATCTGATCAAGGTCTGCTCTGTTTGCTAATAACATAATATAGATCTGATTCTACAGTTTCTGGCATGGCCAAAAAGTCCTGTGTTCACACAAGTCATTATAAAACCAGGTAATTCATGAATCATTGATATATCACTATTTCTTATACAGTAAAACCTCTCTATAACGACCACTAAATTACATCAAGTATTTTGTGTTAAAGGCAGGTGGCTGCTTAAAGCAAGATGAAAGTAAAACAGAACGCTCCTATAGGAGCGTTCTGTTTTACTTTCACCTTGCCTTAAGCTGCCACCTGCCCTAAATATCAACTAATTAACACAATTTAGTGGCCGTTATAGAGAGGTTTTACTGTATAAATAAGTGTAAATGGTTAAAACTAATATAGGGTCTTTTGTTTTAGGTATTTACAAGACAGAATGAAACAGATGGAAGAGGAGAAATCTATGGCATTGGCTGCTGTTTCAAAATATAAGGTGAGTAAGTGCAGCAAGAAATACCTCCATCTTGAAACACCAGAGTTATGCTCCTGCGAAAAATGTAACATTTTTTCTGTCTGAAACCATTTGTCATAAACAGTTTAGAATTACTTTATGAAACTTTGTGATTGTGAAGTAGCATAAGGACGTAAGGCCCAGCAAGTATCATTCATATTTATCTTGGAACACCAAAGTTATGGTTATTTGTTTGTGTAAAATGTTACAATTTTATCTGTCCTGAGCCATATTGAAGGAACTGTGTGGAGTTATTCAATGAAACTTTGTGTAAATGTTAAGTACAATGAGTAATGATGGTACAATGAGGAAATGCAGCCATGCATGTATGCATTTTATTGATATGGAACACCAGAGTTACACTCCTTTGTTTGCCAAACACTTAACCTTTCTGTCTGTCTGGAGTCATATCTCAGAAAGGTTTGGAGTTTTTCTGTGAATCTTGTTGTAAATGTTTAGTACCATAAGGATTGGAAATGCAGTCCTGCATGTATTATTGGCTATATTGACTTTAGAACACCAGAGTTATGGTCCTTTGTTTGCAAAACAAAACTTCAAATGTAACTTTGTAAATGTTAAGTACCATAAGAATGGCACCAAGGAGGTTTTAGATGAATAAATTAGGCCCAGATCAGCTACTAATTTAGATTATGAACAGTAAGAAATGCTAATGAAAAAATGTGTCAAAGCCTGTAGATTCTTGAGAATATTTAGAAATGTGCAGAGATGTAGATAAAAGGAACATGTAGGTAAAATATTTTCTTTATTTCTCTGCCAAACCCTGGCTTGTTTGCACTCACTAGAACTGTCTGTCTAAAGTGATTCAAGTGAGGTGAGCCAACTAGATAGGGTTTGACTAAGAACTACAGTAAAACCTCTCTATAACGACCACTAAATTGTGTTAATTAATTGGTATTTTGGGCAGGTGGTTGCTTAAAGCAAGGTGAAAGTAAAACAGAACGCTCCTTTAGGAGTGTTCTGTTTTACTTTCACCTTGCTTTAAGCATCCACCTGCCTTTAACACAAAATAATTGATGTGATTTAGTGGTCGTTATTGAGAGGTTTTTCTGTACTCCTTATCTACAACTTTGACTTGTCTGTGTCTATACTGGCTACACACCCATGAACCAGGGCAACAGATAAAGGTGCATACTTAAATACTAAAATCATCATTTCTCCACCAAACCCTATCATGGGCTATGTTGGGACCGCTCTTTAAAATCGTCTCTGAGAGGATTCTAAAGAGTGGTCGAAACATGGGTTCAGTAGAGAAATGTAGGAGTTATTTTGAAACTGTTGTAATTTAAGCATCTTATCTGGAATTCTTATTATAAAGGTACTTTCTTCTCTTGATGCGAGCCTGATAAGTTATTGTAAATATGTCTGTATATCAGAATCTACTGGAGAAGAAGAAGGCCAAGTCTAGTCTGAAGTTGGGACAGAGTAGGGGAGGAGGCATGATTATAACACAGAAACAAGGTCAGTTCTCATCATGTTACCCAGTGGTCTGGGTGGTGAATTACAGTAACACCACCTGTTTCAACCCTTCACTTCATGAATATTAATGTAAGAAATGATAACATCAGGTATAGTTAATTAAATTTTATAAGTAAATAAACACAGACATATTTGGTGATGGCAGAAACTGTAGAACCAGCTCTATATTAAGTTAGTGTTTGTACCATTATAAAACATTATCTAATATGTATTCATGATGTCATTATTTCTGACATTAATATTCACGAAGTAAAGGTTTAACACAGTCTTCACAGTATGAAGGATAAATAATATAGCATTCCACTATTTTTAGAATCTAACAGCTAAGTGACCCTAGGCTTTATAGAGTTGTTGCCCTTGAGTCAGGAAAAGTTGCCTTTTTAGCCTTGTCCTCTCTAAGTTGAGCTGTTTCCATCTGATTGTCACAAATCTTGATGAAAATATTTGTGGTTATAATATCTCAGCCATGTTTGGTAACCAGCTAAATGGCCCCTGGTTATGGCCCTGGAATTGGCTAAAATTTTCTATTTCAGCCCAGTCTGCTTTCTAAGACAACAACTTTAGTCCAATCTTCACCAAACTTCATAAGATGTGGATGTATGTGGATGCAATGTCTTGATCAAGTTTGTTAACCAGTCATATGGCCCCTGGCATTTTGGAGTTCTGGCCCTTACATTAGCCAAAAATGCTTATTTTGCCCTTGTCTGCTGTCTATGTCAACTGGTTCTAATCTGATCTTCACCAAACTTCATGAGATGTTGTGTGGTTATAACATCTCAGATACATTTGATAACCAGCCAAATGGCCCCAGACGGGCATATTTTGTGTCAGTTTGGCACCTTTGTTATACCTTTTTAAGCAGAGTATACCTAAATCAGACCACTCCAGTTTGCTTATATGATGCAGGTCTGATTTTCTACTGTTTGCTATGGCAATAAAGTTTCTTACTTTATATTTATAATGCTAGAATTAACTTACATTTACAATAGGCAGACACTTGCATGAGTATTCATCATGTAAAGAGTTAAGGGTGTAATGGTAATGCAGAACTACAGATAAACGTGGGTAAATACTAAAATCATCGTTTCTCCACCAAACCTATGTTGTGACCATTCTATAGAATTGTCTTGGTGGAGAAAGGATGGTTTTAGTACTGGTGTACGCACATTTATCTGTGTAGCTCTGTACCATACAAATGTTAACAGTTTGGATTTACATAAGAAGTGGAGCACCTCGATATTCATCGAAATCCAAATCCCTTGAAACTGTGATAATACAGCTTGAAATAAAGTAGATATAAAAGGAAAATATTCGGGGATGGCAATAAATGTCAGTGCTAAGGGGGAAAAAGAGGCTGATGTATTGGTTTGACTTTTGCAGTGCAACAAGTGCTGGACTCCAAGAGTTCCCAGATACCATCCCCACAGGCTATGTCAGATCTGCAGGCCCTGGCCGGAGCACTTCTGGATACAGTCAATGATAAGAACTTAGCCCTGTCACATCAAAGAAAAACTAACAAGTGAGTAGAAACATATGCTTCTTCATATGACAGAGAGTTCTAAGGGTTAAGAAACTTTACAATTAATGTAGGCAAGAGGCTATAAACTGAACCTACCAAAGTGTAATGCAGATTTATACTTTATATTTAACCCTTTACTCCATAGATGCATTTTAAACCATAGCCTGTTAAAAATAATGTGCGCTTGAACTCCAATCAGTCACATTTTATTTACTTACAGTAGAACCTGTCTAAAGCGGATAACAAAAAGAGGTCTAACTAAGGCCTTATAAACAGGTGGTAGCTATCACCTGCTTTTTAACCCATTACCTCATAGGCTATTTTTAGTTACAGCCTCTTTGAATAAATCTACCGAAAAGGAGCATTAATTAGAGAAAAGGAAACTTTTAGAATGTTGTAGTTTGAAACAATTGTGATAAATAGAGCATTTGCTCCTATAGGAGTAAATGCTCTATTTATCACGATGGTTTCACAAAGTGACGTTTACAGTCGTCAAAAGTCGTCAATATGAGGGAATGGGTCAAGGCTGCTATGTTCAGTAAATGAATGGCCACTTGGGACAGGTTTTACAGTGCTTCCTGTTGGTTGAAACTTGTGAAAAACTGTTTGCTTATGATATAATATAGATCTGATTCTACAGTTTCTACCATGGCCCAAAAAAAGTGTTCATAGGTCATTATGAAACTTCATCTAATTCATATTCATGATGTCATTATTTCCTATATGAATAGTCATAGTAGTATTTACTGTTTTTCTCTTCATATAGAATCATATATAGACTTGATCAGCTGTGACATTTGAAAGTGAAATCCATTTAGCTCTCTGAATGCTAGTTGCAAATTTGTGATAATCTTGGCAAACAGTTTGATCCAGATGAGACAGCAAGTAACTGGGAGTGTCACAGAGCTACAGATAAGGATGCGTACCTAAATACTAAAACCGTCATTTCTCCACCAAACCCTATACTGTGACCACTCTTTAGAATCGTCTTTTCGAGACGATTCTAAAGAGGGGTCACATTATGAGGTTCGGTGGAGAAATAAAGGAACTTATCATGTTAGTGTTTTAATTTACGCATCTTACCTGGAGCTCTGCTGTCATCAAAATCTAAACTGTTTGACAGTGATTGCATCTGTGAAGAGGGCTGATGGAAATAGTAGCAGATGATAGTTTTGGTTGGCAACAATTACTTGGTTTGTAAAGACTTAGACTGAGATGAGATGCCTTCTATATGAGCTGTTGCATTAGGGTATGTGCTGTTAGCAATGCAGACTACATACTGGTAATGTCTGCCCTGTTTGCTATTGAAGAATGGATATTACAATTTTACCATTTTCATGAGACGTGTTTAATTATTCACCAGGTTTATAAACCATGCAGCAGAATAATAATTTGCAAAATATGGGATCTCAAAGACTCATTCAAATGAATATGTATGTTAGTTGACTTTCTCTGTGTATTAACTAATATAATACACTGAAACAACATTTGTTATTTAATATCTTTCTCTATGGATCCAATGTTTAAAAAATTAAATCTATTAAACTCACTAAATGGCTGTACTTTATAACTTGTAAATAACCTAAGTAATTGAAAAGTAATTGTCCATTACACCTATTTTTTCACTTTAATTAATTACGTTACAATTACATGTAATTAAAACAACGCTCAATTACACATTACATCAATTACATTGAAAACATGTAATTAATTGTAATTGATTACATTTACAATTTCAATTACCCCAGGTCTGGTATGAACTAAGGAAGCTGATGAGGTCTCAGATAATGCTGACCTTAATTAGTAGCATCAGCTCAAAGTTTGATATGAATCAGATTTTGTAATGTCTGTCCGAGCCAAAACATCTTGTGTGCATATGCCATCATAAAGAGTCTGACAATAAATATTTATGATGACATTTTTTCCTTACATGAATATTAAACAGGGAAAGGGTTATTGGTTAAAAGCCGATGGAGTGGAATATTGTGTGTCCTAATATTTGGGGTAAATATGATCTGTGTATGGCAAGGAAACTTTTAAATAAGGTTAGTACCTGTTGATATATTGCTTTACAGGATCCTTGGCAATCGTGTGGCAGAACTGGAGAAGAAAATTAAGACATTAGAGGTTGCTGGACTTTGGAATGTTCCATGTAAGAAAACTTACCTCAACTTTCACTTCATATGCATATGTGCTTTTGCAAATAAGGTGGGCTGTAGGAGCTGTCTGATCAGAGTCTGCTGTGTTTGCATGAATAATGTTACAGATCCGATTCTACAATATCTGCGGAGTCCCATCAGACAGGCTCTTAAACCTTCACTTCATTTGCATATATGCTTTTGCAAAGAGGATGGAAACAGTCACTCAGATCAGACAGCTCTTTTAGGAGCTGTCCGATCAGGGTCTGTTGTGTTTGCATGAATAATGTTATAAATTCGATTCTACAGTGTTTGCCATGCCCAAAATTCATTTGTTTTATATGTCATTATTAACGCTTCGCTTGCTATTCACATCAATATACATACCTGTAAAATAGTAAAGGTAAAGACCCAGATGAGACAGCTCCTGCAGGAGCTGTCTCATCAGGGTCTGCACTATTTACAAGTTGGTTGTGCGACCAGTGCAATCCACAGCAGTTATTTCACAGCGAAATACTTGTACACAGTGAAGATATATGTAATTATACAACAGGGCATGGGTAAAGAAGGAGAGATGTAATTTGAAATTCAGCAAGCGAATAGTCAACATGAAGATACTTATTGTACCTGAAGTCATAAAATAAAACAAATATTCATTATTTGTTGTCTATAAAGAATTAAAGGAAATATTCCTTAGCATGGGAGAGTCAAGATCGTGACAGTCTATGTATAAATCTTTTGCATGATAGCAGTGAATTCTAAATGACCTTCAGAGACTGTTTGGATTAAGGGTTGGAGAAGAAATTAAAAAGAACAACAACTATGTTTTATCTGAACAAAACAAAATATAGAAAATATGTAGAAATATATACATGTAATTATTTCATTTTCTAACTTCTGATGCAAGATAGGGTTTGGCGAGAGAAAATAGAAAATAGGTTTATACCTGCATTTCAGAGATGTAGATTTCCTTCAGCTTTTTTCATCTTATTGTTTAAAATTGTAGCCAGTGTCTCTGCAAGTTTGGAGAAGTTACGACAGGAATGTGATGATGTGAAGACACTGATTCCTCATCAGATGTCAATAAGTGAGTCAGACAAACTGTCTGTGTCAGATGGAGACAGGGACAGTGAACTGGAGACAGTTACTCCCCTTGATAGGTGAGAGGACTTTACTTTATATCTATAGACACCTTTTCATGCCTTTGCAAACAGAGTAGATCCAGATCAGATGGCTCCTATAGGAACCATCTAGTATGGGTCTGCTGTGTTTGCTTATGGAATTATAAAGATCTGGGTCCATGCTTATAAAGCTTTTTAGTTGAGTCTGAGTTTGTTCTCAAGCTTTTGATTGGTCAGATTTGAGCCTTTGCCTCAAATCTGACCAATCAAAAACTTGAGAACGAACTCAGACTCAAATACATAGTTTTATAAGCATGGATACTGATTTCATAATTTCTGCCATGGCGAAAAAAATCCTGCGTGTATAAATTCTCCCCATAGAGATATTCATGATGTATTTCTTACATAGATGTTCATATGGATCATATAAGAGCTGGGAATATATCCAGGGTTTAGCATCAAACTGCTTCAACATAATTCTTTAGCCTTTAGAAGCAATTACACAATTTTGGCACTTGCACATTCATTTTAGCTAGCTAGTTAAGTTTCAGCTTGAATAATTAACTTTCATATTTTTCAGTGCTGATATAACCCCAGAGTGTAGTCCCACCCACACTGCTAGGCAGCCGGGACATCTGGAGTTAGAGGATCTGGATCTACTCCCTACCAAAGAGATCTCCAGCAAACCAGTGCACCAGGATACCACATGTCTGGCAGATACAGGTGAGTACAATTCATTCCAATACAGTGTATGTGTTTTAGTAGCTAAACAATTAATAAGTGTTCTGATTGATAAAATAAATATTCAGTAAAGCCACGCTGTTAGTGCTGTAGAAACACTCAAATTAGTATCATTATCAATCTTTAACCCTTTACTCTATGAATATTCATGAAAGCAATGATGACATCATGAATATAAATTGGATTAATTTTTACAATGGCTTATTAACACGTCAAATGTTTGCCAAAGCAGAAACTGTAGGATCAGATCTGTTATTCCATAAGCAAACAGAGCCGACCCTGATCAGACAGCTCCTATTGGAGCCATCTGATGTGGGTCTACTTTGTTTGCAAAGGCGTAGAAATAGGTATCTATAGGCGGGTAAAAGTGAGAGTCTGTACTTGCAAGATGTTTAAAAACGCCTAAACATGACATAAATTATTTATTTATATGCTGAAAAGGATTATATCACAAAGGAACCGATTGACTAAATGCTGAAGAAGACAGACTTTTAATGTGTTTGATATAGAACACCCGATGTATTAGTATTCATTTGTGTTGCATTTTAGTTTTGTAACTATTCGAATAAGGCAGATCATATTTTTTGTCTATTCGAATTAGGCCGATAGTATTTTGTTGTACACACAATGTCATGAAGAAATCAATGAAAACAATTTATTTTTGTATCAAAGGGGCATTTTTAGCTCGTCTGTTTCGAAGAAATCACAAGCTATTGTCGTAACTCCGGCGTCCGCGTCGTCGTTGCCTCTGAAATCTTAACATTGACCATAACTTCTTCAATTTTTCATTTATAACCTTCATTTTTGGTATGCATGTTCATCTTGACAATGATGACAGACAAGCGTTGGCACCTGCTTGCTGTGCTCTTGTTTTTATATGAGTTCAAATTGACAACCTTTATAACAATAATTCTTGCATAAAACATGCTGTTGTAGTCCCATTTGCCCATGTATTAACAAGGCGATTCTCATGCTCACGTGCTGTTGTTGACCGGTTTTAGTTATTATACCTTTGTGGGGCCTAACATCAACAGTAGACGCCAAAGCGTAAATTGAACGAACTGTCGAAGACATAGCGTATAGTTATGGTTGTATTCTGAACAATTAAATGAACACAGGAAAGCAGAAAAAGGTTTTATGCAAGAATAGCGATAATACACATGTTTTTTACCAAACATTTAACTGTATATGATATGCTCATTCAAACTACTAGACTAGTAATACAGTCAAACTTTAATAGCTCGAGCATCACTGAGTCGAGGACAGTGCCTTGCTCGAGATCTGGTCGAAGTCCCGGAAAAAGTTGTTATGTAAGAAACAACTGCTGGTTCAAATATGGCTTGCTCAAGGACCTGGGCTGTTTCGAGGTATAATTATGCCCCTTCATCTGTTAATCTGTTGTTTGTAGCACTATTGACTCGAGGACACAAATGTGTGAACAAATTACCTGTTGATTATCACTTCTCAACTGTCAGTCTTTGTTTTCAGTCAAACACCTATCAATTTAGCGGATCACCTTTAAATGGAATAATTGCAGGGTACAGATCAAAGCCTGTCCGATCATGAACACATTAAATGATGTTTGCTTACGAGTAAATATTATTTTTGTTTCATTATAGCTTGCCTATAATTAGAAAATATTTTTGAATGTGAACTTGCATACAAAAATTAGTTTAATTTAAGAATTCTGAAACTTGACCTTACCGAGAAAGTGAAACAATACAGTCACACAAACATGCCCTATTGATGTAAGTAAAGGGAAAGACGTAGAACACATGAAATTTGGGTTTGCAAGCTCAAATTTACTGAGCAAAAGGATTTAAAGTAATGGTATAGAAACAGATCAGGTAATTGATAACCAACATCAAAACACAAGCAATTGATAAATTTAAAAGGATTGAACGAGTAGTGAACAAAATCGCGATTTCATGTTGTAGTATCGTATTTTGACTTTCTAGGTAATCGAATATTGACAATTTCAGATGAAATTCACTTGCTCGAGCACCCTCACTAGGTCGAGGTCAGGCTTGAAATTGTGCGACCTGGACCTAGTGAAGTTTGACTGTAGTTACTTTATCTGTTACATGTATTATATCCAGAGGAGTACCCTCTTTACTTAATTTAAATTTTAATCCTTCACTCCATAGATACGCCTTTTAAAGCCTTTGCAATAAGAATAGACCCTGGTCAGATAGCTCCTATAGGAGCTGTCTAATCAGGGTCTGCTCTGTTTGCTTTTGGAATTATAAAGATCATATTCTGCCATGAACAAAATTCCATGTGTTCATGTGCTATTAAAAAATTCTAATTTGCCTTCATGATGCCATTATTTCTTACATAAAGGATTAATATGCATGCGTCCAATACAATTATTAATAGATTGGGGTTGGGTTGTTTTTTTTAGCTTACCTGAAATGAAGTGTGAAGATGAGATGTAAGATATGCTATCATGCTCCATTAATAGTGTAACACTTTACCTCATGAATACATTGTACTCATGTCAGAAGTAATGAATGAATTACCATTATTAAAAAAAACGGTCCGATTTGACCCGGGGTCCAAGTTGGTTTTGGTCCGATTTGACCCGTTACCCTCCTACAGGAGCCGTCTCATCTGGGTCTACTCTGTTTGCAAAGGCTTGAAATGGCATTTATATGAAGGAAAGGGATAACCCTTCTCTTGCTGAATTCTAAAATACATTTCTCCTTCTTTACCCATGCCCTGTTGTATAATTACATATATCTTCACTGTGTACACGTATTTCGCTGTGCAATCACTGCTGTGGAGTGCACTGGTTGCACAATCAACTTGTAAATAGTGCAGACCCTGATGAGACAGCTCCTGGAGGAGCTGTCTCATCTGGGTCTTCACTATTTACTGATTACAGATAGGTATATTGACGTGAATAGCAAGCGAAGGGTTAATTTGCATTGTTTGACTTGAAAATCTATTACCACCATATTGGATTTTCTGATTTCAGTATTTGAGATGAAAGGTACAAATCCTGCCAATGACATTTTGTTGCAAGTAGACTCTATAAGAAGCAATGTCCAGGACAAGCCAGTATCTACAGATGACATAGCCTGTGAACATGCCACAGGTGATGCTGTTGATGATGTGTTTATGCACAGTGTCCCACTGAACACTGATACTACTGTGGAGGTGGCTATGGTTAATGGTCATGTAGAATCTGATGAAGTTCATGTTTATGCAGAAGATAAATCAGGCGATTCAGAGGTGACAGAGGGTGATGCAAGTGCAGAAATGGATGACTTTATAAGTGAAAACATTGAAGAGGAGACCGCTGAGTTTTACAATAATGAGCAGAAAAGCCAATGCAAACATTCCAGGGGAGGTGACGGTGATCATTGTGATTCTGAGGAGGAGATTGGAGAAGACAATGGGACTTCTGACAAAATGGAATTACTCATGGAGAGTATGGCCAAGAAAATGTGCAATATTTCTCATAAAACTGGCAAACCCGAGACAGACTGGTCAGCTGGTGATGCCTGCAGTCAGACTTTTAAGCAAGGAGAACATGACAATACCCCTTTGGAGTGCTCTACTCCAAATAGCCCTTTGCTCAGTGGGCAGTCAGAGTGTCCCGCTGAAGATCCAATTAGCCCAGCTGCTGACGAACCCCATGATGTAGAATGTTAACATTTGTTGCTAATATGTTTAAAAAAAACAACCTTTTTCTAAAGCAATCTTGAAAGAAGACTATAGACTGAATGCAGGATGAAAGTAATGCAGAAAGTTTCCAAAGGAGCTTCCAGAACACAGGAATTTTTGCCATGACAGAAACTCTGGAATCAGTGCAGTATCATTCCATAAGCAAATAGAGCAGATCCTGATCAGATAGCTAATACAGCTCATACAGAAACTGTCTGATCTGAGTTTGCTTTGTTTGCAAAGGCCTAAAAAGTGTCATTATCAGGCAAAGGGTTAATGCAATACAAAACAATGCAGACAGTTCCTATAGGACTTTCCTGCATATCTGTTTGTCCAACTTAAAAGCTATCACCTGCCCTAAAGCTTCAGAAGTAGACCTCTTTTGATTGGTTGTTTTAGAGAGGTATTACTGTAGTATAGATTCTTACCAGAGGCCCTATAGCTCTGCTTAATGTGCAAAAGCAGTGGCCTGTATCCGCAATCAGGTCCAGATTAGATGCATAAATTTACACATTTTCAAGAATAGCTCCTTTATTTCTCCATAAAACTCTATACTGTGACCACTCTTAGCCCTTTCCCTATTCTATGTTTATTACAAATTTCAATACCTACAGAATATTCATTGACAGAATAGTTATGATGAAATATGGAAGGTGGAATATTGTAGCCATTTTAGAAACTAAAGAAACAGATCTATCAAATACAATGAGCAAACAGAGGAGACCCTGATCAGACGACTCCTGTAGGAGCCGTCTGATCTGGGTCTACTCTTTTTGAAAATGCATGAAAACACATTTATATGAGGGAAAGCGTTAAGAATTGTCTACAAGAGAAGATTTTTAAAAAGTGGTCACAGTATATGGTTTGATGGAGAAATGACGATTTTAGAATTTGAGTTTCATCCTTTATCTGTAGCTCTACTTACTAATTACAATTGTTCAATTACTCCTTTTCCAGGAGATGGAAATAAATTGTAGGAAATATGAAGTATATTGGATAACAGAAAGTCAGGGCTGCAGATAAGAGGGACCAGCTTAACCTTTCATGACAATAGTCTTCATTTCTCTACCCATCCAATAGTTGTTACGTCTACACATCTCTGCAATGATTCTAATGAGTAGTTTAAGCTATAGATTTGGTGGAGAAGTAAGGATTATTTTTCATCTCAAATGCAATAAAACTTCTAATGCAACCACAGATATAGGTATAAATATGGGTCTTAAAGGCAGGTGATAGCTTAACTTAGGGCAAAAAGTTCTATGGGAGCTTTCTGTGTTACATTCATTCTGCATTAAGCCATGACCAGCTCTAACCCATTTGTATTTAAGTGGTAGCATTAGCGATGTTTTACAGTACTATTGGTATCTAGAGACATGTTGGTGAGAATGTGCTTAAGATTTTATTCTTTGGACTTTAAGTCTGCATTAGGCTATCGCCTGTTTTAAAGACCAATTATGATATTTATTTGAGTGTTCAGATTTAACCCATTCCCTCATATTGACGCCTTTTAACGCCTCTGTAAAACTCACCTGTTGAAAACATTGTGATAAATAGAGCATTTGCTCCTATAGGAGCAAATGCTCTATTTATCACAATGGTTTCAAACTACAAAATTCTAAAAAAAAAAAAAAAATTCTCTAGTTAATGCTCCATTTTGGTAGATTTATTTAAAGTGGTTGAATCCAAAAATAGCCTATGAGGTAATGGGTTATTGATTTCAACAATATTTTATTCAATGAAGAAAAGGATTGGACAACAGGCATAGCCTATATAAGTCCTCTCCAGAGTAATGGGTTATTAGTGAGGTTATAAGGAATGTGTGAAATGATAAACGTGTGCATGTGTGTACATCTGGTTCTAGTTGACACTTGTATTTTCCTATTGTGAAAATATCTGTTCATTCCATGACAAGCATTCCAGATTTCATATGGATCAAGAAATCTCTATCATCTTTATTTTATTTACAACATTATTTACATTGTTTTACAATTATTGCTAAACTGTTTTATTAGGCTACTGTGTTGTTGCTTTTTGGTTTTGTTTTTTTTTCAAAAATAGATTTAATATGCTAGTACTGAAATATACTTATAGCATTTATGAACATTGGATCTGTGACTTTGTTTTTAGTTTTAATATTTGCTTGTCCAAAAGCTGTAACATAATTACAGTTTATAAGCTCATGGTATTTTCTTGCTCTTATAGATATTATATGGCATATCATTTTGTGTTCAGGATATTTAAAACATTTTTTTTCAGTTGTTATTTTATACATGTTTATTTTTATGTACAAGTGTTGGTACAAGTGGACTTTTGTTGGTGTTTGTGCCATATTATACCTAATCTTCAGTTGTGATTTACTGTTTGTTCTGTCTCCAATATTAACACTTTACTACACATGTACAAGAATTCTACTGTTAACCAATAATGAAACATTCTACTTTGAAAATGCAGTACAGTGCTCCCTCTCTACAACGACACCCTTTGGGATACGAAGATTGTATGTGTTGTTCAGAGGGAGTTGTTACATGGAGGGAAAATCAAACATAATTAGCTTGTTTGCATATCCCTAGATAAGGTGTACTTCGAGAACTAAAGCCGTTATGCCTCCATCAAACCCTATGTTGTGACCACTCTTTAGAATCGTCACAAAGTGACAATTCTAAAGAGTGGTCACAACATAGGGTTTGATGGAGGCATAAAGAAATTACGATGGAAAAAGTTGTTTCTGGAGCCTTGTTGTTTCGGAAACAGTGACATGCGTTGTTGTAAGGAGGGAATCGTTATTGGGAGGGTCGTTGTAGGGAGGGAGCACTGTATTCAAAGGGTTGAACCTTTTCTTGATGGATATTCATGCAAGACTCCATCCATTGATTGATTTGGTTCTAGTCCTGAAAATATAAAATAACAATATTGAATGCATTTTTTTTAATGCCCCCAACGGCAGGCATATAGTAGTCGCATTGTCCGTCCGTCTTTCCTTCCTTCCATCCATCCGTCCATCCCAAATTTCGTGTCCCTTCTATAACTTTTTTATCTGTGAATGGATTTCAAAATAACCTGGCACATAATTATGTCAACCACACAAAGAAGATGTGTCATGTTCAACTCCATAGGTCAAAGGTCAAGGTCCCAGGGTACAATTTTTGGGGGCATTTGTCACGTGACTGTGACAGCTCTTGTTAACCCTTTCCCTGTTCTGTATTTAGGCCAATTTTCAGTACCTATTGAATATTCATTAACAAAATAGTTATAAAGAAATATGGACGTGGAACATTGTAGACAGTTTAGAAAGCATGGAAACAGATCTATCAAATTCTATAAGCAAACAGAGTAGACCCTGATCAGACGGCTCCTCTAGGAGCCGTCTGATCTGGGTCTACTCTGTTTGCAAATGGGTGAAAACATGTTTATATGAGGGAAAGGGTTAACATAGAGGTTATATTAGTTTCTGACTGTCATTTACCAAATATTCATTTTTAGATCCTTCCCCCCATTATATGCAAACCTGATAGTCTTCGTGAACAGTTTTGATCAAGTAACTAGGCATCTTATCAGGATCCAAACTGTTTGATTCTGTGAGTGTATTTAAAACAAAATCCAGAAAAATGCACATGGAATCGTACAAGAATTTCTATTGAAAGTTTAGTACTGTGGAACCATTTACTCCATGAGTATTCATGTAAGATATAATGACACCATGAATATTAATAAACCCTTTCCCTCAAATAAACGTGTTTTCACGCATCTGCAAACAGAGTAGACCCAGATCAGACGGCTCCTAGAGGAGCCGTCTGATCAGGGTCTACTCTGTTTGCCAGTGGAATTTGAAAGACCTGTTTCTGAAGTTTCTAAAATGGCTACAATGTTCCACCTTCCATATTTCATTATAACTATTTTGTCCATGAATATTCAGTAGGTATTGAAATTTGTATTAAACATAGGACAGGGAAAGGGTTAATTACATAGATTTGTATCATGGTACATGAACATGTGCATTTTTGGCCATGGCAGAAACTGTAGAATCATAATCTTTATTAATTTCATGAGCAAACAGAGCAGACCCTGATCATATAGATCCTATAGGAACTGTCTGATCTGAATTTACTGTCAGAAAGGGCATAGAAAGGTGTATTTATGGAGTAAAGAGTTAAATAGTTGAGTTAACACTTTGAAGGTGGAATTTTCAAAGTAGAATGGTCCATCATTGTTTGATGATTGAGTCATTCAGTATGAAAGAGTATAACTTGTGAGAGGAGTTTGAATGACCAATTTTGCAGACCCAGATCAAAGGGTTCCTCTGATCTGGGTCTACAGTGCTT
The DNA here is from genome assembly GCA_963576725.1 of Azorinus chamasolen. Taxonomy (NCBI): domain Eukaryota; kingdom Metazoa; phylum Mollusca; class Bivalvia; order Cardiida; family Solecurtidae; genus Azorinus; species Azorinus chamasolen. The sequence goes on from OY755245.1 coordinate 74,765,170, forward strand.
GAATATACCAGTACACTTGTTTCTCACATACAAAGCAGTACACCAGTTTACCACAATCAGAGGTTTAAAAAGGGGCAGTACTACATGTTGGTTAAATTACTGTACAAAAATAAATACAGTGAAGTCTTCTGAAGCAATTACAAGAATTTTATAACAAAGGGGCAAACGTGATACAGAGAGGTTTCTGTATGACTTTTGTGCTGCATTAAGCTACTATCTGTTTTAAAAGTCCAGAATTAGGACTGCTTTTGAGTGGTTGTATTAGTGAAAGTGTAGTGTAGAAGGTTGTTATTTATTTATTCTAGGGGATTTACTTGTCCCGTTGTTTGTTGTTATGTTTACGGCTGTTATATATTACTATACAGTCATTTGATATAAATGCTTGATCATAGTAGAGTTTAGCAATTGTTAACCCTTTGAATGCAGGACATTTGGAAACAGTGTAGACCCAGATTAGAGGGCTCCCAGGGCAGGACTTAAAAGGTTAAATTTCTTCAAAGAAAAGTTAAGAAGTTTGGTGTTAACCCATTCCCTCATATTGACGGCTTTTGACGACTCTGTAAAAATCACTTTGTGAAACCATTGTGATAAATAGAGCATTTGCTCCTATAGGAGCAAATGCTTTATTTATCACAATGGTTTCAAAGTACAAAATTCTAAATTGTTCCTTTTCTCTAGATAATGCTCCTTTTCGGTAGATGTATTCAAAGAGATTGTATCTAAAAATAGCCTATGAGGGAAAGTGTTAATGTTTTATCTGTAGCATACTACTGGCAAGTACATTTGCAAATAGTTTGGATCCAGATGAGACACTGGTAAGTTGATGTCTCATCAGGATTCGATCTATTTAACATTGTCATCTGCAAACAATGCAGATTTCCTTGCAAACAGGGTAGACTGAAATCAGATGGCTCCTGCAGGAGCCCTCTGATCTGGGTCTACTCTGTTTGCAAAGGGACTAAAAGATGTATCTATGAGGAGAGGTAATCGGTTAATAGAGCGTTGCGTGTTGTTCATGAAAGTGTAGGGTCCATATACATGTATACGATAATGTCGGAGTTGCCAGTAAAGTTAGCAATGCGTCACAATGCAATCTTGTAATATAGAATGTACTAAAATTACTCTAGGTATTTAGACAAACAAACTTAGGCAAATAGTGCAGAAACAGATCAAACATCTTCTCAAGGAGCCATTTGATCAGGGTCTACATTATTTTCTACTATGTTAGTCTACGGTTATCAAAATGGTGGCAGGTTGAATTCTGCAGCTTTACATGTTGACAGAGAGAGAAGATTTGTCGTCTAATTACTTCGAGTTATTAGGATGTAAAGTACCTCTTAAACCCTTCTTAAGTGACCACTTAATGTATAGACAATGGTGTCTTTAAAACAAGTAGTTGCATAATGCAGGATGAAAGTAATGCAGAAAGTTTCTGTAGGAACTTTTTGCATAACTTCCATCCTGCATTAGACTACCACCTGCCCTTATGACCCTGGTCGCTTAAAAAAGTTTTAACTGTACTTGTATATGATAAATGTAAGAGTTGCTTGAATAATAAGCAATGCATAGCAATGCAAGCCTGTAATATAGAATATATGTACCTTATAACCCCTCTAAAACAACCACTTTGTGAATATAAATATAAGTGTCTTGAAAAGCAGATTAGCTGCTTAATGCAGGATGAAAGTAATGCAGAAAGCTCCTGTCGGAGCTTTCTGCATAACGTTCATCCTGCATTAAACTACCATCTGCCTTTCAGATAAAGAATTAGAAAAAGTGTTGGTGTTTGATTTAGGGGGGGTTTACTGTAACTGAATACTGAGAGTGTATCAGTAGATCTAAATGTTGTTATATATGGAGCTTTTTGTCAAGGTTAAGATAAATCTATTGTAAATGAGTCAGGTAACTGTTTGGACCAATTTGTGATATTTACAAACAGTGTAGACCGGGATCTTTCTACTGGAGCCTTGTTGTCAGTCAAAATCCATTCACATCAGTGTTTTACTGTGGAGTCCATACAGGATTATAATATGCAAGAGGATTTTGAATGACAAACAGTGGAGACCCTGACCAGAGGAGTCCTGTAGGAGCTGTCTGATCTGGGTCTACCCTGTTTGCAAATGTCGGTGCACTCATTTCCCACATTCAAAGGATTTGCTACTAATAAGTAATTGTATGTATTTAGGCTAACCTTGCACAGATTAGGTTTCCATTTAATATGTGTAATAACTTGGCATCTTATATGGATCCAAACTCTTTCACATGTGTTTTGTTTTTTTTCCTTTACTCCATAAATACGCCTTTCTAAGCCTTTGCAAACAGAGTAGACCCAGATCAGACAGCTCCTATAGGAGCCATCTGATCAGGATCTGTTCTGTTTGCTTATGATATGGATATGATTCTACAATTTCTTCTATGGCCAAAAATCCCGTGTCAGTGTGCTAATATAGCAACTAATCTAATTAACATTCATTATGTCATTATCTCTCCCCCCATATTTATATGGGGGAGACATATTGTTTTCGTGAGAGTTGTCTGTCTGTCCGTCCGTCTGTCTGTCCGTCACACTTTTTGTCCGGACGATAACTTCAATATGCCTGATGCCAGTTGATTGAAACTTCATATATGGAAAGAGCATAATGAGAGGAAGTGTCATGCACAAGGTCCATAACTCTGGCTTCACTAATATAGGAGTTATTGCCCCTTGTAAAAACAAATCACACTTTTTTGTCCGGACGATAACTCCTATATGGCTCATGCCATTGGAATGAAACTTCATATATGGAAAGATCATGACGAGAGAAAGTGTCATACACAAGGTCCATAACTCTGGCTTCACTAATAATGGAGTTATTGCCCTTGTAAAAAAATTCACAATTTTTTGCCGGACGATAACTCCTATATGGCTCATGCCATAGGATTTAAACTTCATATATGGAAAGATCATGACAAGAGGAAGTGTCATACACAAGGTCCATAACTCTGGCTTCACTAATAATGGAGTTATTGCCCTTGTAATATTTTTTCACAATTTTTTGTCCGGACAATAACTCCTATATGGCTCATGCCATTGGATTGAAACTTCATACATGGAAAGATCATGATAAGAGAAAGTGTTATGCTTAAGGTCCATAACTCTTGTTTCACTAATATTGGAGTTATTGCCCTTTGTAAAAAAATCACAATTTTTTGTCAGGATGATAACTCCTATATGGCACATGCCATTGGAGTGAAACTTCATACATGGAAAGATCATGATAAGAGAAAGTGTCATACATGAGGTCTTTAACTCTTGCTTCAATAAATTGAGAGTTATTGCCCTTTTTACATTTGTTTAACGCTTTCTTGTCCGGATGGTAACTCCTACATGGCTCTTGCCATTGTATTGAAACTTCATACATGGAAAGAGCATGATGAGAGAAAGTGTCATGAGCAAGGGCCATAACTCTGGCTTCAATACTTTTGGAGTTATTGCCCTTTGTTACATTTTTTGTCCGATCAATAAACTCCTGTTCGACTGATGCTATTGGAATGACACTTCATTTATGGAAAGAGCATGATAAAAGCAAGTGTCGTGCACAAGGGCCATAACTCTGGTGTCAATATTTTTTGAGTTATTAGCTATTATCATTTTCTTCTTGAAAAATGTGGTGTGGAAAGCGCATAATGAGGGGAAGTATCAATCATCAAGTCCATAACATTTTTAGTGATTTCCCTTTACATATTGTTTTTATTAGAGGGGAGACATCCGTTTTTGTGACAAAAACCTCTAGTTATTTCTTACATGAATATTGTTGGAGGAAAGGGATAAAATGGAAGAAAATTGGCAAACTATTTCAAATAAAAGGTTTAAAGCATTTGGTATTCTATAAAACACTTATGTAACTTATTGTATGCTATTGTTTATGCTCATTATTCACACTGACAAACTTAGGTAAATGGTTTAGATCCAAATCAAAGTCAGGGTCTGCACAACTTATTAGTCTAGATATTAGTTTAGTATCAAAATGGTGCAAAATTGACTTATGCTGCTGTTTAAACAAGCAGAGTTGGAAAGTTGGATGTTAGAAGTTTAAGGGTAAATATAGTATAAATGAAAACAGTATTAGCACAAACTTAGCACACACACTCTCTGTGATTCTTCATTGACATAGGAGACTGCGTTAACATATTCCCTCCTAGTGACACATATTGGCGCCTCTAGAAAAGTCACATTTTGAAACCATTGTTACAAATGGAGCATTTGCTTCATATCATTTCACTGGAAGTTTCAAGCATTCAAAATGCTTAAGTTAACCCTTTACTCCATCAATATTCATGTAAGAAATAATGATGTCATGAATATTGATTAGATTATTTGTTATAGTAGCGCATTGACACAGGACTCGTATGATCTGAGTCTTCTCTGTTTGCAAAGGCATAGGAAGTCCTGTTTATGGAGTAAAGGGTTAAGACAGGTGGTTGAAATGTATTAATTTGAGGTTTATGTTAAGTTATGCCTTTTTTGTCCTTCTGTTTTCCTCCTATTGGCTGATCTAAACTTGCATCCCAATGTTGTCGTTCACATGCACTATACCTCACAAAATACAGCGTTGGTGTGGAAAATATGCTAGTAGGAAGTGGCTATATTTGGTAACGTTGCATGATAAATATGCTTATGGTGCATGTTTGATATCTTAAATCCTTCCCCTCATATAAATGATTTTTCATGCCTCTACAAATAGAATAGACCCAGATCAGATGGCTCCAATAGGAGTCTTCTAATCAGGGTCTGCTATGTTTGCTTGGGAAATTATAATATATCTGATTTTACAGTTTGTACAGTAAAACCTCTCTTAACCGGAATTCTAGTAGAGAAGAATTTATATATTTTAGGCAGGTGACTGCTTAATGCAGGGTGAAAGTCATGCAGAAAGCTCCTCTAGGAGCTTTCTGCATGACTTCCACCTTGCATTAAGCTGTTACCTGTCCCCAAGACCGATATTTATACTAAATTTAACTTCCGGTTAAGAGAGGTTTTACTGTACCAATATCAAAAAGTCCTATGCACATATGCCATTATAAAAACTCAGCTAATAAATGTTCGTGATCTCATTATTTGTTACATGAATGTTTAGCAGGGACAGGGTTAACACTTTTATTAAACTTGGTCTTGCTTTTAAACAAACAGCCCAGTACACAGTTTGAATCACAATTAAATTTTAACAGAAATGAATAGTCTCTTGTTATTTTCCCCCTCAAATACAACACCAAGGAACTGTCATATGCAAAAAAAACTCACAAACTTTCTGAAAGTATTTCTTTTTTTATTTCAGTGTGTCAAATAGTTTTGATCCTGATGTGATATATAGATACAGAGAAACACCACTAAATCGGAATTCTAGTAGAGACAAATTTAAGATACTGTTATGCAGGTGACTGCTTAATGCAGAGTGAAAGTCATGACTTTCATCCTGCATTAAGCTGCCACCTGTCTCCAAGACCGATATTTATACTAAATTTAATGTCCAGTTTAGAGAGGTTTTACTGTACTCTGTTGCTTAAAGTCATGTAGAAAGCTCCTTAACCCTTTCCCTCATATTGACAACTTCTGACGACTCTGTAAAAGTCAATTTGTGAAAACATTGTGACAAATAGAGCATTTGCTCCTATAGGAGCAAATGCTCTATTTATCACAATGGTTTCAAATTACAAATTTCTAAAGTTCTCCTTTTCTCTAGTTCATGCTCCTTTTTGGTAGATTTTATACTAAATTTATGTTCATTTTAGAGGGGTTTTGCTGTACATGTACTCTGTTGCTTATATGGACCAAAACTTTACACAAGTGCTTCATGTGGGTCTCGCAATACCTCATATCATTGTCATTGTGTGGAATAAGTGAGCCCATATTCTGCTAGGTCTGACTTGGCTGGTCTTTTCAAACAGCTTGGATCCAAATGAGATGCAAAGGTAAACAGTGTCTCTTCAGGATCATAGCTGTTTGACAATCTGTCAGTAGTACTCAAAAGTATTAACGAATTGGAATTACCGTAAATAAAGAATGCAACTGAACAAAGTTCGACAACAATGAACTTTTTACAGGAGTATAAGGGTTAACCCTTTCCCTGTTCTGTATTTAGGTCAAATTTCAATACCTACTGAATATTCATTAACAAAATAGTTACAAATAATTAGGGAATGTGGAACATTGTAGACATTTTAGAAAGCAAAGAAACATATCGATCAAATTCTATTAGCAAACAGAGTAGACCCTGATCAGACGGCTCCTCTAGGAGCCGTCTGATCTGGGTCTACTTTGTTTGCAAATGCATGAAAACACGTTTCTATTAGGGAAAGGGTTAAAATCATTTGACCCTTTGATGCTGAGGAAACTGTCACCATATCAGAGTATCGTATATTTCAATATGCATGCATCTCTTTAGACTGACTCACAGGAGTCTAAATATTCCTAATTTTATTAGCTTGTCTGTTCTTCAAAGAAACAATAGTCGGGGTATTGCCATAGCTTTGAAGGCATGGTGCAAATACTTTTGGACTTTTTGTCACATCATCAACAACAGGACAGCCAGTAATATCAACCTTTGCCTTATAAAAGTAGACATTGTATTACCACAAAGAGGATATTCCTTAAATTCATTTATTTCCAACCAGAGTACACCCAAATCTAAATTAAATTAAAGCTATTGAATCTAGATCTACTGTGGATGCTCAAATACTGTCGCTGTTTGTTGAAATGTTATGGTATACCGGATTTATCGCTAACAACAAAAGAGGGACACAATCATCACTTATTAGTTCTTCCAGAGAACTAAGCGGCCCACTCCCCGTTAAGAAATAGTCCGTGGGGTACTTCCGGAAAACTAATCAAGGTCTACAGTCATTGAAGGAGTTATAAAGGACTAAGGTCCTGCGACTCCTACAGGATAGGTAAAGGCGTGTGGTCTTTGTCCCTATGTAAGCATTGCAGGTTCTTGTTCACTACCTACACTCTCTTACGTGATAGCTGACCGCTGGAATCCTGAAAGAAGACCGTTTCAATCATGACCTGAGCCTTCGGAAGCTCTCAATGTTGACACCGACTGATAAATGGTGATAGCCAATCAGCTTCCTGCAGAGCTCCACAAGAGCAAGTTCCTGAATGCTGTGCCATGTGTTCTGTGTCAGGTGGTAGAAGCAACCATGGTGTATCATATGCTGTCCAAATGTAGTCTGAATAGCTCGAATAGTTGCCTGTTCAAAGTCTGTGATTACTGTCAATGGATCAGGACTAAATCCCAACTCTTCACACTTGGTTACAATAGCCCCAAACAGTTCCTCGTGAATACACCTAAATCCTAAGATTTCCCAGAAAGTAAATCATACACACAGGAAACTTGTTTCTCCTGTGGGGGGGGGGGGGGGGGGCCTGGTGTGTTCCAAACATTAACATCCGACCTTTGGAGACAACACCACTGTCATGAATCTGTATGGACCTCCAGTAGTAATACAAATATTTTATTCAGCATGAATCTAAGTACATGTACTTATAAATTATTTTCCTTTCAGTCAGCAATAAATCTGCAGATAGTGTAATTATATTGTATTGATATTATATGTTTGATAAAAGAAGCATGTTAAAAAAAAAAATTAATAATCAATTGACAGTTGTCCAGGTCGCCAATATTGTTGTTCATGGGGAAATCGTCCTACAGGACAATTGTCCATACTCCTATGAAACAACCAGGTGTGAATTTCCTATTTCACGTGACCTGACAAACAGAAGATAGCAATGTTGAAACATTAGGGTTGCTGCAATCAGGAACTTCGACATTCAACAATATACATTTCTATGTACAACAACACAGTGTTTTCCACAGTTTCAGACAAAGGTTTGGTATGTATAATTCTAACTGGAAACCACTGGATTTTGGTATCTTTCGTAATACAAAATCGCTGTGAGCTTTTCATGTCACTAAATTATACGGTTATTGGACATGTACATGCATACTTATTGACTTTGCTTCTTCTTGTGTATTTCAATCATAGTTCAATAAGTGAAGGACTAAAGGATCTTGTAAGAGGTCTGAATATTTACTTATTTCAAAAACTTTGTTACAAGTTATGTTATGCATATGTATAAGAAAATGGGATCGCAAATTGTACAGTAAAGATCTAGTAAGTTGTCCTAGTCTGAAAATATCACATATACGATGAACGTTCGCTTTAACCCTTTACCTGATAGAAGCGGCTTTTAGCGTGTTTGATGTATTCCTCCGCTGAAGAAAATAGTTCAAATTCATACAGTCATGAACATATTGCATAATAAATATTTTCTATATCCTAGTAGGTGGTAGCTTAAAGCAGGCTGAAAGTAAAGCAGAATGCGCCTTAAGGCGCATTCTGCTTTACTTTCAACCTGCTTTAAGTGGTCATATGTCTTCAAAACTAGAAACAGGCTATTGGGTAAAGGGTTAACATAACGCGTTCTCTCATATAGAGAACTTTTGGCATATTTGCAAATAGTTTAGACCCTGGTCAGATAGCTCCTATAAGAGCTGTCTGATTAGGGTCTGCTCTATTTGCTTAATGAATTATGTAGATCGGCTTCTACAGATTCTTAAATTCTTGAATGAATAATCGGTAATAGGTTTAACCCTTTCGGTGCCAAATTTCTAATTGTCGTCTGCAATCCAAAACTTTTTAAATCATTCGGTACAATAAGGAAATGAGATAAATAAATGCAAATTTCAAAAGAATAAAGCACATATATATAAATAGAGAATGAGACAAAAAGTGAAGTCCCTGATCAGACACCGTCTTGAAAAGGCGGCGTCTGATCTGGGACTGCACTATTTGTCGTGGTGCATTTATGCGACTTCGGTGGTAAAAGGGTTAACCAAATACATGCGGATTGTGAAAGTATAAAAATATATAAATGTATCTATTTTCCTCTTTCAGTTGGTGGTTCTTTATATACGTAAAAGCTTTTAATTATTCTTTCCAAAATAAGACTTTAATGTTTTTTGGTGGACATATATTTAAGTAATGATTAAGTAAACCAGTATTCATTAGTTTGCATTTATTCATTTCAAATTCAGCAATTCCTGATCAACTGTTGTCTTTAATCATCAATCACCTAATCTAAGAATGTTTTGTAATTTGACCAATGCTTTTAGATTTATGATTTTCAAACCGCCATATTCATAATTCTGAACAGGTACAAATTGTTTTATGGGGCTTATTCCACAGAAACTCATAAATCAAATCAATCGACCTATTCATCATACCGCCCGGTGGGTTTGGTATTGTTAGAAACAAATTATTCATTTTCCAAATGAGCAGACTTGTTATAACAGCAATCTTTCCTATAGGTGCCAGTATTCTTCTGTTCCATGTTTGGCAATACGTTGTACACTAAAGTCTCACTAACACGACAACTAAATAAAAGAAGTCTAATTCTGGATTTTTAAAACAGATGGTTAGCTTAATGCGGGACAATGTTATGCAGAAAGCTCCAACAGAAGCATTACTTTTGCCCTGCATCAAGCAACCACTTTAAAAACTCCTGTGTTACTAAATGATGAGGTCGCTTTTATGAGAATACTATATATTGCTGTGAGACTACTATATATTGCCGTGAGACTACTATATATTGCTGTGAGACTACTATATATTGCCGTGAGACTACTATATATTGCTGTGAGACTACTATATATTGCTGTGAAACTTCTATGTATTGCTGTTTTCGGAGTAATTTGTACCATTTTGTTTTGGAAACCAACACGAACCATTATACCTAACATTTGGTATTGAGTCTGTATCCAAGTGAGTTTCCAGTTTTCTTTATTGAATCCGAACTACCAGTTGTCTACCAACTATCATTTTTATTGAATGCGATCTAAATTATGGCTACCAACCATTTTCACTCTTGTCTTTATTCAAGCATCTGATTGGTCAGATTCTGAGCTTGCTCAGAATCTGACCAATCAGATACTTGAGAATGATCTCAGACTCAGACTCAGAAGTTTTATAACTTTGGACCAGGGTCTGTTCTGTTTGCTTATGAAATTACAGTACATCTGACTCTACAGGTTCTGCAAATACCAATGACGCATATGTATATTTGCCATTATAAAAAAAACCCAGCTAATAGATATTCACAATGTCATTAGTTTTTACACGAATATTCAACAGGGAAAGGGTTAAAATATTGCAGGATTTCCACGATCCAACAACGTAGGCATAGCACTGCCTTGATCGATAGATGTTATCCAGTTTTTAATAGGTACCATGGCCAAATACAAAAATAATCCTGTGTACATATGCAGTTGCAAAAATCAATAAATAATTATTAATGGTGTATTTCTTACATGAATATTCAACAGGGAAATGGTTCATTGTTTGAATATATATTGTAAGACCTGAAGAAAAAAATGGTATGTTTTCACAGTCCATGACAGTGCTGCTCAAATACGACGTCTAGAATGACAGAGTGATCGGACTGATAAATGTTTGGAATTGGAGCGTCACTCGTATTGAGAGAAAGTGAAATCAAATAGAAATCTAGATTTGCTTGTTTTATTGGGTTATTGTTTTTCCATGTAATTCACTTTTCTTGTTGAAATGTTCAATTAATTAACCTGCTACCAATATTTTGCAGTAGGGGAACTATTACTGTTTTATACGCCCGAAGGTAACTTCGGTCGTATTAATATGGTATGGCCCTTGTCCGTCCGTCCGTCCGTCCGTTAGCCACATCTTTGTCCGTCCAATAACTTGCCAGCTATTTGATGTGCATACTTAGTAGGAAGGTTGGTCATGGCTAGTAGATGACCCCTATTGACTTTGAGGTCAGTCGGTCAAAGGTCAAGGTCACAGTGAGCTTCAACTCAAAAATCTTGTCCGCTCAATAACTTGACAACTAGTGGGTGTCCAGTCTTTATACTTAGTAGGAAGGCTGGTCATGGCTAGTAGATGACCCCTATTGATTTTGAGGTCAGTCGGTCAAAGGTAAAGGTCACAGTGACCTTCAACTCAAAAAAATGTTGTCTGCTCAATAGCTTATTAAGTGTTAAGTGTGCTGTTTTCATACTTAGTAGGAAGGTTGGTCATGGCTAGTAGATGATCCCTATTGATTTTGAAGTCAGTCGGTCTTTGAAAGTCAAGGTCACAGTGACCTTCAACTCAAAAATAGTGTCCGCTCAATAACTTCGTAAGTATTAGATGTGCTGTCTTCATACTTTGTAGGAAGGTTGGACATGGCCAGTACATGGCCCCTTTTGATTTTGAGGTCAGTCGGTTGAAGGTCAAGGTCACGGTCCCGGTAACCATCAACTCAAATTAATAGTGTGCACGTTACGACGGCACATACTTCGGGCGTATATTGCTCCGACACAAGGGGCTCTTGTTTAATTATCTTACAATTGGGCCTAACCTATTACTGTTTTTTAATTATCTTACAATTGTCAAAATCTAGATTTGGATCTGTTATACGAAGTTGAAGTCTCTGCAAATGACATTCATGAACCATAATTACCAATGTTATTTTGTTTGAAAATATACCTGTATTGGTATAAAAGGTAGATTTATCACAATGCAGACTAGTTATAAACGGATGCAAACATAAAACGGTGACCATGTACAATAACATAATCTCCGTTTTTATCTCAATCATTTTCATTTAATCTGTAAGTAAATCTAGATATAATAAAAATCAATAAAACAATGATTTAATCTGGGTTGTTTTTATTGCCCTCACCCAATTACTCTCTTTTTCAACATGTATTACAAACACACTATAGTGATGTCATCAAACATAAAAATCAACGCCCCCCCCCCCCCCCCCACCTCAAAAAAATATATCCCCCCCCCCCCCCAATCTGAAATCCTGGATCCGCACCTGGACATCTTGTCAAAAAGAACTGTACTGTTTGGTGTATTGCAAATTCCATTACCAACATTATGAATATAAATTCCGTAGAATCCAGTAAATCCCCTCTTTGGCGACCACTTTATGAATAAACATGTGTATTTAACAGCAGATTGTTGCATGAAGCAGGGTGAAAGTATTTGCAGAAAGCTGAGATTTATGCTTAGCTTTCGTCCTGCATTAAGCTACCCCCCCCCCCCCCCAATGCATTTAGACCCAGAATTAGACCTCGTTTTGTTGATTGCTCTAAAGTATTTTACTGTATATAAATTACATTTTATATAGTCTAAAACCATCTGTCTTTTTCGATATCTATATAGACCTCTACACGTTATGTAAACGTATCCTCAAACCAGGCAGCCATTGCTAAAATTGGCATAGATATAAAGCGTTTGTTATAATTAACACTAACTATTATAGTTCAACATCTACACGTATATGGCCGACAGTATGTCTTTGCCAAAAAAACTAAACCAAAAAAGAAACAGCCAAAAACAACAACAACAACAACCAACCCATAAACATTTTACATTAGGCCTATACTCAGCTGATAACCACCGAGAGACCAAATAGACAATAGCTAGGTCTAATATATTATATTCTCATAATATTAAGCTACATGAGTTCACGGGAAACACCGTCATTGCATAGATATTTATATACATGTACATTGTAGTCAATTTTCCTTCAAGTTTCAACAGTAAGTAGTAAGTATTTAGCACAACAGACGTACCTGTAAATAGCTTAACCCTTTCCCTCATATAAACGTGTTTTCACGCAAGTGCAAACAGAGAAGACCCAGATCAGACGACTCCCAGAGGAGCCGTCTGATCAGGGTCTGCTCTGTTTGCTAGTGGAATTTGAAAGATCTGATTCTTTACTTTCTAAAATGGCTACAATGTTGCACCTTCCATATTTCATTATAACTATTTTGCCCATGAAACCCCATAAACATTGCAAAAGGCAGTCAAGATCAGGTCTGTGTTATATCGTTTTCATTCTATATAACTTTCAATGTCCTGTATTACAGACTGAGTTTCTGTTGCAAAATCGCCGTAGCTAGTAGTCTCTATTTTCATGTAGGCCTACTTCTTTCAAAAGACTTCCACAGACTTCATCATGATAAATGTTTGCAGTACCCTCGTGTTGTAAGGTGACCCTGAATGCATGAAGAAGGCAGTGTCCGTCTCCAGGAACGGAGGCAATTTCTTTCCCTACATTCGCCATTCTAGAGCCCTTATTGTGCCGTGAACATCCGTAGTTTGATTGGCTTGGGGTGGAACGTATGGCAGGTGAAAGATCAGTTAACGTATGTGTTAATTCAGTCGTTTATGTTATTCGCTAATAAATTAATGTATAAACTTTATCTAATTGGTTTCTAAAAATATATTTTAATATCAGTGTTCTTACAATAAAACAATTTTAAGATATGTGAAACTTTACTCATGTGGCAGCAAAATACAACAGCTATATAGTTTTTTTCCCCAAAGATTGAACCAAAACAGCTAATCTTTTCCCACAAAATGGTGCGCAATAAAATTAAAATGATAGGAAAAGAAATGTCACACGTGACGTCATCAAAAAGTGTGAACATGTGTTTCACTTTACCCTTCATGTGGTTCACTTTGCCCCGGTCTCCCCTACACAATGTCCAGTATTTTCTGGTGCAGATTGGCATCAGGTGCGGATCAAGGATTTCAGATTTGGGGGGGGGGGGGGGGTTAGAATTTTTTATGGAGGGGGCGTAGATTTTTATGTTTGATGATATCACGAAGTAAATACAGACTGTAAATACTGTATTTACTTCGTGATGACATAATTAATTTTAAATAGTGTGTTTGTAATACATGTTGAAAGAGCGTATAATTGGGTAAGGGAGATAAAAACTCAACTAAATCATTGCTTTATTGATTTTAGTAGATCTAGATCTAAAATATTACTAAAAACAAGTTCGGGCAATTTTAGGGGACGCACGCCGGCTCCACCCCCTCTAAATCTGCGCCCGGGGGTGGAAAGGGGGGGGGTGCTCTGCTCGCGATTCGGTTTAAAACTCATGCGCAACTGCCTGATGGACTATGTAGGCCTATATCTAACAGGGTTCCCACGGACAGGGAAAAGTCAGGGAAAATAGTTTATTTTTCAAGGTCAGGGAAAAGTCAGGGAATTTTTTAATTGGTCAGGGAAATTTGAAATTTTGCAAAAGTCAGGGAAAAGTCAGGGAATTTTGGAACCAAAGGACGAGGGCTGAGGAAATATGTCAAAAAGGAGAAAGAATGAAAATAAAAGGCTATGGCAGTTTCTTCAATTTTGACTAAACCAAACATCTTTATACATAAATACTTGAATTGATATGATCTAATATTTTGACCACTAAGGGCCTTTTTCAAAGATTATCATGTCAAAATACATGTCACATTTTTGTTACATGCATTCAGCCATAAAATCAAAGAGAACATCTTTATACATCTTTGATTAGCTTTGTATATTTCACATCCAAATTTTATAGTATATCTGTCATGAAGTCTGTTAAAACAAAATCATTGGAGAATTTTGGCACCTCTGCAAGACTCAAGCATCCATTTTGACAGCAGTGCTAGAATAGGGCAGCAATGCTAGATATTGGACATTCTACTGTACTGTCTTCACTTGTAAGGGCAGCAATATTTGGTCTGCTATTATGAAAATAGTGAAAATGTAGACCCTTTTCTGGCATCTACATAGACCCATTAAAAGGACCTATTTTTCCCAATTTAGGAAAAACATCCCAAGTGATGCAAAATTTTGATTAAATTGCAAAACAAGAGGGCCTGAAAGGCCCTGATATCGCTTACCAGAAAATCAGAGGAGAATATTTTCAAAGTTTTCACCATGTGTTTCTATAGAAAACTAGCCAGCCCTGGGGCGGGGCCAATTTTGACCCCATTTAAATAGCATACTGTATCAGTGTCTTACAGACTGTATGACGTACTATTTTAAAATTCAGCTTACACAGAAAAACTGAAAGATTAACCATTTCTACCATATGATACACATTTTATCACCTTTGCGAACAGAATAGACCCATATCAGGCAGCTCTTGTAGGAGCTGCCTGATCAGTGTCTACCCTGTTTGCTTAGAAAAATATCATAAATCTGAGTTTTTACTGTAGTCTACTGCCAAAATATTTATTAACTTTGCTTTAAAAAATAAAATTTTACTTAATTATATATTCATAGTAGATGGAGTAAAAAATCATGGAGGAAAGGGTTAAGAGAGGTAGAAAATATTCAAGATACTTTATACTTTGGGTGCATATTAGGACCTGTTTGGCATCCTGCATGTTACATTCAATATTGAGCAATTAAAAATGAAAAAGTCAAAAACATTTTTTTTAAAATTATCAAAACACTACTGCTGTATATATAGTTGTCATAAAGAGAGAGGTGGTAAAGATTGGCTGATGGGGAAGACGGAGGCCAACATTTATTGATCATGCTCATAGACGACCAGTTAACATGGGGTCAGGGAAAATTGAAATTCGGTCAGGGAAAAGTCAGTGAAAAGTCAGGGAATTTTATTTTTTCTGTTTTGTGGGAACCCTGTCTAAGTCTACTCTACTAGATCTAGATCTAAGATAATTTGAGATGTTTATGTATGGAGTGTACTACAAACTAACTACTGTTAGGACTAGGACTGATATTCATTCTAGCTGCTCATAATGAGAACCTTCCGTCCAGTTGAGTCAAAAAGTTATGAGATTGATCCAACACTAGAAATTATTGAATTGCGCGCCAATTTAGTGTTTACTTCTCGTGAAATCTCGCCATTATCTGCAAATTATCACGTGACGCTAACATGCAAGGAGATTTAATATGGCCGATTTGTGACACAGAAAGTTATCGAAACCATTAAATAAACTTTCCCTTGCTCATAAAAATCTATAAGATATGGGATTGACAAGGGAGGAGGCTTATGAAATACTAGAATTACCCGTTGGTAAGTGCAATGACAGACAACAGTTGACAAAACGAGATCGTTCGGGGATTTCCCATCGAAACAAAAGCAGATTGGACAACTCCATAGCAATTTGCTGACGGTTTTCAACTTTCATTTTTTACACATACCTGTTCTGTCGACCCCAGCCATATGTAATAGATATATGGTGTATTTTAATACTGTTTAAGTTTATTATCTTTGAATTTAATTATTGTTTTCTAAGCCTTAAGGGCGTTGGAATGCGTAGCTTGTTTTGACCACTGTATTGCGGCCTCGCCATTTGCATGTCGTGTAGTAGCCCTTCTTCACATGCTGTAGTTAACTTCCAGTTCATGACAAAATATTCAAGTGGATTAGCATATAAATATCTTTGGAAAAGCTCAACAGGACAGCCAATTTAGTTTCTACTTGCTAGAGACTTTATTCCGTCTTATCAAGAGCTGGAAACAACCCGAAAACAATTAATGCAGAGCTCTTTCTAACAGAAATCAAGTTTAGCAATATATGCAATGGTTGGGAAAGGCATGCGCCATTGGCGCATTGAAATTAAAAATGTCCCATTGATTTTGCCATCGTATGCGTGAAATTCTGTTTTTTCGGCCCCAATTGGTACAAAATAGAAGGATAGATGATCATCAGGGTAACAGGTCACTTCGGCCAATTTTCAACTCGGCCACGGTCCAATTCGGCCAAATTCCATCTCGTCCTAACCCATTTGGTCCAACTCGGCCAACTTTTATATTGACGGTTTTCATACATTCTTTTACATTCTTTTATTTTAGATAAGATTCTAATACAGTAAAACCTCTCTATTACTATCACTGAAGTACGTTAACTATCTGATGTTCAATGCAGGCGAATGCTTATACCAAGCCTATTCAAGGTGAATGTGAAACAGAAAGCTGATTCACCTTCACCTTTCGTTAATTTAAGCTACCACCTGTCTTTCATAAAACGAATTAGCCCTCTTTTTAGGGGTCGTAATAAAGAGGTTTTACTGTATTTTATGTCTTTGTTGAGAAGATACATACACCATAACATACAGAAACACAATTAAATGGAACAAGATACAAGGAACAAGGTATTAACTTCACTTATATATTTTATTACATGAATTAAATAACCTGATAATAACACGTGCATAGCGTGAACAAATGGGCTGGACAAAAAGCCTTATTTTTTAATTTTTGTATTACAATTTTAAAAAAGAAAAAAAATCAAATTTATGTTAACAACCATGAAAAAACATATAGAACGGTAAACCGTAAGATGAATAAGAACATGTGGTCGCTTGTCTGGTCATCTCATTTATGCCACGTGCTTAGCGTGAACAAATGTGTTGAACAACAAGCCTTTTGTCTTAATTTTAATGTTACAAATTTAAAATAGAAACTTTCAAATTTATGTAAACAACATATAGAACGGTAAACTGTAAGATGAATACCAGGAACATGTGGTCGCTTGCTTGGTCAACACATTTATGCCACGTGCATAGCGTGAACAAAATTGGGCTGAACAATATGTCTTATGTCTTAATTTTTATATTAACATTTTAAAAAAGGAAATTTAAATGTATGTTAGCAACCATGAAAAAACTTATAGAACGGAAAACTGTACAATGAATAACAGATATATGTGGTCGCTTGCTTGGTCATCTCATTTATGCCACGTGCATAGCGTGAACAAATGGGCTGAACAACAAGCCTTATGTCTTCATTTTCATTTTACAATTTTTACAAATATTATGGAGGAAAATCTACTTACCAGTATCGCACGTCCTGTGCTGCCACTTCCCACACCCGTCACAAGATACAGCATGTTGTCTGGGTCGCACTTCCTTCTTGCACTTAATGCACGGAAAAGATTCCATTTCAATCACAAAACAACACAGAATTCACAACACATTTAGCATTCACTTATTTCAATAAAAAGTCCAAAGTCCAAATTTAAATTTATAAGCAAAGCACTTGGTCAGAAATTCACGACGTGAAGGTTATTATCACAAATTACAGTAAAGATATATGCAACAGTTACAGTATTTATTTCTTAGTAAACGGAGTGAAAAACCAATCAAAATCTATTATTATGCAATTAGGCTTTTGTCCAATAAAAATGTACATCGTGCAATTTCATCTAATCAAATTTATTGTAAGAAGTACCAATCAAATCTTTTTTTTCTTACATACTACAGAAAACTGCAAATTAATTAAATAATGGATGTTTGATGTGTGATGTACGTTTATCTTATTGATTGGGTGCTAATTAGTTTCACGGTCACCTTTCAGTTTAACGTAAACATATATGTAAATAACACTAATTAGCTCCTGAGTGGGGATTTAACTACATCATTTTGTATCAATCAAATTGCTATTCTTTTGATCTTATGCGCCAATTTCTGAAAACAGAATAGACCCATACCACTACCAGATGGCTACTATATGAGCTATTGAATCAGGTTCTGTCCTGCTTGTTTATTGAATAAAATAAGTATAAATCTGTAGTCTCTAGTAAACCATGTTAAGGGCTAACGATTTTTTGGCCGAGCTGGGTCGATTGAATCTGGCCGATTAGGACTAGGACGAGTTGGACCAGGCCGACTTATAAATTGGCCGAGTTGACCCGCATTCATCATCAGTCGTAACTACTCGTCGTATTCCGTCAGAAATAGTTGAGGTGTTCCAATTGTATGAATCATTTGATCCGATTGGTAGACGCTCGATACCTTATCGCTCAGTAGACGCTCATTGTGAGTCAGTAAACCTTGCAAAGTTCGTGTGAAGTCACGATTGTAAACGTTTATTAAAGATTGTATGCAGGTTTTCTCATCGTAAAATCGCCTGTGTAAGTTGTAACACGGCTGATACGGAATTTGTTCAGTTTATAAATAATGAATTAATAATGCTACCTAAACACTGAAGAAGAAAAAACAACATCACAAGGTTAGTCCTCGATTCAGAACTGAAGTATTGATCAAATTTACAAACTAACTTTACGGCTAATCCTTTCACTCAAGTGACTCCTAAAATGGACAAATTGACTCTCAGATTCCTTCGTGAGAAAACGAAAGTACCGAGCAGGACCCACCACCCTCTGTCAGTGATCCCCCAACATACACTAGTCTGAGTCAAATACGATGGTCCGAGTCAGAAAACGATAAATCTAAACCCCAAGTATCGGCTTCGTCTTCTGACAGACAAAATAAGACCGTTGGTTTAGGCTTTGTTCATGGCTTTTTTGTGCACCTTTCTGTCCATTGACAATGAAAAGAAAAATGTTTATGTTAAAGGACGACGGACTATTATTTATAAGACTTCATCTGACCAGGCATGCACAATCAGATGATCATCTTCCTTCAAATCAAGCATGTACTCAGTAGAAATTAAACATACTAAATAAACATTGTTGTAGTTGTTAAAATTGGTACAATACATATTTAAAGAAATGAGTGCAAAATATAAGTTGTAGTGTAAGCAGTTCAAACTTTTGTTAGTTATATTGTAAGTAACTGGTGTAAAATAGAGTCACTTGTATTGTAAATATCTTGAATTTTTATTGCACCTTTTCGTGCATATCACATTTACAATACAAGTGATATAATATGTGATCATTATTGACGGTGTAACTGATTTGTAAAAACAAGTTTACGAATATTGTGAAGTTTTTTTTTACTAAATGTCCCATTGGTTTTGAAAATGTCCCATTGATTTTGCTGACGGAAGGGACATTGTCCCATTGAACAAAATTCTTTCCCGATCACTATATGTATCCAGAATCTTTACCTACACTGATGTTTTTGCCCTCCATCTGAAAACTACACTTTCATGTAGAACTGCTTTGAGGAATTTGCCAGATGATGGCTAAAGCATCGAGATTTTCGAGTAACAGGTTACAGAATGAATAGTCTATAGAAATTTTAAGAATGTCCGAGCCTTTTCCCTCATGAAGTAATTCTAAGGGAGGAAAAGTTACTGGCCTCTACAGGGATTCAAACCCCGGACCTCTGGACTACTAGTCCGACACTCTAACCATGTTGCTAAAGGGTTAACCCAATAGCAAGGCTGTTGGAGATGCCTTACATAGGCCGACCACTACACTCCCCTCCCTCTTAACCTTTAGGGGCCAGACATATATCCATGCCCTGCAAACCCGTATGCCCCTAAGACGTTACATGCATCCCCGCATACGAACCAATTATCCTTGTCGCCAATGAAGTAATTATAAGGGAGGAAAAGTTACTGTCCTCTACTGGGATTCGAACCCCGGACCTCTGGACTACTAATCTGGGTTGGCAAAATGCCGACATTTTTTAGTATTTACCGTTCCGGCGGTAAATACCGGGATTAACTGGTGTTTACTGGCATTTACTGGTCTTTTGAAATGCAGGAGCCCTACAGGAATCACATTTTCTGTCCATCCATCAACACTTTTGATGTGATGTGATAACTCAAACAGTACTTCACATTTTGGTTTCATATTAAGGGCATAGGCTTGATATCATCAGGGAAAGACGCCTATAGTTTTTGGGTTAAATCAGATCACTATGTCTAGAGTTAACTGTACTGTATAGTACTAGTCCCACATTCTAACCATGTTGCTAACGGGTTAACCCAACAGCAAGGCTGTTGGAGATGCCTTACATAGGCCGATCACTACACTCATATATAAACGCCTTTTCACGCATTTGCAAAGACCCTGATCAGAAAGGTACTACAGGAGCCGTCTGATCAGGGTCTCCTCTTTTTGCTTTTGACATATGATATAGATCTGATTCTGCAGCTTTTGTCAAAGCTTTAATATTTTTTTTTAAAAGTTCATATTAATCATAAAAAAAAATCAGCTAATAAATATTCATGATATCATTATTTCTTACATGAATATTGAATCTTTGGGGGAAAGGGTTAACAGGCCAGCCAGGTTTTAAACTCATATAAACTTTTGTTCCCAAAACAGACTTTCATCCTTGTCATCATAAAGCTGGCTTGCCCCAAAAGGCAGTTTAAGTGCAGTTACATGTATATCTGTGCTGGTACCGGTACATCAGTCCCCAGTTTCCAAGAGCTCCAAAAAAGCTGGGTAAACCAATTATTATAAACGCTGAACACTGTTGCTGCTGCAACATTATTGGAAGTATCAGTGGGTTTTTTTTTCCCCCTTTTTTTTGGCCTTTTTGCTTTTTTAACTTTTTAAAAAGAGATTTTTGTATCTTGAGGTTGTACTTAAAGCTTGTTGCATGCACCTAAGGGGCATAAAGGTAAATCCTGGTGGTCCACCATCCATCCAGGTAACAGTTAACCCTTTATATCTCTTAGAAAAGCATTTGGAATCGGAGTAGACCCAGATTTGATTAGCTCCTGTAAGAGCTGTATGATCAGGGTCTCCTCTGTTTGCTTATAAACGGCATACATAGATCTGATTCTACAGTTTCCAGCTGGCTTGTGGTAGGACCGTGGCTCTACCAGGGTGTTGTTCTGTACACGATACACTGCAATGTGTTCCATGCACAGGACTCTGGAGTCTTCCTTCACCTGTACTTAGCTGTGATATGACTGAAATACTGTTAAAGGGAGGTAAAACCTGATGCAGACAAATGAACAGTTTCTACCATGGCACAAAATCTTGTGTTCATATACCAGTATAATCTGTTTTGTAACTGAAACTTGCACATTCATTGAGGCATTGATATTTTATATAAAAATAATATTTTGAAATTAAACTTATAATTAACCCCATTCAAAAAATTATGTTTTGTAACTGAAACTTGCACATTCCTGCAGGCATGGGATCCTGATTTTGGTTATGGTACATTAATTACTCTGAACCAAAACTAGTATAGGCAATTCAGTGAGTATGTCATTCTGTCTTTATCAACAATCAACTAATTAATATTATATTGCATGAGAAAAAAAGAAAAGAAAATCAACCTTTGTTATATATTAGGCTCAAGCTAGGGACCTAAATTTCAATGTTTATTCTAGGATTCGAAGAGGGGGGAATTTTGACTGAAATTCAGATATTTCACCATTATTTAAGTTGATTTGATTCAGAAAATTCCCCCTCCCATGAAAAATATGGGGGCATTTCAAAAAGTGGGGTGAATACCCCATCCTCCTCCCTAGAATAGACACTGGTGTCGCCTTATAGGTGGTACATGTACTTGGGTGTGCCTGAATGGCATATGCCACAAGAACGGGTGCCAGTGCTGGAGTTTCTGCAGCTCTGATTCTCCAGCAGGTGTTAAGTTTGATCCACATAATGACATATCCCATACTTTAAATTTATCTTAAAGTATTTAAAGTGAGAAATTATTGTTTTTGGCAAATTTTCTCCTATCTTGGCACCATATAATCTATATAGTGTTCCAACTCACTCAATCTAGGGATTAAAGTTGTTGTAGCAGATGAGATATTGCAAAGCAATATGCTGATCCCTTGTTGTCAATAGGTGACTAAGGTCCCAATGACCATGTTAACCTGCTCAAGCCTGTGGGTATTATGGTGCTGGAATCCAGTTAGGACAGATTGAATTTGCTTGGTTATTTTTTTCATTACCCCTTTCCCTTTTCAGTATTCATGTAAGAAACAATGACATCATGAATATTTATTAGCAGAAATTTTGATTATATAATCTTTTCAAGGGAAATTTTTGCTTTGACAAAACCATAGATCTAGATCTATATCATGGCGTAAGCAAACAGAGCAGACTCCGATCAGATATCTCCTACTGGAGCTGTCTGATCTAGTATACTCTATTTGCAGCAGCAAGTGTGTGAAAAGGCATTTATATGAGGGAACAGGTTAAATCTTTCAGTGCATAAGGAATGAAGTCACATCTAAAAGGTTTCTTCAAATGCCAATTAATCAAATGGGACAAACTTGATATTGGAGTCAATATTGATGTATACCATCTGCTTGATTTGGCATCAATCAATACATAAACAAATTGAATTTAGCCCTTTACCTAATGAATATTCATGGCAGACTCCACCAATTGTGAATATTACTTAACCCTTTCCCTCATATGAATACCTTTTAACATATTTGCAAACAGGGTAGACCCAGATCAGACAGCTCCTGTAGGAGCCATCTGTTCAGGGTTTGCTCTATTTGCTTTTGCATGATATAGATCTGATTCTAATAACAGATTTTTATCAAAGCCAAACAAAATTCTTGAAAAGTTTAGATTATAAGAATTCAGCTAGTAAATATTCATGATGACATTATTTCTTACATGGATGATGCATACTCCAGTAACAAAGGAAAGGGTTAACAAGAATGTATAGTTATAATTTATATAAAACAAATGAAATTGAATACATTGCAATCACCAATAATGTAGAATCTTATATGAATATAGGTCTACTCTGTTTGCAAAGGCAACAAAAAGTGAAGAGTTATCCCTTTCCCTGTTCTATATTTATTCCAAATTTCAATACCTACTGATTATTCATAGAAAAAATAGTTATAATGAAATATGGAAAGTGGAACATTGTAGCCAATTTAAAAAGTAAAGAAACTGATCTTTCAAATTCCGTTGTCAAACGGAGCAGACCCTGATCAGACTGCTCCTATAGGAGCTGTCTGATCAGATCTGGGCTTATCATACTCCCGGTCCGTTTGCAAATGCATGAAAACACGTTTATATGAAGGGAAGGGTTAAAAAATATTTAATACATTTCTTTTAAGATTTCTTCTAGATTTGAATATAATTTTTGCAAGATGTTCCCGAGGTGATCTTTTATCAAAATTGTTGGAGCCATTTTAATTTAACCCTTCTCTCATAGAAACACCTATTCATGCATTTGCAAACAGAGTGGACCCATATCGGACAGCTCCTGGGGGAACTATCTGATCAGGGTCTGCTCTGTTGGATATGCATTTATATAGATACAACAGTTTTTTGTCACCTGCCGAAAGGCAGTGTGTCACTTAGGGATCACTTTTCCGTATCCTGTCTGTCTGTCAGTCACACTTTCTTTTATTTATTGTAACACTTCTGCCGGCAGGTGACACGTGTTCCTTCGAACACTCTTTGTTTGTTTTAGCCACATTTTCCATCGAAAAATTTACTTTATTAAAAATAGATTAATGAATATTGACCAGTGTCTATTCTAGGATTCGAAAATGAGGGTGGAATTTTGAGTCAATATTTTTTACTAAAATTCATATATCATACCAATTCTACCCAGATACCTTTTCTCCATTAATATTCATATAAGAAATAATGGCATTGTGAATTATCAATATTAGATTACAGTGAAACCCCGCTAATGCGACCACTTAATAAACAGCCACTGATGTCGTTTAAAGCAGGTGATTGCTTAATGCAGGACGGAAGTTATGCAGAAAGCTCCTATAGGAGCTTTCTGCATAACTTTCGTCCTGCATTAAGCTACCACCTGCCTCTGCCACCCAGAATTATGCCCCTTTTTGGTGGTCGTATTAGCGGGGTTTTACTGTATTTTGTTATTTATAATAACACATGAACACAGGAACTTTTGGCCATGGCAGAAACTGTAGAATTATATCTACATGTATCTTAAATGGCCTTACAGGTATGTTTTTTTCCCCTCAAAAATCGGATAACAGTTCTTATGTATTGTACCATAGTTTGCATGGCCTACTGACTCATATGAGGGATATATACTGTAGGGACATCCTAACCATCTTGTTTCAGAAGATATCCTATTAATCTACTGTACACCTATATATTTTTTAGCTCACCAGAGCACTTTTGTGCTCAGGGTGAGCTTTTGTGATCACTTGATGTCCGTCGTCCGTCGTCGTGCGTCGTCCGTCGTCGGGCGTCAACAATTTGAACCTTTAAAAATCTTCTCCTCTGAATCTACAGGGTTCTCAGCTTTCATCTTTGGTACATAGCATCATCTTTAGGTCCTCTACAAAAGTTATATAAATTTTGCCCCTGGGGTCAAAATTGGCCCCGCCCCAGGGGTGCCTTGTTTTCTATTGAAATATATAGTAAAACTTTGAAAATCTTCTCCTCTGAATCTACAGGGTTCTCAGCTTTCATATTAGGCACAAAGCATCATGTTCAGGTCCTCTACAAAAGTTATATAAATTATGCCTCTGGGGTCAAAATTGGCCCCGCCCCAGGGGTAGCCAGTTTTTAATAGAAACATATAGTGACAACTTTGAAAATCTTCTCCTCTGAATCTACAGGGTTCTCAGCTTTCATATTTGGTACATAGCATCATGTTCAGGTCCTCTACAAAAGTTATATAAATTATGCCCCTGGGGTCAAAATTGGCCCGCCCCAGGGGTAGCCAGTTTTGAATAGAAACATATAGTGACAACTTTGAAAATCTTCTCCTCTGAATCTACAGGGTTCTCAGCTTTCATATTTGGCACATAGCATCATGTTCAGGTCCTCTACAAAAGTTTTATAAATTATGGCCCTGGGGTCAAAATTGGCCCCGCCCCAGGGGTAGCCAGATTTCATTAGAAACATATAGTGACAACTTTGAAAATCTTCTCCTCTGAATCTACAGGGTTCTCAGCTTTCATATTTGGCACATAGCATCATGTTCAGGTCCTCTACAAAAGTTATATAAATTATGCCCCTGGGGTCAAAATTGGCCCCACCCCAGGGGTAGCCAGTTTTGAATAGAAACATATAGTGACAACTTTGAAAAAAATTTCTTCTGAATCTACAGGGTTCTCAGCTTTCATATTTGGCACATAGCATCATGTTCAGGTCCTCTACAAAATTTGTATAAATTATGCCCCTGGGGTCAAAATTGGCCCCGCCCCAGGGGTGGTCAGTTTTCAATAGAAACATATAGTGAAACTTTGAAAATCTTCTCCTCTGAAACTGGAAGGTTCTCAGCTTTCATATTTGGCACATAGCATCATGTTCAGGTCCTCTACAAAAGTTATATAAATTATGCCCCTAGGGTCATAATTGGCCCCGCCCCAGGGGTAGCCAGTTTTCAATAGAAATATATGGTAAAACTTTGAATATATTCTTCTCTGAAACTGAACGGTTCTCAGCTTTCATATCTGGCACATAGCATCATGTTCAGGTCCTCTACAAAAGTTAGATACATTATGCCCCTGGGGTCAAAATTGACCCCACCCCAGGGGTGCCAGTTTTCTCTAGAAACATATAGTGAAAACTTTGAACATCTTCTCCTCTGATTGGCTGGTGAGCGATGTCAGGGCCATTCTGGCCCTCTTGTTTCATGATCGATCTTAAATTTTATGTACCATTAGATAACGTTAAAACCATAAGCCTTTCTTATATAAACGCTTTTTTACGCCTTTGCAAACAGAACAGACCCAGATGGGATGGTTCCTATAGGAGCCATCTGATCAGGGTCTGCTCTGTTTGCTTATGAAATTGTAATAGATCTGACTACAGTTTCTACCAATACCAAAATATCCTGTGTACAGTTACATATGATAAACCGTTCACGGCTTCACCTGTTGTAGTTATTATTTCTTACATTTATAGTTGACTATACAGCAGGGAAAAGGTTAAAGTGCAGGAACCGATCATATTATACCGTTGCAAACATGATGGAGCCCTTTGATCAGGTTCTGCACTGTTTGTCATAAAAAATCATTTTCTTCTGTGATAAAATTGTATTTAAAGGTTTTTGTTTAATAAAAATTTAATTATTCAGAAAGAGAGGAGCCAGTTTTAATGATTCCGCAGGTTAACTAAAGAGTTAAATCAGTTTGCATGATTAGAAGATATGCCATTGCTTTTGCTGAGATTTGTTTGATATATTATTAACCCATTCCTCCGTAGGCTATTTTCAGACCCAGCCTCTTTGAATGAATCTACCCAAAAGGAGCATTTACTACAGAAAAGGAAAACTTTAGAATTTTGTAGTTTGAAACCATTGTGATGAATAGAGCATTTGCTCCTATAGGAGCAAAATGCTCTATTTATCACAATGGTTTCAACGGGTGATTTTTACAGAGGCGTAGAGAGGTCTATTTATGAAGGAAAGGGTTAAGACTGTTCAACTTCAATTTAGGTAATGAAATATTGTACAGTGATTCCAGTTCTATTTGTCTTGAAAAAGAATGAGGAATCTTGATCAAGCAGGCGGGAACTTCGTGTAACTGCTCATTTTTAGCTCACCTGAGCAAAGCTCAGGGTGAGCTTTTGGGATACTTCAATGTCCGGCGTCCGTCGTCCGTCGTCCGTCGTGCGTCGTGCGTCGTCCGGCGTCCGTCGTCAACAATTTGCTTGTGAACACTCTAGTGGTCACAATTGTAGTCCAATCTTCATGAAACTTGGTCAGAATGAATGTCTTGATAAAATCTCGGACAAGTTCGAAAGTGGGTCAAGTTGGGTTAAAAACTAGGTCACTAGGTCAAATAGTAGGAAAACCTTGTGAACCCTCTACAGGTCACATTTTTAGCCCAATTTTCATGAAACTTGGTCAGAATGATTGTCTTGATAAAATCTCGGAGGAGTTTGAAAAATGGGTCATGTGGGGTAAAAAACTAGGTCACTAGGTCAAACAGTAGAAAAACCTTGTGAACACTCTAGTGGTCACAATTTTAGTCCAATCTTCATGAAACTTGGTCAGAATGAATGTCTTGATAAAATCTTGGACGAGTTCGAAAGTTGGTCAAGTTGAGTTAAAAACTAGGTCACTAGGTCAAACAGTAGAAAAACCTTGTGAACACTCTAGTGGTCACAATTTTAGTCCAATCTTCATGAAACTTGGTCAGAATGAATGTCTTGATAAAATCTTGGACGAGTTAGAAAGTGGGTCAGGTGGAGTTAAAAACTAGGTCACTAGGTCAAACAGTAGAAAAACCTTGTGAACACTCTAGTGGTCACATTTTTTGTCCAATCTTCATGAAACTTAGTCATAATGATTGTCTTGATAAAATCTTGGACAAGTTTGAAAGTGGGTTATGTGGGGTTAAAAACTAGGTCACTAGGTCAAATAGTAGGAAAACCTTGTGAACACTCTAGAGGTTACATTTATAGCCAAATCTTCATGAAAATTGGTCAGAATGATTGTTCTTATAAAATCTTGGACAAGTTTGAAAGTGGGTTATGTGAGGTCAAAAAGTAGGTCACTGGGTCATATCTTAGAGAAATCTAGTTTACACTCCAGTGGCCACATTTTTAGCCCAGTCTTCCTCAAACTTTCTCAGAGTGTTTGTCTTGGTGATATCAAGGTTGAGTGTGATCATTGGTTGGGTGGGAATAAAAAGTAGGTCACTAGGTTAAATCTTTGAAAAAATACTTTAGAGGACACATTTTAGCCCAATCTTCATTGGTCAGAATCATTGTCTTGATCAAATCAATAGATCTGCAGAACCACTGCTCATGATTCACTGCTCATGATCCACTGTCAACATTGTTCATATATTGCCCCTACGGTCAATATTGACCCTAACCATGGGCTACCCAGCAAAAATCTTAAATCTATGGTAATCAGGTGAGCGATTAAGGGCCATCTTGGCCCTCTTGTTTAAATATTTTTTGTGTAAGAAAGCATCTAGCCACATTATCCCATTAAGCTTTTTTCATCACTCTTCTGCAGACAGATGGCACACGTGTTCCTTTCATCCTTTGAACACACTAAGTCTTGTCTTCTGCTTCTCTTCAAAAATGCATTTAAAGTGTTAAATATCAGTGGTTTGGATCGTGACGGGACACAGGGTTACTTGACGTCTCATTTGGACCGATCCAGATTGTTTGCATATAGGCAATTTCACAGCTAGCAGCGTCTCATCTGGACTGATCCAGAATGTTTGCATATAGGCAATTCACAGCTAGCAGCGTCTCATCCGGACCGATCCAGAGTGTTTGCATATAGGCAAATTCACAGCTAGCAGCGTCTCATCTGGACTGATCCAGAATGTTTGCATATAGGCAATTCACAGCTAGCAGCATCTCATCTGGACCGATCCAGAGTGTTTGCATATAGGCAATTTACAGCTAGCAGCGTCTCATCTGGACTGATCCAGAATGTTTGCATATAGGCAATTCACAGCTAGCAGCATCTCATCTGGACCGATCCAGAGTGTTTGCATATAGGCAATTCACAGCTAGCAGCATCTCATCTAGACTCAAACTGTTTGCATCTAGGTAAATACAAATGACTGTTTGCATGCAAAACACTTACAGTAAAAAACTATCGGTATGTACCTGAAAGTGATGCCTTGCAAACAGAGTAGACCCAGATAAGATGCTCATGTAGGAACTGTCTAAGCAATTCTGGTCTGCTCTGTAAATGCTTATGGAGTAATCAAGACCTCCTGTCTTGGTCAAAATGCATTTGTTCATAAAGTTATTATAGAAAATAAGTTTATCCCTTTCCTTCATATTTAAACCTGTTTTCACACATTTGCATTTACAGAATAGACCCGGATCAGATGGCTCCTATATGAGCAGTCTGATCAGGGTCTGCTCTGTTTGCTAGTGGAATTTTGAAAGATCTGTTTCTTTACTTTCTAGAATGACTATGTTCCTCCTTCCATATGTTTCCTTTTAAGTATTGTGTTCATGAATATTCATTAGGAATTGAAATTTTGAATAAATACAGGGAAAGGGTTATTCATAATCATTATTTCTTTTATGAATATTGTTCAGGTAAAGGGTTTCTGTAACTCTTTCCACACTATGCATGATTTTGTAAAAATCCTTGCAAAACAAATCTGTCCAGATGGGACACTGAATAACATTAGGACCTAAGCTAATTGTGTTCTGATGAGTGTGACTTCACTGTCTTGGTTAACCCTTTCCCTGTTCTATGTTTATTTCAAATTTCAATACCTAATGAATATTCATTAACAAAATAGTTATAAAGAAATATGCAAGGTGGAACATTGTAGACAATTTAGAAAGCAAAGATACGGATCTATCAAATTCTATTAGCAAACAGAGTAGACCCTGATCAGACGGCTCCTCTAGGAGCCGTCTGATCTGGGTCTACTCTGTTTGCAGATGCGTGAAAACACGTTTATATGAGGGAAAGGGTTAAGGAAATACAGGTAGATGAAGAAATAACCCTTTTCCTCATGAATATTTATGTAAGAAATAATGACAGCTGGAATATTTAATTATTTGCTGGATTTTATTATGATATAATGAACACAGGATTTTTTAGAAGGTACAGAATCAAATACAGTAAAACCTCTCTAAAGCGGAATTCTAATTGAGAAGAATTTAGATACGTTTAGGCAGGTGACTGCTTAATGCAGGGTGAAAGTCATGCAGAAAGCTCCTAGAGGAGCTTTTTGCATGACTTTTACCCTGCATTAAGCTGTCACCTGTTTTCCAGACCAGTATTTATACTCGGTTGGACGTCCGGTTTAGAGAGGTTTTACTGTATCTTATATAATTCCATAAGCAAATAGAGGTGAGCCAACCCTGGTCAGAGGGCTCCTATAGGAGCCTTTAGATCAGAGTCTACTGTTTGCAAATGCGTCCTAAGTGAAGGAAACGTATAAGAAACGAAGTAGACAGCATATTTTGCAAACCAGTGTTACTCACATGTATTGCTCAAATAGTTTAAATGGACACTGTTCCCTTTTTAGCAGCCATGTGAAGGCGATTACGCTTGATTTATTGTAAGTGTCTGCACCCATTTACAGGGTGTAAGATGAAACCTTTGTATGCTGAATTCCCTTAGCAGAGTGCGTTAAGGGTAGAGTCCAGTTTAATGTGGAAGGATAAAATATGCTAGGGGACTTTGAATGATAAACATTAAATGTTAAGATGCTAATCCTAAAGGGATCCTCTGATCTGGGTCTATGCTGTTTGCCAGCTGGAGTAACTTTTTTGTGCATTCAAAGGGTTAAAACTTTAATTTGTCTTGTCTGGCAACATTATTTAACCCTTTCCCTCATATAAACATGTTTTCACGCATTTGCAAACAGAGTAGACCCAGATCAGACGGCTCCTAGAGGAGCCGTCTGATCAGGGTCTGCTCTGTTTGCTAATAGAATTTAAAAGATCTGTGTCTTCACTTTCTAAAACGGCTATAATGTACCACCTTCCACATTTCATTATAGCTATTTTGCTAATGAATATTCAGTAGGTATTGAAATGTGTAATAAACATAGAACAGGGAAAGGGTTAAATTTGGAAGTTCATTTCTGAGGTGGATTTCTGTTCCTATTTCATAAATATTTACTGATGGTTTCATTCAAAAAGTGTGAAACTGCGTTTATATGAAGGAAAGGGAAGGCTGATGTCATAATGATCATATGATTGCACTATACTGGACATCTCATCTGGAACTAGACCTGTGCTGGTTGGTATGGACATGGTATCAGATAGCTGCCATGAATGGGTTAGGTTTACCCTTTTGAATGCTGAATATTCAAAGTTTAGCTATTCAGTGTATTCATTATGAAAATGTACAAATTATAACAAGTGAGACAATTTTAATTACATTGCAACTCCTTATTGGAGGGCTCCATTAGGAGCCCTCGGCCCCAATTAGGAGCCCTCGGCCCCAATTAGGAGCCCTGGGACCTGAGTCTTCACTGTCTGCAAATGAGAGTACACTCATTACCTGCCTTCAAAGGGTTAACACTTGTATACTGCTGAACAAGTTGACATGTCAGCTCTGACTCAGTGTTGGTGCAGTTTTTACATCTGATTATGGATCCAAGCTGTTTGAAAATGAAAGTTAGCCCTTTACCTGTTCAATATTGATGTAAGAAATAATGACAGGACTATTAGCTGAAATGTTATGCTGTAAACTTTTCAAGGAATTGTTTTGCTTTGACAACAACTGTAGAATCAGATCTGTATTATGACAAAAGCAAACATTGCAGACCCTGATTAGACTGCTCCTAAAGGAGCCTCAGCCAACTGATCTGGGTCTGCCATGTTTTCAAATGGCGTGAAAAGGCGTTTATATGAAGGAAAGGGTGATGTTGTGCTTTCAGCTTAGAAGGATAAGGGTGAAACCAGTATTTCCTGTAAGTCTGTTTCTCTGCCTGAAAGAGGGTCAACAACTTTGCATGATACTTTCGTAATGACCCTTGTTTAATAGGGCATACTATCTGTGATGCCGGTTAATCTTGAATCATGATGGCCTTATCATGTTTTGTGCCAGTTTAGCAGGGAGCAGTCCTTTATGGCTAGTGCAATAAAAACCTGGAATGAAAACAAGTTCACAGTGTGCAGGAATGCAACTTTAAAGCAAGTTTATGTGTTAAACCCTTTCGCTAATAGATGGTGCCTTTTCACATCTTTACAAACAGAGTAGATCCATATCAGACAGCTCCTGTAGGAGCCGTCTGATCATGGTCTGCTCTATTTGCTTGTGGAATTGTATATACATTTGTGCATATATACGTGTATATATCTGGTTGTAGTTTCTGCCATGGCCAAAATGCCTGCATTCATACACCTTTATAAAAAATCAGCAAATAAATTTTCATGATGTCATTATTTTTATGTATGAATATTCATGAGGGAAAGGGTTAAAGCAGTTTTTATATGCTTTGATTTGTTTATTGTTGAGTTGGAGATGATGTAAACAATTTGAATCAGGTCAGTTTTGGCACTTTCTGTACCCACTTTATCAGAGGACTGCCATTGTAAGTTATCTCTTCATTTGCTTTTAATCAGTGTGAGTGTACTGTCATTATGCACATTGTATTTTGTTCTTTATAAATTGATGATAATTA
Source organism: Azorinus chamasolen (assembly GCA_963576725.1). Taxonomy (NCBI): domain Eukaryota; kingdom Metazoa; phylum Mollusca; class Bivalvia; order Cardiida; family Solecurtidae; genus Azorinus; species Azorinus chamasolen. The sequence goes on from OY755245.1 coordinate 74,797,697, forward strand.
GTGACAAATACAATGTAGGTCATTTTGACATCATTAATATAGGTCATACAGGCTTGTTCAATAGGTGGCATTTGCCAGGTTCCCCATTTTGTTCCCATTGTTAGCCAGATATAAAAATGTGTTGTAATTTTTGTTCAGACATACTACATACAAATTATGTAAGCCATTGTAATCTCTTGTTGTCAGATTCTTGTATACTGGATTGAGGATTACTGACCCTAAATATTGGGATACCCAATCTTGTTGGTTTTAACCCTTAAATAGTGAGAACCTTGTAAGACCTTTGCACACATTGTAATCTCAGATCAAAGGGCTTCTGATCAAACTGATTAGGGTCTGTACTGTTTTTTTATAAAACTCATTTTCTTCAGTGATTAATTATGGTACACGTCTATACTATATGAAGGAAAGGGTTAAACACTTTTTCACGCATCTGCAAACAAAGTAGACACATATCAGGGTCTGCTCTGTTTGCTTTGGAATAATACAGATCTGATTCTACAGTTTCTGCTTTGGCAAAAAATTGATGTATTAACAAGCAATTGTAAAATTTAATCTTAATTAATATTCATGACATCATCGTTTCTTTCATGAATATTCATGGTGTAAAGTTTTAATATGCATACAGTCATTATTTCTTACATCATTGGTTATGGGTTAATGAAAGTAATGGAGTAGCAGATAGTTAAGACTTTGAACAAACTGGGCCCATGCTTATAAAGCTTTTTAGTTGAGTCTGAGTTTGTTCTCAAGCTTTTGATTGGTCAGATTTGAGCCTTTATAAAGCATGGAACCTGCTCACCCTGGAACAGGTGACCTTGGTCTGCACTGACTGGTTCTGTAATGTTTTTCAAAGTTGAACAGGAAGACTGAATCATTCTCTGTTTTAAATTGACCTTTTAACCCACTTGACAATTATTGAACTTAGAAAAGCCGCATATTTTTATCAGCTGACATATTTTATCATTGATGAGTCAAAGTGAACATTGTCATTGGATATTAAATTTGATTGTGAGGTCAGAATGTCAAGGTCATTCTTAGGTCAAAGATTAATATCATGCATTTGCTGCCATTTTGAGGCATACATGTTTTACAAAAGTCCTATATCTTAAGTTTAGTTGGTTTTTTGAGTTGCTTGAAATCCCTGGTTTGGGTTGTACATTATCTTTCTTATGAACAAAGCACCACTGCCACTTTGTGATTAGAACAGATTGATACAGAATGTTTATTTCTGGGATTTCCATTTAGAGTTTTAAAACATACACAGTCTGTACCTTCCTTTGGCACCAAGATTTACAAAACTATGGGAATGTATATACCGGTATAAGTACTGAAAAAGGAGTTTGGGTCAGCAGAAAGCTGAAAGCATATGCCAATGATGAGCAATTTTTAAGGGACATTGATTAAATGTTGCAGGAATCCCACAGCTTATATGTAGGCATAGCACCTCGACTGATAGATATTACAATTTTGAATATGTACCCTGACCTTACATGGTATAATATTTGAGGAGTTTTAACCTTTTCCTTTATATAAATGCATTTTCACACAATTGCAAATATTGTAGACCCATATCAGATGGATTTTATAGGAGCCATCTGGTCAGGGTCTGCACTGTTTGCTAAAGGAATTTGATAGATCAATTTCTTTCTAAAATGGCTACAATGTTCCACCATACATATTTCATTATAAATATTTTGTTCATTAATATTCAGTAGGTATTGAAATTTGGAATAAACATAGAACAGAGAAAGGGTTAATCGTCTGAGAGTGTTTGTTGTATTATTGTCACTTTCTGCGTATTGGTATGAAGACAGTTAAACTTAATTTGTATTTTACTTCAGGTGTGGATCAGGATTCTATAAGACTCAGCTACAAGCGCCTTGCTCTGAAATGGCATCCAGATAAACACCCTGGCTCCCAGGATGCTCAAAAGGTTAGCTTATATGTAAAGATTGTAACTATAGTCTTAAGCCCCTTTTCAAGCATTTCCAAGCAAGAGTAGATCCAGATCTGATACATTCGTTTTTATTGGAGCAAATTACAAGAAAAGTACATGTATGCATTAATGAATATTATAGTCATGTAGTGACCAATTAGGGCAGAAATGTTCATTCGGGAAAGGGTTAAAATCTCATCATGCAACTGTAGTGCAATAAATAATATACATGTATATTTAACTTTTATATAAGTTTCCTTTTCTGTAGTAAATGCTCCTTTTTGGTAGATTTGTTCAAAGAGGTTGGGTTAAAAAATAACCTATGTCAGAGGGAATGGGTTAATGCAGGGTGAAAGTCGTGCAAAAAGCTCCTAGAGGAGCTTTCTGTGTGACTTTCAGCCTGCATTAAGCTGTCTCCAAGACTGATACTTATACTAAATTGAATGTCTGGTTTAGAGGGTCGATATTGTTTCTAAATATATGGTTTAGAGTTTACTGTACTGAGTTAATATAGAGAACAAGTGACCACTTACATGTAGTTTAACTTTATGGGTTTATGTATCATAATGTTGGGATTTATCAAAGCAAGAATGTGTCTGTACATCAACTGGGAAAAATGTTTTCTGACCACTTGGCTTGATTTCAAACAAATTTAATAACAAAAATAATTTATTAAAATACTAAATTACAAAGATTAAATTAGATACAGTGCTTCGACCTTAAAGATGAGTTACATACCTTTTTATGTCCCAACCATTCAAAGAATAGTGGCAGGGCATTAAGTTTTTCCACTGTCCTTTATTCTGTGAATCTGAGTGGGTCACAAAATTATTTTTGGTCAATAAGTTTATATAGCTTTGACAATAATTCAGGTAGACTGTGTGCAGATAATTTGTATTAAGACAAAGCTTAAGGATAACATCATTGGGTTCTTCGGTCAAACTCACTGTTCCTATGAATAAAATAACTATTTCCAGTCTATAATTATAGTTAAAAAAAGACATGCTTTTACTAAATTTGGTGTACATACACATTGCATAGAGACAAAGCTTAGGATTGTATCTGGTGTCAAGGTCACTGTTACTAGAAATAAAAAATACATTTCTGATGAATAACTTAAGTTGGGAAAGACATATCTGACCAAATTTGTTTCACAGAACTACAGATACATTGCATGGAGCATAAAGTTGCTTTTGTGGTCAAGGTCACTATTACTAAGCATATTGTGACCAAAGTTAGTGTACCGGTTTATGGACTAAGCGTACCATTACCGAAGCATACCATTTCCAAACAGTACCATTTTTGGTCGAAGCGTACCACTTAAAAAGATTCAACTGGTATCATTATTTATTATGATTGGTACATGAAAACATCAATTATGATTAATACATTATAGTCTGATGTAATTAATGAAGTTTTGATATGAAATACAGTTACCCTTAGTCCAAGTTGTCAAGGCTCATAAATCGACTTTCACTTTGGCGTTATCCTTACCGAGTACAAGTTCCTAAAGGCTAAAAGATTGGCCAAATATTCTTTCAGAATACACAACAGCTACAAAATATATCAGCATACTCTGAATTAAGAGCAAAACATACATTGATCCAGCATATTTGATAATTTCATGTAACAGTATTGATCGAAATATAAAACAATTTGAGTGAAAACTAAATTTTGTAACAAAACACTTTTGTATCTTAATCTGGTATATATAAGCTTTATGCCCAACTCAAGAATTATAATATGATAATTTAGTGTAATGTGGCCTTTTTCCTGTATGATTTATATAGTGGTATGCTTCCACCTGGAAATGGTACACATCTTCCTGGTACACTTTGTCCATTACCCAGTGTACCTATACCATGCATGGAAAGTTAGGTAATGGTACACTTTGTCCATTACCCAGTGTACCTATACCATGCATGGAAAGTTAGGTAATGGTACACTTTGTCCATTACCCAGTGTACCTATACCATGCATGGAAAGTTAGGTAATGGTACACTTCGTCCATTACCCAGTGTACCTATACCATGCATGGAAAGTTAGGTAATGGTACACTTTGTCCATTACCCAGTGTACCTATACCATGCATGGAAAGTTAGGTAATGGTACACTTTGTCCATTACCCAGTGTACCTATACCATGCATGGAAAGTTAGGTAATGGTACACTTCGTCCATTACCCAGTGTACCTATACCATGCATGGAAAGTTAGGTAATGGTACACTTTGTCCATTACCCAGTGTACCTATACCATGCATGGAAAGTTAGGTAATGGTACACTTTGTCCATTACCCAGTGTACCTATACCATGCATGGAAAGTTAGGTAATGGTACACTTTGTCCATTACCCAGTGTACCTATACCATGCATGGAAAGTTAATATTTCTTACATGAATATTCATAAGATAAGGAATAAACAATGTTGGTGAATTGTAACAACTTTACCTGTCTTATCATACAACTTTCTGCATGTTTTTATCTCTACTCCATAGATAAATATTTTTATGCCCCCAATGGCAGCCATATAATAATCACATTGTCTGTCTGTCCTTCCATCCGTCCGTCCTAAATTTCGTGTCCCTTCTGTAACTTTTTTATCTGCGAATGGATTTCAAAATAACCTAGCACAAATTTTTACCTCACAAAGACGATGTGTCGCGTTCAACTCCGTGGTCCATGGGTCAAAGGTCAAGGTCATCCTTCAGGGTCAAAGGTCAGGGGCTTAAGTGTTTCACAAACACACTTGTTATATACCTAAAATGCAAACAGAATAGACCCAGATCACACAGCTACTGTAGGAGCTATAGATCTGCACTGTTTGCTAATCACTTAACCCTTCGCTAGCTATTCACGTCAATATACCTACCTGTAAATAGTGAAGACCCAGATGAGACAGCTCCTGCAGGAGCTGTCTCATCAGGGTCTGCACTATTTACGAATTGATTGTGCAACCAGTGCACTCCACAGCAGTGATTGCACAGCGGAATACTTGTACACAGTGAAGATATATGTAATTATACAACAAGGCATAGGTAAAGAAGGAGAAATATGTTTTAAAATTCAGCAAGCGAAGGGTTAATATCGATCTGATTCTACAGTTTCTGCCATGGCCAAAAGTTAATGTGTTCATATATGCCATTATACAAATTCAGCTAATTAATACCCATAAAGCCTTTAATTCATGGAATAAAGGGTTAACCCGTTCCCTGTTCAATATACAAAATGTACATGTAAGAAATAATGACATCATGAATACTTATAAGCTGAATTCTTATAAATAATGTAAACTTTTCAAGGAATGTTTTTGCTTTTACAAAATCTATAAACTCTGATCAATATCATGACATGTCAAAAGCAAACAGAGCAGACCCTGATCAGGCAGCTCCTACAGGAACCATCTGATCTGGGTCTACTCTGTTTGCAAATGTGCAAAAAGTTGATTATAGGAGGGAAAGGGTTAAAGACAAGGAAGAACATAGATATGTAGTTTGTAAGTCATAGTTGTGATAACCTATGTAAACAGTTTGGATCCAGATGAGATGTTACTCAGCATTTCATCAGGACCCATTCTGTATGTCACTGATTGAATTATGAAGAGAAATGGAAGAAAAATAACATTGGGAAGAACGGTAATTTTAGCAGATGACAAGTTTTTGTAGACGACAATATCTTAGCGTCAAAAAATAAGTGTGAAATATGATACAACTTGAGATAATTGGCTGTTCACTTTGGGTTGCTTTTCCATGGTTGTGGTACTATAATAAGCCTAACTAAGGAAAATAATGCAGATCCAGATCAAACTGCTCCTGAAGGATCTTGTGCTACGCCATTAGTTTTGTTCACATGTATATTAAGTATATAAAAATACATAGTGCTAAATTGACCTATTCATTTTAACCCTTTCACTCATGAATATTTATACAAGATTTTGTGACTTCATGAATATTCATTAATTCCTGAATTTGTATATTGGTCAATGAAAAATGGACTTGGTCATTTCAGAAACTGTAGTAAGCTCTAAAGATAGAGTAAACCTTGCTCAGCGGACTCCTACAGGAGTCATCTGATCTTGGTCTCTTCTGTTTGCAAAGGTGCCAAAAGTCATTTGTATGAGGGAAAGAGTTAACTCAACACTGGAGAATGGAGCTTTTGTGTCTGGATGTTTTAGAATAAATATTGTATGTTTTTAATTTGGTTTCAGAAGTTCAAGCTGATAAGTAAGAGTTACAGAAGGCTGATAACAGGAGAGAACAAAGACGAAATGTCACTGGTGTGTATTGATTACTGCAGTTACTAATATAGAAACAGTAATATGGACATGATAGGATTGTACCAGTCTCAAGTTCAGAAAACACACATCTAACCCTTGGAATGCTGGACACAAGTGTAGTGACATTTGCAAACAGGGTAGATCCAGATCAGTGGACTACCTTGTTCAGTATAAATTCAGCTAATCTTATTGATAAAAACTTACATTATTAACTTCATGAATATTCATTAACCCTTACGGTGCGGGACACGAGTCACTAATGTCCTTTGCAAACAGTGTAGACCCAGATGAGAGGGCTCCTAGAGGAGCCCTCTCATCTGGGTCTGCACTGTTTGTCATTGTACACTTTCCTTAAGAAAAATCCCTTAATATTCACCATAAGCTTGACTTGTTTGAATTTGGGAAGGGTCCATTTGAAAATTCAGCATTGTAAGGGTTAAGTATGGGGCTGATGCTAACACTGGTTTCCACAATATGATTGTTGTGTGGATATCATTATGTATCAACCCTTTCCCTGTTCTGTGTTTATTTCAAATTTCAGTACCTACTGAATAGTGATAATTATTGTATCCATTTTAGAAAGTAAAGAAACATTAATCAAATATCATTGGCAAACAGAGCAGACCCTGATTAGACGGTCCTATAGGAGCCGTCTTATCTGGGTCTATTCTGTTTGCAAATTTGTAAAAATGTGTTTGTATGAAGGAAAGGGTTAAGTCAAGGGTTGACATTCTAGTTAGCTTGTCACACATTTTATAAATTCATATAATATCACAAAATGTTTTTTTTTCTCTTAACCCATTACCTCATAGGCTATTTTTAGATACAGCCTCTTTGAATAAATCTACCGAAAAGGAGCATTAACTAAAGAAAAGGAAAATTTTCAGAAACCATTGTGATAAATAGAGCATTTGCTCCTATTGGAGCAAATGCTCTATTTATCACAATGGTTTCACAAAGTGCTTTTTACAGAGTCGTCAAAAGTCGTCAATATGAGGGAATGGGTGATAGTGGGAACAGATAAGTAATGCTGCCAACCATTTGTTTTTACTCCTTGGCTTTATTTAAATAATTTTAAACCTTTTCATAGAGTGCCTTTTAAGACCTTTGTAAACAGAGGAGACCCAGATCGGATAGATCCAGTAAGAATGGTCTGATCAAAGTCTGCTCTGTTTACTATCAATGGAAGCATATACCGGTAAATCTGGTTCTATAACTACTGCCATGCCAAAAAATTGTGTTCATACAATGACAATGTCATTATTTCTTTCATTATTTTTTGATGAAGTAAAGTGTGAATGGTGTATGTTGTTATGATTCCAGGATGAAATGCTGGCCTTATTCAAGGATGTGTTCCTTACAAAGCAAGTCAGTAAGTAGCAAACTGGGTTGGGTCAGAGAGTTTCTTGTCCTGTGTTGATACTAGATGAATGACTATAATTGTTACCATCATCATCAGCTGGCCTTTTTATTTAAGATGAAAGTAAGAAAATAAATTAGAAAGTATGAAACAAAGGAACAAGACACGGCTCCTATTGGTTATATCCCAATATATACACCTTTACAAACAGAATATACCCAGATCTGACATATCCTTTAGGAGCCTTATATGACAGTTTCTTAGCTTGCAAAGAGTTGATCAAATTGTATGAAGTTTGTAAAAATAAAAATAAAAAAAAAGTGGAGATTATAATGGTAAGATAAGGGATGACCTCGGAAGAACTTCTTTCCAAGCAGTCACTCTTAACCCTTTACTTAACCTTGACTCCATAAATACGCCGTTCTATGCCTTTGCAAACAGAGTAGACCCAGATCAGTCTGCTCCTGTAGGACTAAGGAGCCGTCTGATCAGGGTTTGCTCTGTTTGCTTATTGAATTATATAGATATGATTCTCTATTTCTGCCATGGTAAAAAAATCCTGTGTCCATGTGCTATTATAATAATAACAACAGTTTATTGAATTAAAATTCATGATATCATTCTTACATGAATATTCATGGAGTAAAGGCTAAAAATATACTTATATGTAATTATGTATGTATTAGCAAACAATACACCCTGACCAGACAGCTCCTAATGTAGATCTGATTTTACACCGACTGCTATGGTAAAAATCTCTTGTTTCATGTACCCTTATAAAAATTCACTTAATATTCATGTCATAAATTCTTTGATGAATATTCTTGATATAGAGAGTTAACATTTACTCAACATTTCATTGTTCAAATATGTGAATGAATAATTGGTTATTTCTGCATAGATTCGTACAATGGCTCAGGATATGACTCATCTGATGATGATGATGACGACGATGATGACGACATTGAGGAAGAGGTCAAATGTTCCAACCTGTTCCCTGACAAAATCAAGCTCAAGCAGGACTGGAAGAAGGCCAGAGGGGAGGACAATGACATCAATAGAAAAATGTTGTCACCTGAGGTAAATACAGCAGCTAGGCCACCAGAAAATGTACTGTATTGCTTGGCAAATAATGTAGGCACAATACCAGTGATTGTGTATAGGTTAGGATCTATACTGACTCACATCAGAATTCGAACATACTGTACAACTTGTCTGAAGCGGCCATTCATTTATTGAACATAGGACTCTTAAAAAACAGGTGCTTGCTTAATGCAGGGCTAAAGTAATGCAAAAAGCTCTTATAGGAGCTTTTTGCTTTTCTTTTGACCTGCATTAAGCTACCATCTGCCTTACATATCCTTAGTTAGACCTTTTTAATGGCCGCTTAAGATAGGTTCTACTGTATATGATTATCCTGTCTGAAAAACACTACAGCTGGTATCTACATTGCACTACTATAATGACCCTAAATATTACAGCCAGACCTGCTTGGACAAAAAGTGCAGAAGGAACAGTTTGGTCATGGTTTATACTGTTTGATACATGGTTAGTATCATTTGAAGGCATCAAAATGATACCGAACTGACTCAGCTTTACAAACAAATGGACAGGGGAGAGTGGATGTTGAAAATAAATATAAAGTATGTAATTAAAAGACTAAGATCAGAAAAATGAATGCTAATTATAAAGACAGATTTCAATGTCTAATTAATTTATCTCTTTGAATATGGGAAACATGTGTACTCGCATTTAAAAACAGTGTAGACCCAGATCAGAGGGCTTATAGAGGCGCTGTATGATCGGAGTCTGCTCTGTTTGACATTTATAATCCTGTAGCAAATTTAAGCCTGTCAAACTGAATGGACTAATAAGTTAACCCTTTACTTCATAAATACACCTTTGCAAACAGAGTAGATCCAGATCAGACGACTCCTATAGGAGCCGTCTGATCAGGGTCTGCTCTGTTTGCTTATGATATAATATTGACATGATTCTACATTATCTGCCATGGCCATGTGCTGTTATAACAAACTAATTAATATTTATACATCATTATTTTTTACATGAATGTGCATAGAGTGGCCATGTGCTGTTATAACAAACTAATTAATATTTATACATCATTATTTTTTACATGAATGTGCATAGAGTGAGGGGTTAACCAGTGATGGGTCATTCCATTTTGAATTTTGAGCATCCAAAGGGTTTAACTATAGAGTAGCGAAAGAAAAATCTGTGAAATAAGGGATCCTGTTTGTGAATTGTAAGAATGATAGTTTTCTCATTGCAGGAAGCCAGTAGGAATGCAGAAGAATTAATTACAGAGGAAGAAAAAGAAAAAAGAAGAGCAGAAAAAAGAAGAGCAAAAAAGAAAGTATGACAATAGTATAATGGTGAAACCTTTCACACCAGCCACTCACTTGATGTCTAATTCTGGGTCTTATACACATATGTGGTAGTTCATCAGGGCAAAATGTATGCAGAAAGCTCCTGCATTAAGCAACCACCTGCTTACCCTTTCCTTTATATAAACCTCTTTTCATGCCTTTGCAAACAGAGTAGACTCAGATCAGACTGCTCCTGTAGGTCTTCACTTAGTCCCTCACTGCTGTTGTTTGAGTACCGACCTGGGTATTTGGATATTTCATGTGAGGAAGTCTTCCAGCTGGCTTGTAGTAGGTCGGTATTTCTACCAGGTTGTCCTTCGGTGCATGAAACATTGCAATTTGTTCCATACACTTAACTCTTGGTTCTTCCTCCACCAGTAATCAACTGGACATAGCAATATAACTTAACCATTTACTCCATTAATACACCTTTGCAAACAGAGTAGACCCAGATCAGACAACTCCTGTTGGAACCGTCTGATCAGGGTCTGCTCTGTTTGCTTATGATACAATATAAGACACGATTGTACAGTTTCTTCAAACATTTCTGTGGCCAAACATTGCTGTGTTCATGTGCTATTATAAAAATAATCTAATTTATATTCATGATGCCATTATTTCTTACATAAATATTCATAGAGTAAAGGGTAAAATATTAGGAATGAATGAATGAATGTAAAACCAAAATACAAATAAATCAGCTAACAAAATTACATAGATCTATCTGATCCTACAATTTTTGTCAAAGCCAACAAATGCACTTTTCAAAATTTACCTAATAAGAATTAAGTTAGGGCTGTTCCATTTAAATATTTAAATGTGTATGGGGGTGCAGGAAGGCACTTTCAAATTCGGCCACCCACCCATAGATGTTTTTTGCTATTGCTCAACCAAATAGTACCATTTTTGCAGCGAAATCCACCCATGCATAGCTGTGTTTTAAAATGCCTTCCTGCCCCCCCCCCCATTACACATTTAAATGGAACAGCCCTTAATGAATATTATTTAAAAAGTGATCAATTTATGCATAAATGCTCATTACTGAAAAGGTTACTCAAGTTGTTCAGGAAGGGTTTGTTACAGATAGGTTTTACTTGTGTATTATATTATAAAGTGCCTTAGATTAGAAATAATTTGAGTAAGTTTGTAGTTTTATTGTTAATTTGTCAAACTTCAAAGTCCTATAGTTTCTGACCAAGCTCTTATGTGTTTCGGCATCAATGTTTTGTAGCTGTTAAATATACATTTTGAAAATAAAATAGGAAAAAAATCAACAAATTTAACCATTTATCAATTAACCCAGTATTTCATATAAAAACACCTTTTTAACGTCTGTTTCTACTTTATACCAACTAATGGTAGTCTCAACAGTCTTGAGTTTATAGTCTGAGACTGAGTTCAAATTAAATGTTAATTAATACGGGCCCAGAAAATGAAGTTCATATAAATTCTAAAGAATTTTTTGTATATTTTTCTAAACAGAGACGAAGGGAAAAGAAGAAGATGGAAAAAGCAACTGATCCCGATACAGTTAAGGTAAGAATTACAGACTAATCTATTGTAGTAATATACTATACAGGAGTCATCTATATATTGATATGTCAATTAGAGGAAACACAGTACAGCAGATAGAGGTTCGTACTCAAATACTAAAATCTCCATTTCTCCACCAAACCTTATGTTGTGACCACTCTTTAGAATCGTCTCTTTGAGACGATTCAAAAGAGTGATCATACCATAGGGTTTGATGGAGAAATAAAGGAGATATTCTTGAAAATGTTTTAATTTACGCATCTTACCTGGATCTCTGAAACGGTATGTGTCTGATGAAATGTTGAGTTGCTTGGCATCTGGTTCCAAGCTGTTTGCATAGTTTGTCACAAATGTGCTACAGATGAGCAAGCTTAAGTAACTACCAGCTGCAAATATATAATAATACAGTAAAACCCCTCAATGTGCTTTCTGCATGACTTTCACCCTGCATTAAGCAGCCACCTGCCTAACAGTATCTAAATTCTTCTCTACTAGAATTCCGGTTGAGAGGAATTATTCTGTATACATATCAATATTTTTTTGCCCTGTCTGTTGGTTTGTCCCCAACATTAATATTGGTGATAATTTTTTAGCCATTGCACATACATACATGCATGTGCAACTTAACTTGTTTGAAGGGGTATACTGGAATCGGCCTGTCCGGCGGTTGGTTGGTCGGTTATGCGGTCGGTTGGTAAAATCTGCATTTGAACATGGGTAATTGGTGTTGCAAACTCCTCATTCAGTTTTAAAGTTATTGACTTTATATTTGGTATACATAATAACGAATGGTAGATGTGCAAGACACAATTTTCATGTGTTTACTGTTGGGCATTGCAGAATTATCTCTCCTTGAACTTAAAGTATTTTCTGTCATTTTGGCATGAAACATGTGGAGTTTGTGTCACAAACTCATCCTTCAGTTTGGAAGTTATTTAGTGTATAAGTGGTATACATAATAACCATGAATACCGTAGTAGATGTGCAACATTCAATTCTCATGTGTTTAGTGCGGGGCATTGCAGAATTATTTCCCTTTGAACTTTTTTGTTATTTTTGCATGATACATGGGGATTAAGTGTTGCGAACTCCACCTTCAATTTTGAAGTTATTCAATTGATACTTGCCATACATAATGACCACAAACAAATGTGCAAGACACAAATTTTCATATGTTTAGCGCTGGGCATTGCAGATTCATCTCCCCTTGAACATTGTTTTTTTTATGTCCCCTTGAACTTTAAGTATTTTTGTGTTTTTGTCCTGTTACATGGGTAGTTGATGTCTTGAAAAACTTGAATTTGCAATCAAAGCTGCCATGCGGGGGTATTTATCACCCTTAGTGATAGTTCTAGTTTTGGGTGACTTATTAAGGTCAATGTAAAATTATTGACGGGGTTTATATTGGCGAGGATCTGCTCTGTTGGCTTTTGACATGAAATAGATCGAATTTTTCGCTTTTTGTCAAAGCAAAATGTTTCCTTGAAAAATTCAGCTTATAAATATTCATAATGTGGTTATTTCTTATATGAATATTGAATAGGGCAAGAGCTTATTAAACAGCTACAATAATTCAACCCTAAGTAATTTTTGTCTGCCAAAGCACACAGTATATCTGATCTTGATCTTAACTGTTTGCAAAGGTCATCATAAATTCGTCCATTGTGTTGAAGGGTTAACTCTCTCCTTCATACAAACGCTCTTTCACGCATTTGTATACAGAGTAGACCCAGATCTGATGGCTGAAGGAGCCGTGTCGTCAGGGTCTGCTCTCTTTGCCTAAGACATGGTATATATCTGATTCTACAATTTTTGTGAAAGCAAAAACTTTACTTGAAAAGTTCATATTATAAAACTTCAGCTAAACCATATTCATGATTTCTTACCTGAATATTGACCAGGTATAAGGTGAAGTTTTTCAGTAATGGATAAGGTGTATAATAGTGTCTTATAATAATCAGGCCTGCTATTTTTCCGGCCCAGGCCGGATTTCCGGCTTTTAGAACCGTCCGGGCCGGTCCTGAGATTCGTGCAGATCCGTTGAGATAATTTGGGGGGGGGGGGGGGGGGGGGGGGGGGTGTTAATACCCTCAAATGATGCTGTGCTGCCGCATATTTTGTAACGCGCCTTTTTATTGGTCAATTTCGCTTTCATTATCCAATCGTTTCGTACCTTCTTCAAATAACCATCGATCGGTATCGGGTAAACGCTTTCAGTGCATTACGTTTTGAGTATTTGCAAGCATCTGATCGTAGTAGATTGCAACCATACGAGCGCGTTGAGTTTGCTGCTGATTGTCAATGATCACGCACAAATTTGAAAGAAGAAAATCGCAAGAATAACTATGCCAAAATAAAAGGTAAGCATTAAATCTTACACGACTATGATATCACGTTGGAAGAGGCTGGATTTCGTCAGCGTTACTTGCATGGATGATGGAGTTTAAACATATTTAAACATGTTAGTGTTTATTAGATTAGCTTTCGAAATAACACGACAAATACAGATTTGCGATATGAAACTATGGAAATTGACATGAATAACCGCCTCTTCCATTTTTCTGTCTTGACCCTTTCCCTCATATGAACGTGTTTTTACACATTTGCAAACATAGTAGACCCAGATCAGACGGCTGTAGGAGCCATCTGATCAGGATCAGCTGTTTGCTAAATGGAATTTGTTCCTTTACTTTCAATGTTGCACCTTCCGTTTTTCGTTATAAATTTTTTGTCTATGAATATTCAGTAAGTTTATTAAATTTGGAATAGGTATAGAACAGGGAAAGGGTTAACCCTACTTTCTTGCCCATGTACTTTTGTTGACTGGGACTGGTCTGTATAATTAAAAAATATTTTTGGCCCCAACTTATGAGCCCAGCAACAAGTAGTACTTACTTTTTGCAACTGAAAATGCAAAGAAGTAAGGGGAACCTATGCCAAAATTTTAAACTGCAAAATTGAGGAGAACCTATGCCAAAATTTTAAACTGCAAAATTGAGGAGAACCTATGCCAAAATTTTAAACTGCAAAATAATCGGGGGGGGGGGGGGGCTATGCTCATTTTCTTCTGACTTGACGCATCTATAAGCACTACTATATCGGCAGAGGTACAGCATTGATGTGTCATAAATTATGATGATTTTTTAGGATGTGTATTCTGATTATATTGAGGTGACTGCATTTGTTACTACTATGTACTACAGTTGTAAAATATTTATAATCCACAATGATGATTTATACCAGACAATTTGATTTTAATCTACCTGATTAATGAAACAGCAGTGTGCATTTTTTCCATCATTGTATCATTTAACCCTTTCCCTGTTCTTTTATTTCTAATTCCAATATCTATTGAATATTCATATGCGAAACGTTTTAAAATGGAAGGTGGAACATTGTACCCATTTCAGAAACTAAAACATCTATCAAATTCCATAAGCAAACAGAACACCCTGATATCTGATCTACTCTGTTTGCAAATGTGTGAAAACATGTTTATATGAAGGAAAGGGTTAACTTAAACATTTTGTTTGTTGCTTAACATGTACAAAAATGATCTGATATAAATTTCAGTTCAAACATGGAGTTGGCAACACGTCAAGATGATATTCGCAAAATTGATGTGACTGCAAAGAATAAATGGAAATGGGATTGGATTGTTGATACCCCACTTCAGGACACTAATCAAAACAAGTTGGGATAGCATGGTGTTCAGTATGTCAGCAACAACTGAAGTATGGGTCAAGTGGGAAAAAAGCACTTTTCAAGCATTTCAAAGACATGTATAATGCAATTGTATTCTCTAGTCAATAGTCAAACAGTGATTTATTTTAGGTTCATAATGTTGTAATAATATTTGTTAATAAAGGATAGAAATATTATGCTGATGTTGTTGTTTAATGTTCTTCACAAAGAATAATGGGACATCTTCCAAATTTGAAGTTAAATTTAGTCAAGTATATAGCAAGAATGAATGACTCTAGGTCCACTGAGAGCTTGTCAATTGTATTTGAAAGTGCTGAAAATCGTTTTCGGCCGGGGGGCTTTACCCCCCTGGTCCCCCTACCAGGGCGTTGCCCCTGGACCCCATTGGGGGCCGCCCAGGCCCCCAAACCCCTTGCCAATTTTTTTTCAGGCCTGGCATTTTGCCTCCATCAGCAGGCCTGTTATTGAAATACTTTTGTCTTTACAGGAGGAGAAAAAATCTTCAAAAAAAAATAAAGAATCCTCAGAAGTGCTTTCAGAAAGAGGCAGAAAGGCTGATAACAGGTACTGAGCTCAGTGGACTTTGTGTTTATGTATTACTGGAGCATAGATAAGATACAGAAATAGAGAATGTTACATATGTGTTCATTTACCATGAATCTTACCTGTGACGTCTGACTCCTTATACCCTTTCCCAGTTCTATATTTTGTCCAAATTTCAATATCTGCTTAGTATTCATGTACAAAATTTCATGTAATGAAATATGGAAGGTGGGAAAAGTGTAGGCATTTTAGAAACTAAAGAAACAGATCTATCAAATTCCATTAGCAAACAGAGCAGACCCTGATCAGACAGCTCCTATAGGAGCTGTCTGATCTGGGTCTTCTCTGTTTGTAAATGAGTGAAAAGGCATTTATATGAAGGAAAGGGATACACCAATGGGAGGATTTACTTCAAACTTTCACAGATAAACAACATTGATGCAAAGATGTTGTAAAGAAGGGAATTTTTGCTCTGACCAAAGTTATGGGACTTTGAAATTTATAGCTTGTATAGTTTTAGAAGAAAAAAATACGAGCTATTGTCGGAAAATAGCTATAACGGTAATGTTATTATGTTTTCCATAACAGACTCTAAATAAAGCTTCTTGTATCTTGTAAATCCGGCATCTGCTTTGTTGTCCTCAAGGTTGTTGTCCGGAAACTTTAATGTTAGCTATTACATTTTACTATTCATGCAAATCTTATGAAACTTCACACACTTGTTCACCGTCACAAGGGCTATAATCAAACAGTGTTGGCACCCGCATGCAATGCTCTTGTTTTTTACCATATAGCACATAGTGAAAAGTGCTTGATTTAGAGAAAATATCGCCAGGATTCATCCATGTCCTATTGACACAGTTTTCTAGTTTCATCACACTTCTACTGGCAGGTGACACACATGTTCCCTTCAAACACTTTTGTAAAGTAAATTTTTCAGTTTTGTTGAAGTTCAGGAGCATCCTCTTTCAAAGCAAGTGTGTACTAATCTTTCAAAATTTCTTATGTCTCAACCATACCCTATCTTGCTGCTACTCATTAAAATTGATGCTAATGAGTATCAACAAAAATATTGTACTTACAATGATTCGTAAATACTCCTCACATCTACAGCTGTTTTTAGATTGCTTTATATTGATGTAAACTGTATTCTGTTTATTTCAGAGCTGATATATCTACTTCCTCAGACGAAGCTGTAAGTATGTCAAGCTCAGGAGGACCTCTGCTGCTTGTGTTAGACATATATTTATACCATTTAAAGAGGAAAGCAAAAACTCTTTTCCCAAAGTCAGGATCTTTAGATGCCTGCCCCCCCCCCCCCCGGATCATATCATATTGTTTTTTCTAATCTAGATTTCATTTAGTGTCTGTATTTATTTTTAGCATTATGTTATAGCTTAGTTATGCCTTCTGTTTGACTACTCTTGCTGCCTAGGTCACTCCAGAGTTGTCATTTTGTCATTTGGTTTTGCAATTGTAAGAATTCCTGCTGTCTGGTAGCTAACTTGAGATTTCATCCAGTCATCAACAAATGTGGTCGAAATGGTTTTCATGTGTGATTAATTTAAGGAGAGATTGAAAAGATAGATGTTATTCCATAAGGAAACAGAGTAGACATACAGGAACTGTCTGATCTGGGTGTACTTTGTTTGCAAATGCATTAAAAGGTGTAAGACCCTCATATTCTAGAAATGACTTCATTCTATTTATATAGATATTTCAAAAGATAAAGAACGCAACATTTATTTCAGGGCTTCGACCCCAATTCTGCATTTTTTACCAAAGTTGTGAACAAGAAGAAGAAGAGTCCACAGGTAGAGACTCAGCCAACTAAAACGAAGAAGGAGCGAGGTGACAAGTCTGATGAGGATACAGAGGATCTTGATCCGAAAACCCTCAGAAGTAGACAGCTTGCTAGTACGTACTTATAGATGGTTGTCTTAACCTTTAGTTTGCTGAGTAAATTTCACCCACTTGACCCTGTCCTTCATGTAAACGCCTTTTCATGAATTTGTAAACAGAGTAGACCCACATCAGACAGCTCCTGTAGGAGCCATCTGATCAAAATCTGCTCTGTTTGCTAATGTAATTTGATAGATATGTTTCTTTGCTTTCTAAAATGGCTACAATGTTCCACCTTCATATTTCATTATAGCTATTTTGTCCATGAAGGTATTGAAAGTTGAAATAAACACAGAACAAATACTTGGCCTGTTTCACATTTGAAAACAAACTATTTTGTGTATACTTCCAACATACAATCTGAGTGTCAATCAGGCTGTTTTCTGATGAGATGCCAAGTTACTCATGTTTCATCTGGATCCAAACTGTTTGCAGCAAAGGTATAAAAACTTTGGTCCGGAGTGTGAATATTTTTGTACAGATATTCATGATGCTAACCCTTTACCTGAAAAAGATGCATTTTGACACTTTTGCAAACAGGAGATCTAGATCAAATGGCCTATGTAGGAGCCAGGTGATTAGGGTCTGCTCTGTATGTGTATAGAATTATATAGAGAGGTCTGATATTACAGTTTCTGCCATTACCAAAATTCATGATGTCATTATTTATTACATAAATATTCATCAGGTAAAAGAAGTATGGGTAGATAAATCTGAATATTTACAAATGTACTAACATTACCATGACCTAAAAAGTATGTTTATAATTAAATTATGATAAATAGTGGATGTCATGAAGCTGTCACAAAAGTGCCAAGATAGGTAGAAATCCAACCAGTTAATACTATATTAACCCATTCCCTTATATTGAAGACTTTTGACGACTCTGTAAAAGTCACTTTGTGAAACCATTGTGATAAATAGAGCATTTGCTCCTATAGGAGTAAATGCTCTATTTATCACAATGGTTTCAAACTACAACATTCTAAAAAATTTCCTTTTCTCTAGTCAGTGCTCCTTTTCGGTAGATTTATTCAAAGAGATTGCATCTAAAAATAGCCTATGAGGTAATGGGTTAACCCTTTCCCTGTTGAATATTCATGTAAGGAACAATGTCCTGAATATTTATTAGTTGAATTTTTAGTTCGCCTGTTTCGAAGAAAAGTTGAGCTATTGTGATCACTGGGTCATAGGCGATGTCGCCGTCATTGTCGTCGGCGTGCAAAAACTTTACTGTAGCTCATTACTCGAGTCAGATCTTTTATAATTTCATAAGCAAACAAAGGAGACACTGATCAGATGGCTCCTATAGGAACCGTCTTATCTGGGTCTTCTCTGTTTGCAAAGGTGTGAAACAGAATTTATTTGAGGGAAAGGGTTAAAGCACTTAACGGCTGGAAATTGCTAACACTACAAATATGAAACTTAATTTTAGACAACTCAACATTTCACCAATTGCTATATTGTATCCAATCATCAGAATAATTTACTCCTCATGTAACTCTTTACTCCATATATACGCCTTTTCAAGTCTTTGCAAACAGAGTAGACCAAGGTCAGATGGCTCCTGTAGGAGCTGTCCGGTCAGGGTCTCTTTGTTTGCTTTATATACAATAACACGGATCCAATTCTACTATGGCAGAATTTGCCTGTGTTTATATGCTGTTATAAAAAAATCATGTAATTAATATTTATTATGTTACTATTTCTAAAATGAATATTCATGAAGTAAAGGGTTGATTTTTTTTTTGCTAAATATATATCATTAACTGGGGCAATTTCTTGTAGGGTGTATATTAACCCTTTACTCCATAAATACGCCTTTGCAAACAGAGTAGATCCAGATCAGATGGCTCCTATAGGAGCCTTCTTATCAGGGTCTGCTCTGTTTGCTTATGATGTGATATACAGTAGAACCCCGCTAATGCGACCACTTAATGCGACCACTTAAACAAACATGGCTGTTTTCATAAGCAGGTGGTTGCTTAATGCAGGACGAAAGTTATGCAGGAGCTTTCTGCATAACTTTCGTCCTGCATTAAGCAACCACCTGCCCTTGCCATTGTGAATTATGCCCCTTTTTGGTGGTCGCATTAGTGGGGTTTTACTGTAGATATGATTCTACAATTTCTGCTATGGCTAAAAAGGTCCTATGTCCATCTGTTATTATAACAAGTAATCTAATTAATATTCCTGACAGCATCATTTTTTATTATATGAAAGAAAGGGTTAATCACATTAATTGATACTTCTAGTTGTAGTTTATTTCAGTGTTTGTATTATCTTGATATTTCTATTTCAGTAAAAGGCAATGAGATGGCTCATCTAGGTCATTACAATGCTGCTATAGAACTTTTTAGTGAGGCCATAAAATTAGATCCAAAAGATTTTAGGTAAGTTGATAGATATAAGTATGTTGTTGGTCTGTAGTAAATTCAGTAAAATGTACAGAGTGAACCTGTCTGAACCCTTCCCTGTTGAATATTCATGTACGAAATAATGACATCTGAGTCATCACGAATATTTATCAGCTGATCTTTTATAATGGCATATGTACACAGGATTTTTGATAGTTGTGCAGGAATATCAAAAAAGTTATTTAATTTCTGAATATCAAAAAAGTTATTTAATTTCTGAAAGTAGAGTTTAACAAATATTTTCTTTAAACGGCTTCTCGTAAGCTACTGGGTGATATTTGACATATGTCACAGGAGCTAAAACTAGATCTAAGTTAACAATTTCTTTAAACAACATCTCTTAAAATGCTGAATAGAATGTTATCAAACTTCTTTGGAGTGATGTTTTGATGGTCCTCTATCGAAGTGACAAACAATGGCCAGAACAGTTTCGGTATTTTACTGTCACTGTTGAAACCCAGCATTTGCCGATTTATGTGGTTAATTTAATCTCAGTTTTTACTTATGTCATTTCTATATGGTATTCTGTGTTCGAAATATATGTCTATGTACTTAAACCTTTAATCAAGCTTAGTTCAACCTGATTGACATTTGCAACAGCTTAGATCTAGACGAGGCACTGGCTTACTCAGTTTCTGACCTGGCTTACTCAGTTTCTGACCTGGCTTACTCAGTTTCTGACCAGGCTAACTCAGTGTCTGATCAGGCTAACTCAGTGTCTGACCTGGCTAACTCAGTGTCTGACCAGGCTAACTCTGTGTCTGACCTGGCTAACTCCGTGTCTGACCAGGCTAACCCAGTGTCTGACCTGGCTAACTCAGGGTCTGACCAGGCTAACTAGTGTCTGACCTGGCTAACTCAGTGTCTGACCTGGCTAACTCAGTGTCTGACCAGGCTAACTCAGTGTCTGACCTGGCTAACTAAGTGTCTGACCTGGCTAACTCAGTGTCTGACCTGGCTAACTCATGTAAGAAATAACAATACCTTGAATAGCACTTAGATTACTGTTATAATAGCGCATGGACACAATTACTGTTATAATGGCGCATGGACACAATTACTGTTATAATGGCGCATGGACACATTTACTGTTATAATGGCGCATGGACACAATTACTGTTATAATAGCGCATGGACACTATAATTTTTGACCATGGTAGAAACTGTAGAATTATATCTTTATTATATCCTGCAGCAAACAGAGCAGATCCTGATCAGAAGGCTCCTACAGGAGCTGTCTGATCTGAGTCTACTCTGTTTGCAAAGGCAAAGAAAGGCATATTTGTGGAGTAAAGGGTTATTGATGTAAAGAAGAGTATTGTTTGGTTGCGATTTGTACTGATGGTATATCCCTTCATGGATTTTTCAGGTTTTTTGGGAACAGATCATACTGCTATGATCGTATACAGCAATATGAAAAGTAAGAATCGTTTACGTTTATCTTTCCTTGTAATAATATAATAATATATGAATAAATATAGTTTGGACTGGCAGTTTGTGTATTCTTGTAAGAGATAAGGTTTTTATGAATATTAATCCATACTCACTTGAACTATAATGAAGATTTCATGGCCTTATGAATAATCAGAACTTTATAAGGAAACATGTACAGGAGATTTGTGTTGGCCAAAAAAGGAACTAAATAGAAACATGTCCATCAATACCATGAGCAAACAGAGCAGACCCAGATCAGACAGCTTCTCTAGGAGAAAACTTTAACCTTAGATGTTACTCCATACATTACTTAAACAATACCAGTCGAACCTCACACACCTATTCTCCATCACAATGGCTGCAATCAGACAATAGACCATAACCCTGTTATACATACTGGCAGCTATTAATGTTATACATACTGGCAGCTATTAATGTTATACATACTGGCAGCTATTAATGTTATACATACTGGCAGCTATTAATGTTATACATACTGCAGCTATTAATGTTATACATACTGGCAGCTATTAATGTTATACATACTGGCAGCTATTAATGTTAAATCCTTCTGGTTGTTCAACGAACAACTTCTAAGATTGTTTTTTGTTTTTGTTTTTTTTCAGAGCATTAAAAGATGCAGAAAAAGCAATATCATTACAAAAAGATTGGCCGAAAGGCTATTTTAGAAAAGGTCGGGCGTTAGCAGGTTTAAAAGTAAGTTTTATGTATATAATGTCAGTTTGCAGTAACCCTTTACTTCATGAATATTCATTTAAGAAATAATGACATCATGAATATTAAGTTGATGAATTTTATAATGGCTAATGAACACAAAAATGTTTGGCCATGGCAGAAACTAGAACCAAATCTGAATTATTTCATAAGCAAACGGAGTATTCCTGATTAGATGGTTGTTTCTGGAATCATCTGATCTGTGTATACTCTGTTTGCATTGGCATTAACCCTTTCCTTCATACTGTCTGTTCATGCCTTTTTCTACCAATACCAAAATTTCATGTGCACATTTGTCATTATAAGAAAACAGCTAATTAATATTCATGACATCATTATTTCTTACATGGATATGCAATGATCAGGGAAAGAGTTGAGAGGCGTTAAGGGTTAAAAGTCACTGATAGATTAATTAATGTATCCAACTGAGTTGCGGAAATATGGGTATATACTCTTTCCCAGCTAGCATTTGTAATAATCTATACAAACAGTTTGGATCCAGATGAGGGGCCTAGTGAAGAACTTCTGCAGATGACAAGGGTTAAGTCTGATGGTTTTATTCTGCTTTGATTATCTGAGTTTTAATTTTTAGGTTTAAATGTTTGAGACTGATAGTATTGTTACTTCTAAACAACTTGTCCAATATCAAACACAAATCTTTTTAGATTGTTTAACCGGTTTCTCCATGAATATACCGGCCGCGTTGCTCATTGGTAGAGCGTCCGCCTGCGGTACAGAAGGTCGTGGGTTCGATCCCCGGCCGCGACAGAGCATATGTATACAATATATTTTGATATTGGTTGAAGCAGTATAGTGAGATTCATTATCATTTCATAAGCAAACAGAGCAGACCCTGATCAGACGGCTCCTACTTGAGCCGTCTGATCTGGGTCAACTCTGACAGTTTGCAAAGGTGTGAAAAAGCATTTATATGAAGGAAAAGGCTAAACTCTGTCAATAGTTGTGCAAGAGCTTGATAAAATTTAGAGTAAGCAGATATTGCAACAGACCAGAAATTGAGAAGACACCTTCTTTTACAGTGGGATAATTGTTGAGATGTGTTTTTTCTATTGTAGATGTCCTCAGAAGCTGAGCATGCATTTACTCAAGTTTTAAAATTAGATAAAAATTGTGAAGACGCTGTGCAGGAACTTTTACGTGTGAGAACACAACAAATAATGGTAAGAATGGGGATATACTAACACACCATCAGTGAAATAAACACTTCCCTTAACCCTTTACTCATGTAACTTCTGAATTACTTAAGCTAGGCCATTCATATTTGGTATGCAGATAGCTTGGATGAAGGCCTTTCACTTGATACATTAAATCTGGTCAAGGTCACTATTTCCAAAACTCTGCTGTTTTTAACAAACTTTAACATTGCTATAACTTCTGAACTACAAATACTAGGCAATTCATATGTGGTATACAGATAGCTTGGGTAAAGGCCTTTTACTTGATACAAGGATACATGAAATCAGGTCAAGGTCACTATTTCCAAAACTTTGCTGTCGTTAACAATACTTTAACATTGCTTATAACTTCTTAATTACTTAAGCTAGACCATTCATATTTGGTATGCAGATAGCTTGGGTGAAGGCTTTTCACTTGATACAAGGATACGTGAAATCAGGTCAAGGTCACTATTTCGAAAACTCTGCCGTTTTTAACAAACTTTAACATTGCTATAACTTCTGAACTACAAATGCTAGGCAATTCATCTTTCAGTTGATATAAAGATATTTGAAATTAGGTCAAGGTCACTATTTTGACAAGTTGGCCATCATTGAAAAACTTCAACATTTGTTTCTTAACTACTGAACCTCATATGCTAGATAATTCATATATGGTATGGAGATAACTTTGGTGAAGGCCTTTCAGTTGATACAAGGATACATGAAATTGGGTCACGGTCAAGGTCACTATTTGGAAAACTTGACTGTTTTTAACAAACTTTAACATTTTGCTATAACTTCTGATCCATGAGTGCTAGGCAATTCACCATTGGTATTCAGATAGCTTTGGTAAGGACCTTACGGATGACATAAATTAAAGATACCTGAAATCAGGTCAAGGTCTTTATTTTGAAACATTGGCTGTCATTAAAATGTTGTTATAACTTCTGAACTACATAGGCTAGACAATTTATATTTGGTATGCAGATAGCTTGGGTGAAGGCCTTTCATTTGATACAAGGATACATGAAATTGGGTCAAAGTCAACACAAAAAAATCCGGTTTTAATGCGGTTTCCGCATTTTTTTGCTTGTTATCGATTGCATAATATGCTGTACACACATACTTGTGTATTTGGCTCAATTAGTTTCTGATCGACGACCAGTTGCCCGTAATAGTGGGTGTGAAAACAGTAGGATATACACATATGGGACCAATTAAGTGGTGATATTAGTGGATTAGTGGGGTGCCCGTATTATCGGAGATTATGTTCAAAGGAAATATAGTGGGGAAAATTCGTCCCTCAGGTAAGGGCTCGCATAAGTGGATTGGTTGTATTTCCGGAGTGGTCATAAAGCGGAGTTATACTGTATATGTTTGATATAATTTGCCGACAGGAAAATTATTTTCAGATTGAAAAAATTCATTACAATATTTAGAATTATTGATCATAAAATGATTTGTAATGATTTACAACTGAAAAGTTCAAGTCATTGTAAAGAAAGGAACATAAAGATTCCACCAATTACTCTCGGTACTGGATGGAAGTGTAATTTTGGAATGGGGGTAACTTATTGTTTCTTATTGATTTTCTGCCAAATTCTATCTTGTTGGTACTTGTTAGAATTTACTATTCTGGGAGATTCATTTAACCTATTCCCACTTTAAGGCTATTTTTAGATCCAACCACTTTGAATAAATCTACCGAAAAGGAGCATTAACTAGATAAAAGGAAACTTTTAGAATTGTGTAGTTTTGAAACCATTGTGATAAATAGAGCATTTGATTAAATAGATACTTTACAGAAGTGTCAAAAGGCGCCAATATGCGGGAATGGGTTAAGTACCAACGATAAAGGTTTGAGCTGTCAGAGAAAACAACAGATTTGGATAGATTGGTATGCCTCACTGTCTAAAGTCCTTTATATCTCTCTTTAGGAAATGGGTTTTACACGACAACAAGCAGAAGCAGCAATAAAATCCTATGGAACTGTTCAAGACGCCTTAGATTCATTATTAGCCGGTGTGGGTGAGTATGACACATTTAAAAGAAAATGTTGACTGAATTTTGATGGTGTTGTGTTTGTGTGTGTGTGTGTGTGGGGGGATTCAATATTATAACCAATGTTTTCTTTATTCCATAAATACCTCTTTCTACACCTTTGCAAACGGAGTAGACCCAGATCAGATGGCTCCTATAGGAGCTGTCTGATCTGGGTCTACTCTGTTTGCTTAAGATATAATATTATAGATATGATTCTACACTTTCTGCCATGGCCAACAATTCATGTGATTACGTGCTATTAAAACAAATTAATCTAATTAACCCTTCGCTTGCTAATCGCGTCAATATACCTACCTGTAAATAGTGAAGACCCAGATGAGACAGCTCCTGCAGGAGCTGTCTCATCAGGGTCTGCACTATTTACACATTGATTGTGCAACCAGTGCACTCCACAGCAGTGATTGCACAGCGAAATACTTGTACACAGTGAAGATATATGTAATTATACAACAGGGCATGGGTAAAGAGGGAAAAATGTATTTTAAAATTCAGCAAGCGAAGGGTTAAGATTCATGTCATTATTTCTTCCATGAAAATTCATGGAGGAAAGGGTTAAACAGCTACTTCATGGAATCTCTTCAACCTTTATGGAATGTTCCATAGAATTTGTTTCCATCACTGTCAGAATTTTGAGTGGGTCAGGGGTGATTCTTGATATTACTGAAATTGTTTGAAGGACCTTTTCGAACAGTAAGCCCATATCAGACAGCTCCTGTAGGAACATAGTAACTACTGACTTAACCCTTTCCCTCATATAAACGTGTTTTCACGCATTTGCAAACAGCAGACCCAGATCAGACGGCTCCTCTAGGAGCCATCTGATCAGGGTCTTCAATGTTTGCTAATAGAATTTGATAGATCTGTTTCTTTGCTTTCTTAAATGTCTACAATGTTCCACCTTCCATATTTTGTTAATGAATATTCAGTAGGTATTGAAATTTGGCCTTAATACAGAACAGGGAAAGGGTTAAGAATTATCATATAAGAAATAATTACTGAATATTTATTAGCTGAATTTTCATAATGACATAAGGTGTCTCTATGAAGTAAAGGATTAACACTTCACTTGATAGATAGGAACAATGTGATCTGGGTCTGCTATGTTTACTTATAAAATGATATAGATATGATTCTATAGTATCTGTCTTGGCCAAAATTTCCTGCATTTATATGGCTGAATAAAAGTTGTTGTATTTGATATTTATAAGATAATGAATTCCTGTCTAAATATTGCTGAGTTAATGGTTAAACTTTACTATGTTATGGGTAAGTGATTACTTAGCAGTTTCAAACCAGATCAGACTTTGAGTAACTTTTTGTCTCATCAGGATCCAAACTGTTGAATATTTTGTCTGCATTTGATAGTGAAATTGAATATACCTTGTATTCTAAAAGAATTTGCAATGCTTGCTGAAGGTTAATAAAGAATATAAGCTTAAAATGTGTTATTTTGTATTTCTGTTTGGTTGATTTCAGCGGAGAACTCATTATCAGGAGAAGTGTATGTGTCCGATGATGAAGAGAGTTTTACGCCCACGTCCCCTCTCCATGTAAATTCGATACCCCAAAACCCAAACGATTCAAAAATGGAGTAAGTCTACTGAAAATGAAATCCAGTATTTGTGTAAATTACAATTCTCATACGTGAATTTTTAAAAGGTTACTCTTAAATTCTGTATATACAAAGAAATGTTTGTCTACAAAAGTTTATGTCTGTTTCAATGCTCAAAGTTACTCTTTATTTAGCTTCTTAGCTACAACATAGTGTTTAACACAGGACTGACGAATAATGTTAAGTTTGACACTAAAGTATTGATGTCACTAATGTTTTAGTTTAGTTTGTATGTGTTGGCGATATTGCAATATTTTTTCTAGAACAAGAAATTACAGAGGACAATATAAAACATTTTTGTTGATTCAGTATTGATTCTAGACTGCGGGTTTTGTGGAATTCATGCTCAGACTGCTTGATCAGCTGAAATATTTCCCGAAATATTGCACCTCATGTCCCGCAAAATTCAAACATTTGGCCCTTATTATGTCTCCCCAATTTATGGGGAGACATATTGTTTTTGCCAGAGTTGTCTGTCCCTCTGTCTGTCACAAACTTGTGTTGTGGATATCTCTGAAACCAGTAGGGCTAGAGACACTAAACTTCACAGGAATGTTGACTGGCATAAGTTGTTGTGCACCTGGGTTTTTTGAATTGTCTCCCCCTGATAATTGTTGAGTTTTTGCCCCTGATATAACTTAAAATTAGAGAAACTTTGTGTCACCCGTATCTCTGAAACCAGTAGGGCTAGAATCACCAAACTTCACAGGAATATTCACCTGCATAAGTTGTTGTGCACCTGGAGTTTTTGAATTGTCTCCCCTGAGAACTTTGGAGTTATTGCCCCTGATGACTTAAAATTAGACAAACTTTACTTTGTGTCGCGCATATCTCTGAAACCGCTAGGGCTAGAGTCACTAAACTTCACAATAATGTTGACCAGCATGAGTTGTTGTGCACCTGGGTTTTTTGAATTATCACTCCATTATAATTGTTGAGTTATTGCCCCTGATACGAAAGCATGACATTAGAGAACATTTGTCACACGTCTCTCTGAAACCAGTAGGGCTAGAGTCACCCAACCTCACAGGAATGTTGACCAGCATGAGTTGCTGTGCACCTGGGGTTTTTGAATTGTCTCCCCTGATAACTTTGGAGTTAGACGTTACAGACATTACACTTGTGTATTGGAAACAGGATGAATGGGGGAAACACCTGTTTTTATGACAAAATCAAACCTCTAGTTTGAGACTGGTCTGTGTCATAACTTACAGTTCAAGCCAGTGAAATCCCTTATACAAATAATTTACAGTTTAGGCTACACCATTTAAAGGTCAATTTTAACTCAATATCTATAATTACAGCTCACTGTTAATTGCAGAGTACAGTGTAGTTTAGGATCTATATCTTTTTATAGCATTGTTTCCTGTAAAAGTTTCTGTCCTGTGATATCCTGACACGAGATGTTCTAATTTGATATTTTGCATTTAGCAGCCATTTTGACTCAGTCCCATGGGTGGCTGCATAATACAAGATTGATTGTGCTGTTAGTATTAACAGTATTTTTTCCATCTGTACTTTTCCTTTGTAATGAAAATTCGGTTCCTCATAACAACATCTCCCTCCCTACAACTTTTTTCCCTGATTCAACAAAAGTTGTTAAATAGACAGAACACTGTTGGACTAATACAATAAACTCTAATTTTGTACTTTCAGCCCAAAGAACCCAGAAGGCTTAACAGCATTATGGGTGGGAAATGTTTTACCAGAAGTCACCGACAAAAAATTACAACAAATGTTTTCAAAGTAAGTATACAAAGTTACTGTATAATCCTGTCAAACGACGAAAATAATTCTGAGGTGTTTTTGTAATTACGTTTGTCACGATGTATTTCAGCCGAGAAATGTAAACTTTAAGACATGGTTATCATTTATTACCCTTCACCAGTTTGATATATCAGTCCTGATTTAGCACATGCAAGTGACAAAATCGTAGATATTAGATAAAAGTGACAAAATCGTAGATATTAGGTACAAATGTGTTACTACATTACATTTGAACAAAGTTTGAGAAAATAGGACTATAATTTACCAATCATGATTTGGTATACAGTAAAACCCCTATAAACTGGAATTTTAGTAGAGAAGAATTTAGATACTTTTAGACAGGTGGCTGCTTAATGCTGGGTATAAGTCATGCAGAAAGCTCCTAGAGGAGCTTTCTACATGACTTTGCATCCTGCATTAAGCTGCCCCCTGTCTCCAAGACTGATATTTATGCTAAATTTAATGTCCGGTTTAGAGATGTTTTACTGTGTACTGTAGGAAAAACATACAACAAAGTCACATTCCTTACAGATATACTACATGTAATGCTAACCCTATACCTCATACAAATGCTTTTCACAATTTTGCAGAGTATACCCAGATCAGACCGTTTTTGCAAACAGAGTAGACCCAGATCAGACGGGAGTCATCTGATCAGGGTCTGCTCCGTTTGCTAATGAAATGATATAGATCTGATTCTTCAGTTCCTGTCAAAGCCACACAATCAAGTGTTCATATATGATCATATTAAGATTCAGCTAATAGATATATTCACTATATAATAGTTTGCATTAATTCTGAACAGGTACTAAAGAATTAATGTAATAAAAATAAAACTATGTGTGGTTCATCCAAAATCTTGCCATGGAAATTTTTAAATTGTACATGTATCAGAGGGTTGTATTTTTCCTCCCTTTGTACTTTAACCCTTTCCCTGTTCTATATTTAGGCCAAATTTCAATACCTACTGAATATTCATTAACAAAATAGTTATAAAGAAATATGGAAGGTGGAACATTGTGGACATTTTAGAAAGCAAAGAAACAGATCTATCAAATTCTATTAGCAAACAGAGCAGACCCTGATCAGACGGCTCCTCTAGGAGCCGTCTGATCTGGGTCTACTCTGTTTGCAAGTGCGTGAAAACACGTTTGTATGAGGGAAAGGGTTAAAGGAATTTTCGTTTTCAAACAATATTTCATTGTATATTTGAATAATTTGACAAGACTTGGAGAAAAATACTGTTTTTTAACTATTATTGAACGGTTTTCTCTTTTTTGTTGTTGTTGTCTGCTCTCTAACTTTATGGACATAATATCTAAGTCATGTTCAATAACCAGATAGTTTGCATCTGTCACTTTTGAGTGAGGGTCCTATGCAGAAATTCCTACAGTGGAGGCGTTTCATGTGTGGACATATTTTGTGTTAGTTTCGCACTGTTGTTTACTAATGGACAAGTATTGGCATTAGCTTTGGAATCAGGTGTATACCAGTTGGTATATATTATAACTGTATGGACAATTGTATTTTGTACAGATATGGTCAAGTGAAGAGTGTCCGGTGTCTACCAGATAAATATTGTGCATTTGTAAATTTTACCACAAAAGAAGCAGCAGGGAAGGCAATGGTTGGTTTACAGGTCAGTATGTGACTGTATGAAGAAGAATCCTGTCTTTGATTTAATTCATTGGTTCTTGGTGTCCCTCAGCAGGGACAGCCAAACAGGATAGACCATGACCATCTGATCAGGATCTGCACTGTTTGCTTCAGAAGCACCCTCTTTCTTGTGTGAATTAATTAACTCTTTCCTCCATAAATACGCCTATCTATGTATTTGCACACAGGGTAGACCAGATCAGACAGCTCCTATAGGATCTGTCTGTTCAGGGTCTGCTCTGTTTGCTTATGATATGATGTAGATGTGAGTTTACATTTTCTGCCATGGCAAAAATATTCTGTGTCCATGTACTATATAACAATTAATTTAATTAATATTTATGATGTCTTATTTCTTACATAATATTCATAGTGGAAAGGGTTAAACCTTTACAAACATTTTGGAATGTTTGACACTCATAATGGGTACCTGTGAGGGAAATAAGCCAATGTGCCATGGCTGCCTTGGGCACCGAATGTTAATGGCCGACTTATAACCCAGTGATCAGGGGGTAAATTGTGAAGTCGGGAGAATATGTACATTGTATATAGTTCCAGACTATAAGCGTCACCTTTACCTTTACCTTTCGAAAGTAAAAGATAAATCAGCATACACTTTCTGCACTTTAAGTAATTTTTTGCAAAAAATGTCATCAGCTTTAATTGCTAAAGTTTGTTTTCTCTTCATAAATACAATCAAAGTATCAAGCTGTTACAATCCTGATGCTGAAGTTATTGGTATCTCGTCTTTATCAAAACTTTGTCAAGCTCGCTTTTCTCATCACATTTTATTAGTCACACTTTTGCCAATGATGACATAAGTATTCCTTAATTCAGATGATGACACAAGTACTATTTGTAATGTTATACATCCAAACGATTATATGATGAGAACAGGTCAATAGTGATTTGGTTACATGTGATGTTACCAGCTATACAAGTACAGTACTGTTAGGTTTTTGAGTTGTGAAAGTAATAGTTGAATGTACAAGGTGAATCGGTATTAAGCAGGAAAGAATTTATTCTGTCAACTTGTTATGTAGGTCTATTAATGCTTTCCCACATGCAACACCTCAACACACCTTTAATAACAGAAGACCCAGGTCAGACAGCTCCTGATCCAATTCTACAGTTACTGCAATGATAAAACATTCCTCAGTTCAGTGACTACAGTAAACCCTCTCTATAACGGCCACTTAATTACATCAAATATTTTGTGTAACAGGCAGGTGGCTGCTTAAAGCAAGGTAAAAGTAAAACAGAACGCTCCTATAGGAGTGTTCTGTTTTACTTTCACCTTGCTTTAAGCAGCCACCTGCCCTAAATACCAACTAATTAACACAATTGAGTGGCTGTTATAGAGAGGTTTTACTGTATTATAAAAAGTTCAGTTAATGAATATTCTGATGTGATAAATGTTTGTTTAAATATTCATGAGGGAAAGGGTTAAGTGGTGGCCACTACTGTTGTTAAATGCTACTTATTTGCTCATCACTTCAAAAGGATACATATCAAGTGTACAAATGATTTTAATGGATTACCTATATATCTGCAAAATTCATAAATTGTATCGAGAACAATAGATAAAGGTGTTGACAAATTCTAAAATCCTCATTTCTCTATCACACCCTTTGCTGTGACCTAAACCAAAAGAATGCTCATCAAGTGTACAAATGAATTTAATGGATTTATATCAATTTATCTGCAACATTAATACATTGTACCCAGAGCAATAGATAAAGGCATGTATCCCCATTTCTCTATCACAACCTTTGTTGTGACCTAAAGAGTGGTTACAACATGGGTTTGGGTGGAAAAATAAAGGAGTTATTCTTGAAATTGTTTTAATTTACACATCTTATCTTGGCTACTGTTTATCAGATGTAGCTAATGTTGCATTTGTTATGTTATTCACTATAGAGGTCAGTGGAAATACTGAAACTTTATTCAGTATTATGCAGAAAATATCAGTCCAAATCTTGTGATGATACAGCTACATATAAGAGTCATTTTGTTCTGTAAAAGTATGTTATATCATATGGCCAAACCATATCATATAATTGAGTACAAACAAGGTAGGGTTTCATGGAGATGTTCAGTTTAACAGAACCAGATATGAAATTGTCAGTATACCGCTTATCTTGAGCTCTGGAGAGCATATGAATTTGTGGAAGAAGTTCAAAACGTTTTTACCTGAGTTTTATTTATTTTATACAGGGCACTGAGTGCCAAGGCCAGAGACTATTGATAAAGTTCCCCGATCATCCTATCACCAATGGCAATAGCCACGGCACCATCACCATACGAAAAAATCAATATAACAAAAGGTGAGTCCTGGTAGAGACTTGGTACCAGCCAGCAACATATACAGTACCCTTACAACCACTGGTACCCAGCAGTGACTGACAGCTTGTGCATGCTCTAGAACAACACCTCATCTCATACTTATGTACAGCTTCATAATGTTAATAACTGTTTACTCCATAAATACGCCTTTAAAGAGTAGACCCAGATCAGACAGCTGGTATACAAGCCGTCTGATCAAGGTATGCTGTGTTTGCTTATGATATAATAAAGATATGATTCTTCAGTTTCTGCCTTGGCCCAACATTCCTGTATCCATGTGATATTGTGGCAATTAATTTGATAAATATTTATGATACAGTTATTTCTTAGATAATTATTATTCATGGAGTAAAAGGTTGACAATGATTTAGGGTCCAGATGAGATAGGAAGTCAGTCTGCATCTTATTGGGATTCAAAGTGTATGACACTTGGACATTGCTTTTCAAAAGAAAAGCTAGGTAGACAATTTTTGCATGTGGTAATGACAAGAGTGGGCAAAGAGTTGACCCTTTCCTCCATAAATACACCTTTTTATGCCTCTGTAAAAAGTCACTGTTTGACACCATTGTGATAAATAGAGCATTTGCTCCTTAGGAGCAAATACTCTATTTGTCACAATTGTTTCAATACTATACACTTCTAAGATTTTCCTTTTCCCTAGTAAATGCTCCTTTTGGGTAGATTAATTCACAGAAGTTGGGTCTTAAAATAGCCTATGGAGGAATGGGTTAATAAGTAGGAGCATATTCTGGTTTAGGGAGACATTAGGTCAACACATGTAGAGATGTTTTAGGGTGTCTATTTTTAGAGAGAAAAAAAAATGTGGATTTAATGTTAAAGCCTATTGTCATCCTGGACATCGTCATAGTATTAACACTTTGACATTTTGTCACAGTTTCAATATTAGTACAGCTATATCAAACTGTGTACCAACAAAATTGCTTCACTCCAGTAAGGGACCATTACTCTATCATACATATAGAAAAGAGTTATGACATATTGATGTTCGCAGTAATAGATGATTAATGGCAGCCACTTGCAGTTCTGTTTCCCAATAGTCGAACAACATTGACATTAACCCTTTACTCCATGAATATTTATGTAAGAAATAGTGACTTTATGAATATTAATTTGCTGAATATTATGGCATTTGAACACAGAAATGTTTTTTTTCCTTGGCAAAAAATGCAAAACCAGATCTATATTATTCCATAAGCAAACTGAGTAGACACTGATCAGACCACTCCTGCAGGAGCCATCTGATCTCGTTGTACTCCGTTTGCATGGTAGATAAGATTCGTACATCAAAACATTTTCAAGAATAACTTCTTCATTTTTTCCACCAAACCCCTATGTTGTGTCCACTCTTCAGAATCGTCTCTTTGAGGCTCATAACATAGGGTTTGGTGGAGAAATGACAATTTTAGTGTTTGAATACACACCTTTATCTGTTGCATATGCATTAAAAGTTGTATATTTTTATGGAGTAAATGGTTACAGGTTATGTATTCAGCTCAAAGAAGTGGTTGTGACAGTGCTCCAGATGATAAGCATAATTATGAAAGAAATCTACAAGTATTTCATATGTATCTCCACTAAACCCTATCCTGTTTGTATACATTAGAACTGTCTTTGAGATTGTTCAAATGAATACCAGCAAAATAACTAGGGTTTGACTGACAAATAAGATACAGTGAAAGGTATCTGTATATTGACCAATTAGCGAATAAATATTGGGGTCTGTAAGAGTAAATGGTTGCTTAATGCGGAATGAAAGTAATGCAGAATGCTCCGCTCCTAAGGCATCCTTTTGCATATCTTTCATCATGCATTAACCCTTTACTCCATGAACACATGAAAGAAATGATGACATCACATATATTAATTTGAATTCATTTTTAAGGTGGTATATTAACACATGCAATTTTTGCCAAAGGAGAAACTGTAGACTAGAATCAGATCCATAATATTTCATCAACAAGCAGAGTAAACCATGATCAGACGGCTCCTTTAAACCTTGTGTGAATCAGTCACTTTATGAATATTCATGAACATAACTTTTAAGATGTAAAATTTTCATAGGAATTCTTGCTTTGACAAAAACTGTATGATCATAAGCAAACAGAGGAGACCCTGACCAGTCTGTGCCAACAGAAGGATCTGAGTGTACTCTATTTGCAAATGCGTGAAAATTGTTTATATGAGGGAAAGGGTTAATTCATCAAAGAACTATCAAGTTTGTATCAGTTATAAATGTTTCACAATATTTAGGAAAGAAATAATGACTTTATGAATATAAAGTAGCTCAATTGTTATAAAGACATATGAACATGAACATTTCTAGTCATTCCAGAAGCTGTAGAATTAATCATATACTATTCTTTTACCAAAAGCAGCAGACCCTGATTAGACAGCTCCTACCAGTGTCTGATCAATGCCTACTGTGTTTGCAAGTGATTGTGTAAATGGTTTGCCGAGTTTCAAATCTGAATTATCTATCTTTGATAAACAGTATCAAAGCTGTAAGTGCATACTTATATCAATTTAACCCTTTCCTTGTTGAATATTCATGTAAGAAATAATGATATCATGAATATTTATGATCTGAATTTTTATATAGCATATGTACACATGAATGTTTGGTATAGGAAGAAACTGTAGAGTCGTATCTACTATAATCTTATTGGCAAACAGAGGCGACCCTGATCAGATGGCTTCTACAGGAACCATCTGGTCTGGGTCTACTCTATTTGCAAAGGCATGAAAAAGCATTACCATGAAGGAAAGGATTAGATCTCTTACTTCCTCAGCCAAACCCTATGTGACTGATACTCATACTAATTGTTAGGGATAGGCTTTCCTAGTAAGTGCAGTCGAATCCCTCTAAACCTGATGTTCAATTCAGTATAAATATCTGTCTTGAAAACAGGTGTCAGCTTAATGCAGGGTGAAAGTCATGCAGAAAGCTCCTCTAGGAGCCTTCACCCTTCATTAAGCAGCCACCTGCCTAAAAGTATCTAAAAGTATCTAAATGTTTCTCTACTAGAATTCCAGTTTAGAGGAGCGTTACTGTACCAGCAAGATAGGATTTGATGGTGCACCTAAAGTCCCCTAATGTCTACAGTTCTGCTGTATAGTCCATTTAGTGAGGAAGCTTAGAAATTTCAAAGTAGAATTTGAAATAGAAAACAGTGCAGAACCTGATCAGGAGGCTCTTCAAGAAACCATCTGATCTGGCTCTACCCTGTTTGCCTTTAGTGTCTATGAATTCTTTTTTGTTTTTTGGTCTTGAAGATTGAGTATTAGATTTTGTCTGTGCACATGTCTGTCTGCAACTTTAATAATTTCTCGGATTATTGAATTGTACTGGATGATGCACAGGGGGCCAGAGCGTAGGGCATAAATTGACCAAAAAACCCAAAAAAATGACCCCCGAAAAAAAAAAAATATATATATGAGTATATATTATAGACAAGGGTTCGAACTGTCAACAATGCCATTTCACTACCTCCCGTAATAAACACGTCATATTTTTTTCACGTATTGATCAAATCGACTAGATCCAACTTTTCCAAATACCTAAATAGTCACACTAATGATAACCATTAACACTTATCGTGTATTTTTTCTTGATCTCGAAAACGAAATAAAAATCCGAGCAAAATGTTGCTCATTTTACTAGGTTGTCAAAGTTCGTGCAATCGTCAATTTCAAGACTGAACAGCAACATAACGCCATGCAGGGGAGAAACGGCAGCATGCAACCAATAAACGAACATATAATATGTAACTTGCCAGCATTAATCACCCGCGAATCGCTCTCGGGTCCACCGATTTCGCAATCTTTCTGTTCAAACCGTCAAATTTCAAGCTGGCTTTCCATTTTGAATAACGTGACTACATATGTAAGCTGTCATTTCATTGGCCGGGTCCACATGACATCCAATGAAACGGCAGCTTACAAACGCTCTTACATCTGCAGTCACGTGATTCAACATGGAAAGCCAGCTTGAAATTTGACGGTTTGAACAGAAAGATTGCGAAATCGGTGGACCCGAGAGCGATTCGCGGGTGATTAATGCTGGCAAGTTACATATTATATGTTCGTTTATTGGTTGTATGCTGCCGTTTCTCCCCTGCATGGCGTTATGTTGCTGTTCAGTCTTGAAATTGACGATTGCACGAACTTTGACAACCTAGTAAAATGAGCAACATTTTGCTCGGATTTTTATTTTGTTTTCGAGATCAAGAAAAAATACACGATAAGTGTTAATGGTTATCATTAGTGTGACTATTTAGGTATTTGGAAAAGTTGGATCTAGTCGATTTGATCAATACGTGAAAAAAATATGACGTGTTTATTACGGGAGGTAGTGAAATGGCATTGTTGACAGTTCGAACCCTTGTCTATAATATATACTCATATATATATATTTTTTTTTTCGGGGGTCATTTTTTTGGGTTTTTTGGTCAATTTATGCCCTACGCTCTGGCCCCCTGTGGGATGATGACTTGCGTATACATTACTCACTGAAGTAGTTACTGGGTGTAGATCTGGACTTTAATCATGTTGCTAGGTCAAGTGAAGTTCATACTTGACCCTTTTCAATGTTGTTGACCAATTTATGATGATCTTTGCAAACAGTTGGATCCAGGTGAAATGTTGTAACATGATGTTTCATCAAGATTCAAACTGTATGACTTTTAGACAATATCTTTGTGTCATGTATCTTGTTTGACACTGATTGCAGTGTAGAAAAGAAATGTTCAACTTTTCTGTCCCATACATGTAGTTTTCAAACAGATGTGATGCTGGGTAACTTGACATCCTAACAGGGTAAAAACTGAACTGAAATTTGAAATTGAAAAGATATCGAGAAACTTTGCTTTAAAAAATTTGTGAATGGTGACACAAATGCGGCTAGAGGCAACAGTTACTTTTGAAAGAATTCTGTTCAATGCGATGGTTATTGCTGTTTTGAATACCACTCAGTACCTATTCTATTGATGTGAATGGTCAAGGATAAATTTGACAAGTATAAGACAGAAAACTGAAACTCGCGGAGCCTGAAGACTTTCGTTTGTTGAAGAGTCCAGTTATGTGATTGCTTGTATGTCCAGTTTTCCCAATTTGTTGCAATATGAGCTTTGTAATGTTGAGAATGGCTTTCCCGTAATTTCAAACTGTGTACACCCAAATTCGCTGTCACAGAATGTGTCATCTGATCAGGATCCACACTGTTTATCACTCCAAAAGATTACAAATGATGTGTGTTAACCCATAACCTCATTGGCTATTTTTAGATACAACCTCTTTGAGTAAATCTACCGAAAAGGAGCAATAACTAGACAAAAGGAAATTTTTAGAATGTTGTAGTTTGAAACCATTGTGATAAATAGAGCATTTGCTCCTATAGGAGCAAATGCTCTATTTATCACAATGGTTTCACAAAGTGACTTTTACAGAGTCGTCAAAAGTCGTCAATATGAGGGAATGGGTTAAATGTGTCAAATACTGATACCATGAGTACTAGCTGAATTTTTTATAATACTGAATGAATACAGGATTCTTTGACAAAAACTTAAATAATTCCATAAGCAAACAGCAGACCTAATGGCTCCTGATCTGTGTCTACTCTGTTTGCAAAGGCATGAGAAGGCGTTTATATGAAGGAAAGGGTTAAAGCTGCATGCAGTCATTGCCAAATCAGTGGCTGAATCAAGTCAACATTGTTTGCCACGTGCTCTTTATCCTGTGCCACTGTTCATATACAATAAAACCTTTATACAGTAACACTCAATTAATAGAACTTGTAGAATCAAATCTATTTCATTACACATGAAGCTAACAGCAGACCCTGATCAGACGTCTCATGCAGGGGCTGTCTGAATATGGTCTATTCTGTTTGCAAAGGTGAGGAAAGGCGTCTTTATCAAGTAAAGGGTTAATGCAGATTGAATGTTTGCAGAAAGCTGGCACAGGAGCTTTCTGCTTTTTAACGCTTTCCTCCATAAATACGCCTTTCTACGCCTCTGTAATAACCACTTCCTGAAACCATTGTGATAAATAGAGCATTTGCTCCTATAGGAGCAAATGCTCTATTTATCACAATGGTTTCAAACTACAAAATTCTAAAATTTTACTTTTTCCTAGTAAATGCTCCTTTTGGGTAGATTCATTCAAAGAGGTTGAGTCTAAAAATAGCCTCTGGAGGAAAGGGTTAATACTTTCTTTCTGCATTAATCAGCCGCCTGCTTTTAACCTTTTCCTTGTTGAATATTCACGTAGGAAATATTGACATCATGAACAGCTGAATTTTTATAATGTAATATGCACACAGGAACTTTTGGTATTGGTAGAAACTGTAGAGCCAGATCTTTCATAATGTCATAAGCAAACGGAGCAGACCCTGAACTACTCTTTTTGCAAAGGTGTGAAAACAAGAGTTTTTATGAAGGAAAGTGTTAAAGGCACCTTGTTTATTCATAACGTGTTAACATTATAGAAGTTATACTGTATACACAAGAAGTATAGATAAAATGGGTACTGATCTATACAACTCACTTATACGCTAATAGCTCTAAGTATTCAGACAAACTGAGACAACAGTGTAGACACAGATCAAACGAATTCTTCAGGAGCAGTTTGATCTGGATCTGCACTATTTGGTATTATTCCAGTCTAATTTAAAGTTATGAAAGCAGTGTAGAACTGACTTATTGAACTTTACAAACCAGAGACATAGGGAGATTGGTTGTGTGAATATTTAGTGTAAATACGGTATATCAGGCAATCCCATCTTGCTGGTGGGTGTAGCCCTTCAATGTGGGACATGCATGAACCGACACTGGCGAACAGTGTAGACACAGGTTAGAGGAGTCCTAAAGGAGCCTTTTAATCAGGGTCTTCATTGTTTTTCTTTCAAAGTCCATTAGCAAGTTGAAGCCTTTCCTGATTGGACTCCACAGTTAAACACTGATGGGCTTTTCTATCATTAACCCTTTCCTCCATAAATACGCCTTTCTACGCCTCTGTAAAAGTCACTTTATGAAACCATTGTGACAAATAGAGCATTTGCTCCTATAGGAGCAAATGCTCTATTTATCACAATGGTTTCAAAACTACACAATTCTAAACATTTCCTTTTCTCTAGTAAATGCTCCTTTTCGGTAGATTGATTCAAGAGGTTGTGTCTAAAAATAGCCTATGGAGGAAAGGGTTAAAAGGGTTAGAATCACCACTGTTATGGGCAACAACAAGAAATATAAAGAATATTTTACCTAGATTTGCTAAATTCTCCGCTTATGTAGAACTCCGTTATTCATGACTACATTTTATTGTATTTGATTGTTAGTACTGCAAGATAAGGACTTGAGGTATGTAAGTAAAATAGCTGTAGTAACCATGGTTGTCTGTAATTGTCAGTGAAAATGAATATCTGCAACATTATTTCAGTTCCCTTTGGTTCATAGAAATGAAGTTTTATGGTAACACATGAATGTTTGACCCCAGGCCTTGAGGAAAGGTACTTTGGTATAGCAGGGTCCCGTTAATCAACACATAGCCAGATCAGCTGCCATTTCAGATCAGACTTCTGATTAGGGTCTGCACTGTCAGGTTGGATAATAAAATACAGTGGATCAGACTTAACCCTTTCCCTCATATAAACGTGTTTTCACGCATTTGCAAACAGAGTATACCCAGATCAGGGTCTGCTCTGTTTGCTAATGGAATTAGAGAGATCCACCTTCTATATCTCAATATAACTATTTTGTCCATGAATATTCAGTAGGTATTGAAAGTTGAAATAAACATAGAACAGGGAAAGGGTTAAAGACAAGAGGGGTTAACTAATTCACAATGAATTTTTAGCGATTTCTCCACCAAACCATTGTGCAGTAGAGTATTGCTAAAGTGGTCACATGATTTACCAACATAAAGGTTTATAAAATATAGCTGGTTGCTTAACCCATTCCCTCATAGACTATTTTTTGACCCGACCTCTTGAATAAGCATTTACTACAAAAAAAAAAAAAAAAAGTAGTTTTGAAACCTTTGTGATAAAAAGGAGCAAATACCCTTTTTTTATCACAATGGTTTCAAATAGTGACTTTTACAGAGGCGTCAAGAGGCATTAGTATCAGGGAATGGGTTGATGCAGGGGAAAAGTAATGAAAAAACCTCCTATTCACAGAGGAAAGTGTTAAGCTTAACCCTTTCCCTGTTCTATGTTTATTCCAAATTTCAGTACCTACTGAATATTCGTAAACAAAATAGTTATAAAGAAATATTGAAGGTGGAACATTGTAGACATTTTAGAAAGCAAAGAAACAGATCTATCAAATTCCATTAGCAAACAGAGCAGACCCTGATCAGACGTCTGATCTGGGTCTACTCTGTTTGCAATTGCATGAAAACACGTTTATATGAGGGAAAGGGTTAAACTTTGGTGGAGAAACAAGGTTTGTTACATCTGAAACATTGCCATTATCTGGGACTTGGTGGGTTCAGATGAATGTCAAACTATGTAGACCCTAATCAGGTGCTTGTCTCTGATACAGTGGCTAGTCATGTGCTTTACACTGTTAACAAAAACCAGAAGATACCTTTCCCATCACATGGCCCGTTTAATGAAATACTCATAAATTTGATTTTGCTCATATTTGATGTTGCTTGTGAATATTCAGAAGTATGTATAAACCCGCAGACCTATTTGTGTGTAAATTTCTTGTAAATCCCACTGTTGATTATATACTGAATAGGTTACAGTGAACCCTCGTTATACCGGCATTCGTTAAAAAGGCACCCTTGTTATACCGGCAGTATGCATTGAATCACAATTACCGTTAAGTCTTTGAAACAACCACTGAATAAATAGGTGTAATGCCAATAAGACAGGTGATCGCTTAATGCAGAACACAAGAAATGCAAAAAGCTCCCAAAGGGAGCTTTTTGCACTTCTTGTGTTCTGCATTAAGCGTTCACCTGTTGGTACTAGTTTAAAACTGGCTCTATGGTTCCTTTCGTATTTAAAACCGTTATAACGGCAACCTCGTTATACCAGCAAGATGTCTGGAAACAAACACCTCTGTTGTAATGAGGGTTCACTGTATTACATGAGCAATAGGATTAGGTAAAGGACTGGGGATATGCAGTATAGACCAAGACCAGTTGCTACATTGGAAGAAAGACAACTGGTCAGATATATCACTGTT
The DNA here is from genome assembly GCA_963576725.1 of Azorinus chamasolen. Classification (NCBI taxonomy): domain Eukaryota; kingdom Metazoa; phylum Mollusca; class Bivalvia; order Cardiida; family Solecurtidae; genus Azorinus; species Azorinus chamasolen. Next base: position 74,839,766 of record OY755245.1, read on the forward strand.
TACAGATTGTATACTGTGGTTGTATGGAACAAATTGTAGGTGAATCTGACAAGTAAACCTCTCTAGCGACCAGTCAAACGATATTATATCTGTGTATATCTGACAAGTAAACCTCTCTAGCGACCACTCAAACGATATTATATCTGTGTTTAGCTGACGACATGGTGGCTTAGTGCAGCACAAAGGTAATGCAGAACTTTCCTATCTCTGTACAGCCTTGTCTAGTTCTGAACTTTACCCTGCAGTGAATAAAATAAATCTGTTGGAATTTGGATTTGGGGCATTCAAACAATCTGTTGAGCTAGTGTCGGACAGCTTGTATTCTGATGAGACGCCAAGTCACTTGACGTCTCATCTGGATCCAAACCGTTTTGTAAATGCTATACGGTTGTGGATAGTAGGAAAAGGTTAGCTACCACCTAACTGGAACCCTCAGAATTAGAAATCTTTTGAGAGGTCATGGTAGTGAGGTTTAACTTTTGTTTTTACCCCTTTCCCTCATGAATATTCATGTGAGAAATAATGAATATTTCTTTGCTGGAATTTTATTCATGACTAGGTTGGCTATGACAGAAACTGTAGAATCTGATATATATATTTTTTGTAAGCAAGCAGAATATACTATGATCAGAGAACTCCTACTAGAGCCGTCTGATCTGGGTCTACTATGTTTGCAGAGTTGTCAAACGGTGTTACTACATGTATCAGGGAAAGCGTTGATTAATTAACTGGTCTTGGTCTACTCTGTAATTGTATCCATGTTATTTAACTCTCATAGGGCTCTTGTTAGTTATCGTATTTGTGGTTATTAGTGTACATGAGTACTGCTGCAAAAAATTTAAGCCATATGAAATTATAAAAAGTGTAGACAAGCTACTACATTAAAAATGCAGGATTAGATGATGGTATACAGTGTTTGTCAAACATGTGAGCTACCCAGAGTATGTTATGGTGAGTTGTAAATAATGCAGATCCTGCAGACACTAAAGAGAGACTCTACTGCATTTATAATTTTGAAAAGCAGGCCATTTCATGCTCATGATTAACCCTTTCCCTCATATAAATGCCTTTTCACGCATTTGCAAACAGGGTAGACCTAGATCTGTCTGATCAGGGTCTGCTCTGTTTGCTTTTGACCTGATAAAGATCTGATTCTAGTTTTTGCCAAAGCCTTGAAAAATTTGCATTATAAAAATAAATATAAATATTAAATGTTAAATATTTGTGATGTCATTATTTCTTAAATGAATACTGATTGACTGGGAAAGGGTTAAGAATTTCCCCAAGAAGACCTAAGTTACTGGTAGTAACTGTAGTTCACACTGTTTCTCCGTTGGTATTGCATGAGACTGACTGCATGCTAGATGTGGTAAAGTAACCTGTTTTAACCCTTAATATGTATATTAGTTAAATGATTTATTTATGATGGCTTGTGAACACAGGAAAGTGTAGAATTTGATCTACAGTTGAACTTCGATATCGGATAACTCGGGATAAATTGAACTAAAAGTTTGGTCCTGCCAAAATTTACAATAAAGACTTGTCCTAAAACTTATCACTACACATATCTAGAAAAATATGTGATAGCTTAATGCAGGTTGAAAGTAATGCTCAAAGCTCCTTAAGGAGCTTTCAGCATTACTTTTGACCTGCATTAAGCTGTAAATTTGAGATATTTGTCAGATTAGAACTCGGATGACTCGAAGCTCTGTTATCTCAAACTAATTTGTATGGTCCCTTGAAGTTTGAGATATCGAAGTTCAACTGTATATCAATCTATAAGTACAGATAACAGACCCTGATCAGATGGCTCCTTCAGAATTCATCTGATCTGAGTTTACTCTGTTTCCAAAGTCATGTAAAGGCATTCCTATAGATAGGTAGAGGGTTAATGTAGGACAAAAAAATACAGAAAGCTCCTTTTTATCTCCTTTTTTTTTTTTTTTTTTTTTAAATAATAAAGGAGGTAATACCATACATTTGGGATCACTATCATTAGCCGCTGTCATTATGCAAAACTTCTGACATTTTGTCACAGTTTAGACATCAGTACAGTTATCCATATCAAAGTTCTAATCTGTCAAGGGGCCATTACTCTATCATGCATATTAAAAGAGTTATATACTCTAATCACTCCATCATGTATATTAAAAGAGTTATATACTCTATAATGCATATTAGAACACTTATCACCCTTTAAAATTTGTGTTAACAGATGGGCATTGGCATCCTCTTGTGATGCTCTTGGGTTGGCATAACTTCATCCTGCATTATAAAGACATACAATTTAGACTTCTTCTGAGTGGTTCCTTACAATAGGTTTTATTGCTTGTTGCCTGTTGCATTGTGGGAAATTCTTCTGACCTTTGCATGCTAGTCCTTGCTAATAATGTTGATCTACGAGATACATGCTGAGTAGGGTCTGTATGATGTGTACTTTAAATATTCTGTTGCCAAATCTCCCTATGTACTTGTAAAGCTGAATAATTCAGTTTAATCCTTTCCGTCATATAAATGTGATTTCACCAATTTACAAACAGAGTAGACCCAGATCAGATGGCTCCTATAGGAGCCATCTGATCAGGGTCTGCTCTGTTTGCTAATGGAATTTGAGAGATCTGTTTCTTCAGTTTCTAAAGTGGCTACAATGTTACACCTTTCATATTTCACTATAACTATTTTGTCCATGAATATTCAATAGATGTAACTTAAATATAGAACATGGAAAGCGTTAAAAGTATTTTGATAATTTTATATTATTGACATAGTAGCAAATACCCGTATTAAAGATTCTGATAAAGCTGCTTCTTCAGGGTCTGGGTCTGCACTATAGGCCTAATTTTGTTATAATACTTCGGATTATTAGGTTAGCTCAGGGTAATATCTGTAACAAGATCTCTCACACTGTAGCTTTTTTTACTGGTATGGAGTAAAAAAGTAAGTCTGCATGTTATTGTTAGCAGCGAAATGGTGATTACCTTTGCATACAGTTTGGATGCAGATGAGACATTGACTAACTCACCAGGATCTAAACTGTTTGATAATGGAATAACTCACCAGGATCTAAACTGTGTGACAATGGAATAACTCACCAGGATCTAAACTGTTTGACACTCTCGCTGTGTTTTTGCATAGAAATCTGAAAAATTTGAATTTTGAGACTTGTAGCCAGAGGTCCAGATAAGATGTGTAAATTAAGCCATTTTCGAGAATAACTCCTGTATTTCTCCACCTAACCCTATGTTGTAACCTCTCTCGAAAAGATGATTCTAAAGAGTGCGGTCACAACATAGGGTTTGGTGGAGAAATGACGATTTTAGTATCTGAGAACGCACATGTATCTGTTGCTGTGGTAGCAGGTGACTTCTTTAGAAGACAAGTTACATATAGCATGCAAAGAGTTTATTCTCCATATATAAACTACTTTCTCATAGTATTCAGACTAACATGGACTAATAATACAGACTCAAATAAAACTACTCCTGCAGAAGCGATTTCATCAGGGTCTACACTGTTTGCTACTAGTCAGGTTTAAAGTTATCAAAATTATCCCAAGTTTAATTTACATTTATTCAGGTTTTCAAACAGGTGCAGGGGTTAGATTTGATGGCCTCACACTTGGGGTATTGGGGTACAACTACTATCTATTGTGGGTCCCATGTGCATGGTTGTCCGTGAGTCGTGTATAAATTTAAACCTGGAAACAATGTTGGACAAAACCTTGACAAATTTTCTGCTGGAGATGGTCAAAGGAATGGCGCTGGCATTAGCTTTAGTGTTAATTGACAGAATCATTGTGTATGAGACAGGTTGAACAGCAGATCTTTGCGGGGTTGGTCCCTTTTTAAAAATACCTGAGAAAAAAATGTCTACTGTATTGCTTTAACCATTTCCTTCATATAAACATGTTTTCATGTATTTGCAAACACAGTAGACCCAGATCAGACGGCTCCTATATCTGATCAGGGTCTGTTCTGTTTGCGTATGGAATTGGAAAGATCTTTTTCTTTACTTTCTTAAGTGACTACTATATTCCACCTTCCATATTAAATTTTAACTCTTTTGTTCGTGACTATTCAGTAGGTATTGAAATTTGGAATAAACATAGAACAGGGAAAGAGTTAAATATTAGCACACCCAGACTACCCTCTTCACTGGTTTGTAAGGCTGAATAAGTCAATTGAGCACCAATTTGAAAATTTCAATGAAAGGTACAGTAAAACCTCTCTATAACGACCACTAAATTACATCAAGTATTTTGTTAGAGACAGGTGGATGCTTAAAGCAAGTTGAAAGTAAAACAGAATGCTCCTATAGGAGCATTCTGTTTTACTTTCACCTTGCTTTAAGCAACCACCTGCCCAAAATACCAATTAATTAACACAATTTAGTGGCCGTTAAGGAGAGGTTTTACAGTATTGAGTACCAGATAGTGTAGTTTGATCTAGGTCTACACTATTTGACTAAAGTTGTCTGGCCGAATATTTAGCGTAAATAATGATTCCAGCATTTAACACTTTCCCTCATATAAACTTGTTCTCACATTTGCATTTGGGGTAGATCTAGATCAGATGGCTCCTATAGGAGCTGTCTGAACAGGGTCTGCTGTGTTTGCTAGTGGAATATGAAAGATCTGTTTCTTTACTTTCTAAAATAGCTACACTGTTCCAATTTCCATATTTCATTGTAACTTTTTTGTCCATGAATATTCAGTATGTATTAAAATTTGGAATAAAAACAGAACAGGGAAAGGGATAATCACTTTTTCATGCCTTTGCAAACAGAGTAGACCCAGATCAGATAGCTCCTGTTGGAGCTGTCTGATCAGTGTCTGCTCTGTTTGCTTATGTAATGATATAGATTTGTTTCTACAGTTTCTGCAGCATTAAACAATACCCTTGTAATTAATAATGCTAATTAATATTCATGATGTCATTTACATGAATATTCAACAGAGAGAGGTTAATGCAGGTCAGATTTTCTGAGTGGATATTTAGATATTGGCTGAGAATTTAAGAGGTTTAAATAGTCCAGTACACCTCTTGTCTGCAACTCTGAAAAACTGACACTTGTCTGTATTTTTCACCCCCTGTCAGAGTGAGAAGGTACTGAGGTATGTAAGTAATGCATGTTGTTCCTTTTCCGTACCTATTCAGTTTGGTACAGGGTATTTTGTTATCGAGGGCTTCGCGCAAAACTTGTAACTACATTTCTTGAACATGTACAGTAAAACAGCTCTAAACCAGATGAATAAATTAATGTCAATATCGGTCTCAAAGACTGATGGCAGCTTAATGCAGGATGAAGTCATACAGAAAACTCCTTTGGGAAGCTTTCTGCATGACTTTCACACTGCATTAAGCAATCACCTGGCTAGAAAGACATAAATTATTTATATAAATTCTGGATTAGAGGGCTTTCATTGTTAAAGCAATTGCAAAATTGCCCTTTTGTTATGTTTCAAAAGCAATGGCTTTCATTGCTTTCCAAAATCACATTCAAAGCGTCAAACAGTTTGGATTCTAATAAGATGCTGAGTTACACCTTGGCACCTGATCGGAGTCCAAATCTAAGCATCAGTTGTCATGGGTCACCCAATAAATTGTAATTACTGGAGTGTTGCACCAAGCCTTCGTTATGGTGGTTCTTAGCCATTGTTGCTTTTGTATCACTGTTGTAAGTATGAACGAGAAAGAGAAACTTTTGTATCACTGTTGTAAGTATGAACGAGAAAGAGAAACTTTTTGTCATAAATAACTTGTAAATTTTTGTTTATCTCTGATCAGCTTTCAGTGTTAGCTGAGATGTAAACATTTGAAATCATCCTCTGTCCGATGTGGTAAAATACAGTAGTAACTCTTAACCCTTTCCCTCATACAAACATGATTTCACGCATTTGCAAACAGAGTAAACCCAGATCAGACGGCTCCTAGAGGAGCCGTCTGATCAGGGTCAGCTCTGTTTGCTAATAGAATTTGATTGATCTGTTTCTGTACTTTCTAAAATGTCTACAATGTTACACCTTTCATATTTCTTTAAAACTATATGTTAATGAATATGCAGTAGGTATTGAAATTTGGCCTAAATTCAGAACAGGGAAAGGGTTAAGCGGCCATAAAAAAGGTCTAATTATGGATCTGTAAGGCAAGTGTTAGCTTAATTCAAGTGAGAAGTAATGCAGAAAGCTCCTATAAGACTCCTATTTTCAGTAAATGAATGGCGGCTATGACATGTTCTACTGTATCCTGGTTCACCCTTTAGCTGATGAATATTATGTAAGAAATAATGATGTCATGAATATTAACTGGAAATTATAATGGCTCTTTGAACAAGGGATTTTTATTATGGTAAAAACCTTAGAATAATTTCTATATACATGTATCATAACATAAGCAAACATAGACCCCAACCAGAGGTGTCCGATCAGGGCCCACCCTGTTTGCATTTTTACTCTTTTTGTTCAGAAGGGGGAAAAAAAAAGGCAATTGATTTTAAAAATTATTATTCACAATTAATTTTATGCGGGGGGGGATAATATTGTTTTTGCTCTGTCTGTCTTGGTTGAGTGGGTGGTTTTCCCAACTTTAACATTGGCGATATAAATTTTGTAGCCATTGCACATAAATACTTCAAACTTGACATGTATGTGCAACTTATAGGAGTTAATTATTAAGGGTAAGGTCATATTGGGGCATAGTGTTTCACAAATAGATCTTGTTTATTCTAGTCTAGATATCTTAATAAAAATTATGATATCTACCTTATGAATGCTTTTATCAGACCAAATCAGTTTTTGTACAGACTTGTCACTCCCATTATTAGTAAGATGGTATTAATTAGATTATTTTTCGTAATGATGAATGAAAACAAAGAGTTTGTTTGTCCATAGCAGCAACTGTAGACTCGTATCTATATTATTCCATAAGCAAGCAGAGCAGACCCTGATCAGACAGCTCCTACATGATCTGGGTCTGCTCTGTTTGCGAAGGCATAGAAAGCCGTATTTATGGGGTAAAGGGTTAAGTATTTTCAGTCATTCAATGGTCTTTATTGCTTACAATCAGCACATATACACTTGCCTTTTATTATTTTCACCTTTTGATAATAAACATATTGTGATCTTGGTACAGCTTCATGAAAAATCTTGAGACTTATTTGAGTACTAGTGCTAATGGTAAATTATGTAGATGAAATAACATGTTGTCTTTACCTGATCAATATTCATGTAAGAAATAATCACCTCATGAATATTTATTAGCTGAATTTTTAAATGTAAAAGTTTCAAGAGAATTGTTTGCTTTGACAAAAACTGCAGAATTGGATCAATATCATGTCATAAGCAAAGAGAGCAGACCCTGATAACATGACTCCTCAGGAGCCGTCTGATCTGGGTATACTCTGTTTGCAAATGCATCAAAAGGTGTCTCTATGGAGTAATGGGTGAACTTGGATATTCCTGTAAGAACTAATGTCTGTGAGTATTAATTATGTCTCCCCCCATATTTATATGGGGGAGACATATCGTTTTCGTGAGAGTTGTCTGTCTGTCCGTCTGTCCGTCACACTTTTTGTCCGGACGATAACTTCAGTATGCCTGATGCCAGTTGATTGAAACTTCATATATGGAAAGAGCATAATGAGAGGAAGTGTCATGCACAAGGTCCATAACTCTGGCTTCACTAATATTGGAGTTATTGCCCCTTGTAAAAAAAATCACACTTTTTTGTCCGGACGATAACTCCTATATGGCTCATGCCATTGGATTGAAACTTCATATATGGAAAGATCATGACGAGATGAAGTGTCATGCACAAGGTCCATAACTCTGGCTTCACTAATATTGGAGTTATTGCCCTTTGTAAAAAATATCACAATTTTTTGTCCGGACGATAACTTCAGTATGCCTGATGCCAGTTGATTGAAACTTCATATATGGAAAGATCATAATGAGAGGAAGTGTCATGCACAAGGTACATAACTCTGGCTTCACTAATATTGGAGTTATTTCCCTTTGTAAAAAAAAATCACAATTTTTTGTCCGGATGGTTACTCCTATGTGACACATGCCATTGGAGTGAAACTTCATACATTGAACGATCATGATAAGAGAAAGTGTCATGCATAAGATCCTTAACTCGAGCTTCAATAAATTTAGAGTTATTGCCCCTTGTACATTTGTTTAATTCTTTCTTGTCCGGACAATAACTCCTACATGGCTCTTGCCATCGTATTGAAACTTCATACATGGAAAGAGCATGATGAGAGAAAGTGTCATGAACAAGGGCCATAATTCTGGCTTCAATACTTTTGGAGTTATTGCCCTTTGTTACATTTTTTGGCCGATCAATAACTCCTGTTCGACTGATGCTATTGGAATGACATTTTATTTTTGGAAAGAGCATGATGAAAGTAAGTGTCATGCACAAGGGCCATAAATCTGGTATCAGTGTTTTTGGAGTTATTAGCTGTTATCATTTTCTTCTTGAAAAATGTAGTGTGGAAAGCGCATAATGAGGGGAAGTACCATTCATCAAGACCATAACATTTTTAGTGATTTCCCTTTACATATTGTTTTTATTAGAGGGGAGACATCCATTTTTGTGACAAAAACCTCTAGTTAGATTAAAGTTTTATGATGGCATTATGAACAAGAGATTTTTTACCATGGCAGGAACTGTAGAAACAGATATACAGTAAAAACCTCTCTATACCGACCACTAAATTACAGTAAAACCTCTCTATAAAGACCACTAAATTACAGTAAAACCTCTCTATAATGACCACTAAATTACAGTAAAACCTCTCTATACCGACCACTAAATTAGAATAAAACCTCTCTATAGTGACCACTAAATTACATCAAGTATTTTGGGTTAAATGCAGGTGGCCGCTTAAAGCAAGGTGAAAGTAAAACAGAACGCTCCTACAGGAGCGTTCTGATTTACTTTCACCTTGCTTTAAGCATCCACCTGCTCTAAATACCAACTAATTAACACAATTTAGTGGTCGTTATAGAGAGGTTTTACTGTATATCATTTAATAAGCAAACATAGCAGGACTTGATGAGGCCACCCCTGCAGAAGCTATCTGATCTGGTCCTCCTCTGTTTGCAAGTGTGTAAAATGTGTCTCAATCAAGTAAAGTGTTAATTCTTTGAATGGGATGGTCATTCAAAGTTCTTCAACAGTTTGTTTTATAAATACCAACTAATTAACACAATTTAATGGTCGTTATAGAGAGGTTTTACTGTATTATTCATATTTATGGTGGCATTATTTCTTACTTTAATATTCATAGAGTAGAGGGCTAAAAAATGTTTCTCTGTTGTTTAAAACAAAAAAAAATAACGCAGTATTTGTCTAAAATATCCAACTAGATAAACTCAAGCAAAAAGTGTAACTAAGAACCAACTGCTCAGTTTTATCACATTCTACACTATTTTCAATGAAGAAAATATTCCAAAAAAGGGAATAAATATAATACATAAATACAATCAGATCAATTCAAGTATTTATACACTATTTTCTTCTTCATTTAATGGTCTCCAAACAATGCCAAATGGATTGATTTATATTTAGCTTTACAAACCAGTAGAGTAGTGAGATTAGGTGTGCAACTATTATTGGTCAATACATTAGTCTAGTTCTTGACATTCCTGTAATGGTTGGAGGGGAGGGTTGAGTATCAGTAGTCTTGTTCTTGACATACCTGTAATGCTTGAAGGTGAGGGGGGAGTACCGTTAGTCTTGTTCTTGACATACCTGTAATGCTTGAAGGTGAGGGGGGAGTACCGGTAGTCTTGTTTTTGACATACCTGTAATGCTTGAAGGTGAGTTGGAGTACCAAGTCTTGTTCTTGACATACCTGTAATGCTTGATGGTGAGGGGGTGTATCGGTAGTCTTGTTTTTGACATACCTGTAATGCTTGAAGGTGAGGGGGAGTACCGGTAGTCTTGTTCTTGACATACCTGTAATGGTTGGAGGGGAGGGGGAATACCGGTAGTCTAGGTCTTGACATACCTGTAATGCTTGGAGGAGAGGGGAGTACCGGTAGCCTTGTTCTTTACATACCTGTAATGCTTGGAGGAAAGCGGAGTACCGGTAGTCTTGTTCTTGACATACCTGTAATGCTTGGAGGAAAGCGGAGTACCGGTAGTCTTGTTCTTGACATACCTGTAATGGTTGGAGGGGAGGGGGAGTACCGGTAGTCTTGTTCTTGACATACCTGTAATGGTTGAAGGAGAGGGGAGTACCGGTAGCCTTGTTCTTGACATACCTGTAATGCTTGGAGGAAAGCGGAGTACCGGTAGTCTTGTTCTTGACATACCTGTAATGCTTGGAGGGGAGGGGGAGTACCGGTAGTCTTGTTCTTGACATACCTGTAATGCTTGGAGGAAAGCGGAGTACCGGTAGTCTTGTTCTTGACATTCCTGTAATGGTTGGAGGGGAGGGGGAGTACCGGTAGTCTTGTTCTTGACATACCTGTAATGGTTGAAGGAGAGGGGAGTACCCGTAGTCTTGTTCTTGACATACCTGTAATGCTTGGAGTGGGGGGGGGGGGGCTAAAGTCTAAATCTTGACATACCTGCAATGGTTGGAGGAGAGGGGAGAACCGGTAGTCTAGTTCTTGACATACCTGTAATGCTTAGAGGGGGGGGGGGGCTTAAGTCTAAGTCTTGACATACCTGCAATGGTTGGAGGAGAGGGGAGTACCGGTAGTCTAGTTCTTGACATAATTGTAATGCTTGGAGTGTGTGTGTGTGTGGGGGGGGGCGCTTAAGTCTAAGTCTTGACATACCTGCAATGGTTGGAGGAGAGGGGAGTACCGGTAGTCTAGTTCTTGACATACCTGTAATGGTTGAAGGGGAGGGGGAGTACCGGTAGTCTAGTTCTTGACATACTTGTAATGGTTGGAGGAGAGGGGGAGTACCGGTAGTCTAGTTCTTGACATACTTGTAATGGTTGGAGGAGAGGGGGAGTACCGGTAGTCTAGTTCTTGACATACTTGTAATGGTTGAAGGGGAGTTGTGAGTAGTAATTTGCATGATTGATTACTGGTTAGAACTTCAACATCTTTAACCTCATACTCAAATATATACACCTTTGCAAACAGAGTAGACCCAGATCAGACAGCTCCTATAAGATCAGGGTCTGCTCTGTTTTCTTATGGAATAATATAAACCTGATTCTGCAGTATTCATTTACCATGGTTAAACTTCAGCAAATTAATAATCATGATGTCAGTATGTTTTAACCCATTCCCGCATAGGCTATTTTTAGATCCAATCTTTTTTAACAAATCTACCGAAAATGAGCATTAACTACTGAAAAGGAAAATTTTAGAATTGTGTAGTGTTGAAACCATTGTGATAAATAGAGCATTTGCTCCACAGGAACACATGCTTTATTTATCAATGGTTTCACAAAGTGACTTTTACAGAAGTGTCAAAAGGCGTGTATATGCGGGAATGGGTTAAATACACATTAATGGAGTAAAGGGGTAAGAACTAGCCCCATTAAACCTTAGACGTGTATTGACATTCTGGTCTATATCTGTTTCAAAATTTCAACTTGTACAGGTGGTGCTTTTTGTTGCATGTTCGTAGTTGTGATACTGTTTTCTGTGATTTAACCCTTTGAATGCAGGACACATATTGTCATTAGCAAACAGTGTAGACCCTGATCAGAGGGCTCCTAGAGGAGCCCCCTGATCAGGGTCGGCACTGTTTGCCATTCAAAATTTAAAGCCTTTCATTCTGAGTGGGCTCTGTTGTTAAACACTCATGGGTTATTCCACTCTGAAAATTCTGTGTTGAAAGGGTTAAGGTTAGCCGAAAATAACATTTAGTTACACAAATATAGGAAGTAAATAATGCTCATAGGTAGCTTTGTCTAAAACATTCATGGATCAAGTCTTATTTTAAGGTGACTTCCCCATCAACAGAATTTCAGCAATTTTTAAAATTTGTCGTCTATTCTGCATGCATTCATTGGTGCAACTACAGTAAAACCTCTCTGTATCGGACACTAAATTACATCAAGTATTTTGTGTTAAAGGCAGGTGACTTGCTTTAAGCAACCACCTGCCCTAAATACCAACTAATTAACACAATTTAGTGGCCGTTATAGGGAGGTTTTACTGTACTTTATTTCCATCTACTCGCTTTGCTTTCCCACATTGCTTCATATTGTATATTGCTAAGTTATTGCCATTATATTAACCCTTTACTTCATAAGTATGCCTTTCTGTGCCTTTGCAAACAGAGTAAACCCAGATCAGACGGCTCCTGTAGGAGCCGTCTGATCAGGATCTGCTCTGTTTACTTATGATAGAATATAAATATGATTCTACAGTTTAATCTGTCATGTCCAAAATTTCCTGTATCAAAGCACTATTATAACAATTAATTTATTAATATTCATGATGTCATTATTTCTTTCACGAATATTAAAGGAGTTTAGGGTTAGCTGTAGTAAAGGTACTTTTCATGCAAGCTTGTTCTTACATTTGAAATATAGACAGTCTTCTTGTTACTGGGGTATTGGGCTTGATCATTAAAGCAATCTCTAGACCATTGAGGTCAGTCTTGATTGTAGTGTCCATACATCCTGAACCCAACAAAATACATGTACAATGCTTATATTAACCTCCAGCTTGTCTAAAATTAGCCCTCCCCCTCCCCTTTCCTCTCCCCTTACACACACACACCACACTATCTAAAACAATTGGTCAATAATGTCAAACAGCTTTGATCATGATGAGACATGGAGTTTTACTTGGTATCTCATATCAAGATGGGAGCTGTCTGATCTGGGTCTACCCTGTTTGTAAAGGCTTGACAAGGAGTCAGTATGAGGTAAGGATAAAGTCTTCAGTACTTACTTCCAAAGGTATACGATCGCTGGGTTATATCGTTTATACATACAGTAAAACCTCTCTATAACGACCACTAAATTACATCAAGTATTTTGTGTTAAAGACAGGTGGCTGCTTAAAGCAAGGTAAAAGTAAAACAGAACGCTCCTATAGGAGCATTCTGTTTTACTTTCACCTTGCTTTAAGCGGCCACCTGCCCTGAATACCAAATAATCAATACAAGTTAGTGGCCGTTATAGAGAGGTCTTACTGTATATATGAAGGTATTCTGAAATAGCATTGCAGCAGTATTCACTTCATGTTGTGCCCGTGTTGTGGCTTTGTGATGAATATTTCCAAATGGTTTGAGTACAAAATCTCTTGTAACTATAATCTACGGGATAAACTTGTAATAACCTTTGCACACAATCTGGGTCCATGCTTATAAAGCTTTTTAGTTGAGTCTGAGTTCGTTCTCAAGCTTTTATTGGTCAGATCTGAGTTCGTTCTCAAGCTCAAAGGCTCAAATCTGACCAATCAAAAACTTGAGAACGTACTCAGACTCAACTAAAAGTTTTATTAGCATGGACCCAGGACTCCTATGAGAAACTAACTCAGGTCTCATCAGGATCCAAACTATTGGACACTCTGAAAGGGAAAGAAAAACATTGCTTTCAGAATATAAGAAGAGGAAATTTTTTCAAATGCTTCAAAAATGTTTAAAGACGTAGTTACAACAGTTTTCAACTCGGCCTTTAAATGTCTTCCATTGTGTATCGATGTGTAACACCAAATAAAGTCTCTGCGACTCCATAGCACATATTCAGAATAGTCAAAACTGCATGCATATCATTGTTTTCTATTCAAACACTTACACCGATATACATAGATGTCCATGGAACAACGTTGGTATAGAAGGGTTTTACTTTAAACATATCTTATTGGAACAAATAAGAGCACCTCTCAAACATGATAGGGTTTGTCTGAGAAATTGGAGATTAACCCCTTACCTCATATCCATTTTCTTGCCTTTGCAAATAGAGTAAACCCAGATCGGATGGTTCCTACAGGAGCCGTCTGATCAGGGTCTGCTCTGTTTGCAAATGCATGTAAGTTTTTAAAAGTTTTTATATAAGGAAAAGAATTAATAGAGTGCAAGGATGAGTAATGAACTAATTATTTTGTATGATTAATGTAATGGTATTGTTAAGTTGGGTATATAAAGAAAATGTATTTGTCAAACAATGTGGATGTTTAAACTGATGACTTACAGGCCCACTGGACTGAGTGCTTAACCCTTTCCCTGTTCTACATCTATTCCAAATTTCAATACCTACTGAATATTCATGGACATAATAGTTATAATGAAATATGGAAGGGGGAATATTGTAGCCATTTTAGAAAGATAAGAAACAGATCTTTATCATGTCAAAAGCAATCAGAGCAGACCCTGATCAGATGGCTCCTATAGGAGCCGTCTTATCTGGGTCTACTCTGTTTGCAAATGCCTGAAAACACGTTTATATTAGGGAAAGGGTTGAGTAGTCATTCATTTATTGATTTGATATTTGATATGATTTTTATACATGTTATATACACATGTCACAGTCACAATCATAAAATATTTACTTTCTTATAAAAACTCAGTCTATGAACGTTTAAGGGGGGTAGGGGATGGAAGTAATTCCATTTTTAGCTTGTCTGTTTTTGGAAGAAAAAAACACAAGCTATTGTCGATAATTCCAGCATCTGCATTGTCGTCCTTAAATTTTAATGTTGGTTATTACTTCTTTACTAGTCATGCAAATCTTATGAAACTTGATACACTTGTTCACCATCACAAGATCTACAATCGAACAGACATGCGTTAGCACCCATACCTGGTGCTCTTGTTGCTAAATTGGTTTAAAAAATGTTTATGAATTATCCATTTACCTTTAACCCTTTCACCGCCACAGTCGAGTAAATCCACCACGACAAATAGTGCAGTCCCAGATCAGACGCCGCCTTTTCAAGGCGGCGTCTGATCAGGGACTTCACTATTTGTCTCAATCTCTAGTTCTATATATGTGCTTTATTCCTTTGAAATTTGCATTTATTTATCTCATTTCCTTATTTTACTGAATGATTTAACAAACTTGGATTGCAGACGACAATTAGAAATTTGGCGCCGAAAGGGTTAAGAAACTCCTCTCAGTGCCTTTGCAAATTGAGTAAAACCAGTAGATCAGTAGCTTTCTATCAGGGTCTGTCATTAACCCTTTACTCCGTAAATACGCCTTTCTATGCCTTTGCAAACAGAGTAGACCCAGATCAGACGGCCCCTATGGGAGTCGTCTGATCAGGGTCTGCTCTGTTTGCTTATGATATAATATAGATATAATTCTACAGTTTCTGCCATGGCTAAAACTTCCTGTGTCCATGTGAAAGGGTTTATATACATCAGGTAGTGTAAATGGTGTGCATGTTTGTATATTTTCAGTAATGGTACAATCAATATAGGATCTGCTGTCCATGCTATTGGTAACCCAAAAACAACGGGGCCGGTCAACGGGAACGAGTGTTACTTCTGGCGGACAACAGGCTGCTCGTATGGAGATAAATGTAGAAACACACATTTACCAGCGCATAAAGGAGTTGACAAAAAACCGTGGCAGAAGGAAAATTAACTGGAGTATGACAGGGTGGGGGTGGAGTGGTTTTGATACTGATCAGCCTGCGAAGTAGTGTTGCCAGTGTCTTTGAAAATTAAAACCTACAGTTACTTTATAATACAGTAAAACCTGTCTTAAGCGACCATTCATTTATTGAACATTAGCCTAAAAAAGCAGGTGGCTGCTTAATACAGGATAAAAGTAATGCAGAAAGCTCCTATTGGAGTTTTCTGCATTACTTTTGACCAGCATTAAGCTACCATATGCCCTACATATCCATAATTAGAACTCTTTTTGATGGTCGCTGAAAACAGGTTCTACTGTAGTTTTGTAGTTTCAACAGAAAATTTGAGTTAAATTTTTAAAAAAAAAATTTTTTTTAATCTTTAGAATGCTATGGGAGACTTTTTGATAACCTTTGCAAACAGTTTTGATCCAGATGAGAAATACGGTATGCTCCTATGTCATCAGGATCCAAACTGTGATCAGGTTTGAAAAGAAACAGAAGTTTGGCGAATGAAAATACCGGTATGATTTAAAATAAGAAGTGATAAAATCAATGAAAAATTTATGCAGCAGTCTAAGGGTTAAGTTATCCAGTGTATTGAATAAACAAGGTCGTGTCTTAAAAAGTTTTGTGATCGGAGCTTTCATGATTTTTTGCTTTTTCACCTCAGATGTATATTAATGTACAGTAGAGTGTCGCTAAAGTGATCACATGACTTATTAACCCTTTACTCCATGAATATTTATGTAATAAAATAATGACATCTTGAATATAAATTAGATATAATTGTTATAATAGTACATGGACACAGGAAGTTTTAACTATGGCAGAAACTGTAGAATCAGATCTATATTATATCATAAGCAAACAGAGCAGACCCTGATCAGACGGCTCCTATAGGAGCCGTCTGATCAGGGTCTACTCTGTTTGCATAGGCATAGAATATTTATGGAATAAAGAGTCCAAAATAACATAGGCATCTGTAAAAGCAAATAGTTGCATAATGCATGACAAAAATAATGTAGATAGGTCCTATAGGAGCTAACCTTTTTCATGCATTAAGCTACCACCCGTTTTAGAAAATCTAGAATTATGCTTCATTTGAGTGGTCATATTAGCAAGACTTTACTGTATTTGGAGAGGCTATCCGAAAGTCACCATTTTAGTACATAACTAGAAAATCATGGCATGGTGTACCCACAGTTGGTTAGGCCCCCAGATAAGGGGCAAACTATACATTTCACAGCAATACTGTAAAACCCCTCCGAATTTTAATAAAGAGCAATTTAGGTCTTTTTAGGCAGGTGACTGCTTAATGCAGGATGAAAGTCATGCAGAAAGCTCCCAAAGGAGCTTCAAAGGAGCTTTCTGCATGACTTTCAGTCTGCATTAATCGTATACCTGTCTGAAAGCCCCGTGCTGATACTATTTTAAGAAGTGCTTTAGTGGAGTTTACTGTAATACTTCACTTCTCCACCAAAGCCTATGGTGTGACTACGTGTTAGAACCCTCTCTTTGAGACAATTCTAATGAGTAGCTTAACCCTTCGCTTGCTATTCACGTCAATATACCTACCTGTAAATAGTGAAGACCCAGATGAGACAGCTCCTGCAAGAGCTGTCTCATCAGGGTCTGCACTATTGACAAGTTGATTGTGCAACCAGTGCACTCCACAGCAGTGATTGCACAGCGAAATACTTGTACACAGTGAAGCTATATGTAATTATACAACAGGGCATGGGTAAAGAAGGAGAAATGTATTTTAAAATTCAGCAAGCGAAGGGTTAAACATAAGGCTGGAGGTGATTCTCTTGAGTACTTGTAACATAATGTTCTGTGGCAAGAAAAATGGACTTTTGCATCTGAACTACAAATGTACTTCACTTCCCTTAATTGGATCTCTGGGCTGTTTATTTTACCTTTAGCATGCAACTTTTTTTTTTCTTTAGGAAAATGTCTGTTTAATTAACAGAGTAGCCATTTTTAGTTATTCGTGTTTTTGGGGGTTTTTTTAAAGAAAAAATGGTTAAGGTATTGCCATAGTCTTAATGTCGTCATTGTGATGGGTATTAATCCTTTGAAGCTGAATTTGCAAAATGGAATGGTCCATTTATGTTTACAACTCAATCCATTCAGTATGAAAGGTTATACTTTGCAGGATGAGATTAATGACAAACAGTGCAGACCCCTAACAAAGGGCTCCTCTAGGAGGCCCTCTGATCTGGGTCTACACTGATTGCAAATGACAATACACATGTGTCCCACATTCAAAGGGTTGGGCGACAACTCCTGACATTTTGTCATAGTCATACAGCTATCTGTATCTTTGCTTCACATTAATTGTTCATCATCACATGGGCTACTCTCTGGTAAGGCATATTAACCCTTTACTCCATTAATACGCCTTTGCAAACATAGTAGATCCAGATCAGACAGCTCCTATAGGACCCGTCTGATCTGGGTCCCCTCTGTTTACTTATGAAATACTATAGATAAGATTCTACAGTTTCTGCCATGGCCAAAAATTCATGTGCCCATGTGTTGTTACAACAATCTTATTGATAATCATGATGTCACTATTTCTTACCTGAATAATCTTGGAGTAAAGGGTTAAACTGTTACCTTTTCACTATTAATGTAAGAAATAATGACATCATTTGATACTAATTAGATTATTTTATAATGGCATATAAATACATGACATTTATAGCTCAGGCAGAAACTTTAGAATCGTACCATAAGCAGACAGAGCAAACAGTGATCAGACAGCTCCTATAGGGCCGTCTGATCTTGGTCTACTTTGTTTGCAAATATATGAAAAGGTATTTACCGGTATACAAGGGAAAGTGTTAACCCTTTAAATCATGAATATTCATACAAGAATTCATGAACTTATTTTTTGTAATGGCCACTAAACAACGGAATTTTTTTTTATCATTGTAGAAACTGTAGAATCGGATCTATATTATGTCATAATCAGAGCAGATGGCTCCTACAGGAGCTATCTGATAAGGGTATAGATGGCTCCTACAGGAGCTATCTGATCAGGGTATTTTCTGTCTGCAAATGTGTCAAATGGCATTTTGATGAAGTATAACGTTAAAGACTTATGGCTCTTTAACCCATTCCCTCATAGGCTGTTTTTAGATCCAACCTCTTTGAATAAATCTACCAAAAAGGAGCATATTCAGAGAAAATAATTTTTTTAGAATTGTATAATATTGAAACCATTGTGATAAATAGAGCATATGCTCCTATGGAACAAATGCTCTATTTATCACAATGGCTTCAAAAAAGTGACTATAACAGAGGCTTAGAAAGACGTATTTATGGAGGAAAGGGTTAAAACATTAGAGTGTTGGCATATGCTGGTTTTTTTTTTTTCTATTCAAAAACATCTGTTTTTTTTAATAAAATGAATACTGATCAGTTTGAATTTTATTTGGGATTTCATCCTTATCAAACCCATTTACAAACCCACCCCTTGTTTGCTTTAACCCTTCCCTCTATGAATATTCATGTAAGAAATAAAGATGTCATGAATATTAATTAGACTAATTTGTTACAATACCACATGGACCTATATTATATGATAAACGAACAGAGCAGACCCTGATCGGAGCTGTCTGATCTGGGTCTACTCTGTAAATGCATGAAAACGCGTTTATATGAAAGAAAGGGTTAAAAAGTTATATTTTCAAAGCTACTTTATACCTATTATGTGCTGCTGAAAACATAGAACTTTACTTATTCAGGTTTGTGGTTTAATATGTTAACTCTTAACCAAGTTTGAAAAATACAATGTCTAATCTAATGAAAATTTTACTACAAGTGCTTCTGATTCGATCAAGCTCGGAGAAATTATTGACCAAATGCCAAACAGCTTGGATCCAGATGAGACGCCAAGATACACGGCCTCTCATATGGGTCCACGCTGTTTGCAAATGAACATGGGAATTTTTATCATGACAGAAACTGTACAGTCAGATCTACATGTATATTATTTCATAAGCAAACAGAGCAGACCCTGATCAGATGGCTCTTATAGGAGCTGTCTGATCCGACTCTACTCTGATCTTGGTCTACTCTGTTTGCAAAGTCATACAAAGATGTATTCATGGAGTAAAGGGTTAAGGTAAATAACAGAGGCCCAGATAAGGTGCGTAAATTAAAACCTTTAAGCGTAACTGCTTTATTTCTCCACCAATTGTGTCGTGACCACTTTTTAGAATGGTCTCTTCGAGATGATTCTAAGGAGTGGTCACAACACAGTTTGGTAGAGAAATGATATTTGAATACAAAATACGGTATGGTCTTTTGCTTTGTTTCAGGAACACACTGACATGGTAGCTGTATATTTTAGAATAAAATGCTTCTATATAAAATTATGATTATAGCATGTAGTGACAACAGAACGCATCTAATAGAAAACAAAAATATATATACATATAAATTTTAACAGAATTATCATTTGATTAAATAGGAGTTGGAAGGTCAAAAGTTGTGAAATTGGCTTTTCTGGTGATTTTGCAGTTTATTGTTGAAGTTATATTCATGGACCATGATTGTGATTTAAATAAATACCAGTTAGTGAATTTCTGTTTATTTCATTGTTAAGGTTTTTATGCTTCCACCTCTGACGGTGGCAGTTTTTTTCCTTAGATTTACTCTTGTCCATCGGTCATTTACACTTTTTTTTGTCCTGCATTACTACAAAAGTATTTGACCTAAGTTGTTAAACTTTCTAACCCATTACTCCATGAATATTAATAAGCCTGTACTCTATAAATATACCTTTTTACCCTTTACCTCATCCAATAGGAGCCGTCTGATCAGGGTCTGCTCTGTTTGCTAAAGGAATTTGATAGATCTGTTTCTTTACTTTCTAAAATGGCTACGTGCTCAACCATATTTTCTCCATGAATATTCAAAAGGTAGCGCTGTTTCTTTACTTTCTAAAATGGCTAAAATGTTCCACCTTCAATATTTCATCATAACTATTTTGTCCATGAATACATAGAACACTCAACAGGGAAAGGGATAAGCAGAGCAGATCCTGATCGGATGACTGTTACAGGAGCTGTCTGGTCTGCCTCTACTCTGTTGGTAAACTTGTCATAAGGCATTTCTATAAGATAACAGGTTAATAACTCCAAAATCAAATTGGGGGTGGGGGATATTGCATTTGCCTGTCTGTCTGCGTATTTGTCCGAAACTTTACCATCATTTTTTACTGGTACAGTTAAAAACTGCATACTTATCTCATGAAGCTGCAATTTTTTAGCTGTGTCCAGACAAGCTCATGGTTCTTTGGTGCCAAAGGGTCAACCTGGATTTGATTTTTAGCTGGGCTGTTTCGAAGAAAAGTCGAGCTATTGTGATCACTTGGTCGTAGGTGTTGTCGTCGTTGTTGACAGCGTGCAAAAACTTTAATGTAGCTCATTACTCAAAAAGTATAAGAGGTATCAACATGAAACTTTATAGGTTAGTAGATCTCATTGAGGGGAAGTCCCCTACATAAGAATCATAACTCTTGATTTCAAAATTTTGGAGTAATGACCCTTATTTCCCATTTTTTTAATTAGCTGGACAAGCACCAACTCAGACGAGTGTTGGCGCCGCATGCGGCTCTTGTTTGTTTTGCATCCAGCATGTGTTGGAGGCATAATGTTACGCAAACGCATCTTGTTCTTGAAACTTTGTAGGATGGACATGATGTAAACATGCCAATCTGTGAAATGGTTATGATATGCACTCTGTAATTAGTACTAGAGTTATAGCCCTTGTCCTAGACCATACTATAGCTGCATCCAACATTGATGGGAGCATTCATGTCTAATGGACACATTACATTAACCCTTCTCATGCTAAGCGGGATTGGTATGGCTTTTGCAAACAGCTTGAATTCAGAGAATATGCCAGGTGCAAAATATTGAAACAATTATTCCTTTACCTCATATAAACGTGTTTTCACGCATCTGCAAACAGAGTAGACCCAGATCAGACGGCTCCTAGAGGAGCCATCTGATCAGGGTCTGCTCCGTTTGCTAATGGAATTTGATAGATCTGTTTATTTACTTTCTAAAATGGCTACAATATTCCACCTTCAATATTTCATTATAACTATTTTATCCATGATTAAACAGTAGGTATTGAAATTTGGAATAAACACAGAACATGGAATGGTTATTGAATGACAGTTCTGACAACCCTGATCAGGTATTTCATTCTAGCTGACTGGCTGATCTGGGTCTACGATGTTGGTCAATGTCTGGTTGTTCCTTCCCCTATGATTTGATTCATCTGCCATAACTGCACTCTTGAGTCTATTGTACTTGCTTTAACCCTTTCCTTCATATAAATGCCTTTTCACGAATTTGCAGATAGAGTAGACCCAGATCAGACAGTTCCTACAGGAGCCATCTGATCAGGGTCTGCTCAGTTTGTTAATGGATTTTGATAGAATTATTTCTTTAGTTTCTAAAATGGCTACAATGTTCCACCTTCCATATTTCATTAGAACTTTGTGTTGTCCATGAATATTCAGTAGGTATTGAAACGTGTCAAAAGATGTTTATATGACGGATAGTGTTAAAAGATCCTAATATCAGTGCAAAGACATTTGAGATATACAACTGTTCCCTGTTACAAATGTGGTGATGTGGGGGCATTTTCACCTTCAGTGATGGTGATAGTTTCATTAGCAAACAGCAGACCCCAGTCAGACAGCTCCTGTAGGAGCCATCTGATCAGGGTCTACTCTGTTTGCAAAGGCATGTGTATGGAGTAAAGGACTGAAGATAGGTGCCATATGAATTTTTGCAAATGATGTAAGTCAGCACAAGCTGTGAGAGACACAGTTTGACGCCTATTAGCATATTCAGTATTATATTTACTATTATGACCTAACAGTGTACAGTATATCCCATAGTCATAGGTGGTGGGTAATTTTTGGTCTTCCTTGTTCGCAAAATTCCTCTGGTACCTGTCTTTTGGGGCACTGCTGATCTCCAAAATATCAAAGCTTTTTGTGACTTCTTTGAGATTTAATTAAGATTATTTAAGGTATACAATAGAACCTGTCTGGAAAATCTGGTGGTTGCTTAATGCAGGGCAAAAGTAATGCAGAAAGCTCCTTATAGGAGTTTTCTGCATTACTTTTGACCTGCATTAAGCTACCACCTGCCTTACAGACCCATTATTATAACATAACACGTGGCTTCAGCGTGACGTAACACTATCATTTATTTTTTGATAATCATGGGCATATAATCACTAGTGAATAACATTCGAACGACCGAATGACATTCGAACGATTCATACGCGCTGTCAAAACAAACAAACTGGCGGACGGTGGTCGACCTACCTGTCCACGATTGAGTCACGATAGATGGCAAAGGATTGTTGGCACTTGCGCCTTAATTTCGATAAAATAATACAAATTGTAATCGCTGTCAGGAATCATATACAAAATGTATGCCAAAAAAGACCTACCAGCTACTCTGACCCATACAATCAATTCTACATTTAAATTAAAATGCCTCCTCAACTTTGCATTTTCTTCACCGCATGTCCTTTTGTTTATGCAGATTTCTACTCATACAAATATCTCATCAATCAACAACAATAGTCATCTGAATCCAGCACAGCACAAACATATTTCAAATATGCTATACTCACTAACTCAGCTGATCGCGAAAATCTTCCTCCTGTTCCAACACATTTTATGCAGCAGTTCGTACTGAATCTTTTGTCCATTTCAAACATTTTCACTGAACTTGAATCGAGATTTTTTTTCTCGGTGGAAATGTCCATGTCCATGTGTATACATACAACACTAATGAAGGGCTTAATATACCAAAACGAAGGCGCATTTCGAATCCCATTGACAGTGAGTGTCGGACGTGTTGGCGACCGTATGTAGGTCTTCATGTAAATGGCGCGCTTTACATAGACACATGTTGTGTACAATGACGTCAAAATGTGACGTGTTTGTAACTATGTATGTCAAAACTAACTCAAAAATTATTTTGACGTGTTTCTGTATGTTTTTGTATCATAAACTATCACAGTTAAATTGAATACCAGAGAGGTCTGAATTAGATCCTGGTTGATATGACAGTAAGTAAAAAATAAAGTTGGAAAATTTGGACCTACTTTGTCCCAGTTACTTAGCGAACCTAATAACACCTTTCATTCATCATTTCTATATGTAAGGAGAATTTATAACAATCCACGTTACTGCTGAAATATTGGCTGCAAATAACATTTGTGTGTGTTATGTTATAAATAGGATCTTGCATTCGTGTTCATGATTATTGGATTTATTAAATTCGTCTTTTTAAAACGATAAAAAACTCGCTAAAGCTCGTTTTTTATCGTTTTAAAAAGACTCATTTAATAAATCCAATAATCAAGAACACTCATGTAAGATCCTCTATTTAGACCTCTTTTTGTTGGCTACTTATGACAGGTTCTGTTGTGATATCTAGTACTTGTGTTTATACTTTATTCATCTTAGATATTAGGAAACTCAATATTTCCTGTCCTTCTCCACCTATTTTGCAAAGCTGAATGTAGTCAGCCAAGCATCTTTTTTCCCCCATAAACTTTAACCCTTTCCCTCATAGACATTTATATATATGACTTCATGAATATGCATGAACTGAACTTTTATCATGGCAGAAACTGAAGAATCAGATCTATGTTATGTCATAAGCAAACAGAGCAGACCCTAACCAGACAGTTTCTTCTCTCTTTTACAAACATGTGAAAGGGTGTGTATATGAGGTCAAGGATTAAATCAAACTAATATCAGTGTAGTAGTAAACAGTTTAGACCCAATACTTTAAGAACAGTTTAATTGGGTCAAAATGATTTGCCCAAGTTTGTGTGAATATTTAGATAACTAGTAGTTAACAACCAAACCATTCAGTTTAAGCCTTTCACCATATGAATGTTACCAAATAAGGCAATATATTTAACTATGACAGTGTTAACCCTTTCCCTGTTCTGTATTAGGCCAAATTTCAATACCTACTGAATATTCATTAACAAAAAAGTTATAAAGAACTATGGAAGGTGGAACATTGTAGACATTTCAGAAAGTAAAGAAACTTATCTATCAAATTCTATTAGCAAACAGAGTAGACCCTGATCAGACGGCTCCTCTAGGAGCCGTCTGATCTGGGTCTACACCGACTGCAAATGCGTGAAAACACGTTTATATGAGGGAAAGGGTTAACTGCATAGAAATTATTATTGGACGGACCTCCTTTATAGACGTTTACTCTGTCTGATAGAGACGCAAACAGGGTAGACCCTCATCAGAAGACTGATATGAGCTGTCTGATCAGTCTGCTCTATTTGCTTATGGAGTGATATAGATCTCATCCTACAATTTGACCAAAAATCTTGTGTGAACACTTTCCCTAATACAAATACCTTTTGCTACATTTGCTAACAGAGTAGACCCAAATCAGATGACCCCTCTAGGTGCAGTCTGATCAGGGTCTAATCTGTTTGCTTATGGAATTATAATTGACCTGATTCTACAGTTTCTTCAAATCTTATATGTGACATTATAAAAAAAATAAAGTGATAGATATGCATAATGCCATTATTACTTATTACTTAGATGAACATTCACCAGGGAAAGAGTTAATTTACGGTACTAAAAATTCACCTCATTAATATTCATGATGTTATTATTTCTCACATTAAAATTCATCAGGTAAAAGATTAATGCATTCTGATTGATTATTGTTGAACCTTCTCATGTAATTAGAGTACATCTCTTCATTTGCAAATAATGAGACCGCTCCTAGAGGAACTCCTAAAGGAACTGTCTCATATGGCTCTACAGTATTGGTCATCATGATTCAGTGGCTACAAATGATCCAACAATAGATAGATTGAGCTAATTAATATTTATAGTGGATGGATTGTTTTGTATATTAAGCACCAGAAGTTTTGCAAATAGGATCCAGATAAGATACTTAGAACATAGCTTCTTAACCCATTACCTCATAGGCTATTTTTAGATACAACCTCTTTGAATTAATCTACAGAAAAGGAGCAATAACTAGAGAAAATGAATTATTTTAGAATCTTGTAGTTTGAAACCATTGTGATAAATAGAGCATTTGCTCCTATATGAGCAAATGCTCTATTTATCACAATGGTTTCACAAAGTGACTTTTACAGAGTCGTCAAAAGTCGTCAATATGAGGGAAAGGGGTAACTGGATGTGAACTGTTACACCCTCATAAACTCTGGAAATTGAACTCTTGAGAGGACAATTTAGCCATTGTCTTTAACGATGAAAGAAGATATTTACGCCCCTGGTTTATAAACAATTCTGTACAATTTGTTCATTTTGTTACCACACTGACGGTCCAGTACCCTGAACTCGCCAGTCTGCTCTTATCGCTGTAAAGAAGGCAAGGGTGTTAGGGGATCTTTTTAGCTCGCCTTTAACCTTAAGCACTTTGAACTACTGTCAACTTCAAATACTCCCTACTGCTTCAGTGCTAAAATGTCTGACCAAGAATGTGATCAGAGTAACAAAGAGTTTGGATTGTGATAGGATGCTGTGTTACTTGTGGATCCAGATTATATTCTGAATAATTCGGAGTCTTCATCGAGATCCAAACAGTTTGATGTTCTGACATGTTAGCCCTTCGCTTGCTGTTCACGTCAATATACCTACCTGTAAATAGTGAAGACCCAGATGAGACAGCTCCTGCAGGAACTGTCTCATCAGGGTCTGCACTATTTACAAATTGATTGTGCATCCAGTGCACTCCACAGCAGTGATTGCATAGAGAAATAATTGTAGACAGTGAAGATATATGTAATTATACCACGGGACATGGGTAAAGAAGAAGAAATGCATTTTAAAATTCAGCAAGGGAAGGGTTAAAAGCAATCTGGATCCAAATTATATGCTGAATAATTCGGTGTCTTCATCAAGATCCAAAGATCTAAAGATATAGATCTGATTCTACAGTTTCTGCCATAGTTTAGCCGTGTATCTTATTTTGTCATGTGAAATGTACATTTTACAGAACAAATCTATCCGTGGTAAAATAATCCCCAGTCCATAACGCAAGAATAACCAGCTAATAAACATTTATGACGTCACTATTTTTCCTACTAATTGTTCATGAGGTAAAGGGTTAATAGAAAAAATAATATTGAGAATTGTAGCAAATGACAGTTTTTGCAGATGACATATACTAATCATGCAAAGGGTTAAGGCAGAAGTCATTCAGTTTTTATCGTGGCAGAAAACTACCAAGCATGGGAGATAACTCGTGCTCTGGAACTCGTGTTTTATATGATGTAAATACTTGCGAGGAATGGGAGCTGTATTTTTGAGTCTGAGTCATAAAAATAGAATGTTCGACAAGTATAAATGAAGAATTTCTGAAAATGTGATGTTGTTTGTAATTTTTGTTCTCCCAAATGTGTTCAATTCTTTATTAGTCCCCCTACCGGCAATGTCGAAGGTTCGCACTCTGTCGTCCGTTCGTCAGTCACACTTCAGTTCTCCGAACTTTTTCTAAACCCCTGCAGATATTGAAGTGATATTTGGTATGTAGCCTTATTGTAATGAGTTTCAGATCAAGTTTGAATTTTGTTACGCTACGTTGATGTTTCACGGAATTGCAGCAGTTGGACTTCAAAAATTCAGGAAAGTAAGTTTTCTGGACCTTTTTCTACACACCTGCAGATATTGAAGTGATATTTGGTATGTAGCTTTATTATGATGGGTTGCAGATCAAGTTTGTGTACCAAGAAGGAAAGTCGGTGTTCTGGACCTTTTTTCTACACACCTGCAGATAAGTGATATTTGGTATGTAGCTTTATTATGACGAGTTACAGATCAAGTTTGTGTACCAAATTTACCACCGTACACGTTTGCGAAACTAGCCCTTCGTGTAGCAAAAAGCTGGGAATTTTAAAACTTTGATGATAGATATTGAAGTCATAAGGATTGGTAACTACGTTTGAGAAAAATCAAGACATGCCATAAATATATGTTAATGACTTTGTGTAGTGCATATATCGTTTTTTTCCTCAAACTTCTCCGTGTTGTTATATTTTCTGGTCCTTCGGGCTCATCAGTTTCAATGCTTTTATTTATGAAAGTTGAATATCGCTTAAGCCGGTGCCAGGGGCGTGATAAGTGTTGCACTTTTTTACTGCTCGTGAACGGGACTCCAAAACCGAGTCTGCATTTTTAGCTCGTCTGCATTTTTTAGCTCGTCTGTTTCGAAGAAATCACGAGAGCTGAGCTCTATTGTAACTCCGGCGTCCGCGTCGTCGTCCGAAATCTTAACATTGACCATAACTTCATCAATTTTTCATTTACAACCTTCATGTTTGGTAGGCATGTTCATCTTGACAATGACGACAGACGAGAGTTGGCACCCGCTTGCGGTGCTCTTGTCTCTTTTCGCATTGCTGCTTTTGCCTTCAGAATTTGTTACCAATCGCTATGGTAGCAACTAACGCTTCTGTAAAAAGTATGTAGGGTATACCAATTATCCATTATACATGTACGTTGTGTATTATAATTCTGGATTTTAAAAACAGGTGGCAGTTTAATGCAAGACAAAAGTAATGTAGAAAGCTCCTATGGGAGCTTTCTGCATTGCCTTTGCCCAGCGCTAAGCTACTACATGCTTTTACAGACTCCTTTGTTATACAATTCGCATTTGCAAGACTTTACTGTAGTTTGGCTGTCTGTACAAAAGGCCACATTTTGCCCCAAATATTACTAAAACTACTCCAAACACATTTCATCATGTACTCTTTGTCACAAGCGGCATTTTGATATATAATTTTACTATGTCCTGCATAAAGCTATCGTGAGTTTCATTCGGAATTGAGTAGCTACCTTCCTTAAGACACACACCCATCTTTATTCTCTCTGAAGAGATTCTACTGTATGAGTAAACCCCATCTAAACCGGACGTCCAGTGTGGTATAAATATCGGTCTTGGAGACAGGTGGCAGCCTAATGCAGGGTGAAAGTCATACAGAAAGCTCCACTAGGAGCTTCCTGCTTGACTTTCACCCTACATTACCTCTTTCGCTGCCAACGTCGCATCTGTGATTACCTATACAAACAGTTTAGATCCAGTTGAGACGACGAGTAACCCTCATCAGGATCCAAACTCTTTGTTACTGTTAGTACAACGACCACTAAATTATGTTAATAAGTTGGTATTTTGGGCAGGTGGTTGCTTAAAGCAAGGTGAAAGTAAAACAGAACGATCCAGTAGGAGCGTTGTTTTATTTTCTTCTTGCTTTAAGCATCCACCTGCCTTTAAACACAAAATACTTTATCTAATTTAGTGGTCGTTATAGAGAGGTTTTACATGTATTTTGTGAAACAAAATTAAAGAGAAAATGAAAACTGAAATGTGTAGCTGGCATACGAAAGAAGTTGGCAGCGAAAGTGTTAAGCAATCACCTGTCTAAAATATCTAAATTCTTCTCTACTAGAATTCCGGTTTAGAGGGATTTTACTGTATCTTATAAAACTTTCCTGACAGACGTCCATGTAAAATTTATTTTTCCAAGCAATATCGGTATAAATGACTGATAAACCGAACATGTTGACAAAAAAAACAACACATTACCACTATTGCCTATACAGCAGAGTGGAACACTCAAATAATTATCAGTATCGGGCTTTAAGAAAGGCAGGGTGAAAGTTATTCTGAAAGCTCTTCTACATGACTTCCGCCGTGCATTGTTGAGCCACATGCTAAAAACTACTCAATTCTGCTTTACTAAAGGGGTTTACTGTATCTTAATACAGAAATAATAATTAATAATAATTAATGAATATTTCTTAGCTTTTTCTAATGGCATGTGAACACAGGGCATTTTACCCTTGACAAAAACTAATCAGACATACATTATTCACTAAGCAAACAGAACACGACTGATCAGATGGCCCCTACGTCAGATCTGTATAAACTATTTGTAAAGGTGCTTCTAAGGAGGAAATGGTTAATAAACACGCGCCTTTACATGCAGGTGGCTGCTTAGTGCAGAACGGAAGTATTGCAAAAAGATCATATGGGAGCTTTCTTCATATATACAGTAAAAACTTTAAACATTTAGTAATAAAGAATTTATGCCTTTGTAGCCAGACGGCTGCTTTCCTCTAGGAGCTCTCTGTATGACTTTCACCCTGCATTAAGCTTTCAACTGTATTAAATACCGATAATGATACGTATTTTGAGTGATTGTATAATCGATGCTTTACTGTGATTCGCCCTGCATTAACTCTTCTACTGCTAAGTGCGTCTTGACTGGTTTTTTTTGCAAACAGCTTAGCTCCAAAGTAAACGTCTTCAGGATCCAAAGTGTTTACCACTCGGTCAACAGTTTCTCAAAAATATGACCAAATCGAAAGTCGGAGATTGAGCAGACATAAGGTTTTCATCATGAGATGTAATGTATTAAAATTGAAACGGACTATACGTTTGACAAAAAAATACACTTTGTTGAGACAGTCAAATGTAATGGTCCACATAGCAAGCGCTTCATTTCTTGCAGAGGAATTCAAACTTAACTGCAGAGTGTTCTTGTCCATACCATGAATAATAACACTTCATCTGCTGCGGCACATATTTACCACAGCACATGCTCCCATCTGGAGCGGATGCGCGCGCAACAAAATAAGTCAGATCATTAGCATCATAGCCTCCCTTTTGGGCCCCTCGGGGTATGCCGCCGGGGACATCAGTACTTTTCCATGATAAGAGTTCATGAGGGTCCGTTAAAACTTCATAGTCTGTCCTCAAGTGTTCCTGTCCTCCAGCTGACACATACGCGCACTCTCTAGCCGGAACTACTTTTCCTGGAACCAATTCCCTGTCTACTTTTGCACGACCTGAAAATATATTTCTCGCGTGAAGAATAATTCTTTGCACATCTTATTTGAAAATACTGCCGTTTTTATCTAGCCATGGCAGAAACTGTAGAAACATATCTATATTATATCATAAGTACAGAGTATACCCTGATCAGACGGCTCCTATAGGAGCCGTCTGATCTGGGTCTGCTCTGTTGGCATAGGCGTAGAAATGTATATATATGGAGTAAAGTGTTAACTAATATTGGCGCTAGACACTAAACCACATTGCTTGACATGCGCCATATGTCGTTGACCAATACACTGGCACAAAAATGTCAATTGTGATACTTCAGATATGATTCATTTGTAACGAGATGGATGCACGCAATGTCAAATTATATCAGAAATGTAGTGCATTTTGATGCTACAGTAAAACCGCTCTATAACGGCCATTAAATTACATCAAGTATTAACCGAAATAAAACTTGAAAACTTGTGTTTAAGGCAGGTGGCTGCTTAAAGCAATGTGAAAGTAAAACAGAACGTTCTTGACACTTGCCCTAAATACCAACTAATTAACACAATTCAGTGGCCGTTATAGAGAGGTTGTACTGTATCTACAGAGTGTTTCTGTCTGAGAACGTGTACGAGACGTGTTTGGCGTTAGACCCCTCGACCCCTTGTCAAGCTGTTAAAAATATTTATTTGCTAAAACGCTTATCTGCAGTATGTTTTCTATCTTCCAAGACATTCAGTTTTGAGAAGCTATTGGTCTGCAGTATGTTTTCTATCTTCCAAGACATTCAGTTTTGAGAAGCTATTGAGCCAGTGTCAAACAGCATTGATCTTGATGAAATTGTTTGTAAATGCCAGTCAGAGGGACAAAACTCGTTGAATAAATCTACCGAAAAGGAGCATTTACTAGAGACAATGTAAATTTTAGAATTACGTAGGTTTGAAGTCATCGTGATAAATGGTTAATTTTCCTTTTCTCTAGTAAATATTCCTTTTCGGTAGATTTATTCAAAGAGGTTGGATCTGCAAATAGCCTATGAGGTAATGAGTTAAAGATACTGTAACTTGCGACAAGTGTCACTTATCGTTTTTCTATCAAATAAATGGGCTAATATGGATTCAATACACTGTAAAATAATAATAAAATTATAAATGTGTACATTGCAAAGTACGTAACTGAGCCAGCATGTAATACACATTCGGATTATACTTACACACATATATGGAACACCCAGCTGATTGGTCAAATCCAGCCTTTACAGCAAATTCTGGCACCTTCCCATTGAAACATTTGTCCCAGTGTAATTTTGAGAGCTTCTGTCCATAGAATAAAGTACATATGTTAAAAGTGTATACATTTGTAGAATAAAATACCTCATATTAATAGTGACACTGTAGAATAAAAAAACAAGCTCTCATATTAAAAGTATTGGATAAATACGTCCAGTGTTAATACTTCTCTTGTTAATAGAGTATAGAATAAAACACCTCTTAATTAATAATGCATACAATTAAATACCTTTCATATTAATAGTTTATAGAATAAAGTAAATCTCAATAAAAATCTCATGTTAACAGAGTACAAAAGGAAATACCTCTTATGTTAATATTATTTATAATGTACTGTGGAACTTCGATATCCCGAACATCAAGGGACCATACAAATCAGTTCGAAATAACAGAAGTTTGAGTAATCCGATTTCTGGTCTGGATAATTTCTTACGTTCACAGCTTAATGTAGTTCTAAAGAAATGCAGAAAACTCCTGTAACTTTCAGCATTACTTTAGACATGCATTAATTTAACCCTTTCCCTCATATTGACGACTTTTGACGACTCCGTAAAAGTCACTTTGTGAAACCATTGTGATACATAGAGCATTTGCTCCTATAGGAGCAAATGCTCTATTTATCACAATGTTTTCCAGCTAAAAAAATCTAAAAATTTCCTTTTCTCTAGATAATGCTCCTTTTCGGTAGATTTATTCAAAGAGGTCGTATCTAAAAATAGCCTATTAGGTAATGGGTTAAGCTGTCGCGCGTGTTTTTATATATGTGTAGTTATACATTTTAGAGCAGTTCTGTGTTCCAAGTTTTGGAAGGACTGAACTATTAGTTTGAGTTATCCGAGTTCGAGATTTCGAAGTTGAACTGTACATCTCATGTTTATAATGTATATTAGAGTAAACTGCATTTCATATTAATAGTACAAATGTATATAGATTGCAAAACCACTCATGTTAATAGTATAACATAGAATACCATATACATGTATGTTTAAAGTTTATAGAAAAGAAATAATTATACTGTATAGATTTAACTTTTAAATACATCTCATGATAATAAGAGCAATACAGACATATCGAAATAATGGGTTTCCTTTTCAGTCTTCTCATCTAGTTTAGATACATGTAGATATACATGTACATGCGCGATTGCAGCTTATTTGACAGCTCTCGTGCGACTCATTATTAAAAAAAACTAGGATTATATCCACATGATATAGATATTGTCACTATGTCACTTTGTGTAACCCAGTCTTGTGACAAACTGGCACGATTCTGTCAAAATGGTCATAGTTGAAATGCCTTATCTTATACACATCTACATATCAATGTTGTTCATCTGTGAAAGTTTGAAACGAATGGAGGAGTTCGACATAAAACATTTTGTAAATGGTGTAAAACAATGTAAGTGTTCCCTCGGAGGCTATTTTAGATCGAACCTCTATGAACAAATCTACCGAAAAGGAGCATTTACTAGAGAAAGGGTAAAAATAGAATTGTGTAGTTTAGAAACCAGTGTGATATATGGAGCACTTATGGAGCAAATGCTCTATTTATCACAATGGTTTCAAAAATGACTTTTACAGAGGCGTATAAAGGCGTCAATATGAAGGAATGTGTTTAGATGTCAAACGGCGTCTTATACATCCCGAACCATAAAATGATCTGTTAAAACGATAGCAGTTGTAATACTTTCCTTTATGCGGCCCTATACACCAATATTGTCCAATCTGTTAAGGAGTCGGAGGAGTTCGATCACATAATTTTGTGACGAACATAAGAATGTACAGACGGGCATGTGCAACGTTTTATGGGGTGGGGAAAGAGAGGAAGTAAAAAAGCACGGATGCCAATGTCAAAACGTACTACTACGTACTATTTTGTACACGACAAATCAAGTATTTCTTAACAGTAATTTCTTAATACTTAACTTAAAACTTGAAACATACTGACTGTTAAATACTAAACAAATATTGATACATACAGCGTGGTTATCTCCGAACGTGTATGTCCTAGAAAAAGGCATTGGTGTTTTTCCTGTGACAGACCACCCACGGGGCGTAGAATGAATTGTACTGCTATTTCCTAGGGTGAAGAATTCCCTGGCCTGGGACAGAGCGTAAATATCCTGAACCATAGGCTTGGCGATACAGAATCTTGACGTGTGGTATTGCAGAAGTGTTGCTGATTGGAATGTCATATCGCAATGCTGACAACTAAAATCTCCCAATACTAATTGTTTAGGCTCTGGCAGGGATACACTGACGTTGATATCAGGATCTGTGAAACCAGCCGATGATGTAAGAGGAATTAGAGGAATTGGAGGAATGATTGGTGTCATATGTGGGGTACGTTCCCCATCTGACTTTGATAATACGGATTCTACTCGGGTTCGTGGTCGACTGAAAGAGGTTTTGTACGGAGAAACATGCCGTTCGAACGATTCTTCTTCGTTTGTATCTCGTGACAAGTTCTGGTGTCGTTTGTCCTGTTTTAAATTGTTTTCGGCGAACGGACTGGTCAGTTTCCCGTCACCGACTTTGTGTGAAATGCTTTGTGGCTCAACTAATGTCTTGTTTGTTGTTTTCACTTCCGTATTTTGACGAGAACGGCTTTGCTTCACTAAAGTGTTTTGACGAGAACTTTTAGGTTTCGCTTCTACTTTAGGACTACTGTTTCGTATATTTTCTGTGTTGTTTCGTGTATTTTCTATTTTCTGTCCAGACGTATCTTCTTTTATGTTTTGTTTCTTGCGAACATCGGTTATTATACCTTTGTCCGGTTGTCGTGAGTTAGTTTGTCTTAAGATATTCTGTCTCTCGCTAGTGTTTTCGGGAAACCTTTGTGTCGCTTTCAGTTTATCGTGCGAATTTTCTCCACTCTTGTCCATGATTTGTTTGTTTGTATCTGATGTTGGGTATAGTTTGGGTTCATTGTTGCCTGAACTTTGACCAGAAAGGGGTTCTTCAGTTGCATTGCTTTTATAGCTAGGTTTAGAATAGGAATTTAACTCTCTAACCGGAGAATGCTGATCTCGGATCTCTTCGTTACTACGTTTTCGCTCAATAATTTTTTCTTGAGTTGGTGTTTTAGTTTTAGTTGCATACGTTTCATTTATGTTCGATATTGTATCCG
Organism: Azorinus chamasolen; assembly: GCA_963576725.1. Lineage (NCBI taxonomy): Eukaryota > Metazoa > Mollusca > Bivalvia > Cardiida > Solecurtidae > Azorinus > Azorinus chamasolen. The sequence continues at coordinate 74,874,601 of OY755245.1, forward strand.
CACCTGTTTGTATCCGATGCGTTTGAACGTGTGCACGATCCGTTTGAGCTGCTTCCGGTGTCAGCGGTCTCACATCTAGTGTAGGTTTTACTGATTGAGTTACGTTCGTTTTCTCGGATTCATGAGATCTTTGATTGTCACTGTTATTGTTAAGTTGCAAGTCCGTGTTCTTGTCTCTATAAGGAGATTTCGGCTGACGATATGGTCCGCTAGGGTTATCTGCATCTGTCGTATAGCCATTTGGAAGCCTTGCACTAGACACTTTCTGACTGTCGTCCAATTCGTCCTTCGTTTTCGTCAATGTGATCTCTTTGTTGGTAATGAAATGGCTCTTAGGATCAACAGATGGACTGTTAGACGTCACTTTCCGTCGACCACTTGTGTTTAGTTTAACCTGTGTGCCTTGTTTTGGTTCTACTTTCGTTTCTTGTGTAACTGCTCCTGGCCGGTGATCATTTATTTCACGTTTACTTTGTTCCCGCGGAGTTCTGTTCCGAATTGTGCTTGTTTTATCACCCCGTGAGAACGACTCGTTGTGTTTTGAAGTTTTATTAGAGACAGGTCTTCTGTTAGAGTTCTGTTCATTGTCTTTTTGTGATTTATACTTTTTATTGATATCTTCAATCTTGTCCCTTCTCGCGTTTGAAGTCTTGTTGCTATCACTATTCTTGTATTTATCTTCGTTTACAGGTCCATGGACCGTTTCCCGCGACTTTACTGGAATTTTGGACTCTCTGTTTGGGGTTGTTTGGTTGACAAACGTCTTGTTTAGCTGCGTGGCCTGTCGAGAGTTTGTCTTAATTTCTCTCGTATTTTGTCGGCTCTTCAGAATTTGTGTGCTCGTCTGGGGAGTTGTCATTGTTTGCTAATTTCGTCTTCAATTTTTCTCCGAAATTGCCTTGATGAATGAAATTAAATGACAAAAAACACACACCACTTGTTACAAAGATATCCGGTGAATGGTCAAAACTCAAGCACTCTTCTGCTAACTGGTTGTGCATTCGGGCATTTGATTACAGTGTAGATTCAGATCAGGCGTCGTGCTAGCATGTAACTTGTGCCCAGTTTCTGTACTGATTCAAGCAGTTGCTAAATATTGTTAATTCTTACGAATTGCAAATGGTATATAAGCTATAAAATGGTCACATTGAAATGCAGCGGCAGGTCTGGGTCTACATTGTTTATAAATGACAGAGTCCCTCTCTTTCCATGACGCGAGTAAGTACAGAGCATATCACTTGAACTGAAATTCGTCCACATTGATCTTAATTCTTTACTCCATGAAAACTCGTAAGAAAATCTTATTATATGCATATGTGAGTATTGATTAGCTTAATATAAACAAAAAAATAGTTTGATCATGTCACAAACTGTAGTATAGAATCATATCTTAATAATCCCATAAGCAAACGGGACAGACGGATCCTACAGGAGCCGAGCCGTCTTATCGTGGTCTACTCTGTACAAAGGTGTTAAATGTGTACCTATGGAGAGAGGATTTAATTAAGAAAATAAATCCAAATGAACTTGTTCTGATAGTATTCCACGCTAGAATAACTCACTGATTTATCTCCTCATTAGAAGCAGCTTGTACACAAGTCACAAATAACACATAATTTACAAAGTCTGTCTATACACGGTGTGGCCATTTTTGTTGATACAAACAATTGTTTTAGGTTTCCTATTCATAATCACACGTAGACAAAACTTGTGTTTGTTTGTAATCAGTTCTGCTCTATTCACACTTACTATATTGACTACGTATTAAGTTTCAGAGCCGTGTCTAGCAGTTTAACCCTTGACACTCTGTGGCAAAACCTTTCAAATGCTTTGCAAACCATAAGGATCCAGACGAGAGCCGAGTAATTCGGCGTCTCACTAGAAACTGAGCCATTCAATTGTTTGATCTTGGTTGGGAAACAATTAAGCGACATTTATATTTAAGCAGACGACCTTTTTTAAAAAGAAAGTGTTCATACATCGAAAAACACGTTCTTTAAAGGACTCGCTTGCGTCAAAACTGTCGTCTGCTGGAAGTTCAACATTCTCTTTACTTAAATCTGGTCAGTCACGAAGACTTGGCGTTGTAGATCACTGAATTGCGTAGGGGCCGTCTGATCAGGGTATGCGCTATTTAATTATGAAACGACTTCTGTCACGGCCATTATTTCCCGTGTCTATAAAATGCATCTAATCAATATTAGTTCTGTCATTTTTTGGTACATAAATATTCATGAAGTACAAGGTTGAAACAGCATACAGCAGACTCTCTATAACGTCTATTTCTCGTCTGAGTCAAAATTGTCGTCTGCTGGAGATCCAACGTCTCTGTTTTTGATGAAAAGAAGTACGTAGAGTCAGTCTCCAAGGCTTTGGAATATCCTAAGACAACGGACCCTCCCTTTAGCGATCAATTGATCATTCTCGTGCTTATTGAATCTTGAATCGCATTTGCAAACAGCTTAGATCCAGATGAGACGCCGAGTAACTCGGCCGAGTAACTCGGCGCCTCATCAGAATCCATGATGTTTGCCACTCGGCCAATAGTTTCCTTAAAAATTCGCACAACTAGATAAATTTTAAAAATGATTGCATGAAAATTTCAGTCAACAACATTTTTGATAGCATGATAATGGTTCACGAATAAACATGGACTCATGGTAAAGTGTGATTGTCACATGCTTAATCCATTTACTCCATAATTAATACGCCTTTCTTTGCCTTTGCAAACAGAGTAGACCCAGATCTGACTGCTCCTATAGGAGCCATCTGATCAGAGTCTGTTCTGTTTGCTTATGATATAATATAGATATGATTCTACAGTTTCTGCCAAGTCTAAACATTCTTGTGTTCATGTGCTATTAAAACAGTAAATGTACAGTCAGATGAACGGTCATTCGGACTGAAGGTAGACTATAATTAGGTACTTTACTTTTTATATACATGTACTTGTATATATAATTACATTTATACCTCTTTTAGGTGGTCGCATTGGAGGGGTTTAACTGTATTTCGTACTAATGATTCATGCTTAGCGTTCAACATGCTGTTTGTTTTTCTGGGGCTAATTTTCACATGTATGGGCTACTGTGACTGGAAAAAAGTAAATATAATAGTGTATCACTTTTGGGGGCGTTAAAGTATTAGAAGACTCTATGCACCGAATGGCCATGAGGTATCTATAGCCAATGGAACAAAAATACTGTGCATTTATCGAAGGGAGGTAATTCGCACATACATCCAGAACACTGCGACGCCGGCTAGCCAACTTTACTGTGGATGACGTAGACATCTATTTCTGTTACCAGTATGGTTGACTAGACGTTGTCATCGTATTGGAGTTTTGCGCGAATGATGTCCATCTAGTATAGAATGTAGACCACTAAACGTACGCTTATGTTTGCTTATTGTCTTATGAATATTTAATAAGAAATATTGAATATTAATTATCTGAATGTTTCTGATGGCATTACGAACACGATATATATCCACCATGGAAAATGTTGTAGAAACATCTTTATTTTGTCATAAGCAAACGGAGCAGATCCTGATTAGATGGCTCCTACATGAACCGTCTGATCTGGGTATTATTAGTTGGTAAATACGTGAAAAGGCGTATCTATGAAGTACTGGACTAATTCTTTGATATGCTTAAGTGACTGCCGTCTGCAATAAATAACGTTGTCCGCTACACTTCTTAAAGTTGTCCCCCCCCCCCCCATATTATATTTAGACAGTTTAGATCCTGATGCGACACCGTATTCCTCGATCTGGCTCCAAACTGTTTGCATAAATTATCATAGATTGGCGAATACAGTGTAAATAGTTCACATAGATAACACTGAGCTGATTGGCACACGACCTGGACCATTAGTCACATTCATTGATAACATTCGGATACATGTAGTTTACAGAACGAAAGCAAATCACAGGTGCCCTTCGCATGGTATGTCTCAACAACAACAGCAACAACTCCATCACAAATACATTATTTTTTAATCACATGTCATAAGTATCTAAAACATACCAAAAGATAGTTTTCTGACCCAACAAAAAAATGAAGAAAAAACAAAAAACAAAAAAGTTTCTTTTCGCGAACGCCCCTGCTCTATATAATAAGATTTTCATTTTTTGCTGCATGATTTCACTCCACAACTTTCGCCCTGCATTAAGCTACCTACTGTCTCTAAGATCCATAATTAGATGCCTTTTTTGTGGGGATGGTCTCTTTAGAGGGTGTTTATTGTATTTTCTTATGGCGCTGCTCTTACAAGGTTTATTTATTCAGTCGTACTGTTCTTGGTTATCCGAGTTCGAGATGTCAAAGTTTAACTGTATGTATACATCGATTAAATTGGTTTATGAACAGTGCGACTGAATAAATAAACCTTGTAAGAGAATACAATAAACACCCTCTAAAGAGACCCCCATAAAACCCAGAATAACAGTATCAGACTGGATCCTGCCGAGACGCCGATCCACTCCACGTATCAGTTTGATGTAATATGTTTACAAAGGTGATTACATATTCGTTAGGGCAGAGTAATAGTTCACTGTCGTACACTAGAATCTCTCTTAACCCATTACTCCATAAACACTCTTTTCTACGCCTTTGCAAACAGAGTAGATCCAGATCTGACAGCTCCTATAGGAGCTATTGGATCTGGGTCTGCTCTGATTGCATATATGATATAGACGTGATTCTACAGTTTCTGCCTTGGCCAAACCCTCATGTGCCCATGTGCTATTATAACAATTAATCTAATTAATATTCATGGTGTCATTATTTCTTAGATGAATATTCATGGAGTAAAGGGCTAAGGAATAAACATTGGTGTCTTAGTAAGTAGGTGGTTGCTCAATGCAGGGCAAAAGTAACAAACTTCCTTCTTAACCCGTTCGCTGCCAAACTCTGTCGTCTGCTAACTTTGTCGTCTGCTACAAATTTTCTTTCTTTGGTTTTTCTTCATTTTTGTTTCAAAAACATAGTAACAGTAACAAACAGTTTGGATCCAGATGAGACGCCGAGTTACTCGGCGTCTCATCTGGGTCCAAACTGTTTGCATAGGTAATCACAGATCCGGCACTGGCAGCGAAAGGGTTAAACTTCGTTCTAAATGTCCTACCACATGCCTTTATTATCCACATAAACATAGGCCTTATTCTGGTGGCGTCGCTTTAGTCACTTCAGCGTCAAACAATGTTTGTCGTCTGCTTTATATTTCAGAGTGGAATTCCTCTAAAACATAAATGGTGTGTCAGTCAGTTTGGATCCTTATGAGACGCCGAATTACTCGTCGTCTTACCTGGGTCCAAACTGTTTGAAAAGTTAATCACATACATGTATCTGTCCATTGCAGTAAGCTCCTTGAACAGTTAAAGATGCTTTACTGTTTTTCAGGATCATTGATCGTCATGGCGCGCTTGGTATTCTGTCTTCCTTTCGATCCTTCCAGAATACCGTCAACTTGTCATCAGGATCTCTCCCGTTTCCATGGTAATGAGAAACTGATTTCTGGTACCGTGGTGTGTGAGTCTTGGGGTCTGATGTGTTTGGCACGATGTTTATTTGCGGTACACGACTGGTCCCGTGAGGATCGAAGTACGGTGTCTTTGGTTCTGGTCCGTCGTCACGTTCTGTTGCCTTCCTGTATAGTTTTGGTGGGGTTTCGTTAGCATGTCTGTCAACACGTGTTGTACGTCTGCTCAACATGGGTGACTGGTATCTGTCTTCTTCCTGTTCATAATCTTCGCTTCTTACTGTTTTTGGTGAATTTTCTCGTGTTTTGGCGATCACGGGGTTCTCTAGAGTATTTCTGTTGCTCGCTGTCTGTTTGTCACGAGCGGGTAATGTCTGGGCCACACCTTTTACGACAATCGGACCATTCCTATGTAAAAGTAAGGTAGGCCACACAAGATAGTCGAATTTGTCTCCGCCGTATTTCGTGAATTTCCGGAAAAGATCCGGGTTGAAATCGGCACCTCGCTCAAACCTATCGACTACTACCATTGGTGGATCCTGAACACACATATTCCACGTGACCTCAACACAGGATTTCGAATACCTCTCAATTACTGCAGATCTGAATTTTGCTGGATCAATGAATGTTGGCAATACCTGGCCTATAAATGCCTAAAAAATAACAAATTACAGAGGTCCAGATAAGATGCGTAAATTAAAATATTTTCAAAAACATCTCCTTTATTTCTACACCAAACCTTATGTTGAGACATATGACATTTAAATTAACCCATTGCTTCATGAATATTCATGAAAGAAGTAATGACATCATGAATACTAATTAGCTGATTTCTTTTGTAATGACGTATGAACACATGCATGTTTGGCTACGACAGAAACTGTAGAATCAAATCTACGTGCATATTAACCCTTTCACTGCCGAACTCTGTCGTCTGCTAACTCTGTCGTCTGCTAACTCTGTCGTCTGCTAATTTTGTCGTCTGCTACAAATTTTTATTTTTTTGATTTTCTTCATTTTTGTTTCAAAAACATAGTAACAGTAACAAACAGTTTGGATCCTGATGAGACGCCGAGTTACTCGGCGTCTCATCGGGATCCAAACTGTTTGCATAGGTAATCACAGATCCGGCATTGGCAGCGAAAGGGTTAATCCGTAAGAAAACAGCAGGCCCTGGTCAGACGGCTCTTATAAGAGTCGTCTGATCTGGATCTACTCTGTTTGCAAAGGCGTTAAAAAGGCTAATTTATGGAGTAAATAGTTAATTAAACCGCTCATATAGGTATGCATGTAATCAGGGTAAAATGTGTAAAATATAGTGAACACGATATTGTGTTTTATGTTTCTATACATTCATACAGAGACTATTAGGGCAATCGTTATTTTATCACATGTAGATAATATTAATCTTTACCTGGTTAGCATTCATGTAAGAAATAATGACATCGTGAATATAATATGGACCCAAGGTTATAAAACTTTTGAGTCTGAATCTGAGATCATTCTCATGTATCGGATTGGTCAGATTCTGAGCAAGCTCAGAATCTGACCAATCAGATGCATGAGAATGATCTCAGACTCAAGCAAAACGTCTTATAACCTCGGAGCCATAACGACATTATGAACATGGAAGTTTTTTTCACCATCGCATACACTGTAATATTAATATTAGATCTATATTATTCCATAAATAAACAACAAACTTTGGTCAGTCATTTCCTACAAGAGCCGTCTGATTTGGGTCTACCCTGTTTGCAAAGGTGTAGTTCTAAAGGCGTATTTATGGAGTAAGTGGTAAGTATTTATGGGGTACAGATTTAACGTACTTTCTGGAGCGCCGGAAGACACTCCTGTGCGGTTGTCTTCTGGTACAGTCTCGCTATCTCCGCTATCTCCTTGGAGATATCATTCCGGGTCATCCTGTTGATTATTCCACCATCGTCCATCCACTGCAAGAAAAAAGGGCATTTTAACAAGTAATTGTTACAAGGACTTTACGTCACATTAACCCATTTGCTCCCACGATCTCATATATGGGACGCAGGCAAACAGTGTAGACTCTGATCAGACGCCGCATAATGCCGCGTCTGATCAGAGTCTACACTGTTTACTGATAGGAATTTCAATATAAAACAAAACGAAATTGTAAATTTAGGCCAGGCACCCCTTCGATAAAATATGGACTAATCCAATATATAAAGATGGAATAATCCACTAGGCGCAAATGGGTTAACAGTATTTCAGTCTTATCGTGACGTCTTAAAACTTACAGGTGGAGGAAGACCCCAGATGTGAACACATTGCCTTGTTTAGTGCACAGAAGTTCACCTGGGTTGAGCCACCGCCTCACCGCAAGGCAGCTGCTGGAAGGCTTCATCATATCAAAAGTCCAAAATGCCCAGACCGGGATTCGAACTTCAGCTATGAATGGTTTAGTGGTTGTCAGTCAAAGATCATAATCCCTTTTCCACAGAGGCCCCCGTGCGGATTGAATGAGTATTGTTAACCTTTCAACGCTGAATCTTCGAACAGGCACAGTTTAGAGTGATTATTTAAGGATTTCTCTAAAGAAAATTGTAACATGACTGACAGCACAGACTCTGATGAGAGGGCTCCTCTAGGATTCCTCTCATCTGGGTCTACATTGTATGCAAAGGACATTAGTGGCTCGTGTCCCGCACTGCAAGGGTTTAAATAGTATGGACATTACATCTCCGATAATTCCGATAAATCTGTGCTAACATGTCCACACCTGTACAGTTCAATCAGGTAATATTCTCAGCATAGAGTATAATGTTCTTGACCCAGTCTTAGGTCAGCTTCTATGAAAAGGGTTCGCTTTTGCAGACCTTTCGATGGGCCTTTAAATTTTAATTAAAAATCGAACTATTAAATTGGGTGCTGTTTACAACATTTTGAAAACAGTAATTACTTCTGCATTGGTTACATGTATATATTTCGTCATCTGTGACGTATTTTTTGTTTTCAAACTTAACTTTACACAACAGAATTTAGTCCCGGAATTTGGTTTTTTCTTTCCCGGAAGAGCTCATTGTATACTAACCAATTAGAGTGCACGAATCAAACAACAATAAGGTAAATATTAGTACCAGCCGACCGAGACTTATTTTGCGCGTAAAATAAGCCATGTTGATGAATTTTTACGAAAGTTAATTATTTCAATGGTAATATTTAAAGCAATTGTCATTGTATGATTACTATACAACAGAATAGATAAGCCTGCACACCTGCCATGTACATACAATAAGTTAAGGTGTATGAATCGCAAGGAACATAGCATAGTTAAAAAACAATCAGAAACAGAAGGCATAACATTAGTGGACCAGGACGGGAATCATACTGGCTGTATGATCTTGGAAATGCAGACAGAGACCCATTAGAGAAGGAAGCTACGTGTAATAAAAAAAGAGGCGGTGAATTTCAGTACGACTGTGTGAAAACGAAACTGTTTTCGTTGCCAACAGAAATGACCCATATCAAGCGCTTCGTTTGAAATGCGCATGGCCAAGTGTGTTTTTATGTGTTTGTAAAGGCACTTGGCAAAACAATAAAGCATTAATAAAAGCGTTGACCTGAATCAGCCGCCCCGACGATGCCAACACTGTTTACATTATCAAAGGCTTGCGTGCCAACGAGCGGGATTTGAAAAAAAAAACTTGAAAAAGAAGTTGATTGCGTGACTTACTGAAGTGGTCGGATAGAATGCCTCGCCTTCGATATTTGCCAACTGTTCTTTGGCCACGTCCTGGCATAAGGAGTAACTTGCCTGCAAGAAATTGGACGTTAGGAGTGTTTAGTGTTGTAACTAAACTACAGTAGAACCCATTTAATGCGACCACTTAATGAATAAACATGGATGTCGTTATAAGCAGGTGGTAGCTTAATGCAGGACAAAAGTAATACAGAAAGCTCCTAGAGGAGCTTTCTGTATTACTTTTGTCCTGAATTAAGCTACCACCTGCATCTAGCACCCAGAATTGTACCTCTTTCAGGTGGTTGCATTAGTGGGGTTTTACTGTATTTAACAAATATACAGAGTTGCAGATAAGATGCTGATCTATCAGATTTTCTAAGTCAAACCATGCATTGCTGTTAGTCATTAGAATCAAATCTACAACTATATTCTAATGAGTAGCAGCACAGTAGTATTATGTGGAGAAATGTTGAACATATTTTAACTGGATTTCCTGAATACTCCTCTTACACACAGCTATGGTTTATTAGTATTAACACTATACAGTTGAACTTCGATATCTCAAACTCGGATTACTCGAACTTCGGGATAACTCGAAGTAAATGATCGGTCCTTCCAAACGTAACGAAACAGCAATGTCATAAAACGTATCACTACGCATATCTAGAAACACATGTGACAGTTTAATGCAGATCGAAAGTAATGTTGAAAGGTCTTACAGGAGCTTTCAGCATTACTTTAAACATGCATTAAAGCGGCTATGAAATTGGGATATTGTTCAGATAAGAAATCAGATGACTCGAACTTCTGTTATCTCGAAGTAATTTGTATGGCCCCTTGAAGTTCGAGGTATCGAAGTTCAATGGTTATTGCTTTTCCTAAAATCGCAAAAAGGATTCCATACTTTAATTTTATTGAAAACCTTGCCAAGAGTATCAAACAGCGTGGATCCCTAAGAGACGTCGAGTTACTTTGGAGTATTTTTTTTTAAATAAATGTCCTTCATTGAGCTTCCACCTGGCTGAATTACTGATAATTGTTTGTTTGTGTTGATTAACGTCCGTTTCTGCTCACTATGGGCTAATTGGACGCCCCAGAGAGAGGGGAGAGGATACAGAGAAACCCGGGCGCGATGCCCTACTCTTATTATCGACAGAGTTTCTCTGGTTCTTTTAGATGCCCAGTGTAAAGCACTGATACATCGGACCTCGGTTTATAGTCTCGTCCGAAGGACTTGGTCCGGCGGGGGATCGAACCCGTGACTGATAAATGGAGATTTCTTTTGAGTAACGAAGAAGTAAAAGAGAACCAAGAAACATACACACAAGAGGTTACTTGGATGTTAGTGTTAGGGTGTTAGTCTTCGATAGATATTTAGTTGTTGCATTGCTAAATCACACCAGGGTGTTAGTCTTCGACATATATTTAGTGGTTGCATTGCTAAATCACACCAGGGTGTTAGTCTTCGATAGATATTTAGTGGTTGCATTGCTAAATCACCCCAGGGTGTTAGTCTTCGATAGATATTTAGTGGTTGCATTGCTAAATCACACCAGGGTGTTAGTCTTCGATAGATATTTAGTGGTTGCATTGCTAAATCACCCAGGGTGTTAGTCTTCGATAGATATTTAGTGGTTGCATTGCTAAATCACACCAGGGTGTTAGTCTTCGATAGATATTTAGTGGTTGCATTGCTAAATCACCCCAGGGTGTTAGTCTTCGATAGATATTTAGTGGTTGCATTGCTAAATCACCCCAGGGTGTTAGTCTTCGATAGATATTTAGTGGTTGCATTGCTAAATCACACTAGGATGTTAGTCTTCGATAGATATTTAGTGGTTGCATTGCTAAATCACACTAGGATGTTAGTCTTTGGTAGATATTTAGTGGTTGCATTGCTAAATCACACCAGGATGTTAGTCTTCGATAGATATTTAGTGGTTGCATTGCTAAATCACACTAGGATGTTAGTCTTCGATAGATATTTAGTGGTTGCATTGCTAAATCACACTAGGATGTTAGTCTTCGATAGATATTTAGTGGTTGCATTGCTAAATTACACTAGGATGTTAATCTTGTACAGATATTTAGTGGTTGCATTGCTAAATCACACTAGGATGTTAGTCTTTGATAGATATTTAGTGGTTGCATTACTAAATCACACTAGGATGTTAGTCTTTGATAGATATTTAGTGGTTGCATTGCTAAATCAGAAATAAGATATCAACACTCTACGTGAAAGCGCAATACTGGTACAGTAGAATCCCTCTAACCGGCATTTTATCAAAGAACTTTTAGGTTATTTTAGGAAAGTGATTGCTTAATGCATGATGAAAGTCTTGCATGACGTTCAACCTGTATTAAGCTGTTACCTGTCTAAATATTGATTTTGATGTCACATTTAACCTCCGGTTTTAGAGGAGTTTTACTGTAAATGCATTTAACTCTTTACTGCTTAAATACGGTTTTCTATGCCTTTGCAAATAGTGTAGACCCATGATCTGGCGGCGCCTGTAGGAACCGTCTGATCAGGATCTGCTCTGTTTGCTTATGAAATAATATAGAATTCTACACTTTCTGCCATTTTCAAACATTCCTGTGTTTATGTGCTATTATAAACATAATTGAATATGCATGCATGATGTCATTATTTCTTACATGAATATTCGTGGAGTAAAGGGTTAAATCAGTATTTTTTGTAGAGACGCCTTAGCAAACAGAATAGACCCAGATCAGACCACTCCTTCATAAGCCACCTGGTCATGGTCTGCTCTGTTTGCGTAGAGAATGTGCTACAATATATGCAATGCCCAATGTACTATTGAACATTAAGCCAATAAATATTCATGATTTTATAAGTTCTTGTTTAAATACTCGTCAGGTAAAGGAGATATAGTTGTGTCGCCTTGGTAATATTTTGCTCCATTTTGCCACCTTGTATATAATACAGCTATCTCTTCAAAGCGGACATTTAGTTAGGAGCTCTCTGTATTATTTACGTCCTATGTTAACAGTTTACATGTACTTAATGAATATTCATGTAGGAATTAATATTAGGCTTAACTGGACTGAAAGTTTACATACTTAAGATTCGTTCAAGCTTTAATGAAACTACTAGCCGAGTGCTAAACAGCTTGGGTCCCGTAGATACGTCAAATTAACCCTTTCCCTCATATAAACGTGTTTTCACGAATTTGCGAACAGAGCAGACCCAGATCAGACGGCTGATCAGGGTCTCCTCTGTTCGCTAATGAAATTTGAAAGTTCTGATTCTTTACTATCAAAAATGACTACAATGTTCCACCTTCCGTATTTTGTATATGAATATTAGGGCCTCTATAGAACGGGCCTCTATAGGGGTACCATGTATATGACTGACGCTATCTAGTATTTTAATAGGAGCACGTTAAGACAATGCAATGTGTTTCTTTATTTAACTTACGCACCCTCAGAATTCTCTGCAGTGTAACGATAATCTCCACCTCTGTCCAACCTTGCTCCTTGAAGAAGTCGTACGTTTCAGACCACTCGTTGTCGTACAGGTCCATATAGCGACTCTTGATCGCGACGGGACGGTCACTCACGAATTTTTCCCGAACCTCAACCGGCTTACCACTGCAAAACGGAGTTACCTTCCATGATATCGGATAAGGTCGGATGAAGGATTAACAGTAAATTTTTACAGTAGGTCGACTAATTGCAAGACATTTGAAAAAAGATGTTACCCATGCACAAGACCCTTATGTACATTAACTATTTACTTCATTAATATTCATTTTAGAAATAATGACATCATGAATATTGTTTAATTGTTATGATCACAGGGGTCTGGACCGCTTCATGGGTGTCTACATGTACTATATAATAACAAGGGTTCCAACTAGCAGAACGAACATCCGTGTACCACAAGTACAAATATGAATGTAACTCTTGCAATTTTAAGGATAATTTAGTAATTCTTTCGGCTATTGAAAGGCAATATATTTTACTATCAAATAAATATAATCTTCTCATGGTAACTTACGCGCAATTATCAATCCCACAACGATTTTCTCAAAATTTCACGTGTTTTCTGGGTCATTGACAAACGTTCGTTCACCCCGGTTTCACTATATCACAGCCATAACCTGGCGATTTTCAGTTCAAAAGATGGTGTGGTTCAATAAAACAACTAATTATATCACCAATCTCCATTTGTTTTGTCCTCTAAATAAGTAAGCAACTAGCAACAGCGGCCTTTCCGTCTGTCGTTATGTTTCTTTTTCGGATGCTGCCATTTTGCAACAAATTTGAATGGAGCCATTTCATTGGATGAGCGAAGGAAAAGTTGGAAAATCCGTGACGTCACGTACAATGGCTCCTTCCTCGACGATTTGAAGCAAACTGACAAAACTCGCTAATTTTACATCATTCTTTTGATGCTGGGGACTAAAATTGGAGATGGGTGATAGAATTGATTCGTTTTATTGAACCACGCCATTTTTTAAACTGCAAATTGCCAGGTTATTGCTCTGATATAGTGAAACCGGAGTGAACGAACGTTTGTCAATGACCCAAAAAACACGTGAAATTTTGAGAAAATCATTGTTGGATTGATACTTGTTCATAAGTTACCGTTATAAAATTATATTCATTTGATAGAAAAATATATTGGCTTTCAATAGCCGAAAGACTTAAGAAATTATCATTTAAATTGTAAGAGTTACAGTCATATTTGTACTCATGGTACACGGATATTCGTTCTGCTAGTTGGAACCCTTGTTATTATATAGTACATATAGACCCCAATGAAGCGGTCCAGGTCCCTGTGGTTATGATAACACACGGACACAGGAATGTTCGGCCATGACAGAAGCTGTAGACAGGCAAACAGAGCAGACCCTGTCAGACTGCTCCTGAAGGAGTCAGCTCTTTTTGCTAATGCGTATTTATCGAGTAACGGGTTAACAAATTCAACCTTTGGTGACAAATAGTTTTCTCTGCAAACATTAATTTTATCGACTGTGGCAAAATTCAAGGTGAACTTTCCTTCTAGTGATTATAATTAGAGTATCCAATAGCTTGGACCTGGTGAGAAGCCGAGCTACTCTTGGTCTTATCTGGATCCAAAATGCCTGCACAGGTAATTCACCGATCGTCCATTGCAGCAAACCCATTTGACCACAGGGGTCACCGGAAAGCGACTCATAGGTTACGTCTCATTTTCTAAGTGAACTGGTCCAAATATGAATTTGAACGAATCTAATTGTCATTCTTAGGAATGTCTCTGCAAGAATTCTTTTTCATATAATACCATTGGTAAATACTGTATGAATTAGTTAGTGCATATCCTGATCAGACAGTTTATGCAGAGATCCTCTAATCTGGGTCTTGACTGTTATCATGTGCCCCTATATGGGGATGGATTATCATTCCCTGTTTCTTCAATTGGATAAATGCAGCAGCATTCTCATTAGAGCTTATCTGGATCCAAAATGCCTGCACAGGTAATTCACCGATCGTCCATTGCAGCAAACCCATTTGACCACAGGGGTCACCGGAAAGCGACTCATAGGTTACGTCTCATTTTCTAAGTGAACTGGTCCAAATATGAATTTGAACGAATCTAATTGTCATTCTTAGGAATGTCTCTGCAAGAATTCTTTTTCATATAATACCATTGGTAAATACTGTATGAATTAGTTAGTGTATATCCTGATCATACAGTTTATGCAGAGATCCTCTAGTCTGGGTCTTGGCTGTTATCATGTGCCCCTATATGGGGATGGATTATCATTCCCTGTTTCTTCAATTGGATAAATGCAGCAGCATTCTCATTAGTGCCGCTGATGGTTTCACTGATGCCTCATTGTTTTATGCTTTTAGAAATCAGTGAACAGTCTTAATAAAGATAGTACGACACGTACCATATTTAAGATAAACAGCACTACTAGTATAGCCGATATAATCCAGATTCTAGTTTGCAGCTGTTAAGCTAACTTCGTACGACAGAAATTGTCTATAGTTTTAACATACAACTTTCAGTCGCCAAATCTTAAAGGGCACGAGCCTCTTAGGAATATGCCCTCTTTTCTCTTTTTGCACATTTAATGAGTCTTTTTCTACAGTGATCCGTTGTCCATATGCAAACATTATCAACCTGATAATTTGTCGCAAATTAACTCTTAAGACTTCTTGCCAGAAAGAGGGACGGTGGGTGGTAGAATAATATGAAAAACGGCAATCGTTTGAACAAAAAAAAATGGTATGATAATGAGGAAAACAAAAGAAAATACAACGAAAAAGCCTAATTGAAAAGATAAGGATGAAAGGAAGATGTGGGAAAAGAAATAGGACAATAAGAAATTGAAAGAAGGGTGAAATGCAATTGTAAAATATCGACAAGAATATGGTAAGCCTTACCCATCTTTAAGTTGGCGTTTCAGATGAGCTATTTGAGCCTCACTCTCCAGCAACTTGTCCTTCAGTTTGTCTGTTTCTGTCTTATTCCAGGATTTCTGTTGCAATAAATAGTTAAGCACGGATCAAATAACTGATGTGGAAAAATTCAATCACATTCCAAGTTGATATTTGGGCATTTGAAAATTATTTTGTTCGCTTCCAGAAGTTACCATATTCTGGTATAACTTTTATGTCTCCTTCAAAACATTAGGTATAATGCTTTACACATCTTGGCTCATCAGTTTGTCGGTCTTTAGATCAAATTATTTAACCATATTTGGCAGAGAGGTTGTTCATAATAAATAGATGTCCTTATTTATTTTAGACCAGTAGGTGAAAGGTCAAGGTCGTTGTTACTAGAACAGTAATGAATGGTTTCCGATCAATAATTAACCGACCAAGTTAAGTACTAGTACATGTACCTACATTACATATAATATTATTTGGTAAGGAAGTTCGTCATGATTAGTAAGTGACTTCTACTGATATTGAGGTTAGTACGTAAAGGTCAAGGTCATTATGCACTTGAATAATATTAAATGGTTTTTGATCTATGACTAATTTATATACATGTATTCATATTCGGTAGGGAGGTTGGTCATGATAAGTCAAATACTCCTATTGCTTTTAGATCAACGGGTATGAAATAAAATTCGTTGTCTATTTGAATAATGTTGAATGGTTTCCGATCAATAACTGATTGACCTATATTTCTTATAATTGGTGGTTGTTGGCTATGGTGTGTAGATGACCATAGTTAATATGAAAACAAAGAATGTAAGATCAACAGTATTAAAAAGAACATTGTGTGCCACTACTGTAGGCTGCCATTTGTGGCATACATGTTTTGCATAAATCTCGTCTTCTTACCTGAAATATATTAACCCTTCGATTGCTGTTCACGTCTATATACCTACCTGTAAATAGTGAAGACCCAGATGAGACAGCTCCTGCAGGAGCTGTCTCATCAGGGTCTGCACTATTTACAAGTTGATTGTGCAACCAGTGCACCCCACAGCAGTGATATGCACAGCGAAACACTTGTACACAGTGAAGATATTAATAAATGTAATTATACAACAGGGCATGGGTAAAGAAGGAGAAATGCATTTTAAAATCCAGCAAGAGAAGGGTTAATGTATGAAATAATGCCCTCGTAAATATTTATAAGATGAATTTTTTAAATGGTGCATGAGCACAGGGCTTTAAGTCATTGCAGAAACTGTAGAATCAGATCTAAATTAATTCATAAGCAAACAAAACAGATCCTTTC
Source organism: Azorinus chamasolen (assembly GCA_963576725.1). Classification (NCBI taxonomy): domain Eukaryota; kingdom Metazoa; phylum Mollusca; class Bivalvia; order Cardiida; family Solecurtidae; genus Azorinus; species Azorinus chamasolen. The sequence goes on from OY755245.1 coordinate 74,891,510, forward strand.
AGCCGCTGTCTGATATCAGGGTCTATACTATTTGTAAAGACCTAACTCTTTCGCTGCCAATGTCACATCCGTAATTACCTATGCACACAGTTTGGATCCAAATGAGACGCCGAGTAACTCGACGTCGCATCAGGAATGTCTGTTACTGTTACTTGAATGAAAAATTAAGAACACTATAAAGAAATGAAAATTATAGTAGATGACAAAGTTTGGCAGCGAAAAGAGTTAAAAATCGGCGGACTATATGAGGTCAGTTGTTCATTAACTATTTCGCTGCCAAATTTTGTCGTCTGCAAACTTTGTCGTCTGCTACAATTTTCCTATTTTATTTTTCTTCATTTTTAGCTCCACTTTTTCAAAAAGTGGATGTATTGTCATGGCCCTCTCGTCGGCGTCGGTGTCAGCGTCGGCGTTGGTTAACCTTTTTGTTGAGGTCCATTCTCCGAAACCATCAAAGATATTTGGTTCACGTTTGGTATGCATATTTACTATCACAAGGGGAACCCATTTCACAAGGGTATGTAACCCTAAAATTAATTTTGCCATAGTTGTGTCCCTTTTTCGATTTGGAATTTTCATTGCTGGTTAATTTAATGTTAAGGTCCATGTCTCAGAAACTGTCCAAGATATTTGGTTCAAATTTGTATGCATGCTAACTATTACAAGGGGGACCCATTTCATAAGGATAGGTAACACTAAAATTAAGTTTGTTATAGTTATCTCCTCTTTCCGACTTAAGACTTCCACTACACTATCCAGCACTAAAGAGAGTGTGCGAGCTGTCCGCGGACAGCACTTGTTGTTTCACGAAACAGTCACAGTAACAAACAGTTTGGATCATGATGCGACGCCGAGTTACTCAGCGTCTCATCTGGATCCAAACTGTTTGCATAGGTAATCACTGTTGTGACATTGGCAGAGAAAGAATTAACCCTTTTGCTGCTTGGCACTTTATGTACTTGATACATTTTTCTTTCACATATTTCACATATATTTCACATATAGATGATTGCCAGATATGGACATGTCCATATAAACAATACGTTTTTTAGGCAATATTAGTTATGTTTTCCCTAATTGGAAAGGTAGTGCCATGCACTTAATGGTTTTGTATATATATAGTAATAGTTATGAGAAGGTTTTTGGTATACATTTTATAATGGTAAAAAATCTTTATATGTACATTAGGCTAAAATATCTTTAATACTGACAGGTGTTAACTTTAGTTTATATACATGTTTAAGGCCTCTGATCCTCAATAAATGCTTTTCTAATAATACTGTTAGAAGCAAGATCAGTGACGATCAAACTAAGTACAATTAGTTAATATTAACTAATATCTTTAGAGCCATCTGTCAGGCTTAGCAGTTTAGGGTAGGCTTATACAACCCAAACTATTTTAAAACTGATATTTGAGTGCCTCTGTCAGTTTAAGCATTCAGGACTGAACTTGTCTGGGCCCCCTACCCATTTCGAATTTAGTCGTTCTTTAAAGGCGTTGATCGAGGGTGCCAGTACTATATCATTGGGAAGTTTATTCCATAATTTTATGACCCTCTGACTGAAGGTGGTCCTTCTTAGTTCAGTGCGTGAGCGCTTTGTAAATACCCTCAAAGAGTTACCACGCGTGTTCTGCGAATAACTAGGGGGAGTTGGGAAGAGTCTCTCCTTATCAACATTATCTATACCATGTAATATTTTATATGTCTGTATGAGGTCAGCTCTTATTCTCCTGTATTCCAGGCTCGGGATCCCTAGTTCTCTCATTCGTTGACTGTAATTAAGACTGGACATGCCCTTAACTATCCTGGTAGCTCTACGCTGTACATTTTCGATAGCTTTCTGGTCTTTTTTGAATCTAGGCGACCAGATTATTGATGCATATTCTAAGTGCGGCCTGATTAAAGCTTTATATAATGTTAGAAACATTTCTTTAGACATATAATTGAAGGATTTAACAATCAGACCTAACATGCGGTTAGCCTTTTTCACTTTTTCATTAGTGTGCAGGTTGAACGTCAGGGCAGGGTCAAAGGTCACTCCAAGGTCTTTTTCTTGGGTTACATATTGTATCTCTTGCTGCTTGTTATCTTGATCTGTTATGTAGTATTTATTGATAACACCCCGGTTTCCAATGTGTAAATTCTTGCATTTTTTAATATTGAATAAAAGTTGCCACTTTTTTGACCATCTGATTGCCTCGTTGATGTCTTTTTGTAGCTTGACTGAATCTTCAACATTATCAATTGTTTTATATATCTTTGTATCGTCAGCAAACAAACGTACGACACATGAGATTGCCTCAGGGAGATCATTAATATAAATAAGGAATAATACTGGTCCTAGTACACTTCCCTGTGGGACTCCGCTGACTACCCTGGACCATTCGGAGTATTCTCCGTTTACTACTACGCGTTGTTTCCTTCCTTGTAGGAAGTCTTCCAGCCAGCAGTAGATTTTACCCCTAATGCCAATATCCCAAATCTTCTGTAACAATCTCATGTGAGGCACTTTATCGAAAGCAGCTTTGAAATCAAGGTATATTACGTCTACTTCTTTACCTTCATCTATTGCCGTAGACCAGTCTTCAATACACTCAATGAGTTGAGTAGTACAGGAGAAGCCTTTCCTGAATCCATATTGATATTTTGATATTATATTATTTTTTTCCAGATAATCAACTATTTGCGCTCTTAATATTCTTTCCATTATTCTGCAGCAAATGGGCGTAATGCTAATTGGTCTGTAGTTTTCAGCTTTAGTCCTGTTACCTGCTTTATATATCGCTGTTACATTGGCTTCTTTCCATGTTTTAGGGAGTTTACCACTATCTAAAGATTTCCTGTATATTGTAGATAGTGGTTTAGTTAGTGTAGAAGAGCATTCTCTTAAAATTCTGGGATGAATATTATCCGGTCCCTGTGATTTGGATGGTTTAATTTCTGATAGGACTTGTTTTACTATGTCTTCTGTTATTTCGCAGTAGCTCAGTGTGGAGTGGATAGTGAGGGGTTCCGCTGCGGGGATGGATTGGGTATCTTCAATTGTGAAGACGCTGACAAAGTGTGCATTCAAAGTATCAGCGATTTCTTTATCTGTTGCTGTAAGCTGACCATTTGGCTTTTCAACATGACTTATTGTTACAGTTGTCTTAGTATTATTTCTTATAAATTTCCAAAATCCCTTTATATTCAATTTGGCATCTAGTGCAATCCTCTTCTCATATTGGTACCTGGATCTTCTCAACTCGTAATTGACTAAATTTCTTGATTTTATATAGTTTTCGTAAGTTTGGAGGTTTTTACAATGCTGGTATTTGATCCATTTCTTCCTCTTATCTCTGATAGCTTGAACTGCCTGTCTATCAACAAATGGATTCCTGTGACTGGAAGAGTTTACTTTATTCTTTGGAATATGGTTCTCTTGAATTTGGTATATGTTTTCAGCAAAAGACTTCCAATCACTTTGGATTCCTCCTTGAAGAATATTTTCCCAAGGTACTTTGGATATATCTGTGTTCATATCAGAGTAATTCCCTTTTGAGAATATATATTTCTTGGTATGGTTCAATTTGGTCTCAATATAACAATTAAAATTAAATGTTAGTATAATGTGGTCACTTTTGTCCAGGCTTGGTAATGTTTGTAAGTTCTCAACCATGTTCTCCTCATTGGTTAATATGAGATCCAGTAACGAAGGGTTTTGGTTATTTCTTTGCCTAGTTGGTACTTTAACATGTTGGTATAGGAAAAGGTCCTTGATTCCTTCTACAAAGAGGGTACTTATGTGTCTATCGTTCATGGTAGAAGTTTCTAAGTTCCAATCAATCTCTGGAAAGTTAAAATCACCTGTTATCAGTATATGGGAATAGTTTCCTATGCAGGTACTATTCAAAAGTTCCAATAATCTTTGTACATTTTGTTCATTACTGTTAGGACTTCTATATATGTTGCCTACTAGTAAGGTATCATTATTTTGTAGTTTTATATTGCACCAAATAGATTCTTCAAAGTCGGAGTTCATGTGGCACTCTAAAGCTCTCAAATCTTTTCGGATGTATAGAGCTGTTCCTCTGCCCTTTACTTCGTCCGCCAGGAATAGATCATAATTTTCAATATTATAAACCTCGGAAATTGGTTCATTCAATGTGTTCTTCGGAAAGATCTCTGTTACTGATACTATGTGAGGACTGGAAGTTGAAATCAAGTGCTTTAGCTCTATAAGTTTTACTTTGGTAAGTACATCAGCATTTGTATATATTACTTTTAATTGGCATTCTTGTACGATATTGCTTGAAGTATCTGAGGGTATACTAGTTCCTTTATTATTTACAGTTTCAGTTGGGTTAAAATAGTTCCCTTCATTGTGAAGGTTAAAACACTTATTATTCACACGGCTTTTTCGAAGATAAGGAGACATCAGGTTGAGGACAATTTTCCATATTCAATGCTGGCTCAGGGTTTACCAGGAGACCACCTATTATCGTCTCGTCCGTTACTGTATCGTTCCCGAATACAGGGTTCAGCTCCCAACTGTGCGTTATCTTAGTGTCATTGCCTGGATGTCCTTCTTGTAAATCTTTACTCTCCATTTGGTCTTCCTGTTCCTTTGTGTCTTTTTTCTTTGTCCGCTTTTCTTTCCTTTCTTTCCTCTGTTCTATTGTCAAATCCCTAAACAGAACGACGTTTTTCAGAATATCATGAAGTTTGTTTTTTATTTCTTTGGAGTTATCAAGGAGTGCTTTTCTTTGTTTTTTATCTTTAAGGACAACTTTCATTACTCTTGGCTTATTAATATCTTCATTTTTCTTGCCTAGTCTGAAGAGAGTTTCAATTTCTACATTTTCAATTCCTAGTTTATCTGCTATTTGTCTAAATGTGTCATCATCTTCTTCCTGGTTACGCTTTCCTTCCCTATGGTTGCCTTCTGGCAGATTGTATACTATTATATTGAGTTCTCTTCTCCTTCTATCCTCAATTTCTTTAGTTTTCTGATCTATTAGCTTCCCAAATTTGTCTTGTAACTTAGCAGTGAGCTTTTCCTCCATCAAATTCATTTCTGTTTTAATAGTTTCACCTGTTCTAATTTCCAGGCTGTCCATTTTCACTTCAAGTTCTGTAAGCCTTTTTTCTTGCCTTTCGTTAAGTTCTTTAAGGGTTGAGCCTATCTGTTCCAATGTAGGTATAACAGTTTTACAGCTCTTGCAGGACCAGTTATAGTCTGTTACTTCACCACTCATTAGTAGGAAGTCGAAAGCTTTCTTTGATAATCCAGTGCATCTTTGGCAAAAATTCAGTTTACATCCATTGCAAATTGTTAATTTTTCGGAAGCAATTTCGTTTGAGCATCTGGAGCAAATTTTATCTGTATCTATCGGACTTCTCTCTAAAACTGTCCTCTTTCTTACCTTTTCTAGCCCCCCAATTTGACTTAAAATTGGACGTCTAGGTGTACTAGTATAGACGTTGGAAGCCATTTGTATTGTTTTATTATTTATTACTATGTTTTAATTGTCTTTATTGTTGGTGCCAGTTTTACTGTTTCACCTGTGATGACGGTAAGGTAGTCCCAGCAGCGTTACCATGTATTAGTTACACTTCTGCTGTAAGGATATTTTAGTGACGGTAGGGCAGTCCCCGCTACATCACCACTTAGTCTATAATATTTAATGGTCTATGAAATAAGTGCATGTACAAACACGTTTCATTTGCTGTAATATATTATTTATGTCAAGAAACAAGTTTTCCCTGTGCTGACGGTAGGGCAGTCCCTACAACATCACCATGTATTAAGTTACAGATATTATGCAAAAATAAATTTGCGACGGCAGGGCAGTCCCCACTACGTCACCGTATGCTCTGTAATATTAAATGTTCATTTGTAACAGTTCATGTATTATTGTGTTTATTTATTATTATGTATTATTATGTATTATTATGTCAATACTTGGTTTATACTATGTTGGCTGTAGTATATAATTTCTATTTAGTCACCATATAAAGTGTTATAGTTCTACTGTATAGAGTTAAGTGTATGAAAAGTTTAGCGACGGTAGGGCAGTCCCCACTACATCAACTTGTAATCTGTCTGTAATCAATGGTATTGAATATTCCTCAGTATCAGTGCTGATCAATATTTATTTCACCGAAAATCTTTAAAGCCCATTTTTTTGCTATTAAGCTATCAGGATGGACGCCATCAACTAACGGCCCTGGGTTAAGAGAGTACCTTGTCCTAGGTTGACTCTTCTTACCCTTTCTCCTATCCCTTCTTGAAACAATAAAATCCTGATAAAATTTGGGAGAAGTATAATCCAGGGTGTTATTTATCTGTCTTATCAAGCAATTTAGTTCTTTTGTCTGTTCATGGATACCAGAATCATCAATTTGGTCCCACTCTGGATGGCCACGTTGTCTGTTCCACACTTTGGTAAATATTGGGGGACATTCAAGAATGCCCAAGTTTACACTATAGCGGGAGCCTAGAGAAATGAGTTTATGAAGGTCACCAGATATTTCGGCTGAGAGTTCTTCAAAGGAATTGTATCTTGGCTGTATAAAGCGTCCGACCTTTTTGGTCACATCACAAGTGGCATGCCAAAAGAGAAAAAGTGTGTCCGAGTAATCGCCGTTTGAAATTTGTAAGAATTTTTCAAGATCCTGTACTCCTTGACCAATCCTACGTCCACCTGCACACTTCCAAATGATATTTACTTCAGTATTACTCAAGTTTACCTCTGGTTTGATGTAATTTCCTTTACTATCAGAGAACAGAACTATTTGTTTGTAGGGATTATTCCCCACTTCTTTCCTACTGTCGTTAACGTAATTCCTTGCTTTCTTGTTTAGGCTCTCTGCCATGCCATTATGTTATATGTAAATATGTTATACTAATGAATGGAAGACTCTTCCCTATATGAATACCGAGCTTTACATTCGGTAGACACTCAATATGTGAACAGCTCAAACTTTAGACGGCAGGGCAGTCCCTACAACATCTTGTTGATATCCGTTTCACAGTGAAGATTGGCTAAAACAAGAGAAATAAAGAGGAAAAAAAGGATGAACAAGAATGGAAACGGATGGCAGGGCAGTCCCTACAACATCCTGTCTGGTTTTGCTTTACTTATAAGAAAGACAAAGAAACTTACCCCAAGCTCCGCGTAGCACTGAACCACCAATCAGAGGGCCAATTATTTATAAGATGTTATTGCATTTACGTTAATGTGATTGGTATGTAGTGAATTAGTATAAGAAGAAATATATCAGTAACTCGACTCTTTACAGTTGTCACGGTATGTGTTTACAAGAACTAAACAAACGAGTCTTTACAAGAGCGTGTACAAACCCCACCGTCTCAATATTCGGTATTTGATAAGTTATATTAGATCACTTATATTAACCACATGGAAGTACAAACTATTGATCAAACTGGGAAGGTATTAACTTTCCAGGTTTACACACATGAAGCAAACACGTTTTTATTACATACCGGTAATATGTTTTAACGGGACTCTGAACTATTGTTTAAGATAATTATTGCTATCCGAACCTTAGAAATAGTTACAAATAGACTAAAGATGCAACAATGAAGGAAAAGTAGAAGAAAGAAGATGGAAGATTGAAATATTTCCAAAAATCCAATATGTCCGCCGTACTGGCACCCGAGAAATTGGAAGCCTACAATACCTTTGTATCTAAAAAATGAAATTACTCCCTAATATCCTATTATTTTGAAAAAAATATATGTGCAATAGTGATGAATGTGGTTTAAGTTTATAAAATCTGCAGATTAATCCTAAAATTAATGAATCCTATAGTGTCGATTCCAAAAGATTTAAATTATTTTCATCAGAGCTCAAGAATCCATGTCTTCCATCCTCCGCGCATGCGCACTTCTTGTCGCCATCTGCAAGTTTTAGAGTGAACATTTCTTCACTTTCGTTATAAAAAAAGATAATCAGACCGGTAAACAGGTTGACTCCTGAAATACGCAGAATTATTCGGTGTCTCGTCTGGATCCAACCTGTTTGCATATGATATCACACATCCGCGTTCATAGCAGTGAGAGTCAAGAAAGCTTATAACGGAACGGTGTAAATTGACCTTAACTTCAGTAGAACCTGTCCTTAGCGGTCGTTCATTTATTGATTATAAGAGTATTAAAAAGCAGGTGGTTGCTTTATAGGAGCTTTTCGTATTACTTTTTACATGCATTAAGCTACCCCCTGCCGTACTGACCCGTAATTAGACTCAAATTAAAGACCGCTTAAGACAGGTTCTACTGTATTGCATTGATAAGCGTGACTGATTGACTCTTAACCCTTCGCTTGCTGAATTTTAAAATACATTTCTCCTTCTTTACCCATGTCCTGTTGTATAATTACAGATATCTTCATTCGCTGTGCAATCACTGCGGTGGAGTGCACTGGTTGCACAATCAACTTGTAAATAGTGCAGACCCTGATGAGACAGCTCCTGCAGGAGCTGTCTCATCTGGGTCTTCACTATTTACAGGTAGGTATATTGACGTGAATAGCAAGCGAAGAGGTAAACAGTCTGGATCCTGATCAGAAGCTAGTTTAGTATAGCTTCTGTAACACTTAAGCCTTTAATATCCGAATATCAGTGCATGAAATAAAGACTTTAAATTTTAATTAGCTGAGAAACTGTATACTAGTAATCAAATCTATATTGCTTTCATAAACAAATAGAGAGACCCTGGTCAGAGGCAGCAAAAGGCATCGATATCAAGTATAGGGTTAAATATTTCCTTCATGGTAACGCCTTTTAACGCAAGCATAGTATACCCAGAGTCTATAGGAGCCGTCTGATCAGGGTCTGCTCTGTTTGCTTAGGAAATACTATAGATGTGATTCTACCCTTTATTTGGTGTTAATATGCCATTAATCAAATTAATATTAATGACGTCATCATTTCTTACGTGAACATTCATGGAGTCAATGGTTAAATAAACGCAAATAGTAGCGGATGACAAACTTTGTAGACGATATGTGGCAACCGGTTCATGTATATTCTCGACCTGGTCGATTTACGCACTTATGTTTATTAGGGAAATTGTTAAAATAGCATGAACAAGTAAAATGGAAACACAGTTTAACCTTTTCCCTTATATAAATACGCCTTTGTAAACAGGGAAGAAGCAGATGTAGGAGCCGTCTGATCAGGATCTGCTCTGTTTGCTTATGAAATTATAACAGATCTGACTTTACAAACACCAACAAAAATCCTGTATTCAAACTCAGATAATAAATATTCATGATGTCATTTCTTACATTCATATATATTATATTCAGTAGTAAAACAGTGCAGATGAATCCATGATTACAGCAAGATAAGGGTTCCAATGTAATCATAACTTCATATAAGTTTACCTGTCTGTGCGTTTGTTCGTTTGCCGCGGCATGCAGTTTCAGCACACTCAGTTCAGTCTTGGCATCGTCAACAAGTCTCGGATCTATTCCGCTGTTTTTCGGTAATCTCCGGAACAGTTCGTCCAGTTTCGTAGTTTCTATACCGGACATGGTTTCACTATAGAAAAATCAAATTTAGCAAACCGATAGCGATTTCTAGGATACATGTATCTATAGTTTTATGATTTCCAGGCGTCAAGGGTAAAGAGCATTTGGATTTTTTCGAAATTTGCCAACAATGTTGACCACGGAGGCAATTCTGTGTGGTCCGGTTCTGTATTATGTTGTAGGGAACGAATCCCCTTTTTCCCGACGAGTTACAAACAGAACCTTTGCAAACAGAGAAGACCCAGACCGGATATCCCTTGTATGAGCTGACTGGTCAGGGTTTGTTATGATCGCTAATGGAACTGTACAGCTCTGGGAAGAAGAATATGATGATGGCGAAGAAGAACATGGATACAATGTTGACGAATAAGTAGTATTATAAGGTTAAGAAATGTATAGAAGAAGACAAGATGCTATCTAGTGTCCAATGTTAGCCTATATATACATGTATATACATATAAACCGAATTAAACATCTAGGAGCTGCTTTTGTAAAACACAATACAATATTTAAGTTAAAAACCAAACTTGCCTTATATTTAGATGTAGATCAGTTCACTCTTTAGCAACACACATCTTCCAGTTTGTTTGATGGTCATAGTCCGATGTAAACATAGATACATACATGCTGTGATCCTCAATTTAAATACTGTAATTCGTGCTGAATAATTCAAATCGATATTTTTCTACCTTTAGCACTGTTATTGAGTGATCACACTTTCATACAGTTTGGCTCAAGGTGGGACACAGAGTGACCCGGTGTCTAATCCACATCCATATTACCTAACACACTTGTCGTCGGTTTGGGGAATATTTTGACAATAAATTGGATTAATTTTAATAGCACAAACAACCTATTGACATGGTGAATGTTACCGCCTGGCTGTCATAGGCGTATCTGTTGTCACGTTTCCAAACTGTTTGGTTCCAGTTGAGACTCGATATCTCAAACAAATCTAAAATGCTTGATGCTGTGAGTTTGTTTTTGAAGCGAAATGAAAGAACAAAAAAATGAAACAAACTGCAATTTTGCGGAACACAAGTGACAGCGAAAAGGTATTCGCGGCGAAGGTTCAATTCAAAATATATCTTTCAAACGACTAGAAATGTCATCTGCTGTCAAATTTGTTGTTTTTCGGGAATTTAACATCTCTGCTATGTACCACTCTATTCATACTCATCTAACTACTGTGATAGTATGTCAGGATGCATCGGAAAACGATGTACATGTTTTTGATCAAAACTGGAAGTAAACTCATGCAGCTTTAATCCATTTTAAACTAGATACAGTAAAACATTTCTAATGGGATCACCAACATAAGGTTCAATTTTGGGTTTTAAATACATGTGGTAGCTTAATGTAGGACAGAAATTATGCAGAAAGCTTCTGTACTTTCACCCTGCATTAACCCATTCCCTCATATTGACGACTTTTAACGACCCTGTAAAAGTCACTTTGTGAAACCATTGTGATAAATAGAGCATTTGCTCCTATAGGAGCAAATGCTCTATTTATCACAATGGTTTCAAACTACACACTTCAAAAATACTCTTTTCTCTAGCTAATACTCCTTTTCGGTAGATTTATTCAAAGAAGCTGTATCTAAAATAGCCTATGAGGTAATGGGTTAAGCAACCACCTGCTTTAAAATACATCTATGTTTATCCATAATGTTGTCGCTTTAGAGGAGTTTTACTATGATATTTGTAGAAAAATCCCCAAATATTCAACATAAGCTTGACTTGTTTGAATTTTGGAATAGTTCATTTGAAAATTCAGCTTTGTTAGGCTTAAGAATAGTGTGTGAATACCAAACTTCAGTCCAAATCAAGTCTTTTCAAAGCGAATTTTAATTTTATTGAATGTTTATTGATTATCAAAGAAATAGAATATTTGTCGTCTACCAATACCTGTACACAAAAATGTAAACTGCTCGATATTGGAAAACAGTTTAGATAAGTGTCAGCTATGTGTCGGTCCGACATCTGTCAACCCATTCCCTGACGCCTTTTGACGCCTCTGTAAAACTCAGTTTTTGAAACCATTGTGATAAATAGAGCAACTGCTCTATTTATTACAATGATTTCAAAACAAGCAACATTCTAAAAAAAATCCTTTTCTCTTGTAAATACTCCTTTACGGTAGATATTTTCAAAGGGATTGGGTCTAAAAATAGTCTAGGAGTGAATGGGTTAACTCTAGATGATTGTACTTTCAGACATGATCAATCTGAAGCAGGTGACAATTTTAACCCTTGCAGCGCACACATTGTCGCCTGCTGGACACCTTTTCGCCTGCTTCAAGTTGTAGAGTGGGCGCTCTTGTTCAAATTCATTATAACACAATTAATCGTATGTCAAACAGTTTGGATCCTGATGAGACGCCGAGTTACTCGGCGTCTCATCTGGATCCAAACTGTTTGCCTATGATATCACATACCCGTCTTCATGGCACTGACGGTGTTAAGCAGACGATACTATTTGTTTTTTGACGCGCTGTCGATGTTGACATGTGCCTGAGCTTATTTTCGTTTGAATATAATTATTTGTAGTGCGTGTACAATGTCACACAAGGTTTTTAACCATTTCTTTAAAATTAGTATTCATGTAAGAATTAATGACATCATAATATTAATCAGATTAATTCTATAATGGCATAAGGAAACAGAGGGTTTGGCCATAGCAGAAACTGTATACTCGAGGTGTTTAATATTCCATAAGCCTACAGGGCTCTTCTGATCAGGGTCTACCCGGTGTGTACATGTGTTAAAAGGGGTATCTATGAAGTAATAGAGGTAAATCATCATGCCGAACTAATCGTCTGCAAAAAATGTCGTCTGCTTAATTTTCAAATGTAAGCTTCTTCCGCTACTTTTTAAACATGAATTGAGAGCAACAGACAACACGAATACTTGGATTTACTCGGCGATACATCTGGATCCAAGCTGTTTGAAGCGGTATGCGACACCATATAGTTTATACTGACCATACATTGGCCGACCTATGTCGTCACTGCAAATGATGCCGATTCCGTTAGTTTATCCCATATCTTGAACTATAAACAATCTAACCACTTTTCGAAAGATATCTCTTTTCGTATTTTGCAAATAACAGACTATCGCTTTTGTTTTATTGACCGTATTTGGTCTATGTTTTAGTTTTGTTCGCTATACTATTATATGTCATGTTATGAAACTATTGTATATACGTGTGTGTTGCAATGAGGTACTTAATATAAAAGTTGCTAATAAAGATTCTGTTCTGTTCAGTTCTGTTTTATTTTTGCCAAATGACAGCCAAGGCAGATACTGTCTCGTTCATGCGCTCACTCGCTAATCCGAACACTTTCTAATCCAAACTCGCTACTTCGAACACTCAAACAAGTAAACATTATGGGTCTGTAACCTTTAGCCTGCTGAGCAAATTATTTTTTACAGAAATTTTCATCTACTACATTTCCAAAATTTAAGCTTTATTCAATTTGTCTACCAAAATGCAACCAGGGTTTGGATCCCGATGACGTCTGTTTCGGCCATTGCTTACAAACAGTGTAGTAATACAACGGACGACGCACATGGAGCGCTACAAGTGGATAACGCTTAAATGAGCGCTACGATTGGCTAACGATTGCTAATTTGCATAAGAAGTGCACTAGTGCACTTTTGCGATTTACAGCACTCTGTTACGACACTCCCACAAAGCAGATTATGTGATAAAAGAAGAAATATCATCTAATTAAGTTTATGAAAAAGGTGTGTGCTTTATACTATTACTTTATACGCGTCATATATCAGTCTTACGGACGGACGGGCGTAAGATTCACGTGAGACATAAAACGATTTAGTGTCACATTGACGTCTTAAATATGTACTATGACATCTTTACGTAAGACCCGCCGGCACTTGATCGAAATAGACTATAGTTGTGTAATATAATAGTTATATCATATTAATGTACTAGTTGCTATAAATAAACTATAGTCTTTTTCGATCAAGTGCCAGTGGTAAGACCCATGTGTGTCGTTTAACGTTGTGTATGACGTCTTGCATCTGTATTACACTATTTGTACGTAAGACGTACATGTGTCCTTTTAGGTTGAGTGTCATATTGACGTTTTGCATCTGTACAATGGCATCTGTACGTAAGACTCGCGTGTGCTGTTTTACGTTGAATGTCAAAATGACGTATAATTAATAAAAAACAAACCATTATCTTATTTGCATCCAGATTTTTTTTTAAGAATTGTTACCAAACATTTATGTAAGTGGTCGTAATTGCAATCTTTATAGTATCTCACATAGTGAGCTTTTTATTATATGACGTCTGCCTAAATTCTGATCCGCTGCAATATTGACTTGTTTAATTTGTTAATACATTTGAGAAACTATTGATTGAGGGGCAAACAGTTTGGATCCTGATCAAACACAGAGTTAATCGGCGTCTGATCCAGTTCAGAAATGTTTTAAAATGCTAGTCAGATTGCGCTTAAAAGGCGAAGGGCAAACACATATACCGTGGTAATTCAGGTAAGTTACAATAAATGTATTATGATGTATACATAACAACAATTGGTTTTCTTACATATTTAATAGTTTTTCCCATACAAGAGGTATTGTTTACAATTCTTAACCCTTTAAACGCCGATTTCTCAAATGGAATCTTAAACATTTCAAACAGGTTAAGCTTACCGTCGATATTCATGGATGGCTTTTTTAAAAAAAGAAAAAAGAAAAGCAAGGTGAAACATGACAAACAGTGCAGACCCTTATGAGAGGTCTCCTCTAGGAGCCCTCTGATCTGGGTCTACATTGTTTGCAAATGACAGCTCGTTTACCGCATTCAAAATGTTAAGAACATATATGTACATGTGTATATGATAATAATTAGCCAAATATCATAGAACATCTCTATATCAGTCACTTAATGAACAAAAACTGGTGTCCTTAAAAATAGGTGGTTGCTTAATGCAGAACAAAAGTAAGTCTAATGCCCGGTATCTTTACTGTTTGCAAATGTCAGGAAACCCATTTACAGTAAAACCCCTCTATAACGACCACTAAATTACATCAAGTATTTTATGTTGAAGGGGGGGTGGATGCATAAACAAGGTGAAGGTAAAACAGAACGGTCCTATAGGAGCGTTCTGTTTTACTTTCACCTTGCTTTCAGCTGCCACCTGCCCTAAATACCAACTAATTAACACAATTTAGTGGCCGTTATAGAGAGGTTTCACTGTATTTGTATCAGATGAAGTTCTCCACGAGAGAATGTATTTGGGGCTTTCCAAACAGTGTAGACCCAGCACTAAAGACGTGTCTTACACTATTTACAACATGTCCCGAAGCCCTGTATGATGTTTGATATTGGATCAGGTACAATACTGCTGTCTGTTAACTTTATGCATATTCATGTAAGAAGTAATGACTTTATGAATATGAATTAGCTGCATTTTTATAATTGCATATGAACATGTGAATACTCGTACAGTAAAACCCCGCTAATGCGACCACTTAATAAACAGCCACTGGGCTCGTTTAAAGCAGGTTGTTGCTTAATACAGGACGAACGTTATGCAGAAAGCTCCTGTAGGAGCTTTCTGCATAACTTTCGTCCTGCATTAAGCTACCACCTGCCTCTGCCACCCAGAATTATGCCCCTTTTTGGTGGTCGCATTAGCGGGGTTTTACTCGTATTTGGTACATGGCAGAAACTGTAGAGTCTGATCAGATCCAGATCATATAGCTAATGTACGAGCTGTCTGGTCTGGGTCTACTATGCATGCAAATGCGTCTCTAACAGAAAAGGGTTAAGTATTTGACTGTACATAAAATGGAATACAATTGTGGTATATAGTTTATATATAAACAAGATGTGTTTGTGAAACACTATGCCCCCTCATATATTTGACCTCTGACCTTGACCTCTGACCTTGACCTTGACATGTCACCCCTCAAAATGTGCAGCCTCATGAGATACACAAGCATGCCAAATATCAAGTCTCTATCTCTACTGGTCCAAAAGTTATGGCCAATGTTAAAGTCGGCGATTTGACCCATATATTTGACCTCTGACCTTGAAGGATGACCTTGACCTTGACACGTCACCCCTCAAAATGTGCGACTTCATGAGATACATATGTATGCCAAATATCAAGTCTCTATCTATACTGGCGCAAAAGTTATGACCAATGTTAAAGTTGCTGACAAACAAACAGACAAACAGACAAACAGACAAACAGACAGACAGACAGACAGACAGACAGGGCAAAAACAATATGCCCCCCGACTATCGTCTATGGGGGCATAAAAATAACTGCATATTATATCAGTGCGAGCATTTTATTCCGCCAGAGTCGTCTACAGTCGGACATTATCGCCTTATACCGGTAAATAGGTATGGTGTAATATTCACTGCCAATGATCGAATACTAAATCTGTAAATCAATTTCGTTTGCAAGAGAAATGTCTGCTTCAACGCTTAACTTCATAAGATGTGTTCCTGATTAACCCTTAAAGTGCGAAAACGAGTATATAATACCTTTGCGAACAGAGCAGACTCATATCAGATGGTTCGTGGGCACCTCTCTGCTCAGGGTCTGCACTGTTTCCCACAAAATCATTTTCTTCGATGTTAAGTTTTGATTTAGTGGTTTGTTTATTTAATATTCAAAAAGGGGAGGAGCCAGTTTTGATTATTCAGCAGGTTAAGGGTTAAGCTTCTCGTATCAGTATTCAGCTGTATGCAAGGGTTATCTAGAACTCATATAAGTAGACCCTCTCTATAACGGTCACTAAATTACACCAAGTAGTTTGTGTTAAAGGCAGGTGGGTGCTTACAACAAGGTGAAAGCAAAACAGAACGCTCCTATTGTAGCGTTCTGTTTTACTTTTACCTTGCTTTAAACACCCACCTGCCCTAAAGACCAACTAATTAACACAATTAAGTGGCCGTTATAGAGAGGTTTTACTGTATGTATGCTAGTTAGGAACGAAATCTTAAACGAGTTTTAACTTTTTGAGTACGATTAACAAGAGCATTGTCTTTTGCAAACAGTGTAGACCCAGATAAGATTCTGCGATGTTTGTCAACTCCTCTAGCAAACTATACCCTTTAATACTGAATGGACTCTAAAGGTAAACACCAAATGGCCATACCACTTTGAATACTCAGTTTAACATTGGTCTAATTCAGAAATATGATTTAAAGCCCTAATAGCTTTAAGGTGAAACCCCTTGTCGCCGAATTTGTAAACGCCTGTTAAACACTTAGCGTGCTGTCGGCGAATTTGTAAACGCCTGTTAAACACTAAGCGTGCTGTCGGCGAATTTGTAAACGCCTGTTAAACACTTAGCGTGCTGTCGGCGAATTTGTAAAAACCTGTTAAACACTTAGCGTGCTATCGGCGAATGTGTGAGAAGTTCTACAAACGGTTTGGATCTAGAGTAACTCGGCGTCTTATCGGCATCCAAACTTGTTTGACACTCTTATTGTTGTTTTGAAAAGAAATGAGACATTCCAGATTTTAGAAAACATGAAAATAATATTTTCTTTCTACGAGAATTCGATCAGTAAGGTACAAAAATTTAAAAATCTGAAACTACAAGTACAGTTGAACTTCGATATCTCAAACCAGGATAACTCGAACTTCGGGTTAACTCGAACAAAACATTCGGTCCTTCTAATACATAACTGCTTTTGAATATATCACTACGGATATCTAGAAACACGTCCGATCGCTTAATGCAAGTCTACAGTAACGCTGAAAGCTCCCGCATGAGCTTTCAGTATTACTTTAAATCTGCATTAATAGTCCCGTGAAGTTCGAGATATCGAAGTTCAACTGTAGATGCTCTCAGAAGGATCTACAAATATTTGACACTACAGGTGGGTCACTTTGGACCCAAAACAGGAAATGACTCAAGTGGGGGTT
Organism: Azorinus chamasolen; assembly: GCA_963576725.1. NCBI lineage: Eukaryota > Metazoa > Mollusca > Bivalvia > Cardiida > Solecurtidae > Azorinus > Azorinus chamasolen. The sequence continues at coordinate 74,908,980 of OY755245.1, forward strand.
GAAGAGGTCAGTGACGTCACGAACGTGACGTTGAGTTATATGGGTCACGCGGACGTGAGTCATCACCAGGTCATCACGCGGACGTGAGTCATCACTAGGCCATCCCGAGGTTCTGAGTCATCACCAAAAAGTGTCAGCGTTATATATACGTATTAACGATAATATAACATTTAGTCCTCAGTCATTCATGGAAGAGATACACAGAACCGGTATCAGAAAGAGTTGGACTACTCTCGTTCGCTCTTTAACCTCAGGTCAAATATCTAATATCGCGGATATTCTAGTCGAACGGAACATTCTAACCATGGGAATGAGAGAAGAACTCGAATCTAAACAGACTCCGAGCCAATAAACTAGACAGTTATTATCCGTGATTCAGAAAAGGGGCCCACGCGCCTTTCAGACCTTCAAGGAATCTCTTTTGGCGTGCGACGCCGCTCATCTCGCGACTACATTGATGTCAAATATCGAAACCGACAGCGTCCAAACCCCCCAAATCCAAAGAACCAGCAGGGAGTTCAGAGGTGCGGGAGAGACGGAAGATCGCGTAAAGTGTACCATTTGCATGGAACTCGACATTTCTATCGCTTTAAATCCCTGCGGACATACCATGTGTTCCGCGTGCGGCGATCGAGTGCTCCGTGACAACACGTGCTGTTTCGGCAGACAAAAAGTGACTAATTATATAAGGATTTTCGTGTGAGTCATCCTATGCTATGACTCACCTACTGACCCATCCTATACTATGACTCATTTACTGACATCATCTCGTTAAGGCAACCAATGAAAATAGTGGTTAGTGACGTCATCCATATGGTATACGTAAGAGTATCTCATCATAAAAGTTATACATTTTTTTAATTCTCGATTAACATTTAGCAGTTTTATGTAATTTACTAAAGACCTATACACATACTTGGTTGATGGTTGAAACTGTCACAAGGTAAACACCTTTTTTTTTGGGGGGGGGGGGGGGTCTACAGGAGGTGGAAGAATGTCTTGTCTGACAATATTAGTAACAACAACAACAACAACAACAGATATGGCAGTTTATTATAACTACATTTGCAACTCAGGCCCTTGGATTATTACTTATTTACCTAGTTAATATTGATGAAAAAGAATAATGTCACCCCCAGCCAGACAGACAGACAGACAGACAGACAACAGACCGACCGACAGACATGCGGACGACAGATAACAGAGAGACAGATATACACAGACAAAAATAATTGAAAGAGAGTGGGTCATAATGAAAGGTAAAAGAAAACAATATTTCATTTTACAATCATATCATTTTATTTCATTATTTCGCATAAGTCAAAATGACAACTTCAACGGTAATACTTCATTGAGAGAGTTCTTCTACGTAACGTTCTAGAATACGGATTAAACGTTTGGAAGCTTCTCTATAGTCTCTTCTGAACTTTAGATATCGGCACCAACGTTCTATTTCTAAGCACAAAGTCGCTGACAACAGCAGCAACGTCAACATATTTCAGTTTGCTACAGTTCTAGGAAATGCTTTTTACGAAACAAACTGAATGTGGTCAGCCTCGTCCAAAGTGTCTTTTCACTTCCTATCCCTCGAAAAGGTCTCTTATTCTCACTACCGCCTATTATATCCAATCCTCACATGTCCGTGGCGGCTTAAGATTTCGAATGTTTTGATATATTTATATTGTTTGACACTATGAACGAAACTACCCGGAGCAATGGTGTTGAAAGCGAAGCCCGACGTCTCTAGTCTCTTTTACAACGAATAAGGAATACATTATATTAGGGCTTCAAAACGCAGTTATTGCCGGTGTGTATTATTCTGTTTATACCATCCGTACGCAGGAATTCCCGGAGGCCTCATCGAAAAGTCAGGTTCGGGCACTGTTGTTGCTGGTCTCTTCTTAACGACTCTTAATGACCAGGGGCTGAATCCGTCAACTTTCTTTGACCCTTGACTAATGATCTGGCCATTTCTATATCTTGGGCGATGGGCGTTACCCACGGGATGACCCGTTGACCTTCATCCTTCCCTCGGCCGTAACCTGTTTGCAGGTCTTCCACGATATAGTGACCTTTGTAATTCGGTCGCACTTTTCCTTCCGCCATTCTTCGAAAATGCCTCGTCCACTTTTCCACCCCGGAGAACCGTTGAAAGGAATCGGTTTCGTCTTCCCCATCAACGTTTCTTTCCAATCCTTCCCCGACGATTTCGTCCTCGGTATCGTCGGATTCCGCGATGTCATCATCTAAATTCCTTTCATCGTCGGAATCGCCGTTACTGTCCTCATCAGATGCGGTACCTTCTTTTTTCATAGGACACCACGTTTGGACGTGCGATCGCAAGTGACGGAGATTCGATAGAACCGATCCGCAGTCGTCGCACGTGATCCCCATGTCGCTCCGTGTAAGGAGGTCCATAGGCGCCAATGATTGACTATTACGTACTTGTTGGCAGCTAACTTTCGACGGGTCGATGGAGTCCGTTTTTTGGACCTTAACTTCGGTCGTCTCTCTTATATCTCCAGTACATTGGCCCACATACGCGAGCGTTCAAGCGTGTTCGGTTTCAAATCGATCAGCAAGTAACCGTACGGCTGCCCGACGGCTTCTTCGAAATGACGTAACAGATGTCGAGAGTTACCCGGGTACATTTGCCTCGCCAGGGTCATGATTTGTTGTCTGTCTACCGGATTGTTAAATAGCACTAGGTAATGGCAGTTTCTTCTCTGGGTCGGGTCCTTACTATAGTAAAGGTTCTGATTGAGAGCGATGACGGACAAATTTCTGTGGTGACTGCCTTCGGTGAACGGGTCCGTGACTCTCGGGTCTTTGGCCGCTTCGGTTGCCATGTCGTCCAAAACGATGACGTTGTTCAGGCTTGAGTCTAGAAAGCAGTGACTGTCTAGGTTTAAAGGAACACCTCGTATAATCTCCACTTTAGGGTAAACGGTTCTCCGTATGACGTCGTACAAAGGCTGCCATCGTTTGTATAACCAGATGATACGTTGAGGCGTGGTTGATGAACGTGTTGCTGCTGTTGCTGCTGCTACTGGTACTGCTGCTGCTGGTATTGCTGCTGCTGTTGCTGCTGGTATTGCTGTTGCTGAGACTGCTGCTGCTGCTGGTATTGCTGCTGCTGCTGGTATTGCTGCTGCTGAGACTGCTGCTGCTGTTATTGCTGCTGCTGTTGCTGATGTTGTTGTTGCTGCTGCTGTTGGTATTGCATCTGCTGCTGCTGCTGTTGTTGTTGCTGCTGCTGCTACTGCGCGACATCATGTTTGTTCCGTATATGTCTCGTCAAGTCGTGAGGCCAGGCGTGTTCAGACATAGATTACATCGGTACATGTTTTCTGTTCAGCGTACTTTTTCGGAAATGAATAATATTGGGTGTAATCCCTCTCTTATAAACTTTAATTTGTTAGTATTTTATACGACCGTAGGCGAGAGTGTGTATTCCAGAAACATCGGACCTGCCGCGTGGCTCAGTGGTAGAGCGTCCGCCTGCTGTACGAAAGGTCGTGGGTTGGATCCCCGGGCGCGACAGACCAAAAGTCGTTAAAAGTTCGCACTAGTAGCTCCATTGTCTACGTTCTACATTAAAAGGTGTAGTTCTAGCATTCGTCAGTCCGATGTCTGGATAATGTGACTGGGCGGAGTGCCTTTGCCATGAGCCTGTGGCAGGGGTATTCCAAGGGTTATGTATATTTATATGTAGTCTAGACATAATAAGAAAATAATCAATGGTTCTATACTCAGTCATTGAATAGTCATTGCTGAATAAATGTTTCATCAAAACTAGTGTGTTTTTAATGTTGTAAATTGAGTAAATATTGAAGAAATTAAGTTTTGATATACAGTGCTTCCTGTATTTAACAACTTTTGTTTGAATCAGGAAAAAGGTTGTTGTACGGGTTTTTTTGTTGTTTTTTTCGTTTGTTAGTTTGTTTGTTTGTTTGTTTTTGTGTTTTTGTTTTTGTTTTTGTTTTTTGTTTTTTTTTGGGGGGGGGGGGGGCATTGTTTCACTATAAAGGATAAAGTATAGCTGATACTAAGACCAGTCAAACTTATATTGTGCAATCTCCCAAAGGAATGGAGCAAAATGGCTGCTGAATGCATTATATCAACATTTACAAGTTATGTATAGGTAGTTACACATTTATTTTTACAAGCTATGATTCAGCGTGTATTTCTGTGTAAATTCTAGTTCACATTTGTGTACTCGAAATGGTGTTATAGATCTACTTTCGGTTTTAACGATATCCCTGTTTTCAATATCCCTGTCTTGAAAACACAAAGTTTATAGTTCAGGATCATTTGTTCAACTGAAAAAAACATCAGAATGTGTCGAGCAACTGAGCTCGGCTCCCGAACGTCCAACAGTCTTTTTCTACAATTTTACCCCACCACCCAAAATACCATTAGCTGGAACGCTTTTTAAGTGTTTTAACTGCTTTCGGTTGAATTTTATTCACATCTTTTGCATTCGAATTTGATCGAGAATTGAATCACCAGCAAACTAACAGGAAAATGACAGAAACCCTATCTAGAATTCATGACAAAACATGCCTAGACGTCCACAAAAGTGCAGTTCGGAAGTTGAAAAATGAACGTGTACGATTAAGTGCGACAGGAGTAGAAATGTTCGGAAGAACAAGTTCTACTGCCTTCACCATTTCCTTCCGAGAAAACAAGAGGAGAGGAGACGCGAAATAAAAATTATAACGTATTAATGTTCCAATTTGACAGAGTTATGCTGACCACGAATCTTCAGTTTATGATCGTGTTCGATTGCAATTTTTGCTTCTGTCACGTGATTTTGTTCTGAAAGTGACAAATCGAAAGCGCCTATGGTTATCGTTTTCTATAGGCTCTTAAACCATGTGTGTATTGGTAAACAACCTGTCAGTTTAAAACGAGGGTGGCCGAGGCGATGAGATTAATTATCTTTCACAGCTAATTCCCAGATAAAGGGTTAATTAGGTATTTTTTTAAATTTAGGACTGGAGAAAAAAAGTATGCTTGGTCATTTTTATTTCGCCACTCTCGGATATTTTTTCGCCATTTGTGAAAGTGGCGAACGGCAGCTGAAACGTTAAACGTAATACTATCAATTTTCTCCATTATTTCAGAGTATCAGATGGGAGACTGAATGTAAAATGTTAAGTCATTTACATTGTGTTTCAGTCAATTAATTTGTAGACTATAAACAAAACATTTTTATCGATTAAATCGAACGCATTAGGTACTAAACGTTTTTTTATGGATATGTACTTTCAGGAGATGGCCAGGGCACAGATAGAAGTGATTAAAGACGAATTGCAAAAATTGGAAAATTTGCTTGATTTTGTAAAATCAAGGAATAAAACATATCAAATGTGACAATTTATGTATTTTATACTCAAAACCTCGAAACAACGATAATACAAGCGTTATTCTAAGCTAAATACCAGATTTGGAGGATGTATTGCTGGAGTTTCATACAAGTTTACAATAGTTAAAAGTCATAGACCAAAGGAATCGGGTCTTAAGCTTAGAATATCGTTTTTATTACGTTGCATCAAAAATATATAGTGTTTTGTTAAGCGGGGAAAACACGAGGTTCTGTACCCGACTTGACATCTGCTCGTAATACTATCAATTTTCTCCATTATTTCAGAGTATCAGATGGGAGACTGAATGTAAAATGTTAAGTCATTTACATTGTGTTTCAGTCAATTAATTTGTAGACTATAAACAAAACATTTTTATCGATTAAATCGAACGCATTAGGTACTAAACTTTTTTTTATGGATATGTACTTTCAGGAGATGGCCAGGGCACAGATAGAAGTGATTAAAGACGAATTGCAAAAATTGGAAAATTTGCTTGATTTTGTAAAATCAAGGAATTAAAACATATCAAATGTGACAATTTATGTATTTTATACTCAAAACCTCGAAACAACGATAATACAAGCGTTATTCTAAGCTAAATACCAGATTTGGAGGATGTATTGCTGGAGTTTCATACTAGTTTACAATAGTTAAAAGTCATAGACCAAAGGAATCGGGTCTTAAGCTTAGAATATTGTTTTTATTACGTTGCATCAAAAATATATAGTGTTTTGTTAAGCGGGAAAAACACGAGGTTCTGTACCCGACTTGACATCTGCTCAGAGAATTTCGTCTACTAAATGTATCGTTTTGTTTCTAATCAGAAATTACAAGATTTTTCCAATTTGATGAGAAAAAAAGAAATATTAAGCATATTAAAAAGTAAAGAGGAGGATACTTTAAGCGGGCGAAATTTATTAGGCAACATCCTTCCTTAGGGTTGTCTACAAAGGTATACCAACAGTCATAATCATTAACCTTTATGTATCTGGGGAGTATCGACTGAGTTTTGGATCACGATGTGTGGTAGGAAAATGGGTCTCATCTGCATAATCGTGGTTAAGTACAGTTCTGTTGGGTTCTAAGATATTCATCTAATCTAAAGTAGCGTGTCTCTCCTTCGTCAGTTGGAAACCCGTAGTCAGCTATAAAATAACTATCGGTTTGGAGCTGAACGTCGGTGCCTTTGTTATTTTCTAGAGGTATAAAGGTGAAGGAAGGGTGAACTCGGTATAGATTCTAAAAAGAGGTAGAGTTGCGCTGCCAGAGCTGGATAACTTACTTTTTCTACTTCGACGGTGATAAAACTTTGGAGAGAGAAAAAGAGAATAGTTTCCAAACTAATTGCCACTGGTATTTTAAAATAAATGATGATACGTTTTTCGAGAAACGACGAATTTTTCTACGGACGATTGAATCACGTTTCGAGTTTTTAAAAACGGAAAAGAGGTAAAAAGTGTAGGTTAAGGGTTCAATCGTAATGTAAACATTCGCCATGGCTACGGTTAGTTAATCACTTAGCTGCCCTTTCGCTGAACGGGGAAATGCGGTCTGCTGACAGTGACGATCGTCTATTTAAGAGCATCTAAGTTGGATTTTCGTTTTATTTTCGACGATTAGGTTACGGACGTGCCAAGCGATGTAGACCCGAAAGAGAAGGGGAGTTAGGTCTAGATCCACCCTATAAAGACTGGCTATTATAGTAGATTCGTCCGTAAGGTATAAAGGAAAGGAGAGAGAACGACGGTTTACTTACTTTTTTCTGGCGTCTGCTGGATATTTATTCCGAAAACAACTATCCGTTTAGAGTACACTAGACACGGGCGTCAAAATCGAGATTAGTAAAAAAGGTATCTGGGCGTCGGTATTTATAACCGTGGACGGCGTTGGCGGGAAAAATAGCGTCCTTTTCCGTATACGGATGTACGGTTTCCGACGTCGACGTGGCGATGGCCAGTACCGTTAGCGTCTTTTCTATAAAAGGTTATAGCATTTCCGGCGGAGGCTGGTAATTTTCCGTCTACGTCAGAAAATTACCGTTAACGTACGTTTCTTTAGAAAAGGGTTAGGATGTAATTGGAATTTTCCGTGCCAGGTAGCGGACGTGGCATATTATTCTCTCGATATGGTCGGGACATTTCCGGCTGGAATTTTTCCGTACCACGTCGTTGACGCGAAAGAAACGAACGACCGTTCTCACGCTCCGTTACTATATATAGACGATGACTCGTCCCCTGACTCATCCCTTCTAGGGGAGGGGCTAAGCGTGACTCGCTGTTACGTGGCGTCGATGACGCGGAGACGCGGTGACGTCACAGGGGGCGGGGCTTGTCACCTGTCAATCAATGGCTCCAAAGTAGTTTTACTGTATTGTATCTTGACAAATAATGTTTAGATTCGAGTTCTTCTCTCATTCCCATGGTTAGAATGTTCCGTTCGACTAGAATATCCGCGATATTAGATATTTGACCCGAGGTTAAAGAGCGAACGAGAGTAGTCCAACTCTTTCTGATAGCGGTTCTGTGTATCTCTTCCATGAATGACTGAGAACTAAATGTTATATTATCGTTAATATGTATATATAACGCTGACACTTTTTGGTGATGACTCAGAACCTCGGGATGGCCTAGTGATGACTCATGTCCGCGTGATGACCTGGTGATGACTCACGTCCACGTGACCCCTATAACTCAACGTCACGTTCGTGACGTCACTGACCTCTTCAACTCCCACTTGAGTCATTTCCTGTTTTGGGTCCAAAGTGACCCACCTGTAGTTTTGACTATCTGGAAAATTAATTTTGTATCATTAAGAAAATTTATGGTAGAGCTAAAGAGTGCTAGAGAAAGATCCGTTGTCAAGTGATGGCGTTGTATGAGGCGTTGGCACTGGTGTCAGGAAGAGAAGAGAAAGAGTGGACATTCTGACAAAGACTGTTGTAACATCCGTATAAACTGGTCCGCAGTCATATCTGGAATGTACAAATTGGAAGAAAGCACGGTGAATCAAAGTACAGTAAAAACCGGAATTCTAGTACAGGAGAATTTAGATACTTTAGGCAGGTGACTGCTTAATGCAGGGTGAAAGTCATGCAGAAAGCTCCCAGAGGAGCTTTTTTCATGACTTTCACCCTGCATTAAGCTGTAAATTTATTTAATTAAATATTTTCAAGTGTAACTTCTTTATGTCTCCACCAAATCATCATCGGAATCTGTAATAGCCTGTAAATGAGTTTGACAAACGATGCTGGCCCTGATCAGACGCAGGATTTACGATGTTTCATCTGGCCATGGTGTATCCGAACAGTTTCAGGTCCAATTCTGTTTTTTAAACAGGTGGTAGCTTAATGCAGGAACTTTCTGCATTACTTTCGCCCTGCATTAAGAAACCGCTTGATCTTATCGATCTCCATATTTATGCATTACATATCAGCTATATGCAGATTTTACTGTAACCATGGTTACCTATTTTGTCCTCTCCGAAGCTAGTGTCTATCACATCCAGAAGAAGTTGGCCGAGCGTCTTTCTGCTGAGGCACTAGAAAAATACAGTTCATCGGTACATTAAGAAATATATTTCTTTTTTCTTTCATTCTTGTTCAAAACAATTTAGTTCTGGCAATGTTAGCACTATTTACATTAAGTCTGTAATTGTTGTGTTGTTTTTTCCAAACTGGTTTGCCTTTGATTTTATTTTTTTTTTTAAAAAAAAAAGACCTGGGTCAAATGTTATAAAACTTCTGAATCTGAGTCTGATTTTTTATAACCTCGGGGCCAGTGATGTCAGGGTCGAAACCTTCCGATCCCCCACTTTCAGAATATGTGTACAGGGTTTTACAATTTCACCCGAGCTGTGTTCACGAGGTCGTGAGTTTGAATCGCAGCGGATGTTTATACGCCCGTACTTAGTTTTTATCTAATACCTTGGTTAATAAAAACATGTTTGCCCGATACAGTAGAACCCACTAAACCGGACGTTCAATTTAGTATATATATCCCACACAGATGACAGGTGACTGCTTAATGCAGGGTGGCCGTAATGCAGAAAGCTTTTCTGCATGGTTTTCACCCTGCATTAAAGCAGCCACTTGTCTAAAAGTATCTAAATTCTTCTCTACTAGTATTCCGGTTTAGAGGGGGTTTACTGTATATATGTCAAATGACCGCATTATCAAAGCATAGTAACACACTGATCAGGTACAATGTGAATTACGACAACCACACACACGCACGCACACGCACTATGCCGAGCAGCTTCGACTCGATGAGGGGACGTGCTGGTCGAATCCACTTTGATGTCTGCAGCCAAAATCAAATACAGTAAACCCCCGCTAATGCGACCACTTAATAACCAGCCACTGACGTCGTTTAAAGCAGGTGGTTGCTTAATGCAGGACGAAAGTTATGCAGAAAGCTCCTTAAGGAGCTTTCTGCATAACTTTCGTCCTGCATTAAACTACCACCTGCCGAGGCCACGCCCAGAATTGTGCTCATTTTGGTGGTCGCACGAGCGGGATTTTACTGTATTCTTCTTCACAAACGGTATTCTTCATTGGCAAACGGGTATATTCTGCCTATATATCATTGTGAATGTCTCTGCAAAACCAAAGCGGTGTATGGCATTCCATGATGTTGTTTGGCATCATGGTAACGGAAGAGACGTTAAATACCTGACTCCGCCCCTTTTGTAGCAGGTTGACTACGGATACGAGTTGGTCCTCTAAAGCCAGCAGACGACTGCACTCGGTCTCCAATGCTTCCACTTGGAAATTTGTCGTCTGCAAGTGTCGTCTACAAACATCTAGTTCCTTCTCCAGTCGACTAGTGTCCTTTAAAACACGGAAAGTAATTCATTATATTAACCCTTAAACGCTAAAAATTCAAATGGACTACATGTATTCCAAAATTTAAACAGGCCAAGCTTCCTATGCATATTCGGTGATTTTTTTTAAAGAAACACGTGACATGCCAAACAGTATCTGACGCGAGGACTCCTCTATGAACCATCTCGTCTGTATCTACATTGTGTGCGAATTGGTTCGCTTCTCAAACTTCGCCTATCAGTCTCAATTAATGCCAGTTTAACTGTTTCCTTCGTATAAACACGTTTTCACGCATTTGCAAACAGAGTAGACCCAGATCCGACGGCTCCTATGGGAGCCGTCTGATCAGGGTCTGCTCGGTTAGCTAATGGAATTTGAAAATATCTGTTCCTTTACTTTCTAAAATGGCTACAGTGTCCCACCTTCCATATTTCATTGTAACTATTTTGCCCATAAATATTCAGTAGATATTGAAATTTAGAATAAAAGTAGAACGGGGAAAGGGTTAAGAAAATTTTATTGCGATATTCAAGGACTGAATGGGTCAACTCTTCACTTATATAAATGGTAATGACATCATGAATATTAATTAGATTAAGTTTTATAATTGTACATAGTCACAGAAATTTTAACCATGGCAGAAACTGTAGAACCATATTATATGTATTATAATCAAACAGCAGACTTTAACAAGACAGCTCCTACATGAGCCGTCTGATTTGGGTCTACTCTGTTTGCATAAGCCTAGGAATAACACACAAACAGACATTTTAGCTGTGAAAGAATCTTCATGATCAGATCTATATTATTCCATAAGCAAAGAGAACAGGAGCTGGCTGATCTTGGTGTATATTATTAGCAATGGTACCAAAAGTCGTCTAAATGAGGGGAAGGGAAAGGATTTTCAAAGTTGGGATTCAAAGTTTCATTGAAATCAGCCATGGGTTTGAGAGATATGGGCCGCATACGAAAAGATGCCAGACGGATGAAAATATCTGACATTGACCTGACCTTGTGACAATGGCATTTAGTTGGCATCATTGAAATATGACTTCTGCACATCGTCTTGGTATGAAGCTTTTGTAAAAGTTTAATTAAAAATATTCACAGAACTTAGACCGGACACAAAATATAAGCCTCTGACCTTTAGTTTGACCTTCCGACATTGACCTTAGGCTGACACCACTAACACTGTATCTAAACGTCGTAGAATCCTATAAAGGCATTTAAAGGGTTTGAGAGATGTGGACAGATGGACGGACGGTCGGAATTAGTGGCGGTTGGATGTACGGTCGGTGGGACGGTGGTGGTGGTGGTGGTGGTGGTGTGTGTGTGTGTGTGTGTGTGTGGGGGGGGGGGGGTTAAAAACCTACAACGAACAGATTACAAGACCGTTAGTTACAAGACAGTTGGGTGCTATTGCATTGTGTCTCATCTTCATACAGATCATGGGTAACCCTCTTTAAATAAAGTCTTTCATTCATTCATTACATAGATCATCACGAAGTCGGCCACAAACATTGTCATCCTTGGCAACGCTTTTTTTTCATTATTATTATTTCTCTTCAATACTGCAGTCAGAGTATGGAACAGTTTCAGTCTCGATGACTCACGTTGTTATCGCGAATTCGCCTCTAGCTTGCAAAGAGCTACTTCCGGTCTCCACAGCATCTACGACCTTGTGGTCTGATCATTGTTTATGTATACACTGTTTAGTCCTTTCCCTATTTAATATTCATGTTAGGAATAACGACATCATGAAAACTTATTAGCTGATTTTTAAGTTGGAATATGTACACAGGATGTTTGGCTCAGACAGAAATTGTAGAATCAGATCTATATACAGTAAAATCTCGATTATTTGAACACTAAAATTCGTATCATTATTGATCTCTAAGACAGGTGGCAGCTTAATGCAGGGTGAAAGTCATGCAGAAAGCTCCTCTAGGAGCTTTCTGCATGACTTTCACCATGCATTAAGCTGCCACCTGCCTAAAAGGTTCTAAATTCTTCTAAACAAAAAATTCGAATAATCGAGATTTAACTGTAATACCATAAGCCAACAGCAGATCCTGATCAGACAACTCTTGTAGGAACAGTCTAATTTTGTCTTCTCTGTTTGCAAATGAGTGAAAAGTCGTTTATTTTAAGGAAAAGGTTAACCGCGTACTTAAAGAATACATGTATTCATCGTAGAAATAATGGCACCATGAATAATAATCAGATACAATTCGTAATGGCACATGGACACACGATTGTTTGGCCAAGGCAGAAACTGTTGAATCAGAGCTATATTATTATATAATCAAACAGAGCAGACCCTGATCTGCAGACGGCTCTGATTTTGGTAGAGACGTCAAAAGTTGCCTCTATCAGAGAAAGGACTAAACTTTAATTAAAATTTGCATTTTCTTATACAACACACGACGAGGCGGTTGGCCTTGAACACAATGAACGGCACCGAATCCCACTCTCTCTCGGCCTCTTTTCCGGACAACACGACTCAGTTTTTCACCATGTCTGATTTCCAGATGTAATTTTCCACATAATTAAACTTAAGTATTTGTGAGGCCCAAGGTAAATTTACATCTGCTGGGAATTATCTCATCGCTATCCTAGACAGACAACTGGGATTCTGGTGTGACGCCCATTTATCCAGTCACCAGGCTTCTCCAGTGACATAATAAAGGGGGTGCAAATAAACTTAGGTTTATTTGGTTACTTCCGGTAGTGGAAGGTTTATTAGGTTAGTAGATGGGCGTAATGATTCTATAACCATGAAACTATTTTAGTTTTCTGTAAATATTCATAAACATGTTGATGGAATAGATCTAACAGATCTATTTGGTCACCAGAAGAATTATTCAAATGGGAAAAAATAAAAATAATTGGCTACAGCTGGATTCGAACCCGCGCCTGATCCTACAAAAACTAATTCTAATCTCTCTAGAGACGTCGCGCTTACCGATTACGCCACTGAGGCCACATACCAAATGACGTTGATTTATCACTTTTATTAATTTAATCCACCGCTGGCAAAACCCGTTTTTGATAAAATCAAACCTGGAACCAAAGATTGACAGATAAATAGTAAATGTTTTCTTATTACTCTCACGATTATTTGATTGATAAACTCTTACAGGGGCGGTGATAGTCATAAACCTAAATATAGCCTGTTCAGTTCCATCGATTTCTGAGTGACGTTAGGTAGAATCTAAAAATAGAAACCGAGACTACGTAACTCGAATTTGACCAAAGAATATAAATCATGTCTGTTTGAAATAACTTATCGACCCTCGATTCAAATCATCTTATTTTTCAAATTCAACCACGTTTCCCTTCTAGTAATACAAGTATCGAAACTATATTCCTCTGCGGTAGCTCATTAGATCTATTTACGTCTAAATGGAAGTGAAAAGGGAGGGATCCGTTGATCGAAAAACTGCATTTTCAATGTAAATTATTTCAAGAGTGTTATGAGTCTATAAAAGACATTTAACTATATTGACTGGATAAATCGAATAATAGGTTAGTGCCGTAGATGGGACGCCTTTATCCGACTCGGAGAGAAAACAGTTGAGGCTCGGCAAGCCTCGCCTCAACGTTTTCTCCCCTCGTCGGATAAAGCGTCCCATCTACGGCACTAACCTATTATTCTCTATTTATCCAGTCACCAGGCGTCTCTAGTGACATAATAAAGGGGGTGCAAATAAACTTAGGTTTATTTGGTTACTTCCGGTAGTGGAAGGTTTATTAGGTTAGAAGATAGGCGTAATGATTCTATAACCATGGAACTATTTTAGTTTTCTGTAAATATTCATAAACATGTTGATGGAATAGATCTAACAGATCTATTTGGTCACCAGAAGAATTATTCAAATGGGAAAAAATAAAAATAATTGGCTACAGCTGGATTCGAACCCGCGCCTGATCCTACAAAAACTAATTCTAATCTCTCTAGAGACGTCGCGCTTACCGATTACGCCACTGAGGCCACATACCAAATGACGTTGATTTATCACTTTTATTAATTTAATCCACCGCTGGCAAAACCCGTTTTTGATAAAATCAAACCTGGAACCAAAGATTGACAGATAAATAGTAAATGTTTTCTTATTACTCTCACGATTATTTGATTGATAAACTCTTACAGGGGCGGTGATAGTCATAAACCTAAATATAGCCTGTTCAGTTCCATCGATTTCTGAGTGACGTTAGGTAGAATCTAAAAATAGAAACCGAGACTACGTAACTCGAATTTGACCAAAGAATATAGATCATGTCTGTTTGAAATAACTTATCGACCCTCGATTCAAATCATCTTATTTTTCAAATTCAACCACGTTTTCCTTCTAGTAATACAAGTATCGAAACTATATTCCTCTGCGGTAGCTCATTAGATCTATTTACGTCTAAATGGAAGTGAAAAGGGAGGGATCCGTTGATCGAAAAACTGCATTTTCAATGTAAATTATTTCAAGAGTGTTATGAGTCTATAAAAAATACATTTAACTATATTGACTGGATAAATCGAATAATAGGTTAGTGCCGTAGATGGGACGCCTTTATCCGACTCGGAGAGAAAACAGTTGAGGCTCGGCAAGCCTCGCCTCAACGTTTTCTCCCCTCGTCGGATAAAGCGTCCCATCTACGGCACTAACCTATTATTCTCTATATACTCGACGTCTCACCGCTATCCGAGACAGACAACTGGGATTCTGGCGTGACGCCCAGATACTCGACGTCTCACCGCTATCCTAGACAGACAACTGGGATTCTGGTGAGACGTCCAGATACTCGACGTCTCACCGCTATCCTAGACAGACAACTGGGATTCTGGTGTGACGCCCATATACTCGACGTCTCACCGCTATCCGAGACAGACAACTGGGATTCTGGCGTGACGCCCAGATACTCGACGTCTCATCTCACCAGGACCCAAGTTGCTTGACACTCGGTCCATAGTTTCACAAATACTTGATCAATTCGAAATTTGTCAAAACTGCACCCAAAATTTAACCCTTTCCACGTTGTATAGTGTTATAATGTAATACAGAAGGTGAAACACTGTAGCCATCTTAGAAACTAAAGAAACAGATCTACTAAATTCCATTAGCAAACAGAGCAGACCCTGATCAGACGGCTCCTATAGGAGCCGTATGATCTGGGTCTACTCTTTTTGCAAATGCATTAAAACACGTTTATTTGAGGGAAATGGTTAAGGAATGCATTATGTTTTTTTATTTCGGGATAAGAGCTAACCCATCCCATTCTCCATAATCCAGATGACTAATAGGGTGTAACTGATGCAATGACATTGAACAGTGTCCCTCATATAAACATCTTTTCACGTCTTTTAGCAAACAGAATAACCTCCAGATCAGATGGCTCCTGTAGGAACCGTCACAAAATCAAATCCTAGGGATTTATGTCTCATACGGGTATTTTTCTCCCAATGTAACCATTCCAGTTTAGACAGATTTATTGAAAAGCAATGATCTGTCGAAACTGAATAGAAATTTGTTACCGTTTTATTTATACTTTTATATGATAATGTGGACTGCGGAGTAAGACTTGCAGACTAACCTTTATTTTAGAGGCATACGCTTCACGCTGGGCCTCTATCTCGTGTTTTAACCTTTTTATCAGTGCCACTTCCGGTGCGCAATTCTCGTCTGCTGCTGGGTCGGCGGAGTTATCTGCATGAAACATTTTTCATGAAAGGTATCAGCTTATCTTTATTTACTACACTGGCGGATAATTCACATTTAAATTATGCTTTACAACGTATCTGACCTATTTATATCCTTGTAGCGACCTTGATGTAGTTCTGCTAGCAAACTAGCTGCTAAACCCTTTTGCTGTTGAATATTCATGTAAGAAAAAATGACTTCATGAATATTTATTAGGTGATTTTTATAATGCCATAAGTACACAGTGACTTTTGGTATTGTACCAATTTGCTGAGTCAGATCTATCGTAATTTCATAAGCAAACAGAACAGACACTGGCCACACGGCTCCTATAGAAGCCTCTGATCTGGGTCTGTTATGTTTGCAAATGAATGAAAACGTGTTTCTGTGAAGGAAAGGGTCAACCCTTTCGCCGCCTGGTTGGTTCCAGATTTCAAAATAGAGCTTTCAATAATTTATTTTCAAAAGGATATGCAGAGTGTCAAACAGTTTGGACCCAGATTAATAAGTCTGCTAGGAGTCTCCTCTGGTTCCCGCCAGTACGCAATGGTTATCTTTCCCTTAACCCTTTCGGCGCCAAATTTCAAATTGACGTGTGCAATCCAATTTTGTTTTAATCATTCGGTAAAATAAGGAAATAAATAAATGGAAATTTCAAAGGAATAAAGCACAGATATAGAAATAGAATTTGAGACAAAAAGTGAAGTACCTGATCAGACGCCGCCTTGAAAAGGCGGCGTCTGATCTGGGACTGCATTATTCGTCGTGGTGCATTTGTGCGATATAGGCGGTGAAAGAGTTAACTATTAACTACCCAAACAGTTTGGATTCAAATGAGACGCTGAGTAACTCTGTATCTCATCAGGATCAAAACTGTTTGTTACTGTGCCTATGCTTTTGAAACAAAAATGAAGAAAAATATAAAACATGGTAGCATAGGACAGATTGCAGACGACAATATTTGGCAGTCTTCATCTAATTCTTCATTTTACGGAAATGTTTTAACAAAATTGGGCTGCAAACTACAGTTAAAAATTGTCATCGGAAGAGTTTAAACAAAGGTTTAATGATACATGTACTGTTTGGTAATTAAAGATCAAGTAACAACTGGACGGACCTGAACATATTTGGAATTTCACGGTGTCTAATTTGAATATAAATATCTGGATATACCAACAGTTCACACTATTTTTTTCAGGTGATTGGAGGTTTGAAACAGGGTTAATTGCATACTTTGTCTATGTCGAGAAATACATAGGATCTAAGTCTATAATCTAGGTCTAAGCTTTGCACTGGAAAATGTTCTCATGGATATTCATGTATTAGAAGCATTGACATTATTGACATCAAGTAGCTGGACTTTTATAGTGGTATATTATCGATATTCATGACGTCATTATTTCGTATATAAATATTCGCGGGGTAAGGGGTTAAATATTGCTAACTGTTAATGCTCAACGTGTTTTCACGGAATTCACTCCTATATGAGCCGTCTGATCAGGGTCTGCTCTGTTTTCTTTTGAAAACGACATATATCGGAAATATTCTGAGAGAGAGAGACAGAGGGGGGGAGAGACAGAGAGAGAGACAGAGACAGAGACAGAGAGAGAATGACAGAGACACAGAGAGGGAGAGATAGAGAGATAGAGAGAGAGATAGAGAGACAGAGAGAGAGAGAGAGAGAGACGGAGACAGAGAGACAGAGACAGAGGGACAGACAGAGACAGAGACAGACAGGGACAGAGACATAGAGACAGTGAGAGAGATAGAGAGAGACAGACAGAGATAGAGAGAATGATAGAGACAGAGACAGAGAGACAGACAGTCAGACAGAAAGAGAGACGGAGAAACAGAGAGAGACAGAGAGACAGCGGGATACAGAGATAGATAGATAGAAGAGAGAGAGAGAGAGATTTATACCTGTGTTAGTAGAGTCATCAACGTCGTTAGTATCCCCTACCTCTGGAGAAAGTCCGTTTGTGCTGCAATGAAATCAAAAGAATAAAGGACAATATATATTTACTAGCTGATATAAATGTCCACCTTAATAGAATAAATCATGGCCGTGTGATTGAAATGATTGGAATTATTTAACCCTTCACTCCAGGAATATTTGTGTAAGAAATAATTACCTGATGAGTATTAATTAACATATATTTATAGTGGCTTAAGAAAAACAGAAAAATCTGGCCATTGCAGAATCTGTAGAATGTGATCTGTATTATTTCACAAGTAAACATGACTGACTCTGATCAGACGGCTCCTACTGGAACCGTCTGGTCTTGGTCTACAATGTTTGCAAAGGCGTTGATAGGTGTATTTATGGAGTAACGGGGTAAGGAATGGAAACAGCTTATAAAACATAATGTTTAACGTATTGTAGTGACCCAGTTTTCTCGTAACATCAGGTCAAATGGGGTCAAGCATGACTATGTAAAGAAGGACCGATTTTACCTTTAATTCTCTACTATGCAATGTGACAGTTATCTAGCAATGTGTAATAGGACTAGATCTTCCTAGAACTATCAGATTTTACCTTATATCCTTGATTTCCACGATGATAATAAGGTTTTATGTTGATGGAACTTTGAGTAGTTTGTAACTGCCGCCATATTGGAATTGCATTGTGGGACAGGTATTTTGATACATTCTATTTATATCCGCGTCTCCTCTCTGTCAAAATCTCTAGTTTATCAAGTTTAATCCAAAAGTCTACAAAGTCCATATTTCTGCAGTTTGATCCTGAGTGGCAGTAACAAACCTCAGACATTTTAGAATTTAAAGGTAAATTTTGTTATAGAAAGTTAATTTAAGAAAGTGTTTAATTTTCAATTCTTTATCGATGTGTACTGTATTTTTGGTATTCTTAACATGTATAGCGCAATGACGTTGCACCAGAATCTCACCAAATCCCACAGTTTTCACACCAATGTTGATGTGGAACGACGTGCAAAGTTCCACAAGCGACGTTTGTGAGATTTTTGTGCAATTGTTACCTTGGATTCACGTGCTTGGCACGTAATTTCGTTCTTCGGGCTATAAAAGACGCCGTTTTCGGCAGTTCAGGGACTTCGCACTGGTTAATCATAGAAACCACCTCTATATTAATCGCTATCTTTAGGTTGATATTTAATTCTACTCTTTTATTTTAATAAGTTCATAGATCTACTTTAATACTTTTATGAATATACTTAGCGTGAGGCTTTACTGTTGCTTGATTCTTATGCTCAAGCTTTAAGAGTAGCCTTAGAGATAATAATTCTTTATCTGAACTTCAAGCATTTGGAATAGAAGACATATTTTATTCTTTTACTCTATTTTTCTTTAATAAATTATAGATCTAAATTATGATCGCTGACTCTTGATATTAGGAATTAAACATATACTGTTCACTCCTTGGGGAAATACTGGATGGTCATTAATAGTGATAGATCTATAGTGAAAACTGGGTAGACCCAGACTTTAATTGTTTATTGTTAGGCATAGATCTGAGAGATATATTGATCAGTTCCCATTTGAATCCAGATATTTGTTGACTGTACTGGTGAATAAAGAGAGGGAACCAGAATTACATTGCTATCTTTATTTCACACTTCCTTCCTGTTCTCTTTTAATTTCTTTAAGCGAAGTCCATTTTAGTTTACTCATTTACAAACTTTTGGTGTCGAGCGAGTCTGATCACGCTACCCATATACCGAGAGACTGCTCGGCACGTGCTTCACGAGCGCACTACATATTTCATGGTGGCAGCGGTGGGATCTGCTAAATTTTAACACAGTAGATCCAGTGATACGAACCTTATAAGATGCCTAGAAGAAAGCTGATGAGTGACAGACTATCAGTGATTGAAGGCGAGGGTGACGAAATATCTGAGATCGACCTCGAGAAAGAGGAGGTGACCAAGGCGCGTGTTGACCTAACCAACATTGAACAAACCAGGGTGGATCCAGAAGATGCAGAGGTTACCAACAGTAATGGGGACAGAGATCTGGAGATTCTAGTCAATCAAAGTCCACCAACTATGATGGCAGACGGTAATGGGAGTACCATACCAATGGGTCTGGTTGACAATAGGCATACAGAGTGGCAGTCACATGGAATGACTCAAGCAGAGTCACAGTCATATGAAGTTGGTAGACGTCATAGGGGTATCCACCTGAACAATGAACAAGCATGCGGAAACATGGGTGATATAACTCAGGTTTTGAAATCTGTCGTCTCAGCATTACTGGAGCTCAAGAATAATTCTGATACAACGCAGCCTAATGAGAGAGAAGCTGTGGTGCGACATGCTGATGGTGAAACATCAGGGCAGAACAGGTCTATGACAAGTCCTACAGCAGCAGCTGGAAAGGACCGACGGGTTAGACACCATGCACACAGGGGCTGTGATATGTCACAAGCTGAGCAAGAAGGCATTGATGCAAACAATTCACATCAACCGAGGGTAGAAGGTTCCAGAAGAAGCTCTATGGTAGCAGCTAGCAGATACACTCCAGCTCAATTCTCTGATGAAAGACCACACATAGATGAGCATAGACGGGTACCGAGACATTATGAGGGAAATCAATATGACAGAGAGGCAAATCAGCGAGATGTCAGTTCCCCAACTCGCAATGCTCGATTGCAAGGGAGACAATTTGGACCAAGGGGGATAACCCGAGCAATGCCAAATGCTGCAGAGTTAAAGTTACCGGCTTTTACAGGAAAGGAAAGCTGGCAAGTCTGGATAAACCGCTTCGAAATGATTGCTGCTAGACGTGGCTGGGATGAAGACACCATGTTGGATCAGTTATTGCCTAGACTCCAAGGAGAAGCAGGTGATTTTGTATTTATTCAATTGCCAAGGTCTACATGGTCTGATTATTATGAGCTCATAAAGGAACTAAATAGCAGATATAGGAGAATTGAAACATCAAAAACATTTGCAGCCAAGTTTTCAAGGAGAGTCCAAAGGGTTGGAGAGACAGCAGAGGAGTTTGCAGCTGAGCTGAAAAGATTGTATGACAGGGCACATAAGTCAAGAGACGAACATATCAGGCAAGAGGACCTTGTGAGACGATTCCTTGATGGTCTTCGTGATGATGAAGCAAGATTTGAGGTTGAGTTTCATAAGGAACCAGATAATATTGATGATGCAGTCTACCATGTCGTTAATTTCATACAGACTAGAAGACAGTGTTATACTGACCACCCCCCAGATAAGAAGGCAAAGAAGTATGCTTGTAGAACAGTGCTTGACAATGGTTACAGTGGTGGCGAAGATAGCTCAGAAGACGAGAATACAGATAAGTTAGAAAATGCAAGACGGGTCCCAGTTAGAGAAATTGGAAAGCAGCAGGCAAGTAAAAAGAAAACGTCACCTGATAACGAAGTAAAGCAGATGAAAGATGAAGCATCCGAGAACACAAAGCTTTTGAAACAGTTACTGCAAAAGATAGAAGAGTTGTCTAAACCTAGTTGTCCAAATATACAAAATGGAGCCTCCCAAGATAAGCCAGCACTGAAGAAGGAGCCTGGCCGACGAACTAATGTGACATGCTTCAAATGCGGTAAGACAGGACACTATGCTCGAGAATGCAGATATAATGGCTGGCAGAGCATCAACAATGCTAACAACCATCCATTACATAGCGGTAGACAGGGAATAAGCAGACCGGTTCAGAACAATAGTAACAGTACTTTAAACTAGAAAGGGCTATCTCTCAAGGCCAGAGGGAAGCCCAGCTGGATAAAAGGGGCCATGATTACTTAGAGAATTTGAAATCTGTTAAAAGAAAGAAAACTTTGTCAGATGGTGTTTATGTTAAAGGAATAGTTCAAGGCTTGCCCGTATTATTTGCTGCAGACAGTGGAGCATCAAAGACAGTGATAGCAAAACATGTGTATGACAAACTTGACGTCAAGACACGACCGCAACTCGGTAAATCAGTGAGTTTGGTTGGTGCAGGCGGGTCATCATTGAAGCAATATGGCAAGGCTGTCTTCGACGTAGATCTTGGGCCAGTGCATTTAAAGCAGGAATTGATAGTAGCTGACATAGATGATGAGGCTCTACTTGGAGTAGATATTTTGCAGAATGGCAAAGGGGGTCCAGGAGACATGCTACTGAGCAAAGGGAAACTTTTACTTCAAGGGAGAGAAGTACCGCTCATTCAAATCGGCATTCCTGACCGGATGAGAAAAGTTACAGCAGCAGATGACTTTGTCATTCCACCACAAAGTGAGGCAGTGCTTGATGTGTTTATAGAAAGAAAAGAGTCAGATGACTGGTGCCAGGCCTGCAATTACATAGTAGAGCCCACAGAGCATTTCCGTGAGGAATACCCATTGCAGATGGCGAGGGTGCTCGTCAATATAAATAATGGTGCCACCAGTAAGGTGAGAGTGCTGAACCCATTTCTTACTGCGGTGACCGTTAAACAAGATTCTGTTGTTGGACAGGCAGAAGCAGTGGAGGGTATACAGTCTATACTAACAAGACATGAGTATGAGCCAGAAGAATCAAGTAACTGCAGCGTGCGGCGGGTTATATTTGAGAGTGCGAGGCAAGCATCAGCCCACCCATTAAACACCACAAGTGAAGCAAGAGTCCCAGAACATTTACATGATCTATACAAATCTTCAGCAGAGAGGCTGGACCCTAAGGAAAGGCAGCAGATGGCAAACATGCTTCATAGGTTTCAAGACTGTTTCTCGAGGCATGAATGGGATATTGGCTTGACTAACCTTACGGAACACAACATAGAGACGGGAGACGCCCCTCCCATTAAGCAACGTCCTAGGAGGGTGCCATTAGCATTTGCCAATGAAGAGAAGAAGGCCATTGAGGATTTACTGGCGAAGGGGGTCATAAGAGAGAGCACATCTCCATGGGCAAGCCCAATTGTCTTAGTCAGAAAGAAATCAGGAGATGTAAGACCATGTGTAGACTACCGTCGTGTTAACCAACTGGTGAAACCAGATGGCTACCCCATGCCAAGAGTGCAGGATTGCTTAGATGCAGTAGCAGGCGCAACTCTGTTTAGCACTTTTGACTTGACCAGTGGATATTTTCAAATCCCACTTAAGGAATCGGACATACCAAAGAGTGCATTCGTTTGTAAATTTGGGCAGTATGAGATGACAAGAATGCCATTCGGTTTAAATAATAGCTGTAACACTTTTCAGCGTACAATGGAACTTGCACTACAAGGCCTTCAATGGGAGACTTGCCTCATATACATTGATGATGTCATAGTTTTTGGAACTACATTTCAAGAGCACATGGACAGAGTAACACAGGTGCTTGAGAGAATACAGCAGGCAGGGTTAAAGCTTCGACCTGATAAATGCAAACTGCTCCAGACAGAAGTTATCTTCCTTGGACATGTGGTTTCAAGTGAGGGGATTAGGCCTAATCCTTCCAACATCTCCAAGATAATGGAATGGCCTGTACCCAAAACTGCAAAAGAGATCAGACAATTCGTAGCAATGGGATCTTATTACAGAAAATTTGTGAAAAATTTCGCAAAGATTGTGAGACCTATGGTAGATCTCACAAAGAAGGACAGTACATT
This sequence comes from Azorinus chamasolen, assembly GCA_963576725.1. Lineage (NCBI taxonomy): Eukaryota > Metazoa > Mollusca > Bivalvia > Cardiida > Solecurtidae > Azorinus > Azorinus chamasolen. The sequence continues at coordinate 74,932,426 of OY755245.1, forward strand.
CATTTGGAGCTCAGCATGTCAGTCTGCATTTGAAGACCTGAAAAAGGCACTTCTGAGCCCAGAAATCATGAGCTACCCATTGCAAGATGCAGGAGCTTTCATACTAGATGTAGATGCATCAGATGTCGGAATAGGGGGTATCCTTCATCAAGTGCAAAATAACCGTGAGATGGTCATATCTTATGGCAGTAGAGCCTTGAACAAGGCTGAGAAGAATTACTGCATTATGGAAAAGGAGTTGTTAGCAGTAAGGTACTTCGTAGAATACTACAGACAATATTTGCTTGGCAGACACTTCATTGTTCGGACAGATCACCAAGCATTAAGGTGGCTATTTAGGCTGAAGGAGCCAAAAGGCAAGACCGCTAGATGGATTGAGATTCTCTCCCAATACGACTTTGAGGTCGAGTACAGACCAGGTAAGAAGCAGGGACACTGTGATGCCTTGTCAAGATGCCAAAACCCCAGAGAATGTGATTGCCCAAGTGTGGATACCATGGAACCACTCAAGTGTGGCCCATGTAAGAAATGTTGGAAACGAAGTCAGGACATGATGCTACAAGGTCTGTATGATGAAGTGCAGTTTCCCACACTATCTGAGGGAAATCAAGAGACAGTGTCCAGTATAGCAGACGAGAAGCAAACTCAGACAGTTGGTGATGTAAGCTGTATCCGACCAGTCAAACCATCAAGTAACTCGAAGCCAAGGACCTCACCTTATACCTGGACATGGGCTGGAGGTCAATCAATAGATGACATCAGAGAACTTCAGGAGAAAGATGTGGCAATTGGTCCCATACTTAAAGCTAAACAGAAAGGCGATCGACCAAGTAGCCAGGAGGTAGCAGGTTTGAGCCCAGCTTCCCGACATTACTGGGTGGTATGGGATATGCTATCAATGCTGGATGGTGTGCTGTTTAGAACATTTACAAAGAGAGATGGTACAGGGGAATACCTCCAATTTGTGGTGCCACAGACAATGAGGAGTAATATACTACACCAGATGCATGATTCGCTCCTATCAGGACACTTTGGGTCCAAGAAAACAACAGAGAAGACATTACAAAGGTTCTATTGGTATGGTTTGAAGTCAGATGTCGCTGTGTATGTCAAGGGGTGTGATGTCTGCGCAGCTGACAAGAAGCCAATGAAGACACCTAGGGCCCCTATGGGGACAATAAAAACAGGCGCTCCATTTGATGTGCTAGCAACAGATTACCTTGGGCCCCTTCCCTTGACGAATCGAGGTAATAGGTACATCCTACTGGTAACTGACCTGTTTTCAAAGTATGTGGAGATCTTCCCAGTAGCAGATCAAACAGCCGAGACCTGTGCTTGTATTATAATGAATGATGTCATTTCCAGATGGGGTTGCCCACTCAACTTACACAGTGATCAGGGGCGCAACTATGAGAGCATCTTGTTTCAGGAGTTGTGCCGAATGTTAGAGGTGAGAAAGACAAGAACAAGCCCCAGAAATCCAAAGTGCAATGGCCAGACAGAGAGATTTAACCGCACTATGTTAAGGATGATAAAGGCCTATCTGTGTGGCGAGCAAATTGACTGGGATTTGAATTTGGGCTGTATTGCTGGAGCCTATAGGGCTACACCCAACCCTTCGACGGGTCTAACACCAAATATGATGGTGATGGGAAGAGAAATTAGACTTCCATCAGAGTTGGTATTTTCAAGTACCATACAAAAGAGTAAAGAGGAGGTAACCACTTACGGTGCCTTCGTCCATGGAATGCGACAGAGAATGCAACATGCACACGAGATAGCCAGACAACACTTGTCTACAGCTGCTAAAAGGAATAAAGAAGCCTATGATGTAAAAACGATGCTTCACAGATATCATCCAGGGGATGTAGTTTGGTTCCTCTCTGAGGCTAGGAAGCTCGGTGTGACCCCTAAGTTAGAGAAGGCTTACCAGGGTCCATATCTCATCAAGAGAAAAATGTCTGACCAGAATTTTGTTCTGCAGATGGATTCTAATGGGACAGAACGACTGGTCCATCATGACAAGCTCAAGCCTTATGAGGGTACAAACATTCCTAAGTGGGTCAAGAGGGCAAGACAGAAATTGGCTGTGGTCCCAAGTGGACACATTCCGCCCCAGTAGATCTGATCCAGTAAAGCTGAATTTGTTAAGAAAACTGTTGTTTATATATAGTTAAAGATTTTCTTTGCATGTTGAAAACCTACATTATTTATGTTTAACCATTGATTGTCACTGGCTGAGCGCAGAAGCAGATTATTTAGAAGTAGCTCCACGGGAGACCACTCTATACACAGTAGGCCATTGGTTGCGGACAAGTCCTTTTACTGACCATTCGAGTAGACAGCTAAACAGAGGATATATGACCTGACAGTAAATGATGAATACAGGTAGATGACATACGGCTCGTAGCAGAGAAAAAAATGTCAGTCGAAGAGAGATGGAGAGGAAAGCGTAGTTGAAGCGACAGTTTTAATTCATGAAGTAGTAGCATGTGTCAAAGTGACGAGAAGTAAAGGTGGTTAGCCTGGGAAGAAAACAGAATGAGGTCTCAGAATACATAGAGACGATGAGAGTGGACTGATAAGCGGAAGAGGGATGAGCCTGAATCTTGACAAAATGGTCAACCAATGAATTCCTGACAGTGTGAAGATATAATATGACATAAGGGCTTATACACGTCATGTTTGTGAAACATTGTTATAATCAAATAAATTATATATATATGCAAATGAGCGACTGGAATGGGCCATGAAGCGATCCAGCCAGTCCATGGCTCGTGAAGTGGAGCGAAACACCAGGGCCACGCGGTGTATGGAGAGGGCTCTACAGGAGCTAACAAAGGCCACAAATAAACTAGTGGGGGCATTGGAGAGGGAAGAGCGGAGAAGAGAACGGGTGCCAGAGAAAGGTCGAAGGTCACCAACGGTTACTAGCCAAAGGCATGGGTTAGGTCATAACCAAACTAAACCACGCAGGAACTGAGGGAAGACCATTGCAGATACATATTGTGCTGTTAACTTACGCGTTCAAGTGCTAATAATGTTAAAAATTACCTAATTCACTACAGAGACTGTAAAATTTATATCTGTCGCGAAGTGAATAACATACTGAACTTTTCTAATAAGTGTAATTGTGATACATCTGATATGATGGTGATATTAACTCTCATTTTCTATCGCGATCAAGTGGAAACAAGTGAACTCTAAATACCTGTGTGGCAGTTTTCTGAATAATTATCTATGGACAACGAACTGTTATAATAACCCAGCGATGTATCCAAACCAAGGAGCCAGGATCGGCCATATGAATTGTTCGCTCAACAGAATTGTAAAACATAACCTTTCTGTACAATAGATTGATTAAGATAGTAACAACCAGACATTAGGAAGTGATGGTCAAATTAAGCGTGATTAGGCCAAACAGCTACTGCTCTTACCTTGGATTACTAGTAATTGTAACAGTTACAGTAATCGTAGGTAAATTGATTTGAGAACAATCTTCCTAATGTCTGGTCAAAATGGTGATGGCACTAATAGAAGTCAAAGTTGTCACATGGTACGAACATACATTTTGTATCTAGTGCTATGTCTAATTTACTGCATGATACTGTTTGATTGACAGAAGTAAATCAATTATTAAATTTGGACACTAAGCTGCTTGTATTTTAGTCTTACTGTTTGTGTGATTCAACAGTTTAGATAACATGTTTAATGTCTTAGTGCAAACATGGTTATATGAAATAACTAGAATTATTTGTATCTTATTGGTGGTGATAAGGTAATATAATGAGGATGGTCTGAAAGCTTCCGTTGTAAAAGTAATTCTGCAAGTGCAAAATAATTGTTAGCATCAATGCTAACATTTGCAAACAGTAAACTTGGTGACTATATAGTTGATACATTTAGCTATTAGGAATACTTGTCTTTAAATGTTAAAGTAGGTAATGGCTTTATGTGCATTCAGGAGTAATATCAAAGTTAGCCAAGTGGTTGGAATTGGTGTGAACCACCAGAGCATGACATGATACTCAGTAATTAATATTAAATAGGTCTTGGTGATGTAAATTAATATTTATGGAATGGGAAATTCTTAGGCCATATTTGAGCCAAATTCACTTACTTTAGTGTATAAAACCAACAGCTCATAACTGTTGATGATATTGAGTAATGACTGAAGGTATTACTGATATTTACTTTGAATGGCAAAGTAGCCATTCAGAGTATTGAGGCATAGCAACTTGAAGTTGCAAGGGTAGCCTTTACGTTGATAGGGAATTAGCCAGATGACCGGTGTTGATATGAATCACTAGGGTGCACCACAAACATGTTTGTGAAGACCAATTTAACTTGGTGGATATTAAAGGTGTACATGCCTGTGAGATGAGAGAATCTGTCTTGCATTACTTATGTTAGGCAGTGAGAGCTACTTTTAAGAGCTAGTATTAGATAACATGAAACGGTCTAAGCACTCGATTGACTGCATTAATGACTTAGAGATGAAGTTAGTAGTTGCAGGTTGTGTGAACTACTTAACCAGATATATTGTACCTGCTATGTATTAGGTAACTTGAAGTCTGGAAAGATGGGATTGGTAGATCAACACCCCAGTGCAAAGTACAAATTTACACTGATGTGTTATTTCTTCCAAGGCAACAACTTTGCTGTTGTGTATGACAATCATTGGTGCTATTATAGTTTTAGTACCTGCTCTGTATGCGGTAACTTGGAATTGAGAAGGATGTGATTGGTAGACCAACACTCCAGTGCAAAGTATAAATTTACACTGGAGTGTTACGTCTTCTAATGGAGTGTTACGTCTTCTAATGCAGCAACTTTATTGTTGTGGTAATTTTAATATTTTCGCAATGATGTATGGTTGTGTCTATAATCATTGGTCTGATGTTTTTATAGCTGTAGTAGCCGCTCTGTACGCGGTAGTTTTAACTTGAAATTTAGGAAAGATGTTGTTGGTAGATCAACACTCCAGTGCAAATGATAAATTTACACTGGAGTGTTACATTTTCCAATGCAGAAATTTATCGTTGTGGTAATTCTAGTATTTGTACAATGGTGTACACATGTTTCGCCAATCGTTGGTTTGATGTTATTATTACTATTGTTAGTGTTTCTCAACTGTTAGTCTCGAATGCACTATGTGCATGGGCATTTTTGTTAAATGATTTATTGCATCAAAATAGGTGGTATAAGATAAGGAGCTATGCCTTAAATTGTATGTGTTCACAAGAAGTGTTATGTATATAGAGTGCATTGCTAAAATGGATGGAGAGTTCTGCGCGTCATACATTTTAGCTAAATTTATATAGGACTGGTGTTTTGGACCAATTTCATAATTGAAATTGAATTGGTTACTTAAAGGCAGAATTGAGCCAATTTCAAAAGGACCATAACCACTTCTTGTGACAATTCATTTATCTCAGGAAAACTCATGTTTATTAGGGTTGATGCTATGTTTATGAAACTTGGTATAGAATTTGTTGGTATATTTGTGATAAGGTGCTAAGACTTAAGTGTTAGCCATAGATGGTTACGTAGTTTGTGGTTTAAGATTTTTTTGTTGTTAGGTGTTTGTTGGAACTTAAACACTTTAAGAGGGGGGTAATGTAGTGACCCAGTTTTCTCGTAACATCAGGTCAAATGGGGTCAAGCATGACTATGTAAAGAAGGACCGATTTTACCTTTAATTCTCTACTATGCAATGTGACAGTTATCTAGCAATGTGTAATAGGACTAGATCTTCCTAGAACTATCAGATTTTACCTTATATCCTTGATTTCCACGATGATAATAAGGTTTTATGTTGATGGAACTTTGAGTAGTTTGTAACTGCCGCCATATTGGAATTGCATTGTGGGACAGGTATTTTGATACATTCTATTTATATCCGCGTCTCCTCTCTGTCAAAATCTCTAGTTTATCAAGTTTAATCCAAAAGTCTACAAAGTCCATATTTCTGCAGTTTGATCCTGAGTGGCAGTAACAAACCTCAGACATTTTAGAATTTAAAGGTAAATTTTGTTATAGAAAGTTAATTTAAGAAAGTGTTTAATTTTCAATTCTTTATCGATGTGTACTGTATTTTTGGTATTCTTAACATGTATAGCGCAATGACGTTGCACCAGAATCTCACCAAATCCCACAGTTTTCACACCAATGTTGATGTGGAACGACGTGCAAAGTTCCACAAGCGACGTTTGTGAGATTTTTGTGCAATTGTTACCTTGGATTCACGTGCTTGGCACGTAATTTCGTTCTTCGGGCTATAAAAGACGCCGTTTTCGGCAGTTCAGGGACTTCGCACTGGTTAATCATAGAAACCACCTCTATATTAATCGCTATCTTTAGGTTGATATTTAATTCTACTCTTTTATTTTAATAAGTTCATAGATCTACTTTAATACTTTTATGAATATACTTAGCGTGAGGCTTTACTGTTGCTTGATTCTTATGCTCAAGCTTTAAGAGTAGCCTTAGAGATAATAATTCTTTATCTGAACTTCAAGCATTTGGAATAGAAGACATATTTTATTCTTTTACTCTATTTTTCTTTAATAAATTATAGATCTAAATTATGATCGCTGACTCTTGATATTAGGAATTAAACATATACTGTTCACTCCTTGGGGAAATACTGGATGGTCATTAATAGTGATAGATCTATAGTGAAAACTGGGTAGACCCAGACTTTAATTGTTTATTGTTAGGCATAGATCTGAGAGATATATTGATCAGTTCCCATTTGAATCCAGATATTTGTTGACTGTACTGGTGAATAAAGAGAGGGAACCAGAATTACATTGCTATCTTTATTTCACACTTCCTTCCTGTTCTCTTTTAATTTCTTTAAGCGAAGTCCATTTTAGTTTACTCATTTACAAACTTTTGGTGTCGAGCGAGTCTGATCACGCTACCCATATACCGAGAGACTGCTCGGCACGTGCTTCACGAGCGCACTACAGTATCAATCTGTATCCAAACTGTTTTCGAATGTTAACAATACCCGTCCTTAATTAAAGCTTTTTATTTAACCCTTTCCTTCACATAAATGCCTTTTCACACCTTTGCAAGCAAAGTAGACCCAGATCAGACAGTCCCTGCAGGAGCCTCTGATCAGGGTCTGCTCTGTTTGCCTATGAAATTGTTATATGTATGTCTGACCCTACAGTGTCTATAAATACAAAAAAACCCGTGTACACATACCATAATTATAAACACAATGTTATTATTTCTTACATAGATATTCAACAGGAGCTTGAACTGAGTAATAGGAAAATATTAACTGTATACCTGTTTGTGACTCCGGAGAATGAAAACTGCCGTTTGAGGACCGGTGTCCGTGTCGGAGTGGGTGTGGATGCTGGGGAGGGTATGTCTAGCCCCGGACTGGCGTTGGCCCGCTCCACCTCTTTGAAGCTCTCCACACACACAGCGAATAGCTCCCTGCAACATGTGTACGTCCGTACAATTAGCTCTAGCTGACCGTCCAACTTCCGGTTTTCGTCTTCGAGGCGACAAATCTCACGTGACAAGTCTGTAACGTCGAACTAGATCAAAACAAAATGATGTCTATAATAATGACTTCGGAGTTACCAGACTGAAATTAGAACGCGAAATAAAACAAGTCGGTTCATTTAAAACTTCATAGCAACTTGAACGAAGAACATTATTATATTTACTCCGAACATATGTTTAACTCTCATTTACAATGTGAGATATTAAAACATTAACCCTTTACGTCATAAATACGCCTTTCTACGCCCTTACAGAGTAGACCCACAGCAGATGCCTCCTGTAAAAGCCGCCTAATGAAGGTCTGCTCTCTTTGCTATTTGATATGATACATATATGATTCTACAGTATCTTCCATTGCAAGAAATGCTTGTGTACATGTGCTATTATAACTATTAATCTGGGTTAAGATACCATTACAGTGAAACCTCTCTATTACGGCCACTAAATTACATCAAATATTTTGCGTTAAATGCATGTGGCTGCTTAAAGCAAGGTGAAAGTAAAACAGAACGCTCCTATGGGAGCGTTCTGTTTTACTTTCACCTTGCTTTAAGCAGCCATCTGTCCTAAATACCAACTAATTAACACAATTTAGTGGCCGTTATAGAGAGGTTTTACTGTATTTCTTACGTGAATGTTCATGAAGTAAAGGGTTACCATAACTAACCTTTAGTCGTTTTAAAACGTGATTACCTTTTTGAACAGTTTGGAGACCCAGAGGAAATAGCATTTAATTCATGGACAGGCAGATTGTATATTTAATGTTTTGTTTATTTTTGTGTAGATAAAGACACTAAGATTATGTATTTGAGTACGAATCTGGTCAAGTATTGAGCGGGTACACATTGAACATGCAGCGTCTATTTACTATAACCATTTTTAGTAAATCTCAGCTGAATCTGATTATAGACTCATTAATGTTTCATGACCAATGACCAATGTTATAAACTGTTCTGTTTGAGTCAGAGTTCGTTCTTAAGCATCTGACGTGTTTGATACTTGAGGACGAGCCCAGACTCAAACTCAGAAGTTTTAAAACCCCGCTTTCTCGACTTGAGATTTGTCTCAAACTCTATATCTTGTTAATAGTGCCATTAACACAGCTATACAATGTTGGCGGTCATTGAAAAATAGCAGCACTTTTAGACTCGTTAAAAATTTGGTCTTGTAAAATTGCTCTTAAAATAACTTTTATATGGAGAAGCCTTAATTAAGCAAAGAGCTGATCTGACAATTTGACGAACAATAAAACAGAACTTATGCTTTGTTGGTCTTACGTTTGTCATCCATTACTAGTCTGTGCCATCTATTATACGACAATATAAGAGAGGATTTATTCGGTAAAATATGCTGAACCAATTCAGTCTTTACTAATCATGTTAATTTTACGACGTATAATTACTTGTTAGCTTACAGTGATACGATAAAATACAGTACCAAAGCCTGCTCTGCAATACGTTTAACTAGAAGAAATCTCCTATGTAAATAATTGATGTTGTAACAGAATTTAAGTCTAATTACAGCTTCTAGTTTCTTAACCCTTCGCTTGCTATTCGCGTCAATATACCTACCTGTAAATAGTGAAGACCCAGATGAGACAGCTCCTGCAGGAGCTGTCTCATCAGGGTCTGCACTATTTACAAATTGATTGTGCAACCAGTGCACTCCACAGCAGTGATTGCACAGCGAACTACTTGTACACAGTGCAGATATATGTAATTATACAACAGGGCATGGGTAAAGAAGGAGAAATGTGTTTTAAAATTCAGCAAGAGAAGGGTTAACAGCTATTTCTGTTACTGCGAGCACACTGCCTTAACATGCATCTATTCTTGTGGATGATGTCTGATACTATTTTCATTGTATATAATTTTTAAAAGTCTCTCATATTTCATTTTTGAGTGGCTTTGTACCTTTATGTAATAATCATAGACTTTATGTTTATTTGCGACGAACATTAGTTAAATTATCTGTCTGCATATCTGTCTGTCAACAAGGTGTCCGATTTATAAAATAAGCCGTACTGAGATTGAAAAAGTGACTTAAGAGACTAGAACAAACAGTCCTTCGGACGAGACTATAAACCGAGGTCCGATGTACACATGTATCAATGTTTTGGTAGACCACATTCGTAACAAATCACATTCGTAACACGTGTTACAAATATGATCCGGAAATCGAGCACATCTGTAACACATTTTGTGACGAATGTGATCGATGCCGATGTTTGATGTGACATACAATCACATTTGTAACACGTCAAATTTCATACTGAAAAGGAAGCTAAAAAGTGCATGTGCATTATCTCTCTTTGCAAAAATGAAACCTTGTTCAAATTTTAACAACAAACTAAATATTAACAAAAGAAATGACTAAGTATTTTTTCCCCTAAAGGTATATCATAAGATTTATAGTTGCTAAAATATTTGGCATAGTGTATTAATAACTCAATTGAAAGCAAACAAAGGAACTAAGAAGTAATATTTATTTAATCATAGGCACACATTAACACCACTGTCTCGGTGCATGTACACGTATATGACAAGTTCTATGAAAATGGAAACTCTTCAATATATTTTAGGCAGAAATATGTTACAAGCATGAACATTATATCTTTAAAATGTGCTGTTAAGGTTGTGAAAAGTTTGAGACATGACCCTCAAGCAAATATAGTAACATATACAATGATAATCCTATTATTATTAACTAATTGAACATTGTCATTCAGGAACTCAGCCTGTTACATTTGTGATTCTAATGTCAACCCATGTCGCAGACTCACATTTGTAACACATTTTACCTGTTACGAATTCGTAAAATATCTGTTACAAATGTGATCCGTGACGAATGTGGTCTAACAATGCTTTACACTTGGCATCTAAAAGAACCAGAGAAACTCTGTCGATAATAAGAGTAGGGCATCGCGCCCGGATTTCTCTGTGTCCTATCCCCCTCTCTCTCCCCAACCCCCATCCCCCTCTCTCTCACTCTCTCTCACTCACTCTCTCTCTCTCTCTCTCTCTCTCTCTCTCTCTCTCTCTCTCTCTCTCTCTCTGGGGCGTCCAATTAGCCTATGATGTGCAGAAAGGCCGTTAACCAACCAACCAACCAACAAACAAACTAAACCAAACCACCACGTTCTAAATGCATTACGCGAAGACAGGATTGTTTTGTCCGTGATAAAAAACTGTAAAATCAGATCTTTATCTTTTCAAAAATCAAACAGAACAGGAGCCGTCTGATCTGGATCTACTCTCTTCATATATTACGCAAAGGAACCATGTATTACAGATACCCCATATCTACTCGTTGATTTAATTTGACCACGCATGTACTTCTGCCGGAAGATACACATATTCATTGTACAGTAAAACATCTCTATAACGGCCACTAAATTGTGTTAATTAGTTGGTATTTAGGGCAGGAGGCTGCTTAAAGCAAGGTGAAAGTAAACCAGAACGCTCCTATAGGAGCTTTAATCAACCACCTGCCTTTAACACAAAATATTTGATGTAATTTAGTGGCCGTTATAGAGAGCTTTTACTGTATCTCCGTAGATATCTAGGCAGATAAGTAGTTCCCTACTGACTTTAAGCTTTATCCCGCTGTGTGAAAAAAAGGTTATGCCTGCACACATTTGGATTTGGCGCCATTTTGATTTCTTCCGATTCGATCAACGTTTTGAGAAACTATTGCTGGAATGTCAAACAGATTGGATCCTAGTGATACGCCGAGTTACTCGGCATCTCATCTGGATCCCAGCTGTTTGCAAATGCCAGTCGATTCGCGGAAAGCGTGGTAACGGTATTATACTGGCTTACTTTAATGTTTAATCCGTTTCATGTGAGTAAGGGCGGGACTGGACGTGCTATAAGATTATAGAGATAGCACCTGTTTGTACCCTATAACGAGGAAACGTTGATACTGAATGTTGATCTTTCTTCATATGAACTGTTATGATTGTAAGCAATTATAAGCTCAAAATAGATCTTCCTGTTTCTGTTTGTAACCTTTTACTCCATGCATATCCATTGAAGAAATAATGAGAGCATGGGTATTTATCAGTCTAACATTTATAAAGGAATATAAAGAGTTTTTGGCCGCGGTAAAAGCTGTAGAATTAGATCTATATAATTTCATTAGCCAACAAAGCTGACACTGATCAGATAGCTCATACAGGCGGCTGTACAATTATCCATTTGATCAGGGCCTGCTTTGTTCGCTCACGAACTGATACACAGTAGAACCTGTCCTAAGCGACCATTCATGTATTGAATATAGAAGTCTTAAAACAGTTGCTAAATGCAGGACAAAAGCAATACAGAAAGCTTCTATAGGAGCTTTCTCAATATTTTTTGATCGGCATTAACCCTTTCCCTGTTCTGTGTTAATACCTAATGAATATTCATTAACAAAGTAGTTATAAAGAAATATGCAAGGTGGAACATTGTAGACATTTTAGAAAGCAAAGAAACATATCTATCAAATTCGGTTAGCAAACAGAGTAGACCCTGATCAGACGGCTCCTATAGGAGCCGTCTGATCTGGGTCTACTCTGTTTGCAAATGCGCGAAAACACGTTTATATGAGGGAAAGGGTTAAACTACCACCTGCCTTACATACCCATAATTAGACCATCTTTGATGGCCGCTTAAGACAGGTTCTACTGTAAATATGTTTCTACTTCTCTTCCTCATAAATCATTATAATTTTCAGCTAATTAATATTCATAGAGTCCTTATCTCTTACATGAATATTCATTAAGTAAAGGATTAACAATTCGCATGCCATTTTCGCGGATACAAAATGTTTTCTTGATCAGATTTCGAAGTAGATGTTCGTCCATTTCTCTTTAAAATATTTAATCCTTTAATCCCATATAAACGATGTTCCGCGCCTTTGCAAACAGGGTATACCCTGATCAGAGGGCCTCCATAGGAGCCGTCCAATCAGTGTTTTCTCTGTTTGCTTATGACATAATATAGATCTGAATCATCTGATTCAAAGGTTTCTGCCAATAACAACACATTCTGAAGAGTCGCTGTGTTTCTGGGAAATTATTAAATTATTTGCCAGGGTCATCACAATTTAAACAATTAATGCATGTCTAAGAGTCCCTCAAAAGGTAAAAGGTAAGCAGTCTTGACCAAGATCGGAGAGCTCGAAATCTGAATTAGATAATACATGTATTCTGTATCGACAGTAATTTGACCGTCGTACTGCAAACTTTAACCTTTCCTTAATATAAACTCATTTTCACGCATTTGCAAACAGAGTAGATACATATCAGACGGCTCCTATAGGTCTGCTCTGTTTGCTATTGGAATTTTAAAGATCTGTTTCTGTACTTTCTAAAATGGCTACAATGTTCCACTTTCCATTATACTCATTTTGTCCATGAATATTCAATAGGTATTGAAATTTGGAGTAAACATAGAAACGAAAAGGGTTAAGCTTTTGACCTGGGGATATCTAATTAGGGCCTGATCAGTTTGCTTATTATGTATGCATAAGAATAATATAGATCTGATTCTACAGTTTGTGCAGTTACCAAAACTATACTGGGTTCTATATGCTTTTACAGTAAAACCCCTTTAAACCGGACGTTATATTTAGTATAAATATCGGTCTTGGAGACAGGTGGCAGCTTAATGCAGGATGAAAGTCACACAGAAAGCTCCTCGATGAGCTTTCAACATGACTTTAATGCTGCATTAAACAGCCACCTGCCTAAACGTATCTAAATTATTCTCTTCTAGAATTCCGGTTTAGATGTGTATTTTTTTATTATAACAAATTCAGGTAATACATATTCATGAAGCCATATTTTCGTATGTGAATATGCATGAGGGAGATGTATAGCAGTGTAACCCAGTTTGTATAATACAGTAAAACCTCGATTATTCGAATTTTCGGTATAGAAGAATTTAGATCCTTTTAGGCAGGTGGCTGCTTAATGCATGTTGAAAGTCATGCAGAAAGCTCCTAGAGGAGCTTTCTGCATGACTTTCACCATGCATTAAGCTGCCACCTGTCTTAAAGATCGATAATAATACGTATTTTAGTGTTCGAATAATCGAAGTGTTACTGTATGTCTAAATCTGATGGAGAATATTGAATGACAAACAATACAGACCCTAACTGGAGGGTCGCTCCAGGGGTCTTATGTCCGCCATCTTTACTGTTTGCAAATGTCAGGAAACCCATTTACAGTAAACCTCTCTATAACGAGCACTAAATTGCATCAAGTATGTTATGTTGAAGACAGGTGGATGCTTAAAGCAAGGTGAAAGTAAAACATAACGCTCCTACAGGAGCGTTTTGTTTTACTTTCACCTTGCTTTAAGCATCCACCTGCCCAAAATACTAATTAACACAATTTAATGGTCGTTATAGAGAGGTTTTACTGTAGTTACAAAACTTGCAACCGATATATAACAGCAGTATTACCTGTAACTGGTTGTTGAAATTGATGAGTTCTTTCACTTCTTTATCTCTCAGCTCTCGGAGCTGTGTCAGCTCTCGCGCTAGGATTCGAATAGACTTCTCCTCCCCTGTAAATGTAACAGCAAGTCAATGTCACAGCAAGTCTCATTTTCTTCCAGTGTGACATATAATTTAATATATATGGCATGTCTGTGTCTTGATCTACCTGAAACTCTCTCTACAAGAACCATACCCTATCCACCGGACTTAACACTTGCGTGTGTTCGAGTGTGTTTTTCCTGCTTGCTTTCTTTGTATCTATATCCTCAAAAGCGAATTTGCCAACAACTTGGACCAAGATGAGATCAAGACGTTTTATCAGGATCCAAATTGTTTGACATTCAATCAGTTGCTTCTCAAAAGCTGGGAATTTCTCTGGCATTAAATCGAAAAAAAAACCCACCTATAGTTTTATTCATAATTAACACCTATTACATTAATACACATATTAATGTATAGGCGCTATAAATAGAACTATAGTCTTTAAAACTCTTTTTCGATATAGTGCCAGTGTTGAAATTACACAAATTCTTAAGACCAGTGTTTGAGCAGACATACAAACAGCACAGACTCAAACACCCCATGGAAGACCACTCTGATAGCAAAGTGTCCAGGACAAGTACAACGGCTAACAATGTTTAAATAGTCCCCTCCAGGCTCCAATAAGCAATATTACACCAGTAGAAACCATACATACTGATCTGTCTAACTCTCTTATTTCTCAGTCAACCCTATCTTGCTATTATTCGTTAGAGTCGCCTCTCCGGGGCAATTCTATTGCATAGCAGAACGACAGGGGTCGAAGGAAAATGTTAAAAATATTTTATTTAGATTTCCTTAATAGTAAATATGGACCTTGCCTACAACGTGAATAAAGAGATCACGGACGTTAGACAAATGGGTACAAATAACCATTCCCCCATATGTGTTAAAAAAATTAAAGAACAGTAACATCAATCCTATTAAGCGACCATTTATAAAAGGGGTATAATTCTGAGTAATAAAACAGTTGGTGGCTGAATGTAGGGCGA
The DNA here is from genome assembly GCA_963576725.1 of Azorinus chamasolen. Classification (NCBI taxonomy): domain Eukaryota; kingdom Metazoa; phylum Mollusca; class Bivalvia; order Cardiida; family Solecurtidae; genus Azorinus; species Azorinus chamasolen. The sequence goes on from OY755245.1 coordinate 74,947,473, forward strand.
GAGTTATGCAGAAAGCTCCAATATGAATGTTCGGCATTACTTTCGAGCTGTTAAAGACACACATGTTTATTAATCAAATGACCACATTAGTAAAGTGAAACTTTTTCTTAAGCCGACATTTTTTAAAGTAGTGAAAGTATCGGTCCTACAGACAGGTAAAGGGGTGCCATTGACGCTCCTTCAGGCAGGTAAAGGGTGCCATTGACACTCCTTCAGACAGATAAAGGAGTGCCATTGACGGTTCTACAGACAGGTTTAAGGGGTGCCATTGACGCTCCTTCAGACAGGTAAAGAGGTGCCATTGTCGGTTTTACAGATAGGATAATAATAAAGTAATGGGGTGCCATTGACGGTCCTTCAGACAGGTAAAGTGGTGCCATTGTCGATCTTAAAGATATGTAAAAGAATATAACAGTCGGAATAGAAAGGAGTGTAACGGTAGGTCTTAAGACATATAATGGAGAGTAGTGGTTGGTCTTAAGACATATCATTGAGTGTAATGGTTGGTCTAAGACACATAATTGAGTGTAACGATAGGTCTTAAGAAATATAATTGAGTGTAGTGGTTGGTCTTAAGACATATAATTGAGTGTAATTGAAGATCTTAAGACACATAATTGAGTGTAATGGTAGGTCTTAAGACACATAATTGAGTGCAATGGTCGGTTTTAAGACATGTAAAAAAGCGTAACTGTTGGTCTTGAAGATATGTAAAGGAATTTGATTGTCAATCTGAAAGGAAGTTAATGGAGTGTAATGGTCGGTTTTAAAGCCATGACAAAACAGGGTGAAATTGTCGTTTTAACCCTTTCCCTCATATAAACGTGTTTTCACGCATGTGCAAACAGAGTTGACCCAGATCAGACGGCTCCTATAGGAGGCGTCTGATCAGGGTCTGCTCTGTTTGCTAATGGAATTTGATAGATCTGTTTCTTTACTTTCTAAAATGGCCGTAATGCTCCACCTTCCATATTTCATTATCACTATTTTATCTATGAATATTAAGTAGGAATTAAAATTCGGAATAAACATAGAACAGGGAAAGGGTAAAACATGTAAAGGGAGTGTAATGTAGTGGTCGGTCTTCAAGACAGACAATAGAGTGTAATGGTTGGTCTTAAAGACGGATAATGGGGTGTAAGTGTCGGTCTTAGAGACGGATAAAGGAATGTAAGTGTCGATCTTAAAGACGGATTAGGCTGTGAAATGGTCGGTCTTAAAGACGGATTAGGCAGTGAAATGGTCGGTCTTAAAGACGGATTAGGCAGTGAAATGGTCGGTCTTAAAGACCGATAAAGCAGTGAAATGGTCGGTCTTAAAGACCGATAAAGCAGTGAAATGGTCGGTCTTAAAGACAGATAAAGCAGTGAAATGGTCGGTCTTAAAGACGGATAAAGCAGTGAAATGGTCGGTCTTAAAGACGGATAACGGAGTGAAATGGTCGGTCTTAAAGACAGATAAAGCAGTGAAATGGTCGGTCTTAAAGACCGATAAAGCAGTGAAATGGTCGGTCTTAAAGACAGATAAAGCAGTGAAATGGTCGGTCTTAAAGACAGCTAAAGCAGTGAAATGGTCGGTCTTAAAGACAGATAAAGCAGTGAAATGGTCGGTCTTAAAGACAGCTAAAGCAGTGAAATGGTCGGTCTTAAAGACGGATAAAGCAGTGAAATGGTCGGTCTTAAAGACGGATAAAGCAGTGAAATGGTCGGTCTTAAAGACAGATAAAGCAGTGAAATGGTCGGTCTTAAAGACAGCTAAAGCAGTGAAATGGTCGGTCTTAAAGACCGATAAAGCAGTGAAATGGTCGGTCTTAAAGACCGATAAAGCAGTGAAATGGTCGGTCTTAAAGACAGATAAAGCAGTGAAATGGTCGGTCTTAAAGACAGCTAAAGCAGTGAAATGGTCGGTCTTAAAGACAGATAAAGCAGTGAAATGGTCGGTCTTAAAGACAGCTAAAGCAGTGAAATGGTCGGTCTTAAAGACGGATAAAGCAGTGAAATGGTCGATCTTAAAGACGGATAAAGCAGTGAAATGGTCGGTCTTAAAGACAGATAAAGCAGTGAAATGGTCGGTCTTAAAGACAGCTAAAGCAGTGAAATGGTCGGTCTTAAAGACGGATAAAGCAGTGAAATGGTCGGTCTTAAAGACGGATAACGGAGTGAAATGGTCGGTCTTAAAGACAGATAAAGCAGTGAAATGGTCGGTCTTAAAGACCGATAAAGCAGTGAAATGGTCGGTCTTAAAGACAGATAAAGCAGTGAAATGGTCGGTCTTAAAGACAGCTAAAGCAGTGAAATGGTCGGTCTTAAAGACAGATAAAGCAGTGAAATGGTCGGTCTTAAAGACAGCTAAAGCAGTGAAATGGTCGGTCTTAAAGACGGATAAAGCAGTGAAATGGTCGGTCTTAAAGACGGATAAAGCAGTGAAATGGTCGGTCTTAAAGACAGATAAAGCAGTGAAATGGTCGGTCTTAAAGACAGCTAAAGCAGTGAAATGGTCGGTCTTAAAGACCGATAAAGCAGTGAAATGGTCGGTCTTAAAGACCGATAAAGCAGTGAAATGGTCGGTCTTAAAGACAGATAAAGCAGTGAAATGGTCGGTCTTAAAGACAGCTAAAGCAGTGAAATGGTCGGTCTTAAAGACAGATAAAGCAGTGAAATGGTCGGTCTTAAAGACGGATAAAGGAGTGTATTAAACAACACAAAGGAATGTTAAAGACATGTAAAGGAATATAATTATCAGTCTGAAAGACTAGTAATGGGGTATAATTGACGTCTGATCAGGCTACGGAATGTTTGTTTCACCAATCAGGTTTCAACCTTTAAACTAAACTAAAGATGCTTGAGAACATATTCATCTAGATTAACCCATTCCCACTTAGGCTATTTTTAATTAAATTAAATCTACCAATCTACCAAAAAGGGGCATTAACTAGAAAAAAGGAAAATTTCAGAATTGTGTAGATTTGAAACCATTGTGATAAATAGAGCATTTGCTCCTGTGGAGCAAATGCTCTATTTATCACAATGGTTTCACAAAGTGACTTTTACAGAAGCGTCAAGAGGCGTCTATATGCGGGAATGGGTTAAATTCAAATTCGCTCAGAATACACTTTTTTTGCGATTCCACCTGAAAACGGATACATGCTAGGGTTAAACTAACAACACGCCAGTCACTTCAACCCCGTCGTCCGGGAAAAAAAGGTATTGTGTAGGAACTATAGTTTACTAAGATTTATTTTGTTTCTTTATCTCGCGACCCCTGCCGTTATCGAGCCTTGATAAAATTTATTTCGCTAAAGCAATGAAATGGCATTAAATCCTGACGTGGAAACAATTTCTTACCTGAATTCTCAGGGGGTGTATACACAATAAACTGATTTCTCATAGTGAAACAACGCGCACAATTAAAACGTTATTTCACAGTCATTTATCCCTTTTATCTATGCATATTCAGGTAAGAAATGATGATTATGAATACCAATTAACTGATTTTTATGTATGGCACATGGAAAAACGGAAGTTTTGATTATGGCAGAATCTATCGAATGAGATCTGTATCACTTCATATGCAAATAGAGCAAAACAGACCCTGATTAGATGGCCGCTACAGGAGCTGTCTGACCCGGGTCTACACAGTTTGAAAATATGTTACAATGCGTAACTAGGGAGAAAAGTGTTAATGAATGAATATAGACATCCTTTAAAGCAGGGGACCGCTTATTGCAGGACACAATGTATGCAGAATGTTTCCATTGGAGCTCTTTGCATAAAATTATTTTAACCATCTGTCTTACAGACCGACACTTATATCGAGTAGTCGTTGTGAACTGGGCTTACTGTAAGATTAACCCCTAATATACCCCATACTGACTCCTTTTGGCGTCTCTGTAAAAGTCACCTTTTTGAAACCACTGTGATAAGTAGATAATTTGCTCCATAGGAGAAAATGCTCCATTTATCACAGTGGTTTCAAAACTACACAATTCTAAAAGTTCCCTTTTCTCTAGTAAACGCTCCTTTTCGGCAGATTTATTCAAAGAGGTTGGATCCAAAAATAGCCTATGAGGTAATGGATTAACTCTAGGTCCATTTGACTTGATTGTTTGACTATCACACTGATTGTTACTGACAGACCATCAAAATGCCTTAATTCATATCTAACATACGGCAGAACATCTAAAGCTACTACCTGAGAAACACAGAGCAATAGATAAAGATGCGTACTCAAATACTGAAACACAGAGCAATAGATAAAGATGCGTACTCAAATACTGAAACACAGAGCAATAGATAAAGATGCTTACTCAAATACTGAAACACAGAGCAGTAGATAAAGATGCTTACTCAAATACTGAAACACAGAGCAATAGATAAAGATGCTTACTCAAATACTGAAACACAGAGCAGTAGATAAAGATGCTTACTCAAATACTGAAACACAGAGCAATAGATAAAGATGCTTACTCAAATACTGAAACACAGAGCAATAGATAAAGATGCTTACTCAAATACTGAAACACAGAGCAATAGATAAAGATGCGTACTCAAATACTGAAACACAGAGCAATAGATATAGATGCGTACTCAAATACTAAACTCTTCATTTCTCAACTAAACCCGACTGTGAAAACTTTTCGAGACGATTCTAAAAGAGTGGACGCAACATAGGATTTATTGGAGAAATAAAGAAGTTATTATTGGAATTTTTTTAATTTACAAACCTTATCTGGTCCTCTGGATTTATAACCATATAGATATGGATGTTAAATGTTTCCTCATAGGCTAATTTTAGATCCAACCTCTTTGAAGAAATCTACTGAAAGGAGCACTTACTAGAGAAAAGGAGAATTTTTTAATTTTGTAATATCGACACCATTGTGATAAACAGAGCATTTGCTCCCACGGAGCTCCTATAGAGCAAATGCTCTGTTTATCACAATGCGTTCAAAAAGTGACTTTTACAGAAGCGCCAAATGCGTCAATATGAGGGAATGGAGTTAGCCCTTTAGTCCATGAATATTCATGTAAGAAATAATGTACGTATGGATATCTATAATGGCATATGAAACAGAAAAAAGTTTGTCCCTGGTAAAACTATAGAATGAGATCTATAGAACAGATACTGAACAGACGGCTGTTGCAGGAGTCGTATAATCTGAATCTATTACATAACAGACCCCGAACAGATGGCTGCTGCAGGAGTCGTCCAATCTGAATCTATTACATAACAGACCCCGAACAGACGGCTGCTGCAGGAGTCGTATAATCTGAATCTATTACATAACAGACCCCGAACAGATGGCTGCTGCAGGAGTCGTCCAATCTGAATCTATTACATAACAGACCCCGAACAGACGGCTGCTGCAGGAGTCGTATAATCTGAATCTATTACATAACAGACCCCGAAGAAATGGCTGCTGCAGGAGTCGTCCAATCTGAATCTATTCTATTTGCAAATGAGTAAAAACCGTATCTATGGAGTAAATAGTTAACACCGGAAGAAAGCAAATGTAATGATCCCGCTCACGTTGACCTTTATGCATGAATAGATTAAAGTGAGATGACGCAGTATAAATCAATAATCTATAGAATTACATCATAAGGTAAATCGAACTAACACATGCTGTACCTGTGTGCATAATATATACAATAAGAACATAAGTAAATTGTGTAGACTCCGGCTAGAAGGATTCTGGAGAAGCCCTGTAAACAAGGTCTGAAATACATGTACTTACTTCACACATTGTCATCAATTGGTTTGTATTGTAAATACAATTCTTAATATAAATCTAATGGATTCACGACTTCATTTTCATGTATATCTGATTGATAAGATTGATAAGAATTTGACTTTCACTTAATATCTGACCAATCGGTTGCTTCAGAGGAAACCCAGACTCTAGTAAAGCGATATATAACCCCTGGGCCCGATTCATTATATGCATGATCTATAGAAGTTCGGGTTTACCTTTCAGTGGTTTATAGAAGAGGTTTTCTCCGTCCAGCTGGAGGGAATAACGGTTCTTGGTCCCGAGGTAGTCGGTGTCGTTGATTGTCAACTGCTGTTGATGTTTTCGGAGTGCCACCTGAAGACCAATGTTCTGAGCGTCAGACGCTTGCAGCATCGTCCGGAGGTCCTCGATAATCTCTTTGAGACTTTGTGACTCTTCTCTATGAAAGGTCACCTCATAGAGCAACTGGTCAATATTTTCTTTGATTTCACTCAACCGGAAACCAGAGATCCGCAATTTGTCCCAGTTTTTGAACAGTTCCGAGTCGTGAATGCATTTATGCTTTGAGCTGACAAGTTTCTTGTGAAATTCGGTGCGTTTTGTGATATCCTTGCTTATTTCACCATTTGCAGTGGACCCATTCCTCGTGGCATTCATAGTTCGAAAATTCTGATTGACTAAGAATCCCGTATAGTCCCCATAACATGCAAAGTGCTCACACAGGCGTTCATGAAACTCCTGAAACGTGATGTCGGCCTCAATGTCCTTCTGCAAGTTCGAGTCCCTTAAATACAATACACTGCACAAATGGCGGAACTCCTCCCCTGTTATTTTCCCACGCCCTCTGCTGTCAATGCTCTGGAATATGTCCTGCAAATATTGATCCAGATCGTTGGACAACACAAGAATCTCTGCGTTCTTTTTAGATCCGTTGTTCCCATACTGGTAAGCCAACGTATTAGAAAGCCACTTGGCCTTCAGCTTCGGCGATCGGCCGATTCTCGGAGATTTTGGAACAAGATTCATTTTTCACAAACACTGCCTTTTCCGCTCCACAATCTATACTCGGGACACCGTTTCTCACAATATTCTTCAAGGAAATGTCTTCACGAGTAGCGACTATGAATCGTAATTAACGGCTTAACCTATAGCCTGATGTGGAAGCTTTTGTAGTAGAAAATGTCATAATTTATTATCGTAATTGACTTATCTTGCATTTTTAATTAACTGCACGGTCCGGATATCAATCAGTTTGAATCCCAATGAGATGCTGAGTTACTAGGCATCTGATCTAGATCCAAACTGTTTGCATATGTAACCACTCATCCGCCCACATCAGCCTTAAAGGTTAATCATTTACTCCATAAATACGCATTTCTAAGCATATGCAAACAGACTAGACCCAGATCAAATGGCCCCTGTAGGAGCCGTCTGATCAGGGTCTGCTCTATTTGCTTATGGAACAATGTAGATCTGATTCTACAGCAGTACAGTAAAATTAATAATCATGGCGTCATAATTTCTTACATGAATATTCATGAAGTAAAGAGTTAACGCAGGGTATCCAACACACGTACACCTCTAACAGAATACATATATCCCAGTGTTTTGAAAATATCACAAATACAGCGAAACATTGAAACACAGACCAGTTGCGAAACGTTTTGCTACTGTTGGAACTACGGTCGATGCTTTATTTTTTCCCCACTGTGAGATCGGATTTCCTGCATTTCCTCGCTTCGCTTAACTTCAATCAGATTGAAATCAACCTCGGCACCTGTTTGGGCCAAGCATAATACAACGAAACGCCCAGCATTTGCAAACAATTTTGTTCATGTCAGGCACCAGATGCTCTGATATCTGAATAGGATACAGTTGTTAGATACACTTCTCATTTCGACCCTTATTTTATCCCTTTCCATGTTCTATATTTAGTCCAATTCATAATACCTACTGAATATTCATAGTCACAACAGTTATAATTAAATATGAAATATGTAACACTGTAGCCATTTTAGAATCTAAGAAACAGATCTCTCAAATTCCATTAACAAACAGAGCAGACCCTGATCAGACGGGGTTAATGAAGTTTGGTGTAAGAAATATTGCCATCATGAATGTTAATTACAGTAAAACCTCTCTATAACGGCCACTAAATTACACCAAGTAGTTTGTGTTAAAGGCAGGTGGCTGCTTAAAGCAATGTGAAAGTGAAACAGAACGCTCCTATAGGAGCGTTCTGTTTTACTTTCACCTTGCTTTAAGCAGTCACCTGCCCTAAATAGCAACTAATTAACACAATTTAGTGGTCGTTAAAGAGATGTTTTACTGTACGTTATATTTTTGATAAAGGCCTGCGAACACATGGATTTTTTGCCATGGCAGAAACTGTAGAATATTTATATCTATATTATTCCGTAAACAAACTGAAATTACCCTGATCAGAAGTCTGGTCCTGCTAGGGCCATCTGAATTTAGTCTATCCTGTTTGCAAAGGCGTGTATTAGTGGTGTAAACAGAGAAATAACAATATATCAGATTAAGCTAGTCTTTTAAAAGAGGCATACACGTAGAGCTCAGGTACAGCAATACTTTTTACGATGGACATACAAACGAGTATGTGCCCGGCATTGAAAGGACTGATAGAGATCGAATGTAATATTTAGATGGAATTTAATGGAGCTTCCTTATTACAGTTACTTTTAAATACACCTATATTCAATAAACCCTTTAATCCCTACATGCACCTTTCTATGCCTTTGTAAACAGAGTAGAACCAGATAAGTCGGCTCCTTATGAGCCGTCTGATCAGGGTCTGCTCTGTGTGCTTGTGGAGTGATATAGGTGATATATACAGTGTCTGCCATGGTCAACAATATCCGAGTGTTCATGTGTCATTATAAAAAATAAACTAATTAATATTCATGATACCATATTTTCTTACAAGAACATTAATGGAGTAAACAATTGATAAATGGACTCTTAACTCTTTCCCTCATATAAACGTGTTTTCACGCATTTGCAAACAGAGAAGACCCAGATCAGACGGCTCCTATCGGAGCCGTCTGATCAGGGTCTGCTCTGTTTGCTTATGGAATTTAGTAGACCTATTTCTTAAGTTTCTAAAATGGCTACAATAGTCCACCTTAAGTTTTTAATTATAACTATTTTGCCCATGAATATTCAGTAGGTATCGAATTTTGGAATAAACATAGAACATGGAAAGGGTTAAGACGGGCTCTACCGTGCAAGAAACCCTCCCACAAGACCATTCCAAAGAAGTGTGATTCTGAAAGACACGTGCTAGTTAACCCTCCCACAAGACCATTCTAAAGAAGTGTGATTGTGAAAGACACGTGCTAGTTAACCCTCCCACAAGACCATTCTAAAGAAGTGTGATTGTGAAAGACACGTGCTAGTTCATGCAGGACTAATGTTATACAGTAAAACAACGCTAATACGACCACCTAAAAGAGGTATAATTCTGGGTGCTATATGCAGGTGGTAGCTTAATGCAGGACAAAAGTAATGCAGAAAGCTCCTCTAGGAGCTTTCTGCATTACTTTTGTCCTGCATTAAGCAACCACCTGCTTATAAAGACAGCCATGTTTATTCATTAAGTGGTCGCATTAGCGGGGTTTTACTGTACATGTAGTTTCACTGAACTTTATGCATTCCATTCTAAACAATCTGTTCTGCATTAAACCTTTGCCTGTTCTATGTTTATTCCAAATTTCAATACCTACCGAATATTCATGCACATACTAATTATAATGAAATATGGAAGGTGGAACATTGTAGGCATTTTAGAAAGTAACGAAACAGATCTATCAAATTCCATTCGCAAACAGAGCAGACCCGGATCAGACGGTCCCTATATGAGTCGTCTGATCTGGACCTACTCTGTTTGCAAATTCGTCAAAATGCGTTTATAATAGGGAAAGTGTTAACCCTTTACTTGATAGAAATGCCGTTTGACGCTTTTACAAACAGAGTAGACCCAGATCAGACGGCTCATGTAGGACCCGTCTGATAAAACCTGCTCTGTTTTCTGATGCTATAATAAAGATTTGATTTTATATTGACTGCCTGGACCAAAAGTTCCCTTGTTCGTATGCCACTATAAACACTCAACAAACAAACATTACTGATGTCATCATTTCTTATATGAATATTCATCAGATAAAGGGTTACGTGGCGATAATATAATAATATAGTATAGTTTCTGCCATTGCAAAAACTCAACGCGCCTATGTGCTATTATAACAATCAATCTAATTAATATTCATGAAGTCATGAATATATTGTATAAATATTCATGATAATATTATAAAGATTTCGTTGAGACAAAATGATCGCCATTGAGAGAAGTTCCGTTGTATCGGGTGGAACTAATTTTTTCTGCGAACTTATCTTGGAAACGCCTCGTGAGATTAGAAACATAGAAATATGACGGGCTGGCCAAGATAAACACGGTCAAAGGTGATATCCTTTACCTACAGAAACACCCTGCAGCAAAACTCAAATGTGGCTCTAGTCCTTTTACATCTGTTCTGTTTTGAAAGTTAAAAGACTCATTTATCCTTTATAGTTAAGTTCTGGATCGGCTTTACTTCAAGATCTACTACGACCGCGTACCTTCCGGCAAAGAAAGGGTTGAAATATCTATAAATCATATCATGTCTACATACATGGCTTTTATCAACGTTTTAATATCGATATAAACCACTACAGTGCGGGACACGAGTCACTTAAGTCATTTGCAAACAGTGTAGACCCAGATGAGAGGGCTCCTAGAGGAGCCCTCTCATCAGGGTCTGCACTGTTTGTAATGTTACTCTTTTCATTAGAAAAATCCCTAAATATTCACTATAAGCTTGACCTGTTTGAATTTTGGAATAGTCCATTTGAAAATTCAGCGTTGTGAGGGTTAACTATTTACACGCTAGCTGCGAATTTTCGATTACCTATGCAAAACAGATTGGATCCGGATTAGACATCGAATAATTCATGGTCTTGACACGAACCAAACCGGTTGGCACTCTGATTATGTATGGTGTTTAGGGGATAAATGAAAACAACTTATTTAAAGAGGTTGTTAGCAGATGATAAACATTGCAAACGGCAATTATCTTAACATACAAGGAGCTAAAGTACGATAACAGGAGTCTGCTACTGTGTGTAACAGAAATTGTAGCAGACGATCAAAACGCCGTCTACCTCCACAGTTTTCTTTACCTGGTAGATACATCTTTTCATGCCTTTGCAAACAGAGTAAATCCAAATCAGACAGCTCAGACAGGAGCTATCTGGACAGGGTCTGCCCTGTTTGCTAATATGATAGTATAGGCTCGGTAATTCTGTTTCTGTCATGGCTTTATAGTGTATAATTCATCATAAACAAATAAGTAATTAATTAACATAAAGTAATTATTTCTTACTCGAATATTCATTAAGAAGAGGGTTGACGATTCTTATCGTGAGTTCGCATTCGGATTAATGTCTGGTCCGAGCATGCACTACTAACCTCTCTTTTGGATGTTGTTTTAGTTGCCTCCCTTGTGGATGCTGTTTTAGTTGCCTCCCTTGTGGATGCTGCGCAATGGGTAGATGGCATTTTGGAAGCAGGCTTTGCTGTGTCATTCTAAGATCCCCGATATTCTACTCTTTTTTAAATGTTGTAAGTTAACCGTTTCAATGCTGATTGAAATAACCCATCAGTGAAATATCCCATCAGTGAAATAACCCACCAGTGAAATAACCCATCAGTGAAATAACCCATCGAAATAACCCACCAGTGAAATAACCCACCAGTGAAATAACCCATCAGTGAAATAACCCATCGAAATAACCCACCGGTGAAATAACACATCAGTGAAATAACCCATCAGTGAAATAACCCATTAGTGAAATAGTTCAACAGTGAAATAACCCATCAGTGAAATAGCTCATCAGTGAAATAGCCCATCAGTGAAATAGCCCATCAGTGAAATAGCCCATCAGTAAATTAACCCATCAGTGAAATAATCTATCAGTGAAATAACCCATCAGTGAAATAATCCATCAGTGAAATAGCCCATCAGTGAAATAACCCATCAGTGAAATAACCCATCAGTGAAATAACCCATCAGTGAAATAACCCATCAAAATAACCCATTAGTGAAATAACCCATCAGTGAAATAACCCATCAGTGAAATAGCCCATTAGTGATATAACCCATCAGTGAAATAACCCATCAAAATAACCCATCAGTGAAATAACCCATCAGTGAAATAACCCATAAGTGAAATAACCCATCAGTGAAATAACCCATCAGTGAAATAACCCATCAGTGAAATAGCCCATCAGTCAAAATAGGTCATCATTGAAATAGCCCATCAGTGAAATAACCCATCGAAATAACCCATCAGTGAAATAACCCATCAGTGAAATAACCCATCAGTGAAATAGCTCATTAGTGAAATAGCCCATCAGTGAAATAACCCATTAGTGAAATAGCTCATTAGTGAAATAGCCCATCAGTGAATTAACTATAATTATATTCCACTCAATATTGCTAGGGGATTCTGAATGGCAAACAGTGGTTCGATGGCTCCTCTTGGATCCCTCTTATCATGGCCTTCAAACGGTTTGCATACGTTGGCACGAATTTGTTGATGCAAAAGCAACTATTTGATACATGTAATAAGACCAGCTTCGTCAGAATGTGTATACAGTAAAATCCCTCTTAATGTTCACAGTAGTATTAGTACCGGTCTGTAAGACGATGGCAGATTAAAACAGGGTAGAGGTAATGCTTGACTTTAAACCTGCATTAAGTGGCCACCTGCCTAAACTATCCAAATTCTTCTTTATTAATATTCCGGTTTAGCGTGATTTAAATGTATGTCTTCTTTGGATAAATATTACCAAATCTCCCCCTTATTACCCTAAGTATTCGGACACCCTAAGTTTTGGGACAGTCAACCTCCCCTTTCCATCTGTTTGTAAAGCTGAATACATTTGTAATTCAATTTAGCACCATTTTGATAAATTTAAAATAGATTGACATAATAGCAAATAATGTAGACCCTGATTAAATGGCTCTTTAGTGATCCGTTTGATGTGAAGCTTCACTATTTGCCAATATTCAAGAATATGTCGGATAATCATGATACCTTGTGATAGTTCTTGTCCAAACATTGCATTTTGGCAAACAGATTTTAGTACAGTATATAAGCGTAATGCTGTTTCATGGAAGAATTTTGAACCATAAAATTATAAATGTCATTTCCTGAACGTTCAGAACGATTGGTAGCTTTTTGATAATAATATAAAGATATGCATCTAGATAAATCTTTCTCAAACCTATTTTTTGTGGTTGTGCTGTTGTGTTAAGGTTTGTAGTCTAAAGTACACCAGTTACTCGAGACATTTATAGAGTATTAACTCCTTCCCTCTAAAGTACACCAGCTACTCGAGACATTTATAGAGTATTAACTCCTTCCCTAAAGTACACCAGTTACTCGAGACATTTATAGAGTATTAACTCCTTCCCTCTAAAGTACACCAGTTACTCGAGACATTTATAGAGTATTAACTCCTTCCCTAAAGTACACCAGTTACTCGAGACATTTATAGAGTATTAACTCCTTCCCTAAAGTACACCAGTTACTCGAGACATTTATAGAGTATTAACTCCTTCCCTAAAGTACACCAGTTACTCGAGACATTTATAGAGTATTAACTCCTTCCCTAAAGTACACCAGTTACTCGAGACATTTATAGAGTATTAACTCCTTCCCTAAAGTACACCAGTTACTCGAGACATTTATAGAGTATTAACTCCTTCCCTAAAGTACACCAGTTACTCGAGACATTTATAGAGTATTAACTCCTTCCCTAAAGTACACCAGTTACTCGAGACATTTATAGAGTATTAACTCCTTCCCTAAAGTACACCAGTTACTCGAGACATTTATAGAGTATTAACTCCTTCCCTAAAGTACACCAGTTACTCGAGACATTTATAGAGTATTAACTCCTTCCCTAAAGTACACCAGTTACTCGAGACATTTATAGAGTATTAACTCCTTCCCTAAAGTACACCAGTTACTCGAGACATTTATAGAGTATTAACTCCTTCCCTAAAGTACACCAGTTACTCGAGACATTTATAGAGTATTAACTCCTTCCCTAAAGTACACCAGTTACTCGAGACATTTATAGAGTATTAACTCCTCCCCTCATATCAGCGCCTTTCACGCTTTTACAAACAGAGTTGACCCAGTAAGAGCTGTCTAATGGAGGTCTGCTCTGGGTCTACTGTTTGTTTATGACATCAAAATTACAGTTTACCATACGCCTGCCACTTGATTCATACGAAACAATGGGCGAATCGGCTGCCGCACCATGTATATGATATAACTATTATATTACACAACTATAGTCTGTTTCGATCAAGTGCCAGTGGGTTCAGTAGACGACTAATAAGAGTTTTTGACGTTCATATTAGCATACTAATGAATATGCATATCTGAAAGTAAGATGATAAGACGTAAACTAAACTCACAAAAACATGAGACCTGAAAAGGGTTTACACACAAACTGTAAACTAGATAACTAGAGTTACAAAAATGGTCTCTGCTATTCAAAAATTAACATACAAATAGTAATGATATGATCATCAGAGAATAATGATAATGATGATGATAATGAGAATGAAATATGGAAATATATTTACCTGAATATATAATAAATATATATTCTAATATAATGCCAGAAAATGGCGACTGTCTTCTCTGAAAGCTATCGTACGAGTGAAGGTGCACGTGCAAATGCGGGAAATGTTAGTCATGCAGTTAGTAAAAATTACTTCTCCTGAAATATATGAATATGCATTAACTTTTCCTTAAAAGATTACTAATCTGGATTAAGAGATAAATCAAACAACATATCATCAAATTTATTTATTAATTCATACACAATTACCCTACGACACACTCCCCTGCTTTCGAAAAAGGTCGTCCTCGACTTTTGGAACATCGAGCGAAATAAGAATAAAAACTATAAGAAATAGCTAATTAAACATAGAAGATTGCAATGTGCAACGACTTTTGCATGTGTTCAATGACATTAACCAAATGTCATTCAATAAACAGCATATCATTAAATTTATTTATTATTTCATACACAATCTATGAGACACTCACATTTTCACATATTTAAGACTTACAGCAAATGTTCCAACGTAAAGTCCTGATTACGAACTAATATCACTGCCAACCGTCGACACAGTGACCCTTT
The DNA here is from genome assembly GCA_963576725.1 of Azorinus chamasolen. Lineage (NCBI taxonomy): Eukaryota > Metazoa > Mollusca > Bivalvia > Cardiida > Solecurtidae > Azorinus > Azorinus chamasolen. The sequence continues at coordinate 74,962,493 of OY755245.1, forward strand.
TATTTGCAAATAAATCAACATTTAAAGCACGAATATATAATTATCACGGGCTCACACACTTACGGGCTGGCCCACTCTTATAATTCAGGGTTAAAAGGTTAACAGAGTGAGCCATTTTGTATATACAGTAAAACCCCTCAAAAAACGGACGTTAAAGTTAGTATAAATATCGGTCTTGGAGACAGGTGGCAGCTTAATGCAGCGTGAAAGTCTCTCCATGAGATTTCTGCAAGACTTTCACCATGCATTAAGCAGCCAATTGCCTAAAAGTATCTAAATTCTTCTCTACTGGAATTCCGGTTGAGAGGGGGTGGGGTGTTACTTAAGTAACTTTACCCCACCTCTAATGATTTTTTGGTGAGATCCGTGTGTGTGATTGGTTGAATTCTGTCACGTGATCGAAGAGTAAAACTTATACACGGTCACTAGAAATTCAATACACAGCCAGTAGAAATTCAATACATGGTCAGTGGCTAGGTTACCTCCCCTGCCAGTGTAGAGCCCAAACTTGAGGTAATGACTGCACAGTGTTTTTGTCAGCAAATGGTTACTGAGTAAATTAGATTTTATTTTAAAGTTAAATACATAACGGATTTTTGTATTAGATTTGTTTTCCGTGATAATTTTGGTTAGCCGAATTGAGGTTGGGCCGAATTGACACGGTGCAGTAAGAGTTGTCGTTAGTTTGTTTACAAATATGGCGATACGCTTTGCTTCCTTAGACGCTGACGAAATTGAGAAAAAGAAGCAACTGAGCGCTGATAGAATATAGACTGGTCATCGGTGGGGTAAATTCGTTACATAGTCATGTAGTGACCGGGTACGGGATGATACCTGGTTAGTAAATGTTATACCCAGTTCGCCGAGCTGGGTATAACATTTACTAACCAGGTATCATCCCGTACCCGGTCACTACATGACTATGTAACTAATAGTACAGTTAGTATTTATGGCACACAACCTTTGGTCTTATCAAGAATTCAGGTTCCAACGTGTTCGTATTTATGGCACACAACATTTGGTCTTATCAGGAATTCAGGTTCCAACTTGTTTGTATTTAGGGCACACAACCTTTGGTCTTATCAGGAATTCAGGTTCCAACTTGTTTGTATTCAGGGCACACAACCTTTGGTCCTATCAGGAATTCAGGATCCAACTTGTTTGTAATAAGGGCATACAACCTTCGGTCTTATCAGGAATTCAGGATCCAACTTGTTTGTAATAAGGGCACACAACCTTTGGTCTTATCAGGAATTCAGGTTCCAATTTGTTTGTAATAAGGGCATACAACCTTCGGTCTTATCAGGAATTCAGGATCCAACTTGCTTGGTACAGTAATTAGTAAACGGAAGAAAATAGAAAATGAAAACACGACATTAGTAGTAAAAGACAAAACATGAAGATTACAATGCCTGTCAGCGAAAGGGTGAATACCTTCTTCATGTTTATAAACGCCTTTTCATGCATCTGCAAACAGAGTAGACCCAGACCAGACGGCTCCTGTAGGAACCGTCTGATTCTGATCCGACTACTCTGTTTGCATATGGCATTAAAAAATTGATAGATCTGTTTCCTTAGTTCTAAAGTGGCTACAATGTTCCACCTTCCATAGAATAGAATATATTTTTTTATTATAGTGACATGGGATTTACAAATGCAAATATGTACCAAATAAAAAATACTTTAAAAGGCACTTTATAGTATCTATCGCAATGGGTTGTGGTTAAAACTTCACAAACATGGCATCAGAGGTAAAATGTTAAGAATTATACATGATATCTATTCAAAAGTCAAAGCATGAATTCGTCACTGCGAATCATTCCGAATATCTAGAGTGTTCGGTTGGATTGAAACAAGGGGAGATAATGTCCCCAATATTATTTTCTCTATTTTTAGAAGACCTTGAATTATTTTTAATTGATGGGACACATTCCGGAATTACTCTCGAAGAAGTAAGTTTTACACTAATGCTATTTGCTGACGATATGGTTATATTAAGCAATTCAGCTGAAGAATTACAAAAGAGCTTAGACCTTCTACAAGAATACTAAGTATCCTAGGGACTAGAGGTTAACGCAAACGAAAGTAAAGTAATGGTATTTAGGAAACGTGGTCCAGTCAGAAATAACGAAAAATGGGCTTTTAACAATATTGCCTTAGAAGTGGTCGATAATTTTAACTATCTCGGAGTTTTGCTTCACTATACTGGCACTTTTCAGATAAATCAAGAAACGTTGGCTGGCAAGAGACTTAGGGCTCTAAACGCACTACTAGTGAATATACGAAAACTTCCGCTGAAACCTAGTATTCAGTGTCAGCTATTTGATGCATTTGTGTCCTCGATATTAAACTATAGTTGTGAAATTTGGAGTTTCAGTAAAAATAAAGAAATAGAACGTGTTCATCTAAAGTTTTGTAAATCTCTACTGCATGTTAAGCAATCAACGAGCAATATGGCAATATACGGTGAGCTTGGTCGTTATCCACTATATATATGTAGATACACGCGTATAATAAGATACTGAGCTAAGATTTTATCTTGCGATAATAGTATTGTTAATCATGTATATCAGACTCTTTTAGCGGATATGCAATTAGGAAAACACAACTGGGCATCGAAAGTCAGAGCATTGCTGAACGATACAGGTTTTGCCTATGTCTAGAATAACCATGAATGGGTAGATTTGACATGTTTTCATGTTATTTTCAAACAAAGGTTTCTAGACTAATTTACCCAATTATGGCTTACGTCATTAAATAACAATTCTTTATATTTATATTTAAACACTTTAACCCTTCGCTTGCTATTCACGTCAATATTCCTACCTGTAAATAGTGAAGACCCAGATGAGACAGCTCCTGCAGGAGCTGTCTCATCAGGGTCTGCACTATTTACAAGTTGATTGTGCAACCAGTGCACTCCACAGCAGTGATTGCACAGCGAAATACTTGTACACAGTGAAGATATATGTAATTATACAACAGGGCATGGGTAAAGAAGAAGAAATGTATTTTAAAATTCAGCAAGCGAAGGGTTAAAACTACTTGTGGGTTTGAGTCATATCTTGGCAAAATATCGGCTAGATATTATGAACACTGTACCGGTGTGGAAGTTGTTCTGGTAATGCAGCATGTCGATATTGGCCGTGTTTAACCCTTTAACTACTAAATTTTCAAATGGACTTTATCTTTAATAACCGATTTGCACCCAGTGGATTCTTCCATGTTTATACATTGGATTAGTCCTTTTTTTATCTAAGGGATGTCTGGTCTAAATTTTCAATTTCGTTTCGTTTTATATTGAAATTCCTATCAGCAAACAGTGTAGACTCTGATCAGAGTCTACATTGTTTTGTCTGTGTCCCGTATATGGGATCGTGGACACAAATGGGTTAATTCTGAAACAGAGACATATGCATATATGTATAGTATACGAGGGCTGATTGATAAATTCGCGGAATTCTCCTCTCAAGAATTTATTTCTTTATCAAATCCCATGAAAATTCGTTTTCAAGTAAAACAACTTGTTTCCTCTTTCATTATGATGTATGTGAATAGATATTTTACACTTAAGAAGAATAAATGGTATCCATAGCAACCACTGTTTGGTGACTTGAATCACGCTGTTATTTCACATATTCTGAATTCATTAAATATGCTAGTGCGCAGTAAAATTTAGTGCAAATTTGGCCTGAACGCAACTGATGTTAGCTTGACGTTTCGACGTCATTTCTGGATAATTTGAAGACATTATATTGGACGGCTATCTCACAGCGGCGTTTTATGGTCACGGCTTCAAAACGGCGCATGATATTGAGTTGCGTGCGGTTGTCAAATTTTGTGTGAGACTCATACTTTCACCGGTAGAAAAACTGAAGCAAATTAAAAACTCGGATACATTACCAACCTGTGGAAAAACATATCTCTACAAATGGCACGAGTGATTTAGGGATGTCTCTGTCTGAAACAAAGAACTTCAAGCAACCTTTTCTATAACCATTTTTCAATGTGTTTTGTACATGTATGTCAAACAGTGCAGACATAGATGAGAGGACTCCTCTTGGATTCCTCTCGTCTTGGTCTACACTGTTTGCAAAGCACAAATACAGACACTACTATACACCAACGTCGTTCAGTTAACACTATATGCGAGCGTTTTATGACCGAAATGTTGCGATTACATCATTTACTGTAAACTAAACGCACTCCCGGTGAACCGATCATAAAGCAGTAGTAACCGTTACTGTCCTTTGCAGACAGTGTAGACCCTGATGAGAGGGCTCATACAGGGGCCCTCTCACCAGGGTCTGCACTGTTTGTCATGTTACACTTTTCTTTAAAACAATCCCTAAATATTCATCATAAGCTTGACCTGTTTGATTTTTCGAATAGACCAGTTGAAAACTGAGCGTTGTAAGGGTTAAGCGTGAGACCTATCGTGCACCCCTGTAAAACACCGACAGACGGCTGCTATTGTTATTATATACTTACGTATTTATTGACAGTTTTTGTCAACATAACTGACAGTTTCTGTATAATATTTTAACTGTTGTCAGTTCTCTCGTCTGTCACCCGCGTCGCCTGCTCTTGTATATATGTATGATAACTAGATTGTATTCCATTGTCAAGTATACTATCCGTCCGGATAAAGCATTGGACATAACGATATTTTGGACAAGGTCTTAGATATCACAGGTACAGTTTACATGCACATATATATTCTTTTTTGAAATAGGTTTAACTCTGAAGCTGATATGGATGTTTTTGGTAACCTTTGCGAATAGAGTAGACCTAGATCATCCACCTGATCAGGGTCTACTCAGTTTTGTTATACATATTATCAGAGCTACAGATAAAGGTGCGTACAAAACTGCTAACGTCGTCTTTTCTCCGCCAAACCCTGTGTATCTTCGAGACGATTCTAAGGAATGGTCACCACATAGAATTTAGTGGAGAAATAAAGAAGTAATTCTTGAAAATGATTTAATACATGCATCTTATCTGGATCTCTATATATACATCTTAGATGTGATTTGGCACTGTTTGTTATTTGTTTTATATCTCAATTTTAAGCAATTTAGTTAATAATCACATTGAATGGAATCTTAAATCAATATTCATATATAAAAGGTGGATTTGATTGCTTATATTTATTTTTCGTTTGCGATAAATGTTTAACCCTTTCTCTAATATAAACACCTTTTCACACACTTGCAAACAGAGTAGACCCAGTTCAGACGACTCCTAGAGGAGCTCTCTGGTCAGGGTCGACTCTGTTTGCTGAAATAATTTCTTAAAAAATATTTACTAAAATAATATGTTTCTTAAGATTTCTAAAATGGCTATGTACAGTGTTCCACCTGCCATATTCATTTTAACTATTTTGTCCATGAATATTCATTAGGTATTTAAATTTGGATAAACATAGAGCAGGGAAAGGGTTAAAACAGATTTCTATACATTGTAGAAAAATGCCCATGGTGTCAGGCGGTTTTGATGGTATTGCGTTGATATGCCATTATAAAAATCAACTATAATAAATAAACATACATGTACCTGTCTTTAGGAGCTTTCTGCATAACTTTCGTCCAGCATTAAGCTACCACCTGCCTCTGCCACTGTGAAATATACCCCTTTTTCTGATCGTATTAGAGGGGTTTTACTGTAATTACTATTTAGGATGTCATTTTTTCTTACGTAAATATTCATTAAATAATGATTACTATTTTACACATCATAAGTTATAAAACTACTCGATGGAATTTAAACTTTTCAGACAGGTCTGTAATATCATATGCAAACAGTGTGAGACACCGAGTTACTGGCCTCTGATCAGGACCCAAACCTTTTGAAACTCTGTGTAGTGTTTTATAAAGAAAATCAAGAAGCACCCTCTTTGAAACCTGAAGCTGACATAAATGTGTTCAGCTGACGAGAATGCTGATACTAAAAGAGTTCAAATTCCGGTCTCGGTATTTGAGGCGTTTTCTCTGTTACCTTGCGGTAGGTCGACGGTTCTGTCCGAGTGTTCTGTGCACGGAATGTTCAATGCAATTCGTTCCGTGTATGGAGGAACCTCCAGGTCTTCCTCCACCTGTAATAAGCTGTATGTTATGGTTTGAGTGAAATACTATGAAAGCGAAGTAAACTCCGATACAAATAAATAAATTGAAAGAGTTGAACTTGTAGGGAAACTATAAAGATAACTGATGCTGACAGATATACGTATTGATTCAATGTCCTGAATCGATCAAGTCATGTCAAACCAAACATAGCAAACAGGATAAGACATTTGTACATAGCAAACAGGATAAGACATTTGTACATAGCAAACTTGTACATAGCAAACAGGATAAGCCATTTGTACATAGCAAACAGGATAATACATTTGTATATAGCAAACAGGATAAGACATTTGTACATAGCAAATAGGATAAGATTTGTACATAGCAAACAGGATAAGACATTTGGTTTGACATGATTCTTTTGGTTGTGTCACGTCAAAAAGAAAAAACCCGGAATATGTTCTATTTTATTTATTTATTTATTTTGGTTGTTTCGCCCGAAATATGATGTCACAGTTCTATTCTTTAGTTGAGTCACATCGAGAGAAAACACACTATCAGAGTTTTGCAAACAAAATCACACAAAGAATGCATATTTATATAATTTTCATTGTTTTATAGATCAAAATGAGGACTGTCTACGGCATCGTTGTCGCTGTTCTGGCCTTGTGCGTGTTTACGACAAATGCCCATTTCTTCGGTAAGTAGCTATTAACATGTATATCTGCTCTGTTTGCCTATGAAATGATACAAATTTTATTCTCCATTTTCTTCCATTGCCAAACATTTCCATGGTTACAGTGTCATTTTAAAGCTTCAGCTAATTGATATTCATGTCATTATTTATCACATAAATATTAATAAGGTCAAGGGCACCTATGCGGGAAACGAGTTGACTTGTCATTTGCAAACAGTGTAGACCATGTTAGGTGGGTACTAGAGGAAACCTCTGATCAGGGTCTTCAAATTTACGTTGAAAATGAGCTCACAAGGTATACGCTTTCACACTGAATAAAGTCAACCTTTAAACAGCAATGGACTATTCCGGAAATTCACCACTGAAAGGATTAATGACATCTTAACCATTTCCCTGTTCCGTGCGTATTTCAAATTTCTTCAATTTTCTTACCTACTGAATATTCATAGACAAAATCGTTATAATGAAACATGGAAGATGGAATATTGAAGTAATTAAAGAAACAGATCTTTCAAATTCCAGTTAGCAAATAGAACAGACCCTGATCAGACGGCTCCTATAAGAGCCGTCTGATCTGGGTCTGCTCTGTTTGCAAATGCGTGAAAGCACGTTTATATGAAGGAAAGGGTTAATTAGTCAAAGCTTTATCAGCCACACTAATGAAATTATATATTTAATAGACAGGATGTTATACCAATGACAATTATATAATAGTACTATAGTAGTACTTATAATTCAATACACATCTATTTTGATAATACAGTAAAACCTCTCTATAACGGCCACTACATTACATCAAGTAGTTTGTGTTAAAGACATGTGTCTGTTTAAAGCAAGGTGAAAGTAAAACAGAACGCTCCTATCTGATTTTATTTTCACCTTGCTTTAAGCAAAAACCTGCCCTTACTACAAACTAATTAACACAATTTAGTGGCCGTTATAGAGAGGTTTTACTATATATAATTTTTATATACATGTACATGTACACATGTCACTGTACTTTTCTACTTACGGGTTTCATGGATCCATCTACTTACCAACTACTAAAGAGTGAATTGGGTTTCAATTTCCGTTTAATTGTTTATTTTCAGCTCACCCAGCCTGGGGACCTCCAATGCATCATTATCAATTCCCAGCGCATTTCTCCCACCCTATGCCCCACTTTACACAGGCTCACCCGGGTCAAATGTACCCTGAACATGGTATGGAGTCTCGTGAAGATAGAAGGCTTCTCGGTACTACCTTCGGAAGGAGCTTGTTAACCGGTAGTCTGTTGAGTTCTACCAGTCCCTTTGGTTTTACCGCCGGTCTTTTGGGGCTTACTGATTTGGTCAGGGGCGTTTAACTTTTTGGCACGAGGTACAGTACATCACCAGTAGTTTCCTTTTCAAGTATTTCGCTAATTTCTCTCAACCAGACTTAATAACGTCATGAATAATAATAATTTGCTTCATGTTTATATTGACAATTTGGCCATGACATAACCTGTAGCAACATAACTTTATCACAAGTATATCACAAGCAAACAGAGCAGACACAGGCCAGTCTACTCATACAAAAACCGCCCGATATGGGTCTACTCTGTCTGCAAAGGCGTTAAAACAATAATTTGAGTATTGCGTTTTGACAGGCGTCAGTTAAATGCAGGACCAAACATGGACTCACTGTGTGACTTTCACTTGCATGACCCAGCCAGCTACATAACACGTTCTAAAAGCCTTGTTAACAATGTGTATTCAGTATTAATAGTTGTATTCATTATTAGTTGTATTCATTATTAGTACTTACTTCAGTATTAGTATTTGCATTCATTTTTAGAATTTATATTCATTATTATTATTTACAATGTATATTAATTATTATTATTTGCTTAATCATTCAGTATTAGTATTTATATTCATTATTATTATTATTGTATTCATTATTAGTATTTGTTTAAGAATTCAGTATTAGTATTTATTAATATTAGTATTTGTATTTCATTATTAGTATATACTGAAGCATTCAGTATTAGTATTTATATTCATTATTTTATTATTAGTATTCATCATCAGTACTTGTTTAAGCATTCAGTATTAGTATTTATATTCATTAATATTAGTATTTGTATTTCATTATTAGTACATGTATTTGCTTAAGCATTCAGTATTAGTATTTATATTCATTAATATTAGTATTTGTATTCATTATGTGTTTATATGCATTGTTACAACGTTCCAGATAAGAAGCGTAAATTAATACATTTTCAAGAATAACTTCTTTATTTCTCCACCATACCTTGTTTTTGTTGTAACCACTCTTTAGAAGTCTCGAAGATACGATTCTAAAGAGTGGTCATAGCATATGATTTGGTGGACAAATAACGATTTTAGTATTTTGGGTACGTAATGTTTATGGATAACCCTGTTAGTATTTGTAGTCAATAGTAGTACAGTAAAACCTCTCTAAACCGGAATTATAGTAGTGAAGAATTTAGATACTTTTAGGCAATTGGCTGTTTAATGCATGGTGAAAGTCATACAAAAATGAGTTTTTTGCATGACTCTAATATATCCCCTGCATTAAGCTGCAACAACCTGCTTTCGAGACGGATAATTATACGAAATTGAACGTCCGCTTTAGATGAGTTTTGCTGTATTAGGTTAACAATAAAAATGTACTCATATGGTCCCATATATTGTATATAGACAAACAATATAGAATCAGATCAAAGTCCACATTGTTTGCTATACTAATAAATGTCAAAGTTTTTCACAATCACATACGTGTATATGTCTTTCTTTCGCTAACAGTTTTAATAGTTCGTATTTTTCTTTTTTCAGGCAATGCTTGTACATGAGAACAGAACGGAACAAGTAACCGATGCCATTGGACCTCGTGCTGATTCTTACTCGTTCTTCGCCTATTTATCGTTTCCATTCCGTATGGAATGGCTGTTAGTTATTGTTATGATTAATATTTGTTGCATTTGTTATATGATAATAAATAGGAATCTTACCACATACTTTTGTTGCATCATTGGAATATGTACCTATCGGAAACACGGACAAGCGAGGTTTTACGCAAGCGTAATATGGCTGCGTAACATGTCTTTAAGCAGGATAGAAGAAAATGAGGGAGCAATATTGTTTAGTACTTTTAATTAATAATAAATGCATAATATCCGTGTATGACACCATTGATACACATTACGTCAAAGATCAGTTTTTTCATTTGCTGAAACACACTGACGTAGAAACCATTATCACATTAAGTGATGTTTACAAGTAAAATTAATTTATGATAAATCATAAAGCTTCTAGCACCATACTAAATTCACCACTAATTCCACCAAACACTTCACATAACTACTGCTAAATAGGCATACAAACTCCCATACTTACAGTCTACATGAAATAGGTCGACGCAATGCCCATTAACTTTTTCACTTATATTGTCCCCTAATTAAGAACTGGTTAGTATAAGATATGCATTTAAGATTACATGCACAATGGTGAAATATGCAAAACGGTCAACAAAACCACGAGTAATAAAAGGTCTAAGCTAAATAACTTTACCAAAGCCAAAATGCAAACAAAGGACTTATATTGTTATGTACAAAATGGTTTTAAAGCAAAAGCACGTAAACTAAGGGTGCTAAGAAAAAATGAGAGAGAAAAAAATATCTGGGCTTCCACCAAGGATCAAACCCACGAACTCACATTTCCTAGTCCATCGATATAACCCTTAGACTACGCTGACGGCTATGCCTGAGAAGGTGCTTTTAATCAGTTATACCTAATTCACCAGCATTCACTGAAATTGGGTCATGGCAGAAAAGAAAGAATTAACCCCGACAAAAATATGTCCGCTAGGAAAAATATATGAATCAAAATAAATAGAATAAATAGTTTATATATATAAATAAAAACTAGTCTCACAGTAAACCATAGTTATTAAAAATATTGGCTTTCATAGAAACACAGGAACGCAGTAAATCATGGTATTTAGTCAAACTCTATAAGGTTGGGCTGCTTTCGCAGCCCAAATAAAATAGGCCAGCATGCATTGCTGGTTTATCACGCCTTTGCAAACAGAGCAGACCCAGATCAGACGGCTCCTATAGGAGCCGTCTGATCAAGGTCTGTTCTGTTTGATAATGGACTTAAATAGGTCAGCATTGCTGGTTTATTAACATTGTCAAAGATTTAGTGGTCGTAACTGCAACCCACTGAGCAATGTTTAGATAACAGTTAACTCATTCCCTCAAATTGACGACTTTTAACGACTCTGTAAAAGTGACTTTGTGAAACCATTGTGGTAAATAGAGCATTTGCTCCTATAGGAGCAAATGCTCTATTTATCACAATGGTTTCAATTACAAAATTCTAAAATGTCCCTTTTCTCTAGTTAATGCTGCTTTTCGGTAGATTTATTCAAAGAGGATGGATCTAAAAATAGCATATGAGGTAATGGGTTAAAACAGGTTGGTTCCAGATAAGACATAATAATTTATGCCGGATGACGCTCTGGATTTGAGTTTTAAGAGAACTCGAAGAAACCATGACTTTCTGAGCATATTAACGGCAGACATCGAATATTTTTTTTCTTCAAAATTGCTTAATACGTAACATTCAATAATCATACAAGTATTGTAAAACGAAAGTGATGTCAATCAATCAATCAATCAATCAATCAATCAATCAATCAATCAAGCAATCAATCAATCAATCAATCAATCAATCAATCAATCAATCAATCAATCAATCAATCAATCAATCAATCAATCAAACAATCAACCAATCAAGCAATCAATCGATCAACCAATCTGTTTGCTAATGAAATTTGATAGAACTGTTTCTTTACTATCTATGTTCAGATATGGAAATTTGGAATAAACATAGAACAGGCAAAAGGTTAAAAACTAGATCTACCACCTGTCTTATAAAACAAGAGCTTATTTGTATAGATCATAGAGGGATAATTTTACTGTATAACACTGAAATTGACTCAAATAATACAGTAAAGAAATACTACAGTAAAGAAATACTACAGTAAAGCAATAATACAGTAAAGCAATAATACAGTAAAGCAATAATACAGTAAAGCAATAATACAGTAAAGAAATACTACAGTAAAGAAATAATACAGTAAAGAAATACTACAGAAAGCAATACTACAGTAAAGCAATAATACAGTAAAGCAATACTACAGTAAAGCAATACTACAGTAAAGCAATAATACAGTAAAGCAATAATACAGAAAGCAATAATACAGTAAAGAAATAATATAGTAAATAATACAGTAAAGCCCTTCTATTTGTGACCACATTAACTCTTTCCGCGCCAAATTTCTAATTGTCGTCTGCAAACCACTTTTGTTAAATCAGTTGGTAAAATGAGAAAATGAGATAAGTAATGCAAATTTCAAAGGAATAAAGCACAGAAACAGAAATAGAATCTGAGTCAAAAAGTGAAGTCCCTGATCAGACGCCGCCTTGAAAACACGGCGTCTCATCTGAGACTGCACTATTTGTCGTGGTGCATTTTTGCGACATTGGCGGTGAAAGGGTCAAAGCAGCACAATTTTGGGTCTTAACCCTTCACTCCACAGACGGGCAGTCAGCGTAGACCATCTATGATGATTCCTGTAATAACAGTCTTATCAATGTGGTGTTCTGTATTCTAGTGTGCACCATAGTTAAAAAAAATTCGTGCTCATATGCCATTTCAAGTATTAAGCCATTAAACATTTATCAAATACATTGTTTTCTTACATGAATATGCATGGAGTAAAGTATTGTTTTATATTGGCGAATGGACATGGGGATATTTGGCCATGGCAAAAACTGACATATCTATATGATGCCATAAGCAAAAGACAGTAGCTGTAGAATCAGATCTGTATTACACGATAAGCAAGCAGAGCAGACCCTGATCAGACGGCTCCTATAGCCGTCTGATCTGGATCTACTCTGTTTGCAGATGCGTTAAAATATATTTACACAAGGGAAAGGGTTTAGTGATAGTTTTGGATGAGGATCTATGGTTTATACAAACATGAATGGAGGATTGTTAACTGGCCTTTCACATCAGCTCATCAGCTCTTCCACATATTGAAGGTTTTCCATATATTGGAGGGCTTGCCTGTCAGTTCTAAATGTAGATATTAATATTAACCAATAGTATTTTCTTGTCGGAAATAATGAAGTCATGAATATTAATTAGAACTGTTATTATAGCACATATACACACTGTTATTATAGCACATATACACACTGTTATTATAGCACATATACACACTGTTATTATAGCACATATACACAGGAATGTTTTGACTATTGCAGAAACTGCTGAATCACATTATATCACAAGCAAACAGAGCAGACCCTGATCAAACGGCTCCTGTAGGAGTCGTCTGATCTGGGTCTTCTCTTTGCAAAGGCGTAGAAAGGCGTATGTGTGGAGGAAAGGGTTAAATGATAAGTAATTATCTACCACCGTAAGTGTGCTTTCATTTTATTATTTAAATTTCACTCCATTAGTACTACCCGGATGTTCTGTGTGTGTAACGATGAAGTTTTCTTTATGCACAAAAGAACACTGGGGGTCTTCCTCCACCTGGAAGGTGTGATGTGACTGAAATGCTGTTAACCATTTCCTGTGGGGACCGTTTGGTCAGGCTATACTCTGTTTGCTTATAGATGATATCGAGGGCTTGGTGCAAAACTATTCTAACTCCTTCACAAAGTCAATGAGTTAGAATAGTTTTGCACCAAGCCCTCGATATAGATCTAAAACAATACAGTCGGGGTCTCGAGCAGTTGGCCTCGTGATGAGATGCGGGGTGACGAGTTGTGCGGGGTGATTAATTGTCTTGTATGGGTCTACACTGTATGTATAGTTTAACCATTTCCTTCATAAAAAAGCATTTTCACGCCTTTGCAAACAGAGAACACCCAGATCAGACGGCTCCTATAGGATAGATCATTATGTTTCTTTAGTTTCTAAAATGGCTACAATGTTCCATTTGTAATGAATATTCAGTAGGTATTGAACTTTAGAATTAACCCTTCCCTTCACACGAACGCATTTGCATGCATTTGCAAATAGAGTAGACTCAGATCAGACGGATCCTATAGGAGCCGTGTGATTAGGGTATACTCTGTTTGCTTGTGACATGATATTGTTTTGATTTTACAGCTTGTGTCAAAGGAAAACAAATCTTGAAAAGTTTACATTATAAAAGTTAAGCTAATAAGTAGTTATGACGTCACTGTGTCTTACATGAATATAGAACAGGGAAAGGATAAATAAGTATGTGCCATTTAATTGCTTGGAGGTAAAGACTATCATGGCAATGTTTTGTTTAATTCAATACACAATTTCTATATAATCTAATATATTAATATATTCTTGTCATCAATGTGTTCCTCCAGGCATGCACATGCTTTTCTTGGAAAACGTGTTCATCCATCCACTTCTTCAAAGGAATGATGTTTAATACTAGAATACGGTCTAATTATTGATATGTAAGGCAGGTGGCAGCTTAATGCAGTAATGCAGAAAGCTCCTATAGCGTCCTGCATTACTTTTCCCCAGCATTAAGCAACCGCCTGCGTATTAATAAATGGAGAGTCAATTGGGAAAGATTATACTATTACCAAGATGTGTGACAATTGGGCATATTAACAATATCGGATAGGAATGCATTGCATACCTTTGCAAACCGTAGATCCAGATCCGATAGATCTGATTCAAAGGTTTCTACCTTCTGCAAAAAAATTCCTGTATTCATGAAAAGTTGTGATGCATATTATTGTTGCATATTTCTGCTACTATTAAATTAGTTAAAACTTGATATTTCGCAATCTTAGAAATAAAGAGCTGATGCCCTTTTAAACCGGTGACTGCTTAATGCAGGGTGAAGGTCACACAGAAAGTTCCTAGAGGAGATTTCTGCGTGAAATTCACCCTGTATTAAGCTGCCACCTGTCTTAAAGATTGATAATAATACGTATGTACGAGTTTTTGACTAATCGAGATACACTGTACATAACTTTGATAAGTTTCACATTAATAGGGGATATTTGACATAAATATCTTGCAAGTGAAACGTCTTAGCCATTTCTCTGATAATGCTGCGTTACGCCTTCGCAAGGCCGAGTGGTTATGGTCTTCGGTTGACAATAGCTAAGCATCTCGCCGCTGTGGTTATGGTCTTCGGTTGACAATAGCTAAGCATCTCGCCGCTGTGGTTCGAAATTCGGTTTGGGGATTTGGATTTTTCATGTGAAGAAGCCTTTCAGCTGACTTGCGGCAGGTCGGTGGTTCTAGCTTGATGTTCTTCTGTGCACGAAGAAATGCATTTTTCCGTGCTCAGAATAACCTCTAGGGTCTTCCTCCACCTGTACTTAGCTGGACACTGTGGTATGACTGAAGTACTGTTAAAACGACGGAAAACCCGGAAAAGATAAGTACCTAACCAAACCCAACGCTTTCCCAAACGGAGTATACCCAGATCAGAAGGCTCCTCTAAAATACGTCTGATCAGGATTTGCTGTTTTCTTATGAAGTATATAAGATCTGACTACAGTTTCTACTAATACGAAAAATCATGCGCAGCAAAACTGATTACTGTTTTTAATTCTAGTTTATTTTTCATTTATGTTCAATGCTATCGTCCAGCATGATGACTTTTGGGGTGATAAAGATCAGTTTAATATTTATTGCGATAATTGTGTCTTTTGTATCCCCCTTTTTGAAATCATTTCAAAACCTTCAATCAACATCAGTTGCTAAAAATACTGTCCGGAATATCGAGGCGACATGTCAATTTCATTTGCTCCAACAGGCTTCAGCCGCTAGCCGCTATTGTATCCTGTCTTTTAACTGATTCTGAACGCAGGTGCAATATAAAATAGACCGACTTACTGGGTAAATTGTCACTTCGGTAAATAGACACTTACTTAATAAATGGCCAGTAACGGCTGATTTACTAAAATAGATCGCCAGAGAATTTGAAAAATACTGCAACGCCATTGGACAAAACATAATTTCAATCACTAAAATGGCTTAGTGATTGAAATTATATTTTGTCCAATGGCGTTGCAGTATTTTTCAAATTCTCTGGCGATTTATTTTAGTAAATCAGCCGTTACTGGCCATTTATTTAGTAAGTGTCTATTTACCGAAGTAAGTGACAATTTACCCAGTAAGTCGGTCTATTTTATATTGCACCTGCGTTCAGAATCAGTTCAGGGACAGGATACAATAGCGGCTAGCGGCTGAAGCCTGTTGGAGCAAATGAAATTGACATGACGCCTCGATATTCCGGACAGTTTTTTAGCAACTAATGTGGATTCAAGCTTTTAAAATGATTTCAAAAAAGGTGGATACAAAAAACATAATTATCACAATAAATATTAAATTGATCTGTGAGGGGATTTGTTAGTCATTAGCTATAACTTGGAGCCAGGCCGGTTTGAAGCAGTGTTTACTCTTTCTCTAAGGAACATTTATAGATCTACACGAATTGGTCAATTCAGGAATATTAATAACCCATTTTTTTAATAATGTAAACTTTTAAAGGGAACTTTTGGTTCAAACAAAAACTGTAGGATCAGATCTATATCATTTTATTCGGAAATAGAGCGAACCCTGATTAGATGTCTGGCCCTTGTCTACTCTGTTTGCGATAAAGCGTTGATATGAGGGAAAGGGTTAAGACCGGTGTTTCCTCGATCGAATATAGACAAAGTTGATAAACTACTGTTGCTGCCAATATCGCTGATGGGGACACCAAGTTCTGTCTATAAAAGTCGTCTGTTCTTGGCCTACTCCGTTTGCATTTATACTTGGAAACTTGGAAACTTTGGTCTACTCCGTTTGCAAATGTGTGAAACGCGTTTATATGAAGTAAAGGGTTAAACGATTTGTAGACATGTACATTGACGAAAATGAATAAATAATCATTCTTGATAATCCAATCGAAATCACGAGAAATCTCTGCAAAGTACAATGTAATCACCTACCGGTTTTATTAGTGAAATTCTGAAGCGGTTATTGAGAACTTGAGAAGCCGTGACCTCATGTTTGGACAGTACTGGTTCATACATATTTCAATAAATCAAAATCCTCCAATTTATAATTCGCTTGAATATCTACTGCGATTCTCGGAAAACTGTGGTGTTGCTGTCTTATGAAAGATGTGACGGGTAGTGACAGGTATGTATATTACATAGGGCGCGTGACAGTTTGTGAACAAAACATAATTTCAATCACTAAATTGGTTAGTATTTGTTAGTCAGCATTTACAAAATAAATCGGTCGCGGGGCTGCGCCCCGCTAGACCGATTTATTTTTGTAAATGCTAACTAACAAACACTAACCTATACTTAGTGATTGAAATTATATTTTGTCCAATGGCGTTGCAGTATTTTTCAAATTATCTGGTGATTTATTTTAGTAAATCAGCCGTTACTGGTCATTTATTTAGTAAGTGTCTATTTATCGAAGTAAGTGACAATTTACCCAGTAAGTCGGTCTATTTTATATTGCACCTGCGCTCAGAATCATTCAGAGACAGGATACAATAGCAGCTAGTGGCTGAAGCCTGTTGGGGCAAATGTAATTGACATGACGCCTCGATATTCCGGACAGTTTTTTTAGCAACTGATGTGGATTCAAGCTTTTGAAATGATTCAAAAAGGGAGATACAAAATACACAATTATCACAAAAACATATTAAACTGATCTTTATAACTCTTGAAGTCATTATGTTGGACGTTAGCATTGAACATAAATGAAAATTAACTGAAATTAAAAACAGCAATCATTTTTGCTGTCTCTTAACGAAAATAATATTTTATGACCCTCTCAGGGATTTGAATTACTAAACATTGTTTGAGTTGGTTGTTAAAGGGGATTTTTGAGTCTTTAGCTATAATTTGGAGCCAGGCCGGTTTGAAGCAGCGTTTAACTCTTTCTCTAAGGAACATTTATAGATTTACACGAATTGATCAATTCAGGAATATTAATAACCCATTTGTTTAATACTGTAAACTTGTCAATGGAACTTTTGGTTCAAACAAAAACTGTATGATCATATACGGAAATAGAGCGAACCCTGATTAGACGTCTGGTCTTTGTCTACTCTGTTTGCGACAAATCGTTGATATGAGAGAAAGGGTTAAGACCGGTGTTTCTTCGATCGAATATAGATATAGTTGACTACTGTTGCTGCCAATTTGGCTGATGGGGACACCAAGTTCTGCCTATAGAAGTCGTCTGTTCTTGGTCTACTCCGTTTGCATTTATACAAATATAGTTGGAAACTTTGGTCTATTCCGTTTGCAAATGTGTGAAACGTGTTTATATGAAGTAAAGGATTAAACGATCTGTAGATATGTGCATTGACGAAAATGAATAAATAATAATTCTTGATAATCCAATCGAAATCACGGGAAATCTCTGCAAAGTACAATGTAATCACCTACCGGTTTCATTAGTGAAATTCGGAAGCGGTTATTGAGAACTTGAGTTGCCGTGACCTCATGTTTGGACAGTATTGGTTCATACATATTTCAATAAATCAAAATCTCCATTGATAATTCGTTTGAATATCCACTGCTATTCTCGGAAAACTGTGGTATTGCTGTCGGAAATGTATCGCGTCTCAGGTACATACAAGCGTTTGCCGCACGATACTCTTATGAAAGATGTGACGGTGGTGACAGGTATGTTACATAGGGCGCGCGACATTTTGTGAACAAAACATAATTTCAATCACTAAATTGGTTAGTATTTGTTAGTCAGCATTTACAAAATAAATCGGTCGCGGGGCTGCGCCCCGCTAGACCGATTTATTTTTGTAAATGCTGACTAACAAACACTAACCTATACTTGAGTCTGATGAGACGCCGAGTTTCTCGGTGTATCGTTTGGATTCAAGCTATTTGCAAAGCATGATAAGGGTTTAACCCTTAACCTGCTAAGCGCGACCTAACTGACATTTGCAAACAGCATGGATCCAGATGAGACGCCTAGTAACTCGGCGTCTCATCTGAATCCAAGCTGTTTGACACTCTGTCAATAGTATATCAACAGTTTGAACGAATCAGAAAAAACTGACGACGGCAACAGATCGGAGCTTAAGCAGACCTCATTTTTATAGCAGGCTAAGGGTTAACATAATGTAATACATCCTCACATGGAATGTAGATGAGATATCCAGTAACGCACGGCATCGTCATGATGCAAACTGATACGCTTCGTTAGGAACGTTCGCGTAACAGACTAAAGGTTAACCTTGTCCCTGTTCTATATTTAGCCCCGTTTTCAATATCCACTGAACAGTCATGGACAAAATAGTATATTAGAATATTTAAGCATAAGATGGAATGTCACACAGTTTGCAGGCTGATGAATAGACGGATTACTCTGTGTCTCATCTGGATCTAAACTGCAAAACTAATCACATATTCACCCAATGCAGCAAGCCCCTGAACGAGTTCAAGAAAATTGCATTCTAGTTTCATCTTCTGATAGAACCTGTCGTTAGATCCAGATCTGGAAGCGGGATACCGCACTGCAATATGAACAAGCATACAAACAAACCTATCAATATCAATACAAACTTAACCGGGATTCTGGTAGAGAAGAGGTCAGATACTTTTTAGACAGGTGGCTGTTTAATGCAGGATGAAAGGCATACAGAAAGCTCCCATGGGAGCTGTTTGCATAATTGTTACCCGGCATTAAGCTGCCACCTGTTTCCAAGACCGATATGTATGCTAAATTTAACGTTAGGTTTGACTATAAATCAAAATAGAACTCTATATAATGTTACAAACAAGCAATGAAAACATTAACAAATCAATAACTAGAAATTAACATTTGAATTAATGACGGAAATTAGATGCAATGCTTTTACTTATAAATGCGCATTTGCATTAATGATCATGACGCAACTCATTAGGTTTTTTGTATTGAGGCAATATGTTGTGTTATATGTGTTATTTTGGTGAGACTGGTCAAATCAAACGAGAGACTGGCATGTGCAAATAATGAAGACCCACATTAGAGGGCTTTTAGACGAAGCCTCTACTCAGCGTCTGCACTCTTTGTCGTTCAAAATCAACTACAGTAAAACCCCTCTAATGCAACCACCTAAAATATGTATAATTATGGGTGGTAGAGGCAGGTGGTAGCTAAATGCATGACAAAAATAATGCAGAAAGCTCCAAGAGGAGCGTTCTGTATTACTTTTGTACTGCATTAAGCAGTCGCCTGCTTATAAAGACCCCCATGTTTATTCATTAAGTGGTCGCATTAGAGGGGTTCTACTGTATATAGATACTTTAAGCCTTTCATAGTGGACTCTGCTGATAACTCAGTATTCAAACTGTTAATATTTAATAGGCGCCTCGAATTTACTCTAGAATTTATAGCTATTCATTACCCTTAGTCATCTGTGGTAAAGATGTATGCTCCGAGCTGTTGTAATTTGTTCTTGCTTCACATTCATACAAGTTAGGCGGAATCTTGAATGAGTGGCAAACAGCTTGGCTCCTGGTAAGGCTTCGAATCCCGGTCTAGGTCTTTAGACCTATTTTCATTCAAGGGAGCCATCCAGCTGACTTGTGGTAGGTCGAAGGTTATACCCGGGTGGCCGACTATGCACGGAAACTTCCACTTGTAATTACATGTACGTCGCAATATGACTGAAATACTGTTGAAACGACGAAAGTGCTTAATCCAAACAAAAGCAAATTTGATGAGATGCCGACTTACTCGGCATATCGTCTTGGACCCAAGGCTTTTGCAAATGTCAGGTCAGGTGGAGCTTAGCAGGCTAAGAGTTCGAGGAACTGTTGATGAATTTGAACTTGGTCATTAATTAATCCTATTCCTGAGAGTCCGTAGTACAACAGAACATGTGTTAACCCTTTCTCTCATATACATGTAGACGTGTGTTCACACATCAGCAAACAGAGTAGACCAATATCAGACGGCTCCTATAGGAGCCTTCTTATCAGGATCTGCTCTGGTTGCTATTGGTGTTTGATAGATCCGTTTCTATTCTTTCTAAAATGGCTACAATGTTACATCTTCCATTGTAATTATTTTGTCCATGAATATTCAGTAGGTATTGGAGTTTGGAATAAACATAGAATAGGGAAAGTGTTAAGCGGCCATTCATTTATTGAACATAGGAGCCTAAAAAAGAAGGTGGTTGCTTAATGCATGACAAACATAATGGAGAAAGCTCCTATAGAGCTTTCTGCATTACTTCTGATCTGCATTAAGCTACCAACTGCCTTATTGTCTTTTTGATGGCCGCTTAACCCTTCGCTTGCTACTCGCGTCAATATACCTACCTGTAAATAGTGTAGACCCAGATGAGACAGCTCCTGCAGGAGCTGTCTCATCAGGGTCTGCACTATTTACAAGTTGATTGTGCAACCAGTGCACTCCACAGCAGTGATTGCACAGCGAAATACTTGTACACAGTGAAGATATATGTAATTATACAACAGGACATGGGTAAAGAAGGAGAAATGTATTTTAAAATTCAGCAAGACAGGTTTTACTGTATTAAGTTTTTGATAATTTTATGTAATGATTTACTTCAAGCCTGCGGAAATGATCGTTCTTATATTAGGTGTAGCGTGGGATAGAGAATAAAAATATTGAACGCACGCACAAACATAGCTTGTAGTTAACTATTTTCTCCATACATATACATGTACATTTAAAAAAAAATGCAAACAGACTAGACCCGTAGCAAGCGCCTCCTTTAACCATTTTCTCAATGAATACGCTTTTCTACGCTTTTGCAAACACAGAAACCCCAGATCAGATGGCCCCTATAACCTATACATGTATTATGGTATAATATAGATATGATTCTAGAATTTCTGCCATGGCCAAAAATGCCCGTATTCGGACACCATTATACAAACTGATTTAATTAACATGCATGGTGTCATTATTTTTACATGAATATGCATGGAGTGGAGAATTAAGAACAGATCCACATCAGACGGCCCTTTAACATTTTTCTCATAATGACGCCTTTCTACGTTTTTGCAAACAAAACAGACACAGATCAGACGACTCCTATATAGGAACCAACTGAACAGGATCCTCTATTTGTTTCTGGTATAGTATAGATCACAGGATCCTCTATTTGTTTCTGGTATAGTATAGATCATTATGATTCTAGTTTCTACCATGATCAGATATAAGTCACACCCAAAATTGGGTTAAGTGAGTGTATTTCTTTATTGTGTATTCCTGCATTCGGACGTCATTATACAAATTGATCCATGACTCTATTACTTTTTAGATGAATATTCATGGAACGAAGGATTAAGAGTGTCCGGATCAGATCTTATTCTTATTCAGGGTTTGCTTATTCAGAGTTTGCTCTGTTTGCTAATGGAATTTGATAGTTCATTTTCTTTATTTTATAAAATGGCTACAATGCTCCACCTTCCATATTGTGTCCATGAATATTCGATAGGTATTGAAATTTGGAATAAACATTGAACAGGGAAATGGTTAATGATACATGTCAATATTTACATGATGTAAAGAGTTGTCCCCCTTGCTTTGTGTATATACATCAGATTATCAAACATCGAGCGTATAGTTTATAAATTATATTAGTACTTATGATTCTGATAACTTATAGACCCAGTGGGCCGATTGCCGTACATATCTATTTTGAAAATATGTTATTCTTGAACATGTACACGATTTGATAAAATATTTACTCACTTATTATTTAAGTATTTGGATATACATGTATTTTACTGTTTAGCACTGATGGAGAGTGAACGACTATTAACCCTTTCGCTGCCAAAGTCTGTCGTCTGCTAACTTTGTCGTCTGCTACAATTTTTTATTTTTTTTTATTTTCTTCATTTTTGTTTCAAAAACATAGTAACAGTAACACACAGTTTGGATCCTGATGAGACGACGAGTTACTCGGCGTCTCATCTGGATCCAAACTGGTTGGCTAGGTAATCACAGATCCGGCATTGCCAGCGAATGGGTTAACAGTTGCCCGAGTGTCAAACATATTGATTACCTGTCAAAGAGGTGACCAAATTGGCATGTATAATTAGCACTTTGCTCGCTAGCGGCGAATTAGAGGCCATCTATGCAAAGAGTTTGGATTCACATTAGACGCCGAGTAACACGGAATGTCATCAGAATCCAGACTTGATTGACAAATTGGCTGTATTTCAGGGGGGGGGGGGTGAGAGAAACATTCATTAAATGTATAATTGTAGCGAGCTGCACGTTTTGCAGACCGCAAAGCAGACAGAAATGACACGTGCACAACACTGATGTAGTGAGTATGCTAAGTATAACCGTTATGTAACGGCTATTCGAGACAGCCGAACATAATTAACCATTTCCGTCATGAATAATAATGTAAGAAAGGATGGCATTTTGAATATTAATTAGTTGAATTTTATAAAGACAACATGAAGAAGGGAATGTTTGACAATGGCTGAAGCTGTAATTAGTTGAATTTTATAAAGACAACATGAAGAAGGGAATGTTTGACAATGGCTGAAGCTGTAATTAGTTGAATTATAAAGACAACTTGAAGAAGGGAATGTTTGACAATGGCTGAAGCTGTAATTAGTTGAATTATAAAGACATCATGAAGAAGGGAATGTTTGACAATGGCTGAAGCTGTAATTAGTTGAATTATAAAGACATCATGGAGAAGGGAATGTTTGACAATGGCTGAAGCTGTAATTAGTTGAATTATAAAGACATCATGGAGAAGGGAATGTTTGACAATGGCTGAAGCTGTAGAGTCAGTTCTATATTACGTCATAGTCAGTATAGCAGATCCTGAACAGATGGGTCTACTGTGTTTTAAAAGGTGCCAAAGTCAATATATTTTTTTTCTTTCAGGCTTTATTTGTAAAACCCACGACCAGTGTATTAAACAGTATCCATCTAGAAGAAACTAATATTAATTCGTACAAGCGAGGTTTTACGCAAGCGTGAAATGGCTGCGTAAAACATGCATGGGTTAACCCATTTGCGCCCAGCGGATTCTTCTATGTTTATATATTGGATTAATCCATTTTTATCTAAGGGATGCCTGGCCGAAATTTTCATTTCTTTTGTTTTATATTTAAATTCCTATCAGCAGTGTAGACTCTGATCAGACGCCGCATAATGCTGCGTCTGATCAGAGTTTACAGTTTCCACTATATCCTATATATGGGATCGTGGGCACAAATGAAATGTGTTGCAGTTGTCATGCTGATGTTGTAATTCAGAATCGAATAGAACACTTTTTATGCCCCCGTTGACGATAGTCAGGGGGCATTATGTTTTGCACATGTCCGTTCGTCTGTCTGTCCGTCTGTCCGTGTGTCACGCTTTTAGGTGCAGTTGGATGTCACAGTTTTTCATGTGTTATAAGTCAGTAATTTCCACACTCATACACATGAAACTTCACATACACATCAATTACCATCTGTGCTATCATTTGACACCCCACCCATGCTGCCGGCACGCCCAAGGTCGAGGTCAAATGACTTGGAAATTTTACGTGCAGTTGGTTGTCACATTTACGTGCAGTGTTTTGTCACAGTTTTTTCATTGTCTTATATCTCACTAACCGCTATAGCTATTGGCATGGAATTGCATATACACATTCAACACAATCCATACTTTCATTACGTACCCGGCCCATGCTGCCCGCAAGCCCAAGGTCAAGGTCAAATGACTTAGGAATTATACATACAGCTAGGCAAGCACCCACACGGGGGCATCACTGTGTCTTACAGACACAATTTTCTAGTTTATTTCCTTTTTATAATCTCAATTGCCCCATGTTTCGAAGGGGGTCAGTCCGTCCATCCGTCTGTCTGTCCACCTGATCGTCGGCAATTGCTTTAAACGGCATCTCCCCTGAAACCGCATGGTAGAATGTAACCAAACTTCACATAAATTATCTTAATATTGAGCTCTATCAGAATTGCTAAAATAATTTGGGGTCCATGAAGAACTCTGGTTGCTATGGCAACAAAAAAGTATAGATCTTAAGAAATCTTCTCTAAACCCATGGGTTTGATTGGAATGAAACTTGACAGAAATAGTTCTCTGATAAACCTCTGCCAAAATTTCAAAAGTGATGTTGATATCTAAAACAAAAACAAACATGACTGCCAGGTGCGAGGCTTCTTTTCCGCCAGTCTTTCAACGATTTCAGCGCTTTGATTAACATTTATAATAACCTTTGCAAGCAGTCTTGATCCAGATGAGACGCCGAATTACTTGCCACCTCATCAGGATCCAATCTGTTTCCCTCTAACATTTGTTTTTGTAAAGCTGTTTTTTTTTTGCAGCTGCAGCAGACGACAATATTTGCAGACATTAATTGCTCAGAGTGCAGAAGGTATTTAGAGTACATTATGCTGGACAACAAATACCCTGCATAATGTTAACACCTCATCAAACATCAAAGAGTTCTTGGGTATTAGTGAGGCTGTGAGCACAGTGAAACATATTGCAGCTGCATTTTTCTGGAGTGTAAAACTGGAGTGGAGTCTAGTAGTAAATCATGGTCTTTTAAATTCCTGCAAGAAAACCATTAATGTAAGGGGGAGGGCCGTAACTAATGTTGGTCGAACTTGTGGTTCGACCCTTTTTCATAAAATGATAAATGAAATAAAATAATTATGTTTATACTAATAATTAATGCAAAGTACAAAAGGGCGCGAATAGAGCTGGAAAACAGCAAAAATCAAAGGACGCGAATAGAGCTGGAAAACAGCAAAAATCAAAGGGCGCGAATAGAGCTGGAAAACAGCAAAAATCGAGAAATGAAACCTGGCATTTAGACTGTACTTGTAAACCTATTAAAATTGTGCTCCAAATCTTAGAATTAAGTTGTTCATGTATGGAAAAAACAGTATATATGGAAAACCATGGAGAATACAAATATTTCATGTTTGATATGAAAATTTTGCTGATGTAATAGTATTTATTCGTGTGGAGGAATATTGTAACTTATAGAAATAAAAGTATTGGTGAAAACTGTATATTTTGTATCACAAAGACATTTTTGTCAGAAGTTCAAATAGACAATTTTCATAAGAATGATTGAAGTGAACAAATACTAACCTGTATGATGTTATTTAAATCGTGTGTTTAATCTAGGAATAAGCACATTAACCTATTCCCACATAGGCTAATTTTTAGATCCAACCTCTTTGAATAAATATACGAAAAAGGAGCATTAATTAGAGAAAAGGAATGTTTTTAGAATGATGTAGTTTGAAACCATTGCGACAAATAGAGCATTTGCTCCTATGGGAGCAAATGCTCTATTTATCACAATGGTTTTAAAAATGAATTTTACAGAGACGTCAAAAGGCGTCTTTATAATGGAATGGGTTAAATGTGGTAAGTGAACATTGTAAAATAGGGCAATTCATAAAGATAACACAATAAAATAAAATATAAACTTTATTAATACTGAACAAAAAACTTGACTAGCATAAATGGAACTGGTTAAAAAAATAAACATTTGTAATATCATGGGAAACTATAAAATCTGAGCAACTTGAAACCTGATACGTATTCATAGCGGATGTACATCCTCATTAGATGTGCAACACAAGTAAAATGGAGTTTTTTAACTAACTCGATAGCTATTAATTTGTCTTTTTGTTATAGTTCAAACATTTTTAATGGTGTACACAAACATAGAGAAAAACAGTAGTAACATTTGAAACTGGAATGAAAAATGTCAATGCTATATATTTCAAGCGTGCAATAATGCAACTACATGTATATCAACATATGATGATTAGTCTTGCAATGTAGCTTGGATTGCGAGCCGTCCATGAATCTCCGTATGTCAAATAATGAGGAAATGTATGTGACACATATGTTCATTGACAGAGATCATGTGTTTCAACTTTGGAAATGTGGTGAAAATGTACAGTTTAAAGAGACCATGTGTACAACTCAACTACAACAATATGCCACAACCTCACCTCTAATTAATTTAAAAAAAACCCAGCCAATTCAGTATTGCCTGAATCCAGGCAAACAAAACATTATTTAATGCATAACTACACTGCATAGAGGCCATCGATATGAACTTTGATTGAAGTACAGTAAAACCTCTCTATAACGCCCACTACTTTGTGTTAATTAGTTGGTATTTAGGACAGGTGGCTGCTTAAAGCAAGGTTAAAGTAAAACAGAACGCTCCTATAGGAGCGTTCTGTTTTACTTTCACCTTGCTTTAAGCATCCACCTGCCTTCAACATACAATACTTGATGCAATTTAGTGGTAGTGGTCGTTTTACTGTAAATGGGTTTCCTGCATTTAACACAATATACTTAATGTAAGTTAGTGGCCGTTATAGAGTGGTTTTACTGTACTTTGAAAAAATAGCACTGAATTTGTGATATCACCTGCACTGACCTTTGTCAAAGAGTAAAGCAAATAAAAGCATAAGTACAGGTTAACATATGTTTTTTCCATTTCACATGATGGTTTAGTAAAAGAGGTAAAACATACAATGTACTGGAAAGTAATATGTATGTGACAGCAGTCTAAAATGTAAATGCCTAATTAAAGTAGTACAAAACTACTACAAAAACCTAATGCTAAAAAATCACAGTCATAAAATCAAGTATAAGCACTTCAAACGGAAAATATTAGTTCTCATAAATGACTAAAACCAAATCAACTTACAGTAAAATCTGTCTAAAGCAACCTTTAAGTGTCTTTTAACCCTTTCCTTAATCATATATGGCTCCTATAAGAGCTGTCTGATCAGGGTTTGTTGTGTTTGCTAATGGAATTTGAAAGATATGTTTCTTTACTTATAAAATGATCACAATTTTCCACATTTCATTATCAATATTTTGTCCATGAATATTCAGTAGGAATTGAAATTTGGAATAAGCATACACCAGGAAGAGCTTTAACATAGGTGGTACAGTAAAACATCTCTTAACCGGAAGTTAAATCTGGTATAAATATCGGTCTTGGGGACAGGTGACAGCTTAATGCAGGGTGGAAGTCATGCAGAAAGCTCCTATAGGAGCTTTCTGCATGACTTTCACCCTGCATTAAGCAGTCACCTGCCTAAAATATATAAATTCTTCTCGACTAGAATTCCGGTTAAGAGAGGTTTTACTGTAGTTTATAATAAAAGTTGCACAAAACTTCTCTAGATTTTTTTTTGCAATCATTTAATTCTGTATTTAGAGAATATATGTGTCAGCCCTGTATTCAGGTAACCCTTACAACGCTGAATTTTCAATGGACTAATCCAAAATTGAAATACATTTATACATCAAGCTTACGGTGAATACTTAGGGATTTGTCTAAAGAAAAGTATAACATGACAAACAGTGCAGACCTTGAAGAGAGGGCTCCTTTAGGAACCCTCTCGTCTGGGTCTGCACTGTTTGCAAAGGACATTGGTGACTCGTGTCCCACACTGTAAGAGTTAACCCTTTCCGTGTTCCATACATATCTTGTAGATGCATGAACTAACGACATCGTGAATATTCATTAGCTGATTATTTATGATGACGTATATACACAGGATGTTTTGTTGTTGATAGAGAAAGTAGAGCCAGATCTAATTTCATAAGCAAACAGAGCAAGCAATGATCCAACAGGAGCCGTCTGATCTGGTTAATTCTGTTTGCAAAGGCGTGGACGAGCGTTTGTATGAAGGAAATAGTTAACGGTTATACTGCGACAGTTTTATGCAACTGTTCGCATTTTTAAGACCGAAATGTTGCGATTATTGCGCGGGAGCCTGAAGGCCCCGCGCTATATATGGAACGCTGGTATTGGAATTTCATTGGTAGGAGGGCTGATTTTTCAAGAATTGCGAGTGAATTTTAATTTGTCTATATGATTATAAAATAACTTTATGTATGGAATAATACAATTTTATATAGTTGGAAACAGGTCGACATACTTTTTTTCAGTGTAGAATTGTTTGTATTTTGGAAATGAAAGTATTAGAAAATTGTTTCTCCTAGGGCAGGGCTAATAAAAATTTTATTACCGCAGCGGAAGGGTCATCAATGATAACAGCCGAGGAAATGACTAAGATATTGCGAAACCGACAACTTTCGTATTCGGGACAATTCGCTTATGACAACCGTTTAAATCAGGGGCGGGGCTTAATTAGTAAAGATAGTTTGATTGAAAATCAACAAAATTGACAATTTCTAAAGGCACGGAAATGAAGAGCCTTTGTTGGTTACTATAGCAATCCGACTGAGATTGCTGCTTTTTAATAATAATAATAATAATAATTTTATTTGGCAAGTATACACAACATGGCAATTTAAAACAAAATTATGCAAAACTATATGTACAACACAACTGTGAAATCCATCCGACTAAAATGTAAGAGATCCAGGGGTAAGATCGTGATGGCCGACTCTGTAATCCAGAAAACGATGAGTGTCCGAACTTTAGACCTGCAATAAGCTGTGCATTTGAGAAAATTTTCAGATTAGAAATCGGTTATCTTTGTGCATATGCGATTATAAAATACCAGCTTATAAATGTTCATGACGTGTTTATTTCTTACATGAATATTTAATAAGATGGGGGATAAGGTGTCTAGTGTGATACTGGAAGGGTTATTGTATAACTAGGACGTTTCAAGGATCCTTTATGGTGAAATGGAAGAATTGTGTTGTGATACTAAAGCCATATGAGTCATACAAACATTTTTTTTATATAAAACACGTTGGATTTTTATTTCATTATTCAGTAATCCGCGCCTTTGATGCTTTGCATCAATGGTTTTCTTGTATCAGTTACAGTACTGTTAAATGAACTCACCCCAGTGAACCCAAATAATTCGCTTTCAATGTGTGCCGGTCATAAAATGGTAACAGACCTGAGAATTCCCACACTCCCCATATACTGGACCGACAGACAGCTGTTGTTGTTATTGTATATTTACGTATTTATTGACAGTTTTTGTCAACATTACTGACAGTTCTTGTATAATATATTATTTTAATTGTTTCAGCTCTCTCGTCTGTCACCCGCGTCGCTTGCTCTTGTATTTATACATGCATATATATATACATGTACGTTCCATTGTCCAGTATAAGTCCGGAAAAAGCATTGGATGTAACGGTATTTTTGGACAAGGTCTTAGATATCACAGGTACATTTTACATGTGTATTTGCTTTTGAAATAGACTTAACTCTTTACTTGATATGGTTGCCTGTTGTAACGTTTAACCCTTTCGCCGCCAAATTTCTATTTGTCGTCTGCAATGCAATTTTGCTAAATCATTTGGTAAAATAAGGAAATGAGATAAATACATTCAATTTCGAAGGAATAAAGCACAGATATAGAAATAGAGTTTGAGATAAAAAAGTGAAGTCCCTGATCAGACTGCACTATTTGTCGTGGTGCATTTTTGCTACATTGGCGGTGAAAGGGTTAAAAAAGGAGTAAACATGTCTGATTAGAGTCTAGTCTGTTTGGTAATTCGATATATTTGATATGATGTTATACTATTTGTATAGCAATGCATTAACTTGTTATATATATAAATTCTAAGCACTTTATTTAATTGATAATAAAAATGGATGGAGTCTAATACGAATACTAATTTGATTGCTTATATGTAATCATCATCTGCTATAAAATTTAACCCATTCTCTGATATTGACGACTTTTGACGAGTCTGTAAAAGTCACTCTATCAAACCATTGTGATAAATAGAGCATTTGCTCCTATGGGAGCAAATGCTCTATTTATTACAATGATTTCAAACTACAACATTCTAAACTTTTCCTTTTCTCTAGTTAATGCTCCTTTTCGGTAGATTTATTCAAAGAGGTTGTATCTAAAATTAGCCTATGAGGTAATGGGTTAAAGTATATTTCTACAAAGTTTAGACAAAATGATCCCTTATGAGACCCGGGTTACTTGGCGTCTCATTTGGATCAACACTGTTTGTATCATGATGGTTCACTTAATAAACTATCTTAAACGCTTCCTTAGTGAATACTGTAGAACCTCTTTAAACCGGACGTTAAATTCTGTATGAATATCGGTTTTGGAGGCATGTGACAGTTTAATTCAGGGTGAAAGTCATGCAGGAGCTTTCTGCATGATTTTCATCCTACATTAAGCAGCCACCTGCCTAAAAGTATCTAAATTCTTCTCTATTAGAATTCCGGTTTAGATTGGTTTTACTGTATTCATGAATAATTATTAGCTGTAGTTCTATATTGATATATGAACAAATGCTATATTGGCATTCGCAAAAACTGTGGAATCAGATATGTAAACCGGCGAGACCATGATCAGATAGCTTCTACAGGAGCATCTTACATGGGTATATGATCAGATGGCTCCTACAGGAGCATCTAACATAGGTCTACTCTTTTTGCAAAATTATAAAATGGCGTTTTCAGGTAAATGGTTTAGTTTTTATTTTATAAAATCAACTGCCTCTTGCATGAGGAAACTTGCCAATAGTTTAACAATTTACTTCATATAAATGCCTTTTCACACTTTTGTAAACAGAGTAGACCCAGATCACACGACCTCTATAGGAGCCGCCTGATTACAGTCTGCTCTTGTTTACCATTCAATGGTATACATGTAGTTATGAGTCTACAGTTTCTCCCTTGGTAAATTATTCGCAATGTCATTTTTTAAAAAATCTGCTAAATGAATATTCATCATGAAAATACTCATCACTGATGCTGATATAAAATATGAAAAATATCTGAGAAATCCCTGTAAATACATGTACAGTAAAACCTCTCTATAACGGCCACTAAATTACATCAAGTATTTTGTCTTAAGGCAAGTGGCTGCTTAAAGCAAGGTGAAAGTAAAACAGAACGCTCCTATAGGAGCGTTCTGTTTTACTTTCACCTTGTTTTAAGCGACCACTTGTCCTATATACATACCAGCTAATTAAAATAAATTAGTGGCCGTTATAGAGACGTTTTACTGTATCTGATAGGTAAACAGTAATACCACTCTAAATCAGACGTTAAATTTAGCATAAACATCGTTCTTGGAAATAGGTCACAGCCTCGTGTAGAGTGAGAGTCATGCTTAAAGCTCCCTTTGCAGTTTTCAGTGTATAATTTTCACCCTGCATTAAAACAGCAACCTGCCTTAAAGTATTTAAATTCTTTTCTACTAGAATTCCGATTAAGAGGGATTTTACCGTATACATGGTAAATATGTGACCGTCTTACTAGAAGAATTGACGAACATATACAATTGTAAAAGAACATACAATAAAGCTTGATACTACTAAATTTAGTAATGAAGAATTATCTCATTGCAGGCACTTGACTGCTTAATGATGAAAGCCAAGCAGACAGCTTCTAGAGGAGCTTCTTGCATAGGTTTCACCCTGCATTAAGCTGCCACCTGTGTTAAAGATCAACACTGGTATGCATTTGAGTGTTCGTAGTATCGGGTTTTTACTGTAAATGAAGTGAACCCAGAAATGACCTTGACAAATGGGTAAACCGGGCAATGCTAACGTGTTGACCGCAGCCCTTTTTCTGACCATTTTGGGAAAGAGTACCTTGTGAAATTGGGAATTTTCACATCGTAAAATTGGACAAATTGGGAAAAAAAGTTATCGACAAACCGTTAATTTTGAGAAATATTTTCCAAACAACTGCATAATTTGTGCATATAAAATGTCTAAAAAAATTTATAAATGCATAATTAAACAACAAAAACAACAATTTTGCTAAATTTTTATTGAAGCAATATTTGCACTGTACATAGATGTCTACAGTGTCTTATTAAAGTGGAAGCTTTCTGGATTTTGCAAGGTATTACACATCTTTTTGAAGATACCCTTCAAAAAGTTCTTGTGGCCCCTCCAAGTTAATCATTATGAGGGAAGACAGTATGGTTTGCAAAAGTGTGCTCCTTTTAGGAGAACACAAAGTGTTCATGGCATTAAATACCCTCTCAACTGCTGCTGTGCTGATGCACTTTAGTTTTATCAGTTTAATAGATGGATTTTTCTGAAACATGCACAAAAGACTGGACATGTACCCCACAGACATAACCATTGTAGTACAACCATGGATGTGAAACTTAGTCCGACTCACCTCCACAGTTATTTTCTTAACAGACAGACATAGTAAGGAATCACCACTGTTGCTGGTAGTTAATTCTGACGCTTAGGAAACACTTTCACACCGATTTTCAGACAAAGTCGAGTCCAAACCGCTCGTGAGAATCCCACGTACAGCAGTTAGAGGCTCTCTGGTGTTGCCGTGTTCCGGGTCATAATTTATCATAAGAAGTTTAGCCAACAGGGATATCCGACTGTGATACAGTAGAACTTGACTTAGACCAAAGCTGGTCTAGTTTTGTTAAGCCTTTGTCGCCGATTTTCCGTAGTTTCATTTGATAATATTTCGAGTTGTGCGACTTTTTGTTGTTGACATTACTTACAATAGGATTTAACGTTAGCTCACGAAGGCATCCGAATACACGATCTTCTATGACTAATAGTCGGCGCCTACTGTAAAATCTCGGTATATGCGTCTTACGAAAATCGAAAATTCAATCTTCGAATTTTTTTTAGTTACAGTTTCTGATTGGGAATTTTTTTTTGAAATTGGGAAAAAAGGAGTATATTTGTCATTGGGAACGGGTCCGATAGTCGGACCCGTGGAATAGACAGAAAAAGGCCTGAGTTGACCGAAGCGTGCTAGTGTGGAAATGGTGAACGTACTGTTTTAACTCTTTACTCCATGATTTTTGTGCAAGGGATAATAACCATCATGGAAACAAATATTTGTATCACAAATGCGATAAATGGGTTGAAAGGCGTATTTATGACGTAAAGGGTTAAGTGAGAAACGTGGACTATTTTCTTTTGCGTCGCTTACAACAGCCATGGCGATGCGACTACAGTAAACCCTCTCTGTAACGGTCACCAAATTGTGTTAATTAGTTGATAATTAGGGCAGGTGGCTGCTTAAAGCAACGTGAAAGCAAAACAGAACGCTCCTATAGGAGCGTTCTGTTTTACTTTCACCTTGCTTTAAGCAGCCACCTGCCTTTACCACAAAATATTTGATGTAATTTAGTGGCCGTTATAGAGAGGTTTTGCTGTATTCTAATTGGACAAAACCATCACGTGGTTTGTTGGTCCAGTTTTAACCACTTCCCTTATATAAGAGCATTTTCACCCATCTGCAAACAGAGTAGACCCAGATCAGACGGCTCCTATATGAGCTGTCTGATCAGGGTCTGCTCTATTTGCTGATGACGTAATATAGCACTGGTTATACAGCCTCTCATTGAGCCAAAATATCATGTGTTCATTTTCATTATAAAAAAAATCTTATTAATATTCATGACGTCATTATTTCTTATATGAATATATAACAGGGAAAGGTTTAGGCCGAGTACATAACAAAAAAAACGCCTATAACATCGGCATTTGAAAGCATTTGACATAAGGATCGCAGGTTATAAAACTTCTGAGTCTGTGTCTGATCATTCTCAAGTATCCAATTGGTCAATATCTGACCAATCATATGCGTGATAATGATCTCAGACCCAAGCAAAAACTTCTAATGACATCGGGGCATGATTTTTCAGTTTCATTCATGATTTACACTGGGGGCCAACTACGTATTATTATCAAATGTTTTGCTACGACAATTTATATGGGTATTTTAATAGATTTGTTTTCCTACGAAGCCAGTGTATCAATTGGAAAATGTTTTCCTACGATAACAAAGTTGCCTTCGTAGGAAAACAAATCTATTAAAATACTCATATAAACCATATTGATAATAATACGTAGTTGGCCCCCAGTGATTTATATCACGTCAAATGCAAATGCCCGAAAAATGACCACACACTTATTTCGGCCAACTACGTATTATTATCAAATGTTTTGCTACGAGAATTTATATAGGTACATGTATTATATAACATTTTCTAATATATACACTGGCTTCGTAGGAAAACAATTGGTCTAAAATACCCATATAAATTGTCGTAGCAAAACTTTCGATGTTAATACGTAGTTAACCCCCAGTGACACACGTCAAGAGAAAATACCCGAAATATGATCTCATAGTTCTATTCCTTGCTTGTGTCACATCAGGGGGAGAACGCCTGAAATATGATCTTACAGTTCCATTATGTGGCTATGTTACGCCGAGTGAAAATATGCAAACAAATTCCCATTCAGAATGTATATTTATATCAATTTTATTTGCAGATCAGAATGAGGACTGTTTTCGGCGCTGTTATCGCTTTTCTGGCCTTGTGCGTGTTCACAACAAACGCCCATTTCTTCGGTAAGTACATGTAGCTCTCTATATGATTTCAGTGAAAATGCAACATGTGGTTAGGATTAGTACCATGTACGCAAACCAGACCCTGATGTTATATACGTCCGAGCAAGAGTCTTAAGTATATGATCGGTCAGACTCAAACATAACTGATATACCACTAAGAGAACTTCACATTAGGGGTGTCTGTTTGTCTGTCTGTTTGGGTGGGCTTTACGTCATTTTAGCAGAGTTTCAATTATATCACGACGTTCAGCTTACTATACAGACGGAGTAAGATCC
Source organism: Azorinus chamasolen (assembly GCA_963576725.1). Taxonomy (NCBI): domain Eukaryota; kingdom Metazoa; phylum Mollusca; class Bivalvia; order Cardiida; family Solecurtidae; genus Azorinus; species Azorinus chamasolen. Next base: position 74,997,890 of record OY755245.1, read on the forward strand.
CAGATGTTTCGCCATTTGCATTGTTTCGTACAAAAAAGAATCACCGATCTTTGTAAATCACACCGGAAACAGGTCGGCGGCCACCACTTTGACGGACTACTTTTCACACATACATACAAAATAATATTAATAATAATTATTTACTCAATATAAGACGCTTGTCTGTATCTTTGTAAACACGGTGGACTTCGATCAGACAGCTCCAATAGAATTTGTCTGATCAAGGTCTGCTCCGTTTGCCTATAGATATGAGTACATAGTTTCTTCTTGATAATGCCATTTTAACCCTTCTCTTGCTGAATTTTAAAATACATTTCTCCTTCTTTACCCATGCCCTGTTGTATAATTGCACATATCTTCACTGTGTACACGTATTTCGCTATATGCAATCACTGCTGTGGAGTGCACTGGTTGCACAATCAACTTGTAAATAGTGCAGACCCAGATGAGACAGCTCCTGCAGGAGCTGTCTCATCTGGGTCTTCACTATTTACAGGTAGGTATATTGACGCGAATAGCAAGCGAAGGGTTAAGGTTCAGATAACTTTACCCTCATACAAACACTACCGGTATATCACGCATTTGTGACTTGCACACCGCTTGGATCCAGATGAGACTCCGATTAACCCATTACTCCATCAATACGCCTTTATACGCCTTTGCAAACAGAGTACATACAGGTAACCACCTCTAAATTTGACGCTAAAATTAGCATCAAAAGTGGTAATGCAGGTTGAAAATCATACAGAAAGCTCCTATAGGAGCTTCTTGCATGACTTTCACCCTGCATTTTGCAGCCACATACCTTAAAAGACCTAAATTGTTCTTTAAATTCCGGTTTAGAGGGTTTTTACTGTATACCATTATAACAATTAATCTTATAAATCTTCATGGTGTCATTATTTCTTACATAAATATTCAACAGGTAAATGGTTTAAAAGAACCTCTTCCGCTGTCAATGTTGCATCTGTGGTTACCAGTGCAAACAGTTCGGATCCAGAGCAGACGCCGAGTATCTCGGCGCCTCATCAGGATACATATTGTTTGTTACTGTGACAATGGTTTTTGAAACAAAAATGAAGAAAAAATGAACAAACTATAACTGTAGCAGACGACAAAGTTTGCAAACGACAAAATATGGCAGCGAAATACATGCAGTTCGTAAGTCATTATTTTTTAATTAAATACATTGTAATATTTACAAGATAAAGAATCCCGAGGAGTGTGTGTGTTGTGGGGGGTGGGGCGGGGTTTAACCAACGATGTGTTTTAAAACATGAATGAATGAATATTATTGTTGAAACGTTATAATTATCTCAATTACGCGGTTGCCATACAGGTAGAAACTGTAGAGTCGGATCTATTTAACTTCATAAGCAAACAGAACAGACCCTGGTCAGACGGCTCCTATAGGACCTGGGTCTGCTCTTTTTGCAAAAGCATTCACATGAAGGAAAGGACTATATGTAACTGTTTATTTTCAGCTCACCCAGCCTGGGGACCACCAATGCATCGAATGTCATTCCCAGGGCATTTCGCCCACCCTATGCCCCACTTTACGCAAGTTCACCCGCACCCAATGCACCCAGAGCATGGTATGGAGCGTCGTGAACGAAGATTGTTCGATAGTACCTTTGGAAGGAGCATGGCTTTCACTGAACTGTTGACTTCTGGCAGCCCGTTTGGCGTTGCAGCCGGTCTTTTGGGTTTTACTGATTTGCTGAGGGGCGTTTAACTTGAAGGCAAGTGCTACAGTACAGCATCTGGGCCCATGCTTATAAAGCTTTTTAGTTAAGTCTGGGTTTGTTCTCAATCTTTTGATTGGTCAGATTTGATACAAAGGCTCAAATCGGACCATTCAAAAACTTGAGAACGAACTCAGACTCAACTAAAAAGTTTTATAAGCATGGACACAGGTCTAAGTTTCATGAACAAGCCCAAGTAATGGCTCATCAGAGTGTGTTATTTCAAATTTGTGTAATTGCTAGACATGCTTTTTACTTCAAATACCAGTAAATATCTTACTAGTACTTATCAATCTAACAACGAGTTTCTCAAAACTTCACGTGTTTCCTGGGTCATTGACAAAAAAAGTTCGTTCACCCCGGTCTCACTATATTACAGCAATAACCTGGCGATTTGCAGTTCAAAAGATGGCGTGATTCAATAAAACAACTCAATAACCAATCTCCATTTGTTTTGTCCTCTAAATAAGTAAGCAACTAGCAACAGTGGCCTTTTCGTCTGTCGCTATTAGTTTCTTATTTCGGATGGTGTCATTTTGCAACAACTATGAATGGAGCCATTTTATTGGATGAGCGAAGGAAAACTTGGGGAAATCCGTGACGTCACGTACAATGGCTCATTCCTCGACGATTAGAAGCAGCTAAATGACAAAACCCGCTAGTTTTACATTATTGTTTTGATGCTTGGGACTAAAAATGGTGGAGATTGGCGATTTGTTTTGTTGAATCATGCCATCTTTTGAATTGCATATGGTCAGGTTATCGCTGTGATAGGATGAGTCTGGGTGAACGAACGTTTGTCGATGGCCCAGAAAACACGTAAAATTTTGAGTAAATCATTCTTGGATTTATAATAATGTAGTTGATACCCTTATAAGATTATACTTACTTGGTAGTGAAATATCTTGGCTTTTAGTAGCCGAACGAAATTATCATATAAATTGTAAGAGTTACAGCCTTGTTTGTACTTGAGGTACACGGGTGTCCGTTCTGTCAGTTAGAACCCTTGTTGTACATATAAAATATATAGACTGCCACGAAGCGGTACAGACCCCTGTGGTTTACTGCCGCTCCAATATGAGCTTTCTGCATTACCTTTGATCTGCTTTAAGCTGCAACCTGCCTTACATACCTGTACAGTGCTCCCTCTCTACAACGACACCCTTTGGGATACGAAGATTGTATGTGTTGTTCAGAGGGAGTTGTTATAGGGAGGGAAAATCAAACATAATTAGCTTGTTTGGAGATCCCCAGATAAGGTGTATTTCGAGAACTAAAACCGTTATGCCTCTATCAAACCCTATGTTGTGACCACTCTTTAGAATCGTCACAAAGTGACGATTCTAAAGAGTGGTCACAACATAGGGTTTGATGGAGGCATAAAGAAACTACGATGGAAAAAGTTGTTTCTGGAGCCTTGTTGTTTCGGAAACAGTGACAAACGTTGTTGTAAGGAGGGGATCGTTATTGAGAGGGCCGTTGCAGGGAGGGAGCACTGTAATACAGATATCTTTTTGATGACCGCTTAAGACAGGTTTTACTGTACAATGTGCGTGTAATGCAGAACAAGACGTCCGGGACGTTCTCCTTTAACCATTTATCCTATGAATATGATGACATCATGACCACTGTATAATGGCATATACAAAATGTATACACAGAGGGGTTTGACAATTGTAAAAAACTGTACACTCAAATCTATATTATCTAATAAGCAACCAGAGAAGACCCAGATTAGACATATCCTACAGGAACAGTCAGATATAGGTGTACAATATAATCTGTCTTAAGGGGCCATTCACTTATGGAACATAGAACTCTTAAAATCATGTGGTTGCTTAATGCAGTGCAAACATAATGCAAGAAGCTTCTACAGGAGCTCATTGCGTTACATTTGACCTGCATTCAGTTACAACCTGTGTTGCAGACCCATAATTTAGACCTGGGTTTGTTGACCACTTCCGACAGGTTATACTTACTCTGTTTGCAAAGACGTTAAAAGGCTTAATTATGGAGAAAAGGGTTAATTTCAACCCGCATTATGCTACACCTTGTCCTTAAGACCCAGTATTGAGTTAACAAATAAACTCCTATGGTCCCGTACATTGTATATAGACAAAATGTGTAGAATCAGATTGGAATTCGTATTGTTTGCAATATTAATAAATGCCATAGGTTTTCACATATGTGTACATGTATTTATTTTGCTATTACATGTAGTTGAATATTTCGCATTTCCTTTTTCCAGGCAAGGCTTGCAAGAGAACGGACTAGAACAGGCATCCGATGACAGTGGACCTCGTGCTGTCTCTTACTGGGAACGGAACGGAACAGGCAACCGATGGCATTGGACCTCGTGATGTCTCTTACTGGGAACGGAACGGAACAGGCAACCGACGACACTGGACCTCGTGGTGTCTCTTACTGGGAACGGAACGGAACTTACAACCGATTGAAAATTTCTTATTCATACCACACATATTTATCGTTTACATTCCATATATGGAGTTGTTGTTAATTATTATTGTTGTTATGATTCATATGTGTTGTCTTTGTTATATGATAATAAATGAGAATCTTACCACATACTTTTGTTGATTTATTGAAACATGAACCTACCGTAATAGACGGGTAAAAAAGGTTAGCATTTCTGATTTATTTGGAATTCTCGTGGCCCATGTAAGCCCTCCGTCTTCTATGTTTATTCCAAATTCCAATACCTACTGAATATTCATGGACAAAATAGTTATAATGCAATATGCAAGAGGGGATAATGTAGCCAATCTAGGAAGTAAAGAAACAGGTCTACCAAATTCTAATAGCAAACAGAACAGACCCTGATCAGACGGCTCCTATAGGATCCGTCTGATCTGGGTCTACTCTGTTTGCAAATGTGTGAAAACATGTTTATATGAAGGAAAGGGATAATGGTTAGTGTGCTTTGTCATTGCTTGAAAATAGTGAACCATAGTGCCGTCACCTGTTATGAGATCTGATTTTTTTTTTGGTGGGGGGGGGGGGGGGCGGGGGAGGGTCTTCGGCACAAATCAAGTGCACACATCTCATTACCTTTTAGACGTTTCTTCAAACTGAAATGAACTTTGGCCAAACATGGGCCATTAAAACCAGCTAAATGCTCAGCATTTAGTCAAGCACCGTTTAACAATCGAGTTATAATTTTCTCAATATTCTCTTTTGTTGTCGCTGTTCTTGGCCTACACATTTTCTTGTTGCTTTCTATATCCTTTTGATCGGTTTAACCCTTTCACGGTTCAATATTCATATAAGAAAATATGGTATTATTAGCTGTATTTTTATAATGTAAAATTTTCAAGGAAAGTGTTTGCTTTGTCAAAATCTGTAGAATAAGGTCTATATCATTTCAATGGCTAAATGTCGCAACAAGTTGTACTACCGCTATATGTCGCATCATCAAAGCTAAATGTCGCAACAAGTTGTACTACCGCTATATGTCGCAGCATCAAAGCTAAATGTCGCAACAAGTTGTACTACCGCTATATGTCGCAGCATCAAAGCTAAATGTCGCAACAAGGTGTACTACCGCTATATGTCGCAGCATCAAAGCTAAATGTCGCAACAAGGTGTACTACCGCTATATGTCGCAGCATCAAAGCTAAATGTCGCAACAAGTTGTACTACAGCTATATGTCGCAGCATCAAAGCTAAATGTCGCAACAAGGTGTACTACCGCTATATGTCGCAGCATCAAAGCTAAATGTCGCAACAAGTTGTACTACCGCTAGTACTACCGCTATATGTCGCAGCATCAAAGCTAAATGTCGCAACAAGTTGTACTACCGCTATATATCGCAGCATCAAAGCTAAATGTCGCAACAAGTTGTACTACCGCTAGTACTACCGCTATATGTCGCAGCATCAAAGCTAAATGTCGCAACAAGTTGTACTACCGCTATATATCGCAGCATCAAAGCTAAATGTCGCAACAAGTTGTACTACCGCTATAATTCGCAGCATCAAAGCTAAATGTCGCAACAAGGTGTACTACCGCTATATGTCGCAGCATCAAAGCTAAATGTCGCAACAAGTTGTACTACCGCTATATGTCGCAGCATCAAAGCGAAATGAGGCAACAAGTTTTACTGTCGCTGTATGTTGCAGCATCAAAGCTAAATGTCGCAACAAGTTGTACTACCGCTATATATCGCAGCGTCAAAGCTAAATGTCGCACTCCTATATAATACATGAAAGATATACCGGTATATTACAATGCTATGCAAACACAAGGTTCAACAACATTTTCGATAGAGGCAGACAGTTCTAAAAAACCTTACCGATGCCCTTCCCTTTCCCGCACTAAATTACATTAAATTTTATATGATTTTAATGTTCACGGTTTACCATTGTTCTTCAATGTATGACTTACGTCGGGATCTTAGTCTAAGGCAAAATACTACGAGGGAGCGCTTATAAAGGAGTGCAACATTTAGCGTCGATGTTGCGAAATATAGTGGAGTACAACTGATTGCACCATTTGGTATTACTGATGCGATATATACCATCAGGAGGTTTTGCATCATTTAGCGTTGGTTCTGATATTTAGCGTCGGCCTTGTGACATATAACGTCAAGAGCGACCTTTAGCATCACTGCGGCACATAAATGCCACTCGTTTCGTAGTACATTGATAGTCCGTGTAAACCCATTTTACTCCTATTATTCATATAGGCCCTGATTTCAGCTACATACAGGTATACCATACTTTTTCAAGCCGAATTTACCTTCAGTGCAATACCTACATGGTGTACGTAAAAAGTATCTTTGCCATACATTAGGAGGAAGCACATTTTAAGAACTAATAAATTACAGAAATATCTTTATCTGCACAACGACTATTCAAATATATCTAATTCTGACAACATCGGACAGTTGGCAACTTAACCCTTCGCTTGCTATTCACGTCAATATACCTACATGTAAATAGTGAAGACCCAGATGAGACAGCTCCTGCAGGAGCTGTCTCATCAGGGTCTGCACTATTTACAAGTTGATTGTGCAACCAGTGCACTCCACAGCAGTGATTGCACAGCAACATACTTGTACACAGTGAACATATATATAATTATACAACAGGGCATGGGTAAAGAAGGAGAAATGTATTTTAAAATTCAGCAAGCGAAGGGTTAATGCAGGCCGAAATTTATGCAGAGAGCTCCCTTTGAGAGTTTAATGTAGTAAAGTATGTCCCTGTTCAATATTCATGCAAAACATAATGCCATTGTGGATATTTATTGGCTCAATTTTCATATTGTATAGTATTGGGAATTTGTTTGCTTTGACAAATACTGGAGAATCTGATCTATATCATGTCGTAAGCAAACAGTACAGAACCCGAACAAACGACTCATGTAGGAGCCGTCTGATCTGGATCTACATATACTAAATGTAAATGCGTGAAAAAGGCGTTCGTATGAAGGAAAGAGTTACGCTATACCTATAGGGGCCGTCAGACCAGCGTCTGCTCCGTTTGCTTATGGTATAATATAGATCTGACTCCACAGTTTCTGTCAAAATGACATGTTTCATATGTAATTATAAAAATACAGTTGAACTTCGATACCTCGAACTTCAAGGGACTATATAAATTAGTTCGAGATAACGAAGTTCCGAGTTATCCGATTTCTAATCTGGACAATTTCTCTAGTTCACAGCTTAATGCAGGTCTACAGTAATGCTGAAAGCTCCTGTAGGGGCTTTCAGCATTACTGTAGACCTGCATTAAGCTGTGAAATGTGTTTCTAGATATGCACAGTGATACATTTTAGAGCAGTTCTGTATTGTAAGATTTTAGAAGAACCGAACTTTAAGTTCGAGTTATCCCTATGTTCGAGTTACCCGAGTTCAAGATATCGAAGTTCAACTGTAATTAAATGTTTACGATGTGATTATTGGACAGAGTTACTGCTAGAGGAAACATACTATAGGAACTGTCCTCACTACATCCATTCTATATAAATACAGTAAAACCTCTCTATAACGGCCACTAAATTGTGTTGATTAGTTGGTATTTAGGGCAGGTGGCAGCTTAAAGCAAGGTGAAAGTAAAACAGAACGCTCCTATAGGAGCGTTCTGTTTTACTTTAACCTTGCTTTAAGCTGCCACCTGCCTTTAACACAAATATTTGATGTAATTTAGTGGCTGTTATAGAGAGGTTTTACTGTACAGTAAAATCTCGAGAATTTGAATTTTCTGTATAGAAAAAATTAGACCCTGCTAGGCAGGTGGCTGCTTAATGCATGGTAAAAGTCGTGCAGAAAGCTCCTACAGTAGTTTATTTTGCATGACTTTCACCGTGCATTAAGCTGCCACCTGTCTTAAAGATCGATAATAATACGTATTTTAGTGTTCGAATAATCGAGATTTTCCTGTGCTTAGATCACCGCATTTGGTGACACTTATTAAATAGTTGCTGCAGTGAGGTTCTGCTGCAATTACAGTCTACGCCCTTTGACCACTTATATGTACTTCATGCAAACGCCCTTTCCTATAATTACAAATATAGTAGACCTAGAACAGAGTCTCCTGTAGGGGCAGTCTGAACAGAGGGTCCTGTAGGGGCTGTCTGATCAGCGTCTGTTCTGTTTACCTAGGACAGAGGCTCCCGTAGGGACCGTCAGATCAGCGTCTTTTCTATTTCCTTACGAAATTATACAGGTCTTATTCTACAGGTTCTACCAATAGCAGATCTTCCTGTGTTCATATGCTATTATACAAGATTAGCTAATGAATATTCATGATTTCAGTATTGCTTACATAAGTATACACAGGATGAAAGGTTCCGTATGTACTCGTACAGTAAGATCTCTCTAATACCGTATGTACTCGTACAGTAAGATCTCTCTAATATCGTATGTACTCGTACAGAAAGATCTCTCTAATATCAAAATTCTAGTAGAGAGGAATTTAGATACTGTTAGGCAGGTGGCTGCTTAATGCAGGATGCAAATCATACAGAAAGCTCATAGAGCCTGTCTCCAAGACCAATGTTTATACTAAATTGAATGTTCGGTTTAGTGAGGTTTACTTTAAATGTTTATGGAGCTAGCCATGCTGGTAAGGCATGCGGATATTAAGATTTCTTTTAGCAACTTTCTCTCACAAAAAGGGAAGAAAAAAGAACGGACCTTCTATTGCATCGTTCTAATATTTATTTGCGATTTACTTGCGATATTTGTGATTTACAGCACCAGCTATAAAGGATCTTCAGGACATCGCTGCCACATCAGACTGTAATAGAAATGTTGATTAAGCGTTTTATGCATTAGAAAGCAAGATACTGATATATCACATTCTATTAAATAATTAACATATGTCTGTGATGGTTTAGGGGATGTTTTCAACCCAAAGAATGTAATAGTCTATGGTGTTAATTAACCCATTCCTTCATATTGACGACTTTTGACGACTTTGTGAAACCATTGTGATAAATAGAGCATTTGCTCCTATAGGAGCAAATGCTCTATTTATCACAATGGTTTTAAACTACAAAATTCTAAAATTTTCCCTTTCTCTAGTTAATGCTCCTTTTCGTTAGATTTATTCAAAGAGGTTGTATCTAAAAATAGCCTATGGTGTTACTAAAGGAACCGTCTGAACTGGGTCAACTCTGTTTGCAACGGCGTAGAAAGGCGTATTTATGGGGTAACTGATTAATATCCATATGAACCCAGCGCTAGAAAGGCAAACTAGTGTTGGAGTAACTCAGAGTGATACCGGTATTAACCCATTTGCTCCCAGTAGATTCTTCCATGATTATATATTGGATTAGTCCATTTTTTATCTAAGGAATGTCTGGTCTAAATTTTCATTTTTGTTTTGTTTTATATTGAATTTCCTATCAGCAAACAATGTAGACTCTGATCAGACGCCGCATTATGTGGCGTCTAATCAGAGTCTACACTGTTTGCCTTCATCGTGGGCGCAAATGGGTTAGAAAGATCAACCTGATCATATTTCCCTCTAATTAATTATGACTGAATACCACCAGTTTGATCGTTAGAAATGAGACCAGGGTAATACATTAAGATATATATTACAGTGAAGTCTCTCTAATATGACCACTCAAAGGAATTCTAATTCAAACAGTCTGTAGCTTATTAAAGGACAAACGCTATGCAGAATGTGTGCACTACTTTTGCCCTGCATTAACCCTTTCACCGTTAATGTCGCAAACATGCACCACGACAAATAGTGCAGTCCCAGATCAGACGTCTGATCAGGGACTTCACTTTTTGACTCAAACTCTATTTCTATACCTGTGCTTTATTCCTTTGAAACTTGTATTTATTTATCTTATTTCTTTAT